>OZ026622.1:30251997-30851997 GCA_964020975.1 Hermodice carunculata | reverse complement strand
CGTAAGGACATAATTGCTGGTTCTAGGGGAGGAATTTGCATTAGAAACAAAATACCTTGTACAAGAAGACATGATTTAAAGCAATAAAACAATGAATACTTCTGAGTTAAAATTCCTTCCGAATATGGACTTATCTTTTGGGAGTTTATTATCGTCCATCTGGCCGCTTAGCTACTGATAGAGATCACTTAATGGATAGTGTTGAAAATTATTACTTAGTGCTTTATATCTTGACCCTAAAATTATTCTTGCTACTGGTGATTTGAACGATAGGCATCTGAGATGTGAATTGAACCTTCTGAGTGCGAACGTGGCCTACTCCTTGTCAAGCTTTCAACCTTGAAGAACTTATTCTAGATGTTTACATGTATGCATAACCCTTTAAGCCAGTGTTATTTTAGCCTTTATGATGGGTGCTGAAAACACATAAGAAATAAGAACTGTTGCAAAATCAAATATGTTGAGAAAGAGGCACCATAAATTGAAATCAAACAAGGAAAGATATGACAAACAGAGAGACAGTTTTACATAAAATAAAAGACAAAATAAAAGTGCAAGATAAAAATAAAAACCATAAGAAACAATCAAAGTAGTCTTTGCCTTGTGCCACAGCTGCATGAAAACGATTTCTAATGCTCGTCTTTGTCACCAATCACCCATTCATATTCTATGGTTTTCACGGCAAATATTAACAATCAAAAAGTAACAGCAGGCATCGTCACACCACTGTCGATAAATTAGAAGTGATATATACAAGGCACACTTACACAAGCACAACTACACATGCTGCACTTTGTAATTCCAAACTGACACGAATGTGCAAAGTAAGATGTTGATGCCCATGCTACCCTCCCACACCCACCCCACCCCACCCCTAAAATTTAAAGTTGTCTTGGACCTTTCATTCTGTAAGCGTTGATGTACAAAAAAGCATTTTCCATCACAACTAATGACCCTTAGTGCAATATCTTTCAGAAGCATTGAGACCTTTACATGTGACTCTGAGATTTTGTAATGTACAATGTCTATGTGATTTGTCCTACTGAGGCACTACTTCACGGCCTGGAACTACCAACTCTGATTGAATAGGATGTGGTTGCATCCTAATGTTGGACATATTATGTAAACTTTTTATATTTGTCTTCCATTAATTCCTTCTGCTTCTATGCACATACGATGCCCTTTTCATTGATATATTGATAGTGACATATTGTCACATAAAAGGCGGGATTTTTGCCATACAGATACAGCACGGGTTCCTGTCAGATTTGCCTCGAACTCTGTACAGAAATATTCCAACTTTTGCTTGTCATTGATTACCGTTGCTATTCCAGTGGAGACCATCCATCCAGGCATACAATGAGATTCAATCAATAAACAAACACAAAGACGCACACTACTAGTCTTTCAAAATTATTCAAATATTTTTTTTTTAAGTTTCCCCAAGATACGATCGGACCACGGACTTATATTGTCTAGGACATACTCAAAGTAGTTGTAAGGCAGAAAAGTGGCTGCTTTCCAAAGCCAAACAGCATTCATACATTGAATGCTCGAGATTGCACGGATACCAACAAATATAGCTGCGCAGTGATAACGGCTGCGTAAACAGACAGTAGAGTTATGGATATGCATCATGATTTTGCGACATATCTTGGAAACTGTATGATAACAAATACAGTCATTCTTGAAACACATCAATCCTTTTTTATTAAACGTTTGAAACGATTTAGGGATTTTTCTTTAATGCCGCTGTTCTCCCGTGACAGGGATGCGAAGTAGATTTGGACCACATTTTGATGGTGCCAGGAGAAAGTGACTTGTTCATTTTTGCATGCTGATATATTCGGTGGGAACTCATTCAAAGAGAATCGCTGATACATTTGGTTCTCAAATCTTCAATGTTTAGGTCAGTTTTTGCTTAAAGAAATTCTGAGAAATAAAACAAGAGGAATAGACGTGGCAACTTAAAGTGTCAAGTCGCGAGTGCATTCCGAAAAAATAGGAGGTCTAATGATTTTCTATCATTTCTTGCAAGGTAGCGAGGCCTCCGTGTATGTGTTGATAATGCAAACTGTCAATATAAGTCCCCTTGTCGAAGTTAGTGTACTGCCTTATGCAATGCGATTTGTGACACCTCAATGAAAACTTCTGTGCGAAACCAAGCCCGAGGCCGGTTGTAGTTTCAATGCTGATGTTACAATGGAGACCATGCATTGATCAACTTATGGTTAGCGCAGGCTTAAACCATACCCTGTTCAAATTATGAACTATCCTTGGGAGCAGATTATCTGTTGTTGTTGTTGCTGTTGTTGTTGTTGTTGTTGTCGTTGTTGTTGTTGTTTTCCTTTCTTAGCTTCAGGTATTGTATACTGATTCATCACACACACATTGGTTTTATTTGGTCCCACAAATGCATTGGGGAACACCGTACTCTTGAAACTGGCAAATCCAGACTATAAGCCCTTAAATTCAATTATATAAGTGCAAAAACCTCTACAATTACAAGCACCAGCAATGCTGCTGATTTTAGTAGAATGACAGTGGTTAAACCTACGTCCGCAACACATTTATAGAACAGAGTATTGTCATTGTCAGTACCTCGTCAGACTTACAGGAAATAATTTATTGTGATGAATGGTCAGTTTAAGCCAATGCAGATCTATATGATTGTGCTCTTTTGGGGCGATGAACATAAACAAAGTGTTGATATTTATTAAGGCCATGAGGTGGCCTAACAAAACAAACAGAAATTAATTAACAATCGAATATTATTTATACATATATGGTGGCACCAGTCATAAGCAATACATCAATCTCAGTAGTGCCAGCACGCGGTAAAACAGAGAAGGATAATCAGTCAAACATTTTGTATTTCCATAGTGGCTACATCTCAGCACCTATAATACTCATAAGTGGAGAAACCTTACACCATCATGAAACTCAAAAGCCCACTGTACTAGTTACAAAATGGTAACGAATAGAGCTCTCTTGAATCAAGGTAAATAAATAAGTAATAAATAGGTAAAAAATGTGGGAGAAAGAGGAGAAAACAAAATTATACTGGGCAAATATCTCCCTTGCCAACTTGGGTTTGGTAGGGCGTTCTAGCAAATTTCCTTTGGCAAGGCAGAAGTAACAAAATTTGGTTGTTGATTTAATAATTTCCTTATCAACAGACATTCTTGTTTTAGTCAGGTTAGGGAGGTTAGCTCTCAGCTAAAGCATATAGAGATTGTTTTTCAATAGCACCAGCTGGACATTCAAGAAGGAAGTGCAGTTCACTTTCAATAGAGCTGCCATTGCAAAGTAACAGCCTGGATTCTTTTTGAGTGACTTGAAGAGTGTACCTTCCTAATTCTATTCAGAGAAAATAACTGCGCCATCGAATATTGGTAAGAGCTTGGCGGTGTGAAAGTTATGCACAGTGTTAAGGTATTTTTTTAAATGAAAGTTGTGTTTCAAGGTGAAAAAGTGGCATGCTATATAAGGGATGGTTTTAATTTAAAGATTTCATGTTGCATATGTTTAATTTGTCTGCCCATTCGTCATTCCTTCTATCCGTCCACCCAGCTGCATCCCAGGTCAAGATCAGAAAGTTTATCTAATTATAACTTCCAATTGGCACATGTTTATGCACCATTGTAAGGCCTTGGTCCAGTTCAAAGCAGAGTGACCTCTTTTCTGTTTTTTTTTTTTTTTTTTTTTTTTTTTTTTTTTTGGGGGGGGGGGGGTTCAAATCCACATAATTTTTGGTGTGATTAGTTTTCAGGTGGTAATTACAAAAGTTTCTGAGTTAGGAGTCCCAAATAGCATACAATTTATTGTGTGCGCTTGGGAAAAACATGGTTGACTTTTTTCCCAAGTGTCCGCTACTTTGTGAGAAAATAATATATTATTTCTCCCTAATCGTTTCCAACTAATATTGCTGGGAGGTGCAATGGCTCTTTTAGCACCCGCATGTTGGTCACAGTTTTCCTTTTCAAATTTTTATTGATTGTGTCATTTTGTTGGGGTATACTTGGGTATTTGTCTCTGCCCGAGGTAGCAGCAGTCACGTGATTAGCCAGCTGGGAAAGAGTGGGGCTACAGTTTGATTCAGAATGCTTGTAGTGACGTAATGTTCTTGGCGGGAAGCTCAGCGTACATGTAGATCAGTTCCAATGTTACACACTGCTCTGGCAGCTTTCAACTCTCGCCAATCTCCCTCTGGGTTTCAAGCAGTGCTGCGCTGGTCATGGGTCGAACAAGTTAGTGAGACATTTTTAGGTGATATGTTTGTGTCTCGTATTCTGTGGATTCATGAAAATGTAGAATAGCTTGTTCCACTTATTTTGGACGGTTCGGATCCACAGAGTTCCAAGACAAGAATGCGCCATTTCTTTTGCCTGCCTGTTCCTGGCTCAGTTGCAAGTCTTTTGGTTCTTTTATCTTAATTTTGGTTTCCACGGTCCTCCACATTCTAATTCTATATTAGTTCAGGTGAGATATTATTTTTGGTGGGATATATTATCGATAATATTATTGAGATAAGTGTTCTAGAGGATGGATACCCATTACTCTGCCTCGAATGACTTCACGTGTAGATAAGTGTACTACGTGAATTGTCGTCTTGGAGGGCGAGGTTGATTTATTGCCGAGATTATAGGGTAAATCCGTGTGTGTGCGACTCAAGGCTATGTGGGGATCAAGTCGACATTTGTTATTTCTGACAGTTGGCGATGTATGGTGTATGAAGGAAGGACAAGACAGATTGGTGAAGCCACACTAGGTCACATTAACCCTTTTACAAAGGAGTGAGTTTACTTGGTCATGGGTTTGTCAAGGTCGCGATCCATACGATTAGCCGAGTAAGGTATGGGCTCGACAGGGAAAGTAATGTATTCTGTGGAAAGTAATATTCCAGAAATACGAGCATGATATTAAAGGCACCAGAGTTTATGATAATTGTAATTGTTCAAAAAGTTAATTAAATTAATTTGTGGGAGGTTTCCCAATTCAGCAATTATTTGTCTGAAATGGGGAACAGAACGAATATCTATAGAATTGTATTGTTTGGGACGTATGTCTGGAAACCTCCTGCTTGCTGACGGGTTCGTCACATATCATGGTAAGGGTGTTATGTAATATACATGGGAACACAAGGCAGTATATGGTTCAAAGAGTGTGTTATGGAACTTACAAAGGCAAAGCTGCAAAGTTCATGGGCCTCTTGCCATCAGACAAATTAAGTACTGAAAATTAGAAACTTGTCTGCTGTCATGTATTAACTATTGTCCATTTTTTTCGGTCCAGAAAATCTGGGACACACATGAATGTTATTATGAGTAAAATATTCCCTGGTTGTCGAAATTTGGTCTGCTTCGTGAATACACACAATATTCGCGCTCCCGCCCCCCTCCCCCACTTTTTTTTTCTTTTTTGCTTATGCTTAGTTTCCCTGTTCGTGTTGGGATATTTTTTTCAAATTTGGGCAGGGAGTTTTCCAGTTTCGTCCATGATAGGTTTACAGCTGAAATAGATAATTAAAGTCTTGTAAGTGCTGGTTTTTAGTTCTTATGTAATATGTGAGTTTTATATTCATGTAAGTAGATGGCAAGATGGAATGGTCACTTGCTATGGGTAACAAGATACGCAGTATGCAGTGCAAGCTCTTGTAGAATACAACTTTCATTTATATTTTACGCTATATACTGGCCCATCATTTTTCAATATTTATGTCTTTGTGCCAACTCCAGACTTAGCACAATTATACTTCTCTTGATGAAGTTTTGCCTTTTTATGATGAGAAATAATGCTTTTTAAAATTATGCAAACGAGGGCTAAGTTTTAAATCTTCAATATTTTTAATACTATAGTAGATGTTGTTCCGAGTGTAAGGGAGTTCTATCATAGCAAGGCAAAATGTCAAGGTTAAAGGTTAATTTTAGGTCAAAATGTCATTTCAAAGGTCAAGGTACACTTCAGGCAGAGGTCATATCAAGGTCAAAGGTCATTTCATGTTCAAAGGGCACTTTCGATGCTGGCTTTCTTCTAGCAATTACTTTGTCAATTTTTATCCAATTTTGATCATATTGGGCACAAATTGTGGCTATTGTAACACTTCACATTTCTGAAACTTACATGTGACCTCTAAAAATCGAAGGTCAACGTCATTTGGACCTTTGAAAGTTTCATCCAGCATAACTCGGCAAATTTCCATCCAATTGTAATCATGTTGGACTTAAATTGTAGGTATTGCAACACTGCACATTTTTGTAGGAACACGTAACCTTTAAAGGACAAAGGTTGAGGTCATTTAGCGCCTTCGAAACTTTTATGTTGCCATAACTTGGTCAATTTTCATCTGATTTGGTTCATGTAGTGCTTAAATTGTGGGTATTGTAACACTGTACATTTTTGCAATTTACATGTGACTTGTAAAGGTCAAAGGCCAAGGTCATTTGGACTTTGAAATTTTCATCCAGCCATACGCTTAATAGAATGTGAAGTACCAAAGGGCAAAAGTTGTAGCATTTAACATTTACAACTTTCGAAGACATACAGACAGATTTGCTTCGAAGCAAATCTTCCTTTCTAGTTTGTTCCTGTTTTCCCGGGGGGGGGGGGGGATATGAGAAATGGTTGAAATGGGGGATTGGAATCTTAAGTGGCTGTTTCGGCTTTCCCGAATGCATCCATCTGTTGGTTATCGCGCGCAGGGGTCGGAAAATGTTAGTTGTGACACTAAATGTCATCAATGTTAAGGATTATAAGAAAGGGTTTCTTGGTTTTAAAGACTGGTTATATCTAGAGATTCCATTATTATTCTGATCATTAGTAACCTATAATTGTAGTGTCGATTGGGTACATAAATTTTGGAATAATAAGTTTGTGGTGCACGTGAACGTCTGCTGAAGTAGAACATTTTGACGGGGGGGGGGGGGCGGTTAAAGCAGTTCATGTCTGAAGTGCGGGACTTTTTGCCTGCTGGGTTCCACGGGATACTTTCTTTTGCAGGGCTCTGGAAATTGTAGTTGAAATGACTATGTGCATTCTAGTTTATTTATTCATGTATAGGCGCTGATGGGCTCGGTTATTCACGCATCACGTTTGATAAAATATCCGTAAATTAATGCAATGACTTACTTTAATGACTAACTAAAGTAGTTAAGTGGAATTGGGACGCATGAAAGTGAGAGGTCAGAGGTCACGGGCCGAGGTCACGAGGTCAAGAGGCTGCCTGCGTAAGTGGAGATTTTCAGCACTGCACATCAGAAGAGTCGACTTCTATTTTCTATTAACATGATTAGGCTACTTATCACAATTTTGCCTGGACATTCAAGATTTGGACGTTTCAGTGGACTTGTTTAGAAAGTAAACATTACTTGTTAGGAAAAAAACATCTGTAAAGTATTCTATGGAATTTTATTGTACCAATCTGAGGGGATTGAAGATATGAAGACCCAGAAGACGCCAACGTGCTTAGTTTTGCTTACTTTTGGTGATTACACATTGTATATTTTATGGGTTAGACAAATAAAGAACGCCATCAGTTTCATTCTTACTTTTTGCTTGGACTTTGTACTTATAAGGTTAGAGTTAGGTTACGTAGTGATAGGAGAATGTTTCTTGTGTGGCGTGTCAAGTTGAGTGTGTGCCACGCTTTGAAAGTATCGTTTTTGTACGAGAAACCCCATGCACTTAAATTGGTACCTCATAGTTCACTCCTCAACATTTAAAGTCCTAGGTCATGGCTTCGTAGCTTAAAAGGTAGACAACGTTCTGAGTGAGCTTTCGTTTGAAAAAAAGGGAACGTTTCAAAAGTTATGCATCAATGTACTTGATTTCCGGATGCTGTATGACATGTTCAAAACTTTTTTTACTGCATATGACTGACTTAAACCCGTGTCGAAAGTGATTGGCCCAGTGTGCAATTTGCTATTTATGACAACAGTTATTCCAAATGAGACCTGTAATTACCACCGTTATCAATCAGGCGACGGACGCATGGATTCAGCAATCCCTGCTCGTGTTTTAATTTACTTTGACTTATCTTTAGCGTTTATAATTATTTGGAAAATTATGTGTAATATACTGTAATTGATCTAGTTGATATGATATTGGTTTACGTTTATAACATATTGGGTGCCAACACAGGGCACAGCCATCATGCCATCCCTCATTACTAGTATTCTGTATACTGTTTTGTAATATTGGCGGTGAAAACAAACAATTGAATTAGAGTTACTGCTGCCACGGTGCACAAGCATTTTATCGTCTCTCACAGTAAAAAGTCACCACCACAGAGACGGTTACAAACATATAATAAAGCATGGTTGATTCACTGTAGGGGTTTAAGTTCAGTATTAACATTGCAAAGATGCTTTTTCTTATATTATCGTACGGACCTTTAGTAATACACAGTCTGCCCACTACGAGTTGACAAGGAAATAACATTGCACGTGTTTCGAGCCTCTGGTAGAGAGGCCTGCAGATAGTACCTGACTGTGACCAATTACATAGCACATTTGTGCCCGTACATTACAAAAGCCCACGGTTAAATGTAAAGTACTCCAACTTTTCTCACGGAAAATGCAC
The DNA here is from genome assembly GCA_964020975.1 of Hermodice carunculata. Classification (NCBI taxonomy): domain Eukaryota; kingdom Metazoa; phylum Annelida; class Polychaeta; order Eunicida; family Amphinomidae; genus Hermodice; species Hermodice carunculata. The sequence goes on along the minus strand of OZ026622.1, from coordinate 30,843,417 downwards.
ATATGGTCTCTAGTTGTAATAGCAAACGCTTAGTTTGTTCTGCTGGTCTTACAGAATGAACAGTTTAACAAATTATCCAAATTTCCATTGTTGGTGGGCCCGTGTCATAAGCAGTAGGATATACTTTTCACATTGTTGTCAGCGGCCCATGCATGAAAAGAACTTCACAGTTTGGGGCAGAATTGCTGGGAAACTCAGTTACATTTAACAACTGGCAATCACTAAATGTCTGAATAAATTTATTCAAAGTGACAAAAAAATGTAAACTATATCAAGTTTACCAAGTTATATTGAAGACATTGCGTGGCATTATGTTTTGTAATTGGAGGTACCCCCTTCAGTAGTAGTAATAAATCGGTCATAAACGTAAACAATTAAACCGATTCACGCTTTCGTAGGGCCAGTATCTCAAGGTACGTGACCAATCCCTGGGGACCGAAAGTTTATGTATTAATTTTGGTCTTCATTATATTTACTAAAACAAATATTCTCCCATGTCTCCTAGAAAGCTAAGCGAAAGTCTGGAGAAGGGGGAAAATGGTTACCACTAGCAACATTTAAAAAAAAAAATTTAGAAACACAATTTACTTGACTGTATGACTCCTTGATGACATAATCTATAATGGTCACGCTTAGATGGGGTCAAAACTGAAGGTACATGTAAAATTACACATATTTGAAATAAATATGAATATGTACAAGTATTTTATAGATGATATAACAACATTTGTTTTCCAGGCCAGTCAGCCAAAACTTGGAAGGATTCTGGGAAGCTATCAGGAAGCATGGCAAACAATAGCCATATTGGCCAACATAATTTGTTACCCAGAAACCGCCAAACTCTATGTATTATATCTTTTTGGCTAATTTGACTGCGAAAAAAATTCATTTCTAGTGAAAATGGGTGAGCATTTTCAAACCTTTTAGTTCTTTCAACTCAAATGATAATGAGAATACACACCTGGACTATGGATTCAGACATGCTCATCCAAAGAGACATCGGGATCAAAGTCTTGTCCATCAGAATCATCAGACTATCATTGTCAGAATTGGCATTGTTGTGTTGAGGGCATGGGAATGCAAATGCAGGAGGGAGGCCTGGCTTTGTGTGACGCACTGGCCTGCAGTTACCATTGGTTCCCAGCCGTTGCCAATAGGCCAGGAATGCCTTGTCATGTTAGGATGTCACTGAATACAGGACAAATAGTTGGCAAGCAATATGTACTGGTTCAAAGTGTCATTATTGAAAGGCAGTCGTATCAGAGAATTCTTCTGCTTTCCACTCAGCTGCTGGTGCTATGTCCAGATGAACTGTGTGCCTCACAGTACACCTAGTATATTTTCGAAGGCCTATGGGTACTGCAATGCATCATCTTTCAATGGAAGACTACCTTCATTTTCAAAAAAGCAAGCGTATTCAAACATGCTTCCAAAGTAGATAACCCAGACGAGCTAGGAAAAAAGGAATGTTGTTTGAGTCAGTGCGGTGTAGAACCAAGTTCTTATGATTATACCCAAAAACCTTCAAGAAGCAAAGTGTCAAACAAGAGAGATGTAATACATAGTTCCAATTTTCTGACATTTCATGCCTTATTTTCAATGTTATGTGGCATTGAACTGATGTTTTGGGCATGTGAAGCTATGGCTCTCTTGGGTTACATCATCAACGAATCATCAAATAAAACAGATACATCAAAATATCAATTCCTTGCCCTAAACCAACCAGAAAATAGGTATCACAGGCTTGTTTAAACCCTTTGGATACCAAATCCGTTTTCCGAAGTTGCTAACGGTGACCATTTAGGATTTCCTGTTCTCGAGACTCCCGCCCTGCTTTTTCAGAAGGAGGAGGGAGCGGAAGCTTATTTGTTAATAAATGTACCAAAGAACCAAATTAAATCACCAACTTTTAGTCCCCAGACGTTTGTCACGGAGCTTGATATATTGACCCTACTGTTTGATTTGTAATTGCAAATTCAGTCGCCTTGCCAACTCGTAATAAATAAAAAGCAATTTACTGTTTTTCATCAAAAGTGGCAATGAAATTTACGTGTCTCCGCCAGATGGGCCAACAGCGGGGGATGCCAAATTAGACCACGTAACATATTGGTTGGCAGGCCTTTCTTCAGTACGCTCAGCACCGTTTCTTGCTAAACGCAGATTAACTGTAGAAATCGTAAATCTCACTTACATTTTCAGCTGACAAGTAGAACTTTATAACTGAGATGGCGGTTCCAAATATTGACAATGGATAGAATTTTCTTCGAGCTAACCAATAGCCCAAAAGTCTTAAAATGAGTTGAAAAACGCTTTGTATCTTAATGCCAAACCACAGAACCACGGATCCCTTTGTGTCCACATACGGTCGCTGCACCTTTCATTAGCGTGTCCTGAGCATGATATTATGCATCTCAATTGAAGTGCATGCAGGGAGCTTTTAAAAAAACAAATGTAAAATTATGTATGTATGTATGTATATATGTATATATATATATATATATATATATATATATATATATATATACATATATATATACATATATATATATATATATATATATATATATATATATATATATATATATATATATATATATATATATATATATATATATATATATATATATAAAGACAGAAACTGGATTTGTTACAAGTTAATTAGTGCTTGATGTCTCTATTATTATTAATATTGATATAAATGTTTTTTTTTCAAAACTGATCGTAATGTAGACATTTTATGGTATCTCGTTGTACTTTATATGATGAAAAGCTGCGGCAACTTTTTCATATTCAAGTATTTATGATAATTGAATTCTTGCATTTTTTTCAAGTTTGGCTTATTAGTCCCCGTCACCGATCAGATTTTGGCCCGGCCCCCTTCTTGGAACACACACACACACACACACACACACACACACACACAAGATATACAGCATGTACAGAATGTCAACCCGCATTGGATACAGTAATGCATAAGAAAATTACCTTGGCCATAAAATTAACTTGACGTCGGCTAAAAACTGAGACTAAAAGCATGCCTACTTAGAAATAAAATCATATTGTGTATTTAAATTTAGATAACTCTGATGTACTGGAAACGTCTGTCAGATATCAACCTCTCCGTGCCGACAACGTTGAATAAATCCAAGTTGAATTCTTAAAAAAAAAAAAAAAAAAAAAAAAAACTGGATCCGAGGATTAGTATTACTCTTATCGCTTACTGCAGTTGCTTCGAAAATTAGCTTTTCGTTAATAATATATACTTTTGAAAGCATTGACCGACAAGATATCGCGTGTGCGCCCACGTTCTAGATTTTAGTACCGAATGTGCGCCCACGTTCTAGATTTTAGTTCCGAATGACCATCAATAAATTTTTAAAAAATCTCGCAGAAGAATTGTAGGCGGTGTTACAGTTTCTGTGCATTGAGTGCGTGTTATACAGCTTCAATCTTTCCAGTCGATATTTTTGTGTCGTATTTGTGAAACCAACTTCACTGATACTACATTTCATGTCAGGTGAGATTGTTGAAAAATTTATGACACCTCCAGGTTTCATGTTCTTTGCTTTACATTTTTTTCAACTTTCTGTGACTTTAAAGGGAGAACAAAAAAATCGCACCAAAGCTTCTGTAAGCAAACCAGTATCAAGATACAATGTATGGCAAGTCATTTGATATTTTCACTGAATATTTAAAGGTGCAGATCTTTTCTTTGCATGTGACCTAATTGCAGATAACATTTTCATGACAGCAATGAAAACAGCTTTGCTTTGAAGCGGTGAATAATACACTATGACCTGCCAATTTAAAACAAATTTTCTTTTGAATCTGTTTTATTTGAATTGTTAATCAATGATCAATTTCACCAGTTCTCTCACGCATAAAGTTTTATATTTTGTCTAAAGCTATAGTCCATACAGTCACAAAACAGATATACAAGCATACAAATCCTAAAATATGCACAGACAAAAACAAAAATAGAGTTGACAGAAAGCAAAAAAGAAAGACGAGAACAACCAAGACTTTTAATGACAATAGCAACACTCGCTCTGTGTACGTATTTCAAAATAACTCTACAGTTCCATCTGATTTTGCATAAAACATGTGTTGCAAAGTCCACATCACTTTCGTGTTTATCTAGTACAATGTAAGTCACAAAAGTACCAAAGCGTCTGGGAAAACGAGACGCGTAGCCTCCGTTATTCATTTAGAGAAACCAAGCACCCTTCTATGGCAAGCCGTTTTAGCATTTATTCCATAATTGGTCACATGTGAAAATCCTTTTTACATATGTAAAAAACTATTTTACATAGATAAAAAAGATTTGCACGTGTGAAATTCTTTATATGTGTGAAACTTTTAATTTTAAAGCCACGCACAGTTTGTTCAATGTGAAAACGAGACCGGGACTACATGGCAGGATACAAGACTGGTCACGTGATGTTCCTACATCTGATTGGCATTATCAGTCCTACATATATAATAATTACTGTTGTTACCAAATGATAGTAACACTGACATATATCTGAATACAATTTTCGTTCTTACCATTGACAATACATTTGTTTTATGATAATAAAATCGGTACCTTTGTTCATTAACACTGACCGTTTCAGCAATCGGTTTAAAGGCAGTTCAAAACAATGACTTTTCCATGCTGTCTGCTGTTGCAATAAGCATTTTGTGAGTGACGACGAGAAAATGTGCAAGCGCACAATTTACATTTTTGGGAAAAGAATGGTTTTTATAATTTCGTCAATGTGTTTATAGTTCACTTTAGCTTTCAGAGAGTGGAGCATTTTCCATAGTGCCCAGCTGTTTCTCATGTACTATATGTCTTCTGTGGTTGTCTACGTTTTCTGTTTCAAAGCATTATCTAGATCTACGTCAGCCGCACGTCACTGTAGGTCGTGTGTGTGTGTGTGTGTGTGTGTGTGTGTGTGTGTGTGTGTGTGTGTGTGTGTGTGTGTGTGTGTGTGCACTCATGTCATATTTTAACAAGCTTTGGTCCTCGAAAAATGTTAAATTTTCCGAAACGGCTGCACTTGTAGCCTTAAAAATATATACATCTGACACCAAGACCTACTTGTTTAATGACAGAAAACTAAGTCTTCGTATATGTCATCTAGTGTTAAATCATTATGATTTTTGTAGATATGATATAGTATATATCACAGCCTAGTGTGTTGGGGGGGGTGCATTACGAGCTTATATGATTTCTGGGCTAACTTATCATAAACACTTGGATCCATGGCTTTTTCTGTGCTGTTATATGGTAACTGTACACAAACAAATGAACAAGAAACATGAGCTTTATGTTTATTTGCGCCATTCTTTTGTTGTTAATTCTCTCATATACGCGAAGTAGAACAAGAGAGTGAATATTCCTCATTTTTTGTATATAATGGAACACTGAATATATATGTAAGTTATCCTCAACTGCTACCAAGGAAGACTTTTTATAGTACCCATATGTGTGATGTTTTGGTACGAGATTCTCTCCTATAGACAGAGAACAGCAGAGTAAATATTTCTCATTTTCTGCATGTAATGGAGGGATGAATATATGTGTAAACTGTCCTTAAAATGTTTGTCCGTCAAGCATATACTGGTGGATGTTATACAAAAAGATGTGGGCATACAATTAACAGATGTTTGCAGATCCGTCTTCACGTAGGCAGGTGTATCGAATAAGTTAACCAGTTACACACATTTATATTTGATCAAACCAAACGGGGTACACAGTTAACCTTGATTGAATGGCGGACTTGTAACTCAACTTTCCAACACTTGATGGGAACGAAATCTAATCTGACTAACGGTGGAACAACAGCTCAGGTCAGCAGGTTTGGACCACAATCTTTTTTCTTGTTTTGTATTCCTTAAATTAATTGCGTTTCTGTAAAGAGGAGGAGGAGGAGGAGGAGGAGGAGGAGGAGGAGGAGGAGGAGGAGGAGGAGGAGGAGGAGGAGGAGGAGGAGGAGGAGGAGGAGGAGGAAGAAGATTAGCAGCGACATTCGTACATTAATTTCAGAAACGTGATGTGAATGGGTGCCTGTATCTGCAAACCGTGTTTGGCCTTATAGTTGCTTAAATGATTTTCCCAGCGTACTTTTTGTGCGCCCACACACACGCACACATACCCTCAAGACACCAAATAAGGAAATGATGACGTATTACTAATTTTATTGTTCTTTCAGCCGTTACATCTGTTGGGTATTTTACCATCATGAAACAACTTCTACGGATAAACGACACATACAAACTCACATACCAGCTCTTCCCTTCCCTTTGTTTTTCTTGATGAAAAAATACCATATATATGTCCTAATATTCTGCAGGTAAACGCAATTGCCTAAATCTTAAAAAGCCGCCATTTCCCCCAGGACTCACAACACTCTTTTCCCTTGCAAGTTATATTCCGTGCATCAAGGTAATGAAAAAGGAAAATCTCATATTGACCTAACGTGAAAGTTGCCGTCATGTAAAGGCTTTCTCGCAGATCCGCTTGAATTGGATAGCCCGCCAATAATAATGACGCTCAACTCCCTTACTTATAAAAACAAATCACCAAAATGTTAAATTTCTTAATCTTTGAAATGCCAAAACATGTCACCTCCGATAATATTTCAGAGATTAGGCATTTCAAAAAGAATTTGACATTTAATTTTTTAATTGTTGGTTCACGACTATTCAATGCGTTGGTTATGCGCCGTATGGATTTCGATGCTACAGTTTGGAGTCATCCTGCAAGTAAGATGTTCACTGATTGCATTATTCAATTCCAAAAGCGAGCAGCACGTATAAGTATACAGTGTAGAATTTCATATTTTTCCATTGGAGCTTTTTAATCAATTAAAATGGGTGTGGTTTTTTTTACGAAAGAGTGAGTTTCAAAGGAACTTATTTTAAAATTTCTAAATGACTTTGCACTACATAATGGCACAATTTCGAGCATCTTTGCGAAAGCAGACTTACAACACAATAGCTGCTGGTTCCAACAACTTGGCTACCATCAGGCCAACACTCTCAATTTAAAAGGGAAGTTTTACATTTGATGGTACAAGATTATGGAACGCGCTTCCTGATGATGTTCGCTCGGTAGGTTCAACCACGGGTTTTAAATCAGCATATTGTAAAAAGTGCTTTCAGATGATAAACATTTTGTTGGAACTCTTATTTTAGGTACAATGTGGACAGTTTTAAATTTGAAAGACAATGTAATCCTTGGAAGTTTAGTGGACATTTTAAATTAACTGATTCGATGTATATGTATTGTGAATTCTAATGTAACACCTTTATCTTTATGTATATGTTTGTTTTGTGACCACGGAACGGCCAGGTCTCGAACCAGCAACCTTCGGCACCAATCACCTGGCCAAAAATGGGAAACGCACATACCAACTGCACCAAATCCCCACTCCTATGCAGAATGGATCAATGGGGGCAGGTATGCGTGAATGCCATAATCGACACGGCCCAGTTTATTGCATTTATTCAAGTACAAATGAAGTACTGTGGTCAGAATTGTCCCAGATCGGGGACTGTACACATGTAAGTCCACCAGCATCAAAGGAGCACCGTAAATACATATATTTTGTGACTACGAAACGGCCGAGTCTCGGACCAGTAACCTTTGTCTCTCTTGTATCACTGTTTTATACATGAATATTCACACATGACATTCTCAACCTCAAGGAACTATCTCGGCGATTCCACCAGTTAATGCCACAAGAGTCACGAGTCTCCATACTCCCTTCCAGCACCTTCCGCATCTCTCCCTCCCCCCCCCCCCAATATATATGTACGTGGGTGGTAGCGCACATGGACACCTTGATAATTATGACATTTGTTTAAAAATCTAAGGGGTGCGCTCCCCCCCCCCCACAATACCACGTTGATAATAATTATGACATTAAAAAAATAGGGGGGGTCTCCCAAAATAATCACTGAAAACATAATGGGGAGAACATAGTTTCCTCACATTAGCACTTTGAAATTATTTCTCGGATGCGCAGGGCTCCCCGAAAATAACACATGCATAATGAAGAATTACTCGAGTTCCAATTGGTGCACATGTCATCATTTGCATCATGTGACCATGTCAGCTTGCAATTTTATGTTTTACAGTAATTACATTTTTCGTTACTGCAGTAGCCATTATACAGGTTTTGGCATCATTCATCAATTGCTTGTACAGATTCACACCTTCACGCTTTCTTCAGTTCTCCAAATGTACACATCGAGAGCATTGACGGATCCCAAATTTTGGCACATGGCCAAAATGTTTCAGTTTTTGCCAATCTCCCTCGATACCCTTGGTGTAACAACCACTTGTGGTATCCTTAAAGTTTTCGATGTAGTTTACGGTTACGTGCTTGTATCCATTTTTTTAGTTATTGTAGGCTTATCGGAGTAGATTATGGAGCCTTTTGCAATGTACTTCACAATAACATCAACCGATGGTTTTTAGCTCTGCTGACTTGTCAGCCAGCAGAGCTTATAGAATCCGTTTGCGTCCGTCGTCCGTCTGTCCGTCCGTCCGTCCGTCCGTCCGTCCTTCCGTCTGTCGTTAGACTTTTTATATTTTCGACTTCTTCTCAAAAATCGCTGCATAGAATGTTTTGATTTTTGCACATGGATGAACCCCTTGTAGACCTCTACCAAGTTTGCGAAGGAGATGATGATGCAATAATTTTTCAATTTTTTATTAATTTTTTAATTTCTTTTTTGAAAAACATTAAAATTTCTTCATCTTAAGAACTACGAAGCCAATTGCTTTGATATTGCACATAGGGTCATTTGGGGTCAACTAGTTCTTACTTTGGCCACCAGGTGGCGCTGTGATTTTTTTTCTATTTTTTTATGAACTATTGCCTGTTAAGACTATTTTCGATTTCTTCTCCAGAACGGCTGAACAGAATTGCTTAAAATTTTATCAGAATATAGTTGGATATTAGACAATGAGAGTTTGCGAAAATAATATGGATATGTTAATTTTAGGCAAAGTTATGGGATATCAAACTTCGCAACTGTAAGGAAGTGCTGCAGCTGTATATGATATATATACATATATATACATATATATATATATATATACATATATACATATATATATATATATATATATATATATATATATATACATATACATATACATATATATATATATACATATATATATATATATATATATATATATATATATATATATATATATATATATATATATATATATATATATATATATATATGGTAATACAGTGCATATATTACACTATTGTATTTACCCTTTTGACTTCTTCTCAAAAACCGCTGTATGGAATGTTTTAATTTTGCACATGGATGTTTCCCAGGTGAACCTCTACCAAGTTTGCGAAGGAGATGATGATGCAATAATTTTTCTATTTTTAATGAATTTTCAAATTTATTTTTTGAAAAAAAAATTTCTTCATCTCAAGAACTACCTGGCCAATTGCTTTGATATTGCACATAGGGTCACCTGGGGTCAAGTAGTTCTCATTTTGGCGGCCAGGTGGCGCTGCGATTTTTTTCCTATTTTTTTATTAATTTTTGCGTGTTAAGGCTATTTTCGACTTCTTCTCCAGATCAGCATGAATAAATTGCTTAAAATTTTATCAAAATATAGTTGGACGATGAAAGTTTGGGAAAATAATGTGGATATGTTAATTTTTGACAAAGTTATGCGATATCAGGCTTTGTGACTGTAAGTGAGTGCTGCCACTGTACATCGGCAGCCATTGAAACAGCAAGGTATGTCAAATGATAATACATGTACTACAATGGCCAGGTCAGGTCGCCCTATTCAATTTTGTTTCCTGAATAAAAGCAGATCCAGTCAGCAAAGCACAGGATCATCGTGATCCTCTTGTTTTTTTGTTTTTTTTTTATTTTCTCAGTTATAGAAAATATAACTCGTAATTTCGAGACTTTTCTCAATATTTCAACATTTATCTCCAAATTTCGACTTTTTTCTCGAAATTTGGACTTTTTCAAACTCGAAATTTCGATATTTTTAAGGTGAAATTTTGACTTTAAAAAGGTCCAAAATTTCTACTTTTTTAAGCTTGGATTTAGACTTTAAAAGACGAAGTTTCGAATTTTTTTCCTTGAAATTTCCACTTTTTCAACTGAAAAATTTCGACACTTTTTAAGCATGAATTTTGACATCGAAAAGTCCAAATGTCTACCTTTCTTCTCATAATTTCGTCTTTTCTTTCTCGAAATTTCGAGCTTTTAAACTCCGAATTTCGACATTTAAAGCTTTAATTTCTACTTTTTTTCTCTCAAAATTTTGACTTTTTTCTCGTACTTTTGATTTTTTAAACCACATTACAACATTTTTAACCTTAAATTTTGATTCAAAAAGTCATAGTTTGACTTTTTTCTTGAAATATTGACTTTTAAATCTCGAAATTAAGACCATTTTTTTCCAAATTTTCGACTTTTTTCTCAAAATTTTGATATTTTACACTCCAAATTTCAACATATTTTAAGCTTGAATTTTGACTTCAAAAAGTCAAAATATCGACTTTTTTTGACATTTTGACTTTTTAAACTCGATATTTCGACTATTTTTTCTCAAAATTTTGACTTTTTTCTCGACATTTTGAAGCTGAAATTTCGACTTTTGTTCTCAAAATTTCGACTTTTTTCTCACAAGTTCGAGTTTAAAAAATCGAAATTTCGAGAAAAAAAAATTTAAAAGTCAAATTTCGTCATTTCTAAGCAGATGTTTTGACCTTGAAAAATTTTTTTGACTTTTTAAAGCTTGAATTTTAACTTAAAAAGACAAAATTTCGACTTTTTTCTCGAAATTTTGACATTTCTAAGCTTGAATCTTAACTCCAAAAGGTCGGAATTTCGACATTTTTCTCAAAATTTCGATTTTTTTAAACTAAAAATTTTTACAATTTTAAGGTTGAATTTTCACTGCAAAAAGTCGAAATTTCCACTTTTTTTCTCGAAATTTCAACATTTTAAGCTGAAATTTTGACTTTAGGAAAGTCGAAATTGCGACTTTTTTTCTCAAAATTTGGACTTTTTAACGTCCAAATTTCGACTTTTTAAGCTTGAATTTTGACATTAAAAAGTCGAAATTTCGACTCTTTTAAGCAAAAATTTCCGCTAAAAATGTTGAAATTGCGATGTGAAAAAGTCAAAATTTCGAGAAAAATCCCGATATTACGAGAGTGTAATCTCGGAATTTCGAGATTTTGAAGTCAAAATTTCGAGAAAAACTCGAAATTACGCGGGGTTTTTTGTGGTCCTTATAGGCATCTGCAGTACAGAGATAGCAAAAAAAAATTCTATCTAGGGTTTCACACCCCTCCCCCCCCCCCCCCGCCCAAGACCCAACTTAGTTTTGTCTTGTGGCCTCCGTGGTATTTTCGTTTAGCAAATTTAGATTCGTCTATTTCAACTACCACATCTTTGTCACGTATTTGCATGCCACATTCGTTTTCTCTCGACACAGTTTCTTGACACACCTTTCTACAAAATGAGCAGGCCGTGTCAAAAGGAGAGCTCCTGTGAGTAAGCAAACACGCTGGTCGGCACTTTGGTAAAGGTGGCTTTGAAATTTTATCCAGGTGTAGATAACATATAAGTCTTATCAAAAATGAAAAAAAGCTGAAATGGATTAGACATTACCTTAAAATAACGGGTTAGTTCACAATCTTGATATCTTTCCATTGCTATCTCCACATAACAGCTCTACTGCGTGAACTCAATCAATTCAGAACTTCATAAATAGCCTTGTTACTATTTTAAATACCTTCCACTTGAAATGTGGCTTGATCATGAAATAGCCAATCAAGGAACTACCAACAATTGTCTCCTCTATAGTTTGTCTTATCCCAAGATCTGTGGGCCTTATTGTAATATATCCAGTTCAGTGTCATAGAGCTCTGCCTCAAGAAGCATTTTCTTCACGTCAGATTTAGATTCGAATCCTGGGATACATGATACAGTTTTAAATATATCCTACAGCTGCAACCAAAAATCATGTAATGGTTGCGTGGTGAATTTTATTTTTCCTTTGTTATGCCAATGATAGTCTGTAATTCAAACCACAACTTGAATAATGTTATTTCATTTCCTCAAAACAAAAATGTGTTCAATGGTGAATATATAACATGATGTGTACTTATTGCTTCAGCACCATCTCTAGATAGATTATAGCATCCATGGATTTCATCAAAGCCGCCTCTCCCTTCCATCTTTTTGCGCCTTAGATCACTGGCCTCTGAGTACACTAACTGGACACCAATAAGATAAATTATGGAGTAAAGCATTCTATTGGTACAACAGGTCATTAAATACATCAATCGAACATCAAAAATCATTATCCATCTGCCACACGCACCGATACTGAAGCTGTGCATTTTGACACACACACGCACGCGCACACACACACACACACACACACACACACACACACACATACACACACACACACACACACACACACATATATATATATATATATATATATATATATATATATATATATATATATATTATAGATTTTATGCATTCGCACCTCACTCACTCCAAAACATAAACACCTTTTTTGATGTGGGATGTATAAGGTCAGTGAAAGTTGTGAAAGTGATTAAACCATTGCTCGTGAATCGTGAATATGCATATAAGCAGAATAATGTTTCCTGTGAACTGTGAAAACATTTTTTTTCCCTGTGAACTGTGATCAAGACCCCCCCCCCCCCCATACAAATACAACAATAGGCTGAAAGCGTCACTGCTGCTTACCAATGCTGATTGGGGCTATTCTTTTAAGTGAGGGCAGAATGGCCGCACTACCACCCTTTAGCTTAACAGCTTCCCTACCGCTGACCAACACAGCTGAGGGTATTGTCCCCTTTTGCCATCTGCCTAAACCTATATATACACACAAAGCCTAATGCTAGTCTATTGACAACTATTTTCTGGGTGAGGGAACAATGACCTCACTGCCACCTGTTTGATTAACAGCGTCCCTACCGCTGATTAACATAGACGAAGGCATTGTCCCTTTCCATCTGCTGTTACTACTCACCACACACAAAGTTACCGGTTCTATTTACAACTGGGGCTGTTGCTCCCTAAAATGTCCATCACACAATCATAAAAATTACAAGCTGGTTACTGCCACTCAGACTAAATTTAAAATTACATCTATAATAACACACACATATGTATCTTTTACAAAACCGTCCACTGCCCCTGAAAAGAATATAATACAAATAATGCAACCCTACAACCCACATCAAAGGATATGGAAGGGGCTGGAGGTGGGAAATTCATACTTGAAATTCAAAGCGATCAAAATACTTCCAGCTGGTCAATCACATCTTCACTACCCAATTTCCTTGAGGAGAATGAGGGCACTTGCTGTTACGCTATCAAGCCCCGTGAAACGTAATACACTCACGCCTGTGATTGGTGGGCCGCATGTGTAAATACAAGCTTATACATGATTGGGTTATTTGCCCACGTGGCGAGGCAAAGGCCAGGTGAATGGTACGGGACAGGCCATTCATTACAACTGTGGTGCTGCATGAATGACTGTGCAATGTGCACAAATTACTGTTATGCATTCACACCTCACTCACTCCAAAGCATAAACACCTTTTTTGATGTGGGATGTATAAGGTCAGTGAAGGTTGGCACCTCCATGACAACTTTTCCTTTTTATTGAACCTATTTACAATATATGCTTACCTCTGCAATTTAATCATTATTTGATTTACTAATACCATGGGGGTCTTTTGCACCACCAGCCACATTCTGTGGCGACCCCCATGGACCGGAACTTACCATTCTGACTTCACAGAACAGAATAATACACACGACAATGGATGGGGCAGCCTCTGAATGACTCCCGTATGAATTATAATCACTATCTGCCCCACTTTCGGGACAGCCTATGACTGACTCCCTGGCTTAACGTGGGACAGCCGATGAGGAATCTAAAGCAGACATTTGAAGGTAGGGGCTGTTGGCGAAAGGGCTGGGCCACACTAAAGGGCTGGACCCATGTCCCCAACTTTGTACATGTAGAATATAATTCGAGCTTCGTCTCAAACCATGATTGGGACCTGCATTCCCTATCGAGCCTGAACTGTATCTCATAATTGAGCCATTCAAAATTGTCCCTGCCCATGCTAGCTATGTGATTGGCTTAGTGCATCAGCCCTGGCGCCTCCTGGGGGTGTTTCAGTGTTAACACTACTGCATAAAGGTGGAAAGCCGAGGTCCACTCACCTATTGTTCTAACGTCCAGGGACCTAATAGACTTTACTTTCTTGTCTGCTATTTTCTTTTTGCCATGCAAGAGAATAGACGGATGTATTGTGGCCTGTAACAGCTGGACAAATTCTACATATTTGTCACGACATATTTCCTTTCTCATTTTGGGGGGAACTCTCACATGAAACTGAATGCTTGAGTAGTTTGCCTCAGACGTGATTGATGATGGGGGAACCTCCTGTGTTGCTATGACCTCGACCTCATCTAACTGTTCAACCCTCATGCTATCCCTATCCAGCCTAAAGTAATTCTCACCTTTATCACCTTCATCCGCACTTGTACTCTCCGATTCTGACTGATCATTGGAGTCCTTGCAGAAGGAACTACTTGAGGACTCAGATCCATACCTACGCCTTTTTGTCAGTTTCTTGGACTGGGCTTGCTGTTCTAGAAGAAGGTCAATTTTTTTTATTTTGAGCCTCGACATGGCCCTGAGTTCATCAGCCCCACCTTTTCATCTTCTGCCGTCAGTGGAGCATTCCGCCTGGGGCTCTAGCTGTGGTGTGGGGGGCTGTTTCCTCTTCCTGGGTTTCAGGGATGCCCGGAGGTCCTTCTTTTTTTGCCACGTAGCAGGCATTTCTGTAAAAGAAAAGCATCCACAAAGACAGCTCTGCTTAACAACACTGTACAAGTAGTTTAGTCGGATCCCCCGATCCCTTCTTTATTAGAAAAGCGACTTATTATAGCAGTCATGCTGTCCACTAACTGAACTTAATGCGGCTGTAGGTTTGAATCTGATCTAGTATATAAGCCTTGTAAAAAAAAAAACAATCTGCGCCAATTATGAAGGGCAGCCAGGGTGATAACACTTGACCACCACATATACAGGCTGTATCCCATTTATACAGGCATCTGGGCATAACATGTATGAACTGCTTGTAATTGTCACACTGCTAGCCCGGGGAGGCAAGAAAATCAATTCCACAAAATCCACAACTGCCGGGGAATCATTGAGGGTGAACCTTGCACCACTCCAGACACTTTACTGTAGCAAGATGGGTCACCAAAAAGAGGCACACACAATCCAAAATGAGAATGACTTGTCCAGCACCATACCTTTTTTTGTTGTTTCCATTATGATTTTTTACACTTGCTATTCACCACATGCCTCGGTGAACCCAACACCAGACATAGTTTGTTACGGCCAGCTCTAGGAGGTCATTGTAGCAGTTCACTATAAATGCTTCTGCGAGCACATTAACATGAGATTTTTAACATTTAACTTGAGATGCAACCCCTTCTAGGGGTGTATTGCGACCAACATGAAGACTAACAAGTTTGTGGACCAGGTCGAAAGCATTGTAAATGTTATGCACACCAGTGGAATCACCATTTCTATAGTCTCAGTGTAATGTGCCATGCCATGAAAATTGGAGCTGTACCAGCTCTGAATTGGCCCTCTGAATTACTCTTTTTTACTGGTCAATTTACATATCCTAATGGGAACTATGCGTATGCAGAGACATCAGTTTTGCTATCCCGACATGAGCTAGCCTTAAATAGGTTTTTACTTCATCCCCTGTAGTATTGCCCCTTGTATACTTTTGTAATACTTATATAAGCCATAATCATTGATGTGTATCATGTCGTCGTGCATCAGATCTACTTTGCTGTTCCAGAATCCAAAGTGCGACCATAAGGTAACCCCTGGTGCATCCTTCACGTACGTCTTTAAAGCCTTGTTCACTTCACTTACCTTCAGATTGTACTCTGGATAGCTTATTCTGTCTCTCCTTAGCAACTGGCATACCGCGTGCCCTTACTGAACTGTAAGTACTTTGCTAAGGCCAGAATCTACTCGGCAAAATGCTCTGAGTCCTTCCTAAAAGTCCCGCTACAAAGGTCATAACCCCCCAACTGAACTACTGCTCCAACGTACTGTTTTTTGCCATCCAATGGAACCAACCTGGACTCACCTCCTCCGAGTGCATGTAAATGGCCTGTGGTCCTACTTACCGTTGAGCCCCCAATCCCATAAAAATCTACCTCCACTTGGCTTTCAAACAGGTTGAAATTAGGTGTCACATCATACTAATCACTATAGTAAGTAAAATCTTCTAAGTTCTTAATGTAGCTTTGCCCCAAAACCAGTACTGGTGTAGCGTGTGGTGTTGGTGACGCCATCTTGACCTAGTTTGGTCAATGGTTATTCGTTCAACATTCAAACGTGAACCTGCATGTAATATGACCAATGCCGCAGTGAGCTCTTACCATGTATCAACAAGAAAACAGCATAGTCCTTACATCTTGACTGGCGGGTTCGGCAATCAAAATGCCACCATGCATTTCGTGATGGTAAATTCAAATGCTTCCAGCGAACTTCCCCTTGCTTGTGACTGATGAACTGAAAAATTCCTGCAGCCAGAAATCTACAACTTCCTACTATTAGGACAACAAGAAAAAAAACAGCTATGCTACACAGAACCTGCCTTCCTGTAAGAAACACACAAAAACGACTACAAAACAAACTACGAAAAATTCAAACAAATTCAAACTTGAAATTCAAAGCGAACAAAATACTTCCAGCTGGTCAATCAGGTCTTCATGGCCCAATTTCCTGTAAAAGAATGAGGGCACTTGCTGTTAAACTATCATGCCCACTGCAAAACGATGTCCGTTGCCCTGCAATGTGTCCCCGATATAGTATTGGATGAAGAGGGACCTAGCAAACATGTACATTTCTGTTGTGGCGGAGACTGAGGAGGGAGCTCAGTTCTGGAAGCAACAGCGCCTCATGAACGTTGCATTCTTTGATGGTGTCCATTTGGATGACCAATGACACGAGCTCTACTACCGAAGTGTTTGCAGGACAATTCAATATGCTGTCTGGTCCTTTCAATAAGTCATTCGTACATTGGAACTTTAATGCTCCACGTTGTAGTTAAGGCTTCTACCGATAGAGGGCGTGCCGACCCAAGATGGTGGCACCCATGCCTCCCTTATCAAATAATTCAGACTTGTGTTGATGAGTCATGAATATTTCATAGACATTCATGGGAATTTCTACAAGCCTTTCATAATCAATAAGTATTACCCACATGAGCATGGCTGTTACCTATTACATTTCATTTATGTCTCTTCACTATCCTCAATTGCTTTCCAGTGTTTCACATGTCATTTTAGCACATTACTGTAAATTGCTTTAATTTCACGGTATTCTTATTTTCGCGTATTTCTCTGAGGGCACCAAACCATAGAGAAATCAAAAACAAAACACAGGGAAATAGTATTTAACATCGTTTCAATAAGAATTATGTCCAAAAGGGTGAAATTGAAACTAGTGCAAAATGTTTGAAAATACAAAAACCATAATTTAGCCTCGGCAGTGTGGCATGGGCGAATCTGCCTTGCTTGACTGGGCCCTCTAATTTTATGTTTGGCAATGTGGCATGTTTATAATATAAACCCTTGCCAGTTTGCAGTCAGCCCACTTAGTGGTAGCTCATTGCCTGTAGGCAGTGAGAGGTTTTACTGACTTTGATCATGTCTGCCTCTGATGCCTATTACATTACTTTCCTGTCTCCTCACTATTTAAATCACTTGCCAGTGTGATAAGTGTTGGGTTTGCACAACAATTTATTCTGTGCACAGTGTGGTGCCGTGGCTGTGTGGTATGGGCGGATCTGCCCCTACATGCCCAGCCCTTCAATTTTGAGTTTGGCAGTGTAGCGTGTTTATAATATAAACCCTTGCCAGTGTGCAGTCAGGCCACTCAGTGGTAATTCATGACCTGTTGGCAGTGGGGGGTTCTACTGATCCCGGTCTCATCTGTCTCTTAACAGTAAGGATGGACACAATGGTGTGGTGTCCCCCAGTTACTATTAAACTGAGATATATGCATTATCTATTTTGCAAAAAAGGTACTTGAGCAGCTATTACAACACTCCGTAGAACAAGGACAGAACAGAGCTGGCTCAAAGTAACGACAACTCATGTAACAATAAGTCAATTTAAGTACTGTATTATTATTCATGTTTATTATGTCAGTTGTATTCAGTCTGCCTGGTGAAAGAAGGTCGCCACACAAGTACACCCAAATGGCAAAAGCTAGATCTTCACAGCCAGTACCAAGGAAAGCAGCCAATCCAGCAAAAAAGAGCGCTTGAAAGTCAACACAACTAGCCTCCACACAAGCGCCAGCCATCACCTCTGACTCGCCTCCGCCAGTTGTTGTTTCAGATCAACCCGCTTCCAGCACACCTGCTCTCCTCAATGCAGCACAGTTTCAACAACTGGCCTCAATTATCACTACATTCATGGCAGAGGGCTTGAGGTCCATCCTGAAAGTGCAGCAGGACCAGTCAGCAGCCTCAGGTAATGTATCGGCTGGGTCACATTCCCCCCAGGTGGAGGCAAGGTCATCACCCATCCCGCCCCCTTCCCCTGATACCGACCAGGCAGGGGACTCAGATGATGAGATGGAGGAAGTTTCACCATCCCGGTTAATTTCATTCTTCCCCTTGGCCACTTCCATCCCGTCACAACTTCAGTTGTAAAACCCCTTTCCTCGTGGATCTCTCCGAAGCTTAACAAGAAAATCTGGGATGGAGTATACATTGATTGAGGCACCCTTTTGGATCGTAAACAAACCCTCCAGCTCAGCGCTGAATCCAAGCCAGGACGCGATATGTCTTTCCTTGTTTGGAAAGAGGATAAGGCTTAGTGGCTGTCCATTGATGAATGGACAGATGCTTTCCACTTGTTTTCTGCAGTTTGGATCCAGAAGTACCCAGATCAGGCAGCGGATCTGCTAAAGTATCAACATTTGGTGAGAAAGATTTATAATGCTGGTGGCGATTGGCACTACTATGATGAGGACTTCAGGAAAAGTAGGCAATCTGACAGAGTGGCTTGGAATCAAGTGGACCACCATACCCAAAGTAGGCAATCTGACGTAGTGGCATGGAATCAAGTGGACCATGTCCTTTTTTCATGAGCACTTGTAAGGGGGGCCCGTAAGCAGCTGTTCCATCCAAAGCAACAGGGCAATCAACAAAACCAGCAGCTTTGAGTCCCACGGGGTAGTTGCATCAAATTCCATGACAAATATTTCTGTGGGGGGTGTAGCTTCAGCCACAGGTGCTTCCAGTGTGACAGAGGTATGCACCCAGCCATCGAGTGCTATGTCCCTAGAATTCAAACAAACCAAAATACCAACCAGCAAGCCAACAACCAAAATAGGTCCCATCCCCAGAATGACCAATTCAGGCAAACTCCCTACACCCCTTCAGGTGTGAAAACTTGTGGCATGGCTCATAGGATACCCCCAAGCTGAAGTTGATTATTTGATAGATGGCTTTACCTATGGGTTTTGGTTACAATTTGAGTGACTGCGCAGACCCTATTTGGCTCCCAATGCAGAATCTGCTTCAGACAACCCCCGACATTATTTCGGAAAAAAATAAAGAAGTGGATGCTGGCTGGGTCACTGGTCCTTTCAAAATTCCACCACAAAATCTCAAGGTCAGCCCACTAGGTCTTGTTCCAAAAAACAATGGTGGCTTTCAGGTCATACACAACCTATTCACAAAATTCAGATTTCCCTTCTGTCAACGAGGGCATCCCCCATGAAGCATGCAGAGTGCAAAGTGCCGAAATCCAGGATGCAATTTCCCTAGTTAAGGCAGCGGGTTGAAGATGCTTCATGGCCCATAGTGATATTCAAAATGCCTTCAAAATTCTCCCGATCAATCCAGCCGACTACAAGCGATAGGGCTTTGGGAGGCAGGGCCAATTCTAATATGACAAGACTTTAGCCATGGGCTGTAGCCTGAGTTGTCAGCCTTCCAATGGATACTCCAAACCAAATTCAAATTGTACTGGTCACACATATTTTGGATGAATTCTCTTTGTTCACCCCTCAAAGAGAAGCTGTCAGACCTGGACAAATTTCTATGGCTTTGTAAAAATATTGGAATTCCGGTTGCCTTCGAAAAAACTGTCAGCCCGGACAAAGTGCTCCCATTTGTGGGTATCACACTTGACTCAATAAACATGGAAACAAGATGACCGCCAGAAAAAATTCAAAATGCAACTAATCTGTTGCTAAATACTAAAGGAAATGCTCAATAATGCTGCATGAGCTCCTGTCCCTGATTTGATTCTTGTCCTTTTGTTGTAAAGTGATCCTCCCTGGCTGCAGCTTTCTCTGGCATTTGATATATTTCACCATTGGCATGACAAATAGACAGCATCACGTAACCCTTAAGGCTGAAGGCCATGCAGATATGGCTGCTTGGTTGGAATTTTTAAGCGGGTCTAATGGTAAAACCATGTTTTTTATGATACTTGGTTGTCTAGTGATGTAATAAACCTTTACACAGACAGTGCCGCCTCGAAACGGTTTGTGGCCGTTTGGTCATATCATTGGCTTTGGAGGCCTTTTCCTGTTCATTGGAAGGACTTAAATATCATATTCTTAGAACTGGTGCCAATAGAGATAGCAGTGAATGTTTGGGGGCTGTCCTACAGAATCATTCCATCAATTTTCACACAGATGGTTAATCCCTGGTAGCCATTATTAATAAGCAGACTTCCCCAGTCAAAGTAATCATGGCCGGTTCGAGGCAGCTGGTGCTAGCTTGCCTCAAGTTCAACATAAGGTGCAAAAGTATGCACATTTCCGGCCATAAGAACCAATTAAGTGATGCTTTAAATCGTTTTCAATTTCAGTGGTTTCATCAGCTCCCACCTCACTGCAACAGCCATCCAATGCCAATCCCAGCACACTTTCAGCCCAACAACTTGTTCAAACTCTAAATCTCTTAATAACCTCATTAGTGGCACTGTGGAATGTGTCAGCTTTTGAACATGTATGGAAAACTTTATCATCATTTCTGCAACTGTATAATTTAAACCAAACACTTCCACTTTCGGTTTCAACAGTAGCCTTGTTTCCTTCGTTTTTTCGCTCAGTCAAAATCGCCAAAAAAATATCTTCAAACCTCTTGGCTATCAGATTCCTGCACAAAATTCAGGGCTTGCCAGACTCAACTAAAGAATATTTGGTTCAGAAATTGGTAAATGGAGCATACCGACGGCACCCCATTTAGATTTGAGGCTTCCAATCACAAAACCAATTCTCCATGTTCTTGTTTAAGCCTGGGAGTCTCCACTTTCTGGATATCAAAAATACCTATTTCAAGTATTGTTTCTGTTTGCTTCCTTTACTTATGCAAGAAAATGGGAACTCACTGTAACCCATAAACACCTGCCAAGTGTGGTGTCCCTCGAGGATATAGTTTTCCTTTTAAGCAAAAAGAGCATTCAAGAAGTTAAGGTCACATTCAGACATTTGAAACATAACCTTTCAGGTTTGCCTCATTCCATTTCTTTTAAAGCAGAAGGGGGGCCCTTCTGTCCAGTTGCCAAATTATCAGAATATCTCCAGCTAAGAGGCCTGAAGCAGGGGCCCCTGTTCTGTGACAGGGCTGGCTGGCCAATTCTACGACGACATTTCGATACTCAGTTATGAGAGATGCTGAATTTCTGCAGACTCTCAGACAAGTGTTATAAGGGTCACTCTTTTCGCATCGGCAAGGCTACCCTAGACTTTGAAAACAATGTGCCAGACAGTATTATTTGGGTGCGAGGGAGATGGAAGTCTGATGAATTTAAAAATATATAAGAGTGGTGACCAATTAAATGTACATAGATCATTAGTCAAGTGTAAATTTAGGTCTTCCTCATGGCTTGGTTGCATGTGTCATCCAGCCATCTGTACAGGACCTTGAGACTTCTGTGGTCAATAATTGGGTGTTTGTGCAGCATGTGGCTCACATACACTCAGGGGTGATTCTAGAGTCTCTTGTGACATTTAAATCACTGCAGAAATTTCATGCTGGCAGATGTAACCACTTTCTAGACATTAGGGTATATACCACTGGTCAGGGCACTTTGGCCTTGGTCCCATAGGATGGTTGTATGTGTCATCATCACTGTGTAAGACCCCAGGCCTAGAGCCTGTAGCCAATGTGTGTATTAGTGACATACTAAGTAAATAAGTATGTCACATTAAATCTACCAATTAATGGTAGATTTAATGTGACATACTTATTTATTAAGTGACAGGGCATTCATTTCAAGCTGGTAATAAATCACATGGAACAGTTGCCAAAGCGTGGGGCTTGACGTATGTGGCGTCTGCCCTTCAGTTTTGGCTCTGGTTGTTTGATGCCCAAAACGTTTTCTTGTATAGTTTAATCCAGAGCTTTGTATATTGCCTGGATATTAGTGTTAGAAATCTTCTAAGCCAAACAATTTCTCTGATGCTTGAGGATCTACTTGCAAGTACTGTACCCATCAATTTACATGTAGATTCTGTGATGTGGACAACAATCTATGCCAGTTGCTTATCCACACCGGATGAGGCATTCCTGTGCTGTGGGACAAGGAACATCATGATGAGCTGTAATATTTAATAGCTTTTCTTTCTTTACTTCCTTTATGTACATATATCAATGTGTCTGGGCAAATTCCCGCACTGTATTATCATTGTAGTGGATTAGTTAGAAAATTTAATGCTGAATTAAGAGTGTGCAGCCTTATGTAGACCAGTGTTTAGGTGAGGGCAAGCCTTCGGCTTTGTGGAAGATTTGGCCTTACCACATGCCAAGTTTATTTCTTTCGGTTACATTTTCAATACCAGCAGTTTTACAAAGTGTAAATAAACTGGCTGGGCGCAATTTCCTTTAAAAGGATGACGTATCTAACACAGCATTTAGTTGCCTTTGAATCACAGCAGAGAGTTGGAACAGAGACCAACTCCCTGTAACTAGCAAACATAAACATTTATTTTTACCCTTGGGTTAAACAGAACACACTCGTCTCTGATAAGTCCAGTTATGGACGAAACCGGTCAGGCATTTGGCACATTGTGTTTTTACTTTCATCAACACGTGCCTTGTCTTTCTATTGATAAATGTATCAACCTCCACAAAAGACTTAAAGTGATAGGAGACACCTCCATGCTGAGTGTCACATGAATCTTGTACGACAACAGCATTGATATTTTTATTTGATCTGATGATACCACGCAGATGGAAATTAAATGTTTAAGAACAAATATGATGTTATAAATGCTAAGCATGTTTCTATCTATATTTTATTCGGACATTAAATAATTCACTGACTTTCCGGCAGCTGAATGATCGAATTCCCTGTACATTCTCAAGTCCTTCTTTTCGTGAAAACGTAAACATTGGGAGGTATGAAATGGCATACTGAATCGAAGATATTTAGTTGACGAGTTGGTGAAAATAATCATTAAATTGTTCAATCAATACATTAACAGCAGCATGAAATTTGTTAATACAGCCTTTAAATTACCTGCAAAAAAGTTTGGACTTATGATAAAAAATGGGCAACTTCTTTTACATTTTCTTCCCAAAAAGTTAACTAATGGATCACTGACTGAACAGGACCTCCGCAAATGTAATACACAATATCAATTTCTTCAAGACATTGTGCACACATTTTGTAATTATGGGAAGGAATTCACTGTTTGGGACAGTGAAACCAAATCATCTACAAAAGCAAAAGCTCCAGAGAATGCACTTCCAATGTGACATCCAATAACAGATCTCTTGAGTCCTTCCAGTAACGCACTAATGTTAACAGTAAAGTTGGTGAAAAAACACCTTGCTTGCTTGACACCTTTCCCACAATCAAATAAACGTTTGGCTTGGTTGTGCCAGACGATGTGAGTATCTTGACCAGTAAATATATTGAGCAAAAATATTATGGTTATGGTAGGCATTTTCCGTTTCAAAAGTAACTTGAATAGCTTGATGATTATTATTAAAGTAGAACCTCACCAGTATCCAGAGAAAAAACTAGAACAATGTTGATGTTTTAAAAGTATTTAATAATTAGCAGACTGGAGCAATATGAAGGAATGTCATTGCACGGAGGAACAGCATTTGCCCAGATACAGGATGTAGCATAAAATATCACTGGTCAAGGGGTGCTATGTGAACTAAAGTGACCACAGTATTGGTCCAGGTGACCTGTTCTTTCACTAGTGATGCCCTCTACCTCTTGCCTCTCAGCGTATGCCATTGCTTTGCACTTCATAACAAAGTGGACATGCACAGCATTTGGACATGAAATTGCCATTCAACATTATCTGGTCCTTTTATTTGCCTCGTGCACTGCTGAGAGGAAGGGCAGGGTAATTTTCAGAATTACTTAACAATTTTCTTTTAGTTTTGGGAACAGGCTAAACGTAACTTTTAACACCATCAGGTAAGACTCCATGTACTTTGGGTCATGATTAAGCACATTAACAGGATAAAATGTTTGCACACTGTGACAGTCACACATACATTAAATATGTAAAGGTAAAAGAGATAACGCCAGACGTTATCAGGGAAGTACATATCAGATGCACACCCCTGCTGTTGCCCTTCAAAAACTGTTTATCACATTGATCCCTCATGTCTGCAGAATTTTTCACAATGCTCTCTCTCCCTTTGTGATTGTAATTTACCGATAAAGGTACACAAATCTAAAAGTGCTATACAAAAAATGAAAACAACAACCAAAAACAATGATAATATACCGATTCCCTTTGCAGACGCTCTAGAATCTGAATCGGTGTATTGTGCTTTTGCATTATGCATGAAAAAGTTTGGTCGTTTGTAATATATCGATGGACTTGAAAATAGAAGATCCATTGAGCAATTTTCCTTTCTGGTAGCATATGAAATTCCAGAGATGTGGGAACCATTGTAGCTGATTTGCGTCGTTGTAAATGTTAGGCGGTTGCTGCTGGCAGATAAATTTAACAAAGGCTTATTTGGTGACTCATACGCTACAGTCTGCTCCCTCTCTGTCATATGGACTATTTTCTGAAGAGTAGTCGATACTGCCCGGCTGGTTGTACCAGTGGCAGTGATATGTATTGTACGCAGAGGCTTGGTTGGCATCGTCCAGCCTTTTGTATGAGAAGGTGCAGTCCAAGGTGCAGCAGTAACTGGCTTCAATATGCCTGCATGCGTATTCTTTTTATCGGTTATGTTCATTGTGCCCATAACTGTGGTCCTGGCAGGTGCTCTTCTGGTTGTGTTACCTGTGGTGCTGACCATTGACACTTCTGACGTTGCCATGAGACCCTGACTTGAGCTTGATGTAATACTTTTTGGATGCATTGAAGCTGGGGCTGATGTACGTTTTGCTTTGCGGGTGAAGTACGTGCTGGTCAAACTTGAAAAAGATGATTTCCTATCAGTCTTCTTTTGGGTTGAAGGCACTTCAACAGTGGACACTGAAGCTGCAATAGTCAAATGGAGTGTTAGTTTTTATGTGTGATGAAATGTAAACTCTTCTCTGTGTTTTAATGTTTGGGGGCATCACAAAACTTAATAACATAACACTAGAAATTGACTTGCTGCTACGTTTGTAACAATTCAAAAGTGGAATGTCATATTTTCCAAAACTTCAAGTATATTGTGTTATATGTTTTAAACATTTTACAGGATATCTCCATCAGTATTTATAAACTTTATAACTTCTATTTAATATGATTTAAGTTTTTACGATATCTAATTATTATGATAGCTTAATATGACTTGCTAATTACTTCCCACATGTACATGTAACCTGCGCTAAGCCATCAATCAGTTCATAGAGCACATATTAAAACAGCGTTGTGTTAAAACTGCAATAGTTAAAGTAAAATGTACTCGTTTGTATAATTAATTATGATTTGCCCATATTTTACAACGGATTATATACTCTTTGCCACAATCAAAACAGACACCGCCCATTGGTTTAACATGGGCTCCGCTCAATTATTAGTTAGTGTACAAAATATGAGTGTCACATGCGCTGTTGTGTAATATATACAGCATGATAGCTAAGAGTATACCTGAGCAGTCACACAAAAACAAAGAAAATGTCCTGGAAATGATATAATAGCCAAAAAGGTGCAAAAGTTATGTCTGGTATTGAGGTACCACCTACGGCCTCCATATTTGGCCACTGGTAACACAGGGATCAAAGAAAAAAATCTATAATGCCACAGAGTACGGGTCACTGGCAGCTGTCTGGGTCCAACAGATACAGGATCATTAGCATGTTGGATACTGCTCGCTGCGTGGGTCAAGTTTCTCCCGGGGCCCTTAAAAGGTGCCAGCCCGGGACTTTTTTTTCTGTACGTACTGACATTGTAAAGACATATATATGTATATATACATCAAATACATCTGTTAAGCCGGTGATCAATGCCCACAGCACAAAATGGCCAAAGGAGTTTTACATATAGCGGTATGAGACCATAACGCTTCAATATCACAGTCAAAAAACACTTTGAAGAGTGTTTGGCTGATATTGTTATCAATACGGAACATACATATAAATTTCCCGCCACAAAGCACGGGGCTCCCACCTGTCAATCACGGAGGACACACAGGCCGATCACTGTCACAGACAGGGCCAGATACACTTTCTCACAAAATTAGTGTCTTTAAAAGAAATTTAAGTTTACAAATACGAAAGTCATATTCATTTAGCGCTTCTAAAATTGGTTGCAAGAATAAATTTTCATCTGCCTGTACTAAGTATTCTTTATTTCCAAAATATTAGTAATACGCCGCTTCCCCGCACAGAAAGCGGCCCGTATCTCGCAAGGCAAGACTATGGTTTCTAAGACAACTAGCTGTGCAGTCGTGGTGAGAAATTAATATGCATGCCTCCTATTTGAATATGTGCATTAACCGACAAGTACCCAAAATTGAAAAATCGGTTAAAAATAATGGGTCCACAGCATTACCACCTAGTGTACATCTTTGTTTAACTCTTCCACCTGAAACATTCTCGCCGCAGTTCTCTACACAATCTGGTTGATGTTTTTGGAGATAAATAGAGAAAACACAAATGTGTATCAACAAAAAGAACACGCAAACAGAGAAAACACAAATGTGTATCAACAAAAAGAACACGCAACAACTGTTGAATAAATTAGGGATCCCCATAAGTGTTCGCAAGCAATTGGCAAACAGTTATAGAGAAGATGTTTTTAAAGATTTTGTGGAAAAAAAATTAAAAATCATACGAAATCCAAAAGTCAATGATGCATAAACATTTGGACAGACTCACAAGAGAAATCGAAAAAAGATTCGCAGCGGAACCTGTTGAAGAAATAGGGACTCACGAGCATGGATGTGTTTCTATACAATTTTGAAGCAAAATGGCAAAGCACTTTTGGAGGATATTTTGCCAAAATAATAACAACAGATTTATAAAAATCTATTTTAAAAAGACAATGGAGCGTGCCCATTGGAACAAATTTGGAAGAGCGCACTTAAGATAAATCCACACCAAGCTTGAAGAGAATTTGGGGGAACACTTTTGGCTAGATGTCGAAAATGTGAGTTTTGAACAGACAGAGATGGACGGAAGAGAGATCACCATCCATGCAACAACGTCAAGTGACTGGAGAAATGTGTCGAAAATTTTTTAAAGGGTTCGTTGGAGATTTTGTTTTGGGGGGGGGGGGGGATAAGTGATACGACTCCTCTTCTGTGGTCTATGGATAATTTTCCTTGATTAAAAGCATAATCCAGGCTGTCAATAAACAGGTCTTTTACATCGGACCAAACAGATTTGTAAAGTTCTGGTGGAAAACCGACTGTCCCAGATTTCCCCTTTTTTCATGTAATCAAGTACGCTTCACAATAGAAATTTTCTTCATCACTAAGGGCATGTATGTTTTGTCGAAAAAAGGAGCTGCTTTCCATCTCTATCCAATTTAAGTCTTCATTAGTGTATTACATCTGATAAAATAGTTTTTCTTCCTGCAAGATAAGTTTAGGAATATTCACTTCTGTCCCATCAGATTTTTACAGGTTTGTTATACGTTTAGTCTTGTAATTTCTTTTTTCAAATGCACAGAAATACTCAGAGTTTTTCTCACCAAGTTCAATCTAGTTGGCCTTCGACCGTAATCATAACTCCCTCAGTTTGCTTGTCATTAATCTCGAGCAGTTGGGATTTAACTTCTAGTCTGTGTAGCTCAGCCTCTGATAAAATACTTGTATTCACTGATAAGGAATCAAGTTCATCCTTCAAGTTTGTTTCCTTTTCTTTCTTTTTTTTTTTTCTTCTTTTCATTTTCTAATATCATATGGTGAAACCACGTATTTCACTTTTGATGGATTCCCGAAGTAAACGTTCATCTTCCATGTCAATATACTGGTCCGTATACACATGAATTAAATCATTGATGTCTTTCACGTAGGTTTGATCCTACAGTGAACTTGTATTAAATTTCCAAAAACCAGGGGCACGTTTTTCATAGAAGTTACTTTGTAGCTGCAGTGAAATCAAACTATGGTCCATATTAATGGAAGGTTTAATTTTATCATATTTAACACATTCAGAGAGGAAGGACAAGATTAGCCACAAATCAAGACAACACTGGATGGGTGGCGTTTTTTGATTGCCAAGTAAACAAAAGAGTTCCAGAATTACGCAATCACCAGATATCAACAAGGTCTTCTTTATCTAGTAACAGTTCATGAATGCCTTGACTTTACCTTGAAGGGGCATGCGGATTGCCTCCTCTTTTCTCTGCTGAACACTGATTATGAAATTGCCTGTAAAGCAATTGCTAAGCGCATGCAAAGATTCTTACCAAAATTAGTACAAAGTGATCAAGTTGGGTATGACAAAAAAAAAGAAAAGAAAAAATACATAAAGGAAAATATTTGACTAATCAACGATGTCTTGACATTACCTCGGTTGCGAAACATCCCTGGATTACAGTTACTTATAGATTTTGAAAAAAAGAAAGCTTTCAATACAGTAGAATGACCCTTCATCAACAGAGTACTAGACTCCTTCAATTTTGGACCTCACAGATCTCACCTTTATTTACTGATGTCTTTTATTGTGTTATTAACAATGGCTTCACCTCAGAATTTATCAATCTGTCAATGGGAGTAGGACTAGGTTGTCCTATGGGACCGTTTTGTTCATTCTAGCAGTAGAATTCCTTATTATTTCTATTAGACACAACTCAATTATCACATGTTAATCCATTAATGGTGATGAAATTAAAATTTCACAATTAACAGACGATACAACATGCTGCCTCGCTGACATGCAGCCGGCAAAACAGTTGATTAGCATGTTTCAAAATTTTGAAAAGTGCTCTGGATTAAACTGAAATCAAGAAAAAAAACATCACCAAATGGATTGGAGCTAGTAGGTGCAACCCACCTGGTGATCTCCCAGTACCATGGTATAGAGATCACTTTAAAGTACTAGTTATAATATTTCATGAAAATGAAAATTCTATGATAAAAGCAAACCTCCAATGTAAACTGGTCTTTTTAAGGATATTTAAAAAGAAAAACACGCAAACTATGTCTTATTGGTGAAAATATAGTCCTAAAGTCTTTAGCTGTCTCAAAATTAATGTATGTCTGCTTGGTAATAATTGGTGAAGCCTTCACCAAGGAAGTCCAAAGCTCTATATCAAACATTACGTGGAGTAGTGGCATTACAAAAGATAAATCCATAGTTATACACAGGAGTATTGGGATGGGTGGTACGAAACTTGTGAACTTTTAATATCAAGTTATAGCACTTCAGTTAAGCTGGATCAAACAAGTTGTTTCAATATAGAGACTTGAGATGGAAAGGTAGACTAAAGGCATCTGTTAAACATATGAATGTATACGATCTCTTCTTCAGCAGATTGTTTTTTTACCTATAATATGTCCCAAATCATTTTGTTTTACCGTGATCTGATAGCTGCCTGGAAAGAAATTCAGCTAAGCTGTGTTCCAGGAACAGGGACAGATATTATGAATGAAAGGTTTTGTCATCATTGACAGAAAGCCCATATTGTTTAAACACTTACCAAAAAGGAGTTACATTTACAAGAGATATTGTAGATAATAGCGGTATTTTATATGTGTAGAGAGAATTGAGAGCTAAATATGACAGTGTAACCAATTTCCTACCATATTTCTCTTTACTTTCTGCCATGCCAGGGCACAGGAACCTACAACATCTTTTCAATAACATTAAAATTCCTGAAGAGGTACCAGTTATATTCGTGAGGTACTTTTCAAAATATTCTGCAATTCTCAAATCCGAACGTTTCTCGGTATTGGACTTGATAAACTCTGCCCACACCGATATATCCTGAAGAGGTAACAGTTATATTCGTGAGGTAATACTCCTGTGTATATCTATGGATTTAACTTTTGTAATGCCACTACTCCACGTAAAGTTTGATACAGCGCTTTGGACTTCCTTGTTGTAACTGTGTTATTAACAAGGTGCTATTAATAGTGCTTTTTTTTCATGCATTGCCTATCATTTAATGCTTATAGTCTCATTATGTATGATTTTGTCATCCTTGGTTCTGTATAATTTTGTGGGTATTATTTCTCCTTATGGAGGCTAATAAAGTATTATTATTATTATTATTATTATTATTATTATTATTATTATTATTATTATTATTATTATTATTATTATTATATCGGTATCAGCAAAAAAACAAGGAGCGGTCAGGCTCTTATTTATATGTATGTATGCATATGTATAGATATATATGTATACATACATATATATGTATACATACATATATATGTATACATATAATTTACATATATGTATACATGTATGTATATACATATATATACATACATATGAATATATATACAATTTATATATATGTATACATATATGTGTGTATATATATATATATATATATATATATATATATATATATATATATATATATATATATACATATATATGTCGGTGTGGGTTAGTCCCCATTGGACATTTTGAAGAGGTAGTATCCAAAATATATGTGTGATTAGTGTGACTGGAAGGTTAGTTTGTCGAATGTATGTGATATACGATATATGATGGGACTTTTTCAGTGTCAGCATTACCTTAAAATATAAATAAAATGCCTTGAAGTTACCATTTGTGGGAGGCACTGGGCCCCAGAATAGGAATATTGTATCAGACACTGATGTCATTTCCTGACTAAGAATTAAGTAGCAGGACTGGGCAGCGGAGCCAAGAGCCCCTGCTGAGTCAGCAAGTCCAAGACCACCTGGAGGTATTTATATAATTGGTGATTACAAAGATGACGAAGTAAGGTTTATAATCAGTTTTATTATTGATCTATTTGTTCGGTAGTTACGATTAGGTGTGAACCCAGACATTCTGTTTTCCTTGGAGTTCTTTTCTTCCTTCCTTTTTCTCTTTCTTCCTTCTCTCTTTTTTTTCTTTCTTTCTTTCTGGAGTTTTTCTGACACCACAAAAAATATGTGAATATTTGTGGAAACGCTAGAACTGTGATGACCTATGCCCCCCCCCCCCCCATCTTCAAGAATCAGATGTTCAAATTTAAATGAATTAGTTGCAATTAAGATTTTAAAAGCTCTCTAGCTTACAAACTAAATCAGAGAGACACAAAATGCTACCTTACACACATAGGCTTGAGACACCTGTCAATCTAATGGACAGTAAACAACTGTTGTATAATTTTAAATTATGCTGACTAGGGGCAATGAAAATTTTAAATCTTGCATGCCTTTAAGACTACTCTAGAAAGATGTGGTTCAAAATTGAATCTATGGGTTGCCGATACAGCCGCATCCAAAGAACCGTGAACCAGAGTTGCTGCATTTTTGCAACTTAGAAAAAAAATTCAAAATTTAAATTTTGAATATCTTATAGATAGAGATGACATTCCAATTTCAATTTATGGGTTTCTAATATAGCCGCATCGACTGAACCATAAACCAAAGTTACTGCATTTTAATTGATGGGAATTAAGTGAATACACAAAATTTTAATTTTTAATATGATATATCTGCATCCAATGAACCATGAACCAATGCCGCAGCAATTTCATTGAAGCAAATTAGAAAAATCCACATTGAACACAATACATGCCAGAATATCCCCAACTGTTACCAAAATGAAAAAATCTGCTAAGCTCATTTACTTGTTATGATACCTTCGTTGCACCCAGAGATTTGCTAGCAAATCTATCTTTCCTAGTTTGTTTATTTAGTGTGCGTTGATTTTGATCTGCAATCACGTTTTTGCGCTGATATCAAACCATAATGCACATGTAATAACCTATCCTTGACCTGTACGATCATTTCTTTTGGAAGAAAACTTGTCGTTTTTCCTAAGCTACGTCTTACCATTTTGACGATACCAAAATGTTTAGTTTAATGTGTGTGCAGGTGAAAATTAAGATAACAAAATGCACGTATCCCACACCGCTGCCCCTCGCTCGCCACATTAATAGTGCAATACTTACACGGATCACTGATCAGAGCTTGAAAACTGTATTTTCGACAAGGCTTCCATGAAATCTTGGGCCGTTTAAATTCGACCTCATCGCCTACTTGCTGAGCTGGGCGCCTATAAAAATATAGATGCCAGTTTCCCAAATCAGATGATTTGCATCTTCTAACTTCGTCCCATGGTATTGGGTTTCCTGCTGGATAATAAATTCCTAAAACGTCCCCTGCTTCTATAGCTATGCGGTTATTTCCATGCAATGTCAGATCACTGTATCCAGAAACGTTAGCAGTAAAATATGGCGTTTGACCAATAAGTTTATACTTTCTTTCTGCGGTCCTTCTCCATACCTGGAAATACACTTTTGTATTTTGTTTAATTGTCCAAAACGCCCATTTTGTAACAAGCCCTTTTGTGCTTGCTCTTTGTGCTGGATTTGTGATGAATATGGCATTCCTCTCGGTATCCTTCTTTTTCCTGTTTGTCGCCGCATAACCGAAATATTCATCACCTGAAATAAAGGTATTTTGTTAGTATAGTATTCAAGTTTATCCAAAATTTAAATTTACCTTCTGCTATAAATACAGACTTAAGACCAACAGTAGTATACTAAATCATTTGATCGTACACCGCTATTTTCCCTGGAGACAAAACGGTTGCTGTCCTCAAAAAAAGAAAGAAAAAAAAGAAATGAGCACAACAACATGCTTGATTTTTCATCATGAAGTATATATTTTATTTAACTCCAATAGCTAGCTTGATTTTCCATCCTAACGTACAGTACCATTTGATGTATCAGTTTACAGCCTTGAAAGCTAAAAAAGAGGGAAATTGGGTATGTGTGTGTGTGTGTGTGTGTGTGTGTGTGTGTGTGTGTGTGTGTGTGTGTGTGTGTGTGTGTGTGTGTGTGTGTGTGTGTGTAAAATTGGTTTTCTATGAAAAAAAATGCCATCAATCTTTAGTCACGTTGATGTAAGTCCTGGTCGGACTCTTGATATGAATTTATATAAGCAATTTGTCGGTATTATTACTACCTATTTTCTATCCTCATTTACATTCAGGACCAAAAATGAACAAGATTGTTTTTCAGAATTCTATGCCGCTGAATTGTGAGTGGAGCCTTTCCTTATGCTGGCAAAGGAGGTACAATAAAGACGAGGTGATAAGTTCGCTTCATATAACGTGATGTTGCTTCGATTAAGTAATTTTACAAAATAACATGAAACTGAACTGCACAATAAATGAAATCGACACAGAAAAGATGACATAGCAAAGTGCATTTTTTGCTGTTCAGTTAATTGTTGACTCTAGTTTTTCTCAGTTGTAAGTATACAAAAGTAAACAAAAAAAGGGGCGCTTTATTATCAAATGTACATACCAATAGCCTTTTCTGAAAATACGAACACAAGGCAGGCAACAAAGAAACCTGACGGCAACAACATGGTCTATGTTTTCCAGTGCTGTGCTGAAGCTGAGAAAGTGGAAAAATGAATGTCCCAGCACCGTGTACGGGCCTGTTCTGAGGAACTATCAGTATGGGTTTCTCTTCTTTACAATGGTGCAGCACATCTTGTGCTAGAACTTGTCAATACTTGTGTGGTACTTTTGTGCAGAATGATGCCTGCCTCTGCTGTGTGCTTACTCCCCGGTACCACGCGTATGTCAATTTGTCGTTTGCTTATCCGTCTCTTCGTATTGATCGTACTGCAGCAGAGAAAACGACATACAACATAAAGAGGTGATGCTGCAACCGTTCCGTCAAGCAGCACCAACTGTTTGTGTTATTGAACTTCACAAATCTAACTTCCACCTCTGCAGTTTTTAAATTTATTTCAGAGCCACTTGATTTGTGTACGTGAGTTTTGGCAGCAAGGTGCAACTGAGGACATTAGGGACATTATGATGTAACCATGGATACATGTCTGATAAATATTTAGTAATACTGCAGTCAATAATTCTTTAGACATCACCATAACATCGTCCTTAGGATGCTGCTAGCCCGACATACCAGTATATATGAATGTATGTTGAAGATGTCATCTGCTCAACATGTGCAACATGGATCCCCTAAAGGTTACAATACACAGTTTTTCCCCTTTGGCTTACAAGTTAAGACTTGAGTCTGTAAGAAACATAAAGATTTGTTTTTTAAAAATTTACTGCATGATCACAGTGCAGAACATACGTTCCCATAAAATAGTAAAATTACTAAATATGATGGCATTTAAGTCAGTTTTCTTGACGTTCGGGG
The DNA here is from genome assembly GCA_964020975.1 of Hermodice carunculata. Taxonomy (NCBI): domain Eukaryota; kingdom Metazoa; phylum Annelida; class Polychaeta; order Eunicida; family Amphinomidae; genus Hermodice; species Hermodice carunculata. The sequence continues at coordinate 30,808,541 of OZ026622.1, read as the reverse complement.
TGAGAGTCACCATTACACGTGGCTGGAGGGCTAAAAGACAAAAAAATCCTCATACATAGAAAGAAAAGCAAATTCAGGGTACACGTATGTACAATGTCACCTTGCATCACTTTTTTCAAATTCAATTTGGCAATGACAAATAGCAGCTTGTATATATATATATATATATATATATATATATATATATATATATATATATATATATATATATATATATATATATATATATATATATATATATATATATATTACTGGTGGCACACAACCTTTCAATCTACCCACATGCAAATGATTATGTGTGTACATTTTACAATACTTACATACATTTTAAGTATTGATATCACATTCAATTTTGATAACAATAGCTTGCTTTGTTGGCCATCAAGACTTTAGGTTTTTAGTTTCAAATAAGTTACTTTGTTGGCGTTCCCCTTTAGTATACCAAGGATTCTAAAGGGAAGGAGTCAGCGATTCAGCACAAGAAGTTTTTGTGGCTGTGTGTCAGGTGTGAAAGTACTTTGGTGCCTTTGTGTTTCACAGTTATAAAAAATCTGCAAGTATGGAACTTTCAGAAAAAGTTGGTCACATTGAGCTTGACTTGCAAAACCTACTTTAAACATCGATCTTTTGCAGATTTGCTGTACTTTCAATGAAAATATTACCCAAAAACATGTCACCAGAGATGTCTGGTGCTTTCAGAAATCATGTTTGAAACAGTGTTATCATAAAAGCCTGTGCATGTCAAAAGGCTGTTATTTGTTAGCGCATGTGTGTGTTTGTGTGTGCAAGTCATTGGTCTTTTCAGCTATTAAGTGTTTTACTTAGTTTGTTTACAAACAAATTGCCCAAAAATAAGCTTTCACATAGGCGCAGAGATGAGTGCATACTCCTTTCTCAGCATAGACTCCTTGGCTATACTCACATAACGTCACTGGCTGCATACGTGGCCATATCTATAATGCTCCTTAAAGTTTCAACTTGTGAAGTGCCCAGGTATTTTCTTCGGGTGTTAGGCGCATCAGACTGCTCTTTTAAACTGCCAGTTGTCTTTTGTGGGTGACTGCATATCCCAAGTCAAGAGTGAGATTCAGTTCTTTACGTTCATATAAGAAGATTGATCTTGATGTTTGGTAACTCTTAAACCTCTGCTTTTTGCTGTCTTTAACTTTAATCCCATTGTTGGGTTGAAATTTGAATATGAATATGGGTTATGTTTTTCAGAACTATTTGAGTCCTGAGCAAAGTTTTAGTATGGTTGTAGGCTTGTAAAATGACTGTTGTCCATGCTTGGATTGGCATAAGGTATCTCAGGCTTGTTGTATAACAGACGGCTTTGGTTCCCAAGTGCAGTGGTTAATTCCACTATCCAAATTATCTGAGTGGTATACAATAACAGCTACCTCTCTTCTGACCTGGTTAAATTATTTAGTTTAATTTTGTTAAAGTACCTCTTTTACCTGTTTCTCAAATCATGTAATGTGAGTATTTTTCTTCTGAAGGTCAAATAAAGTATATCTGAGTTCTGTAGCTATACACAGGAACTGTGGACCTTGCTAAATTAGGAACTAGCATTGGATCACATATATTGATTCCATTCTGGCCAATTTGGGGGTTCCACAAGGGAGCAGAACAGCTTCGTCCTGATATCACAACCTCCACCATAATGCCCACATTCCCAGGCAGATTTGTACTGCATTGAAGCAATTAAATGTAAGAGTCTAACAACCAGATGCAGAAACCACAACCACATCTATGAGGACTGAGTTCAAATGGTTAGCCATATCACTTAAGCCCCCAAAATTGGACTTATCAACCCACAGAGGAGAATCTTTTAAGTTTCAGGATTGTACATGGAACGATTTTGCCACATTATAAGATTTTTCAAATAAGCACTCAGCTGTACAAATGGCCATCATCTCGTTTTGTCTATTGGAGGACACATTGAATGTTGTGTTGACCTTAAACCTGGAAGAAGCTGAACAGAATGACCTGGTCAAGGTTTTAGTAGCTTTGAAAATACATTCTCTTGGTCAAGTAAACATAGTGATGAAGAGGAAAATTTAATATGCGAGTACAGCAGGCAGCGGAAACTTCTAAAGACTTTTTCACCGACTTAAAAAATTTGGCCTAAACTTAATACTTTTGTACCAAGAGTCAGCCCTGCATATTTCAAGACAGTGTCATGGTAGGCCTTCAAGATGACGATATGGTGGAATGCTTGCTCATCAAAAAGGACCTCATACCGAACAAAACAGTTGAAATTAGTAGAGCCAAAAAGGTTGCTTAGAAAAACCAAGAGAAATCAAAGTGGAACTTTACTGCCAGTGCTTCAGCAGTGTCTAAATACAAGTCCCAGAGATGAACCCAACCTGCAAGTAGAATAAAGCAACACACAAAAAAGGATGACTTATGCCCTGCTGCTAATACATATTGGGCTGCATGTAGAAAGTAAGCCCACAAGGCGCAGTCCAAACATTGTCAAGAAAAGAAACCTACAGGTACAAATCTTCGACAGACTAACAATAGGGCTCTGATGAACCCATGTTCAGCTGACAACCTACAGATACAAATTCTCAAAAGAGTAAAAATGGGGCTCTGATGAACCCATGTTCGGCAGACCTATGATGGACAGAGCAAGGTTAAGTAGGTCCAACTTAATTGCAAATAGCATTGGAACGATCTCCATTGTATTACATGGTTATCCATAGGAATGCATGCATTAATTGAAATATACCAGAATTGAAAAAAATTCACCTAAGATCAGCACTCTAGAGTATTACCACCTAATGAACATGTTTGTTTAATCCCCGAACAAGCTACATTTTCACCAAGTGTTAGAGCAATTCGAGTGATGAACAAATTAAGGTCCAGGGATGTGTCCCTTTCATATTGAGATTGTAGGTACAATAACAGCAGAGACACTTATTAGTGAATTTTCTGGAGCCTTTGATGGCAGCACTTGGGCCTTGACTGGTGAAGAATTCGCTGTAGGTTGAGAGGATGACGCCAACCCTTACCATTGTTAACGCTCCTTGTACTATACCCTATGCATACCACAACACATTGTAGATGGAGCTAGGTAGTTTAGTGGCCAAGGGCATTATTGTACCTGCAATTCATCCAACAAATATATACATGAAGCTTGAACAGCACAAATCACTGACACCACATGAACCCATAGCAGACATTGCAGCTACTAAAGCAAGCTGGCTTTCAACCATTTATGCAGTATGCACATACTACCAGTGTGCCCTAGCAGTAGAATGCCAAGAGCTTGTAAGCTTCATCACACCAATAAGACAATTCAAATTTCTATATGGACCATTTGGGATGAGTTCTATTTGGAGTATTACAATAGGCATATGGATGAGGCCCTCTCAAATACTCCACTTGCTCAGAAAATCGTGGATGACTGCATTGCATATAATTCAGAGTATACAAGTCATGTGGCCCATGTGTGGCAAAGTTTGCATTATTGACCTGACGAGGGAATTTCCCTCAAAAAGGTTTAATTTGTGTTTGCCAAGAAACAGGTACAATTTTTGTAGATATTTACTTTCTGGAGATTGTAACTGTATCAATCCTAGTATGACACAAGCCATCTGTGACTTTCCCGAACCTATCACCATAACGGGCCTATAATCTTGCTTCATATTAGCAAACCAACTATCCAATTTCACAGACATCATAGCATCTACAATGGAACCATTGAAGCCTCTACTGAAACCAAGGAATGACTTTGAATGAGATATGGATCATGACTGAACTTTCTTGGACACAATACAAGCCCTTACTGACAGTCCCCTATTGTTACCTAAGACCCAAATAAACCGACAGCAAAACACACAGATGCCACCCATCTGAAAAGACTTGGTTATGTGGTATGAATAAAACCGGCTGATGGATCATGGCTCATGGTGCAAGCAGGCTCAAGATTTTTATTTGAAACTGAATCTTGCTGTGCTAAGACAGAGCTTAAAATGCTTAGCATAGTCTGGACCATTACAAAAATGACATATATTACTTGAAGGACTGCTACATCGATCATCACTGCCTCATTTTAATATTGAACAAATTGAGAATCCATGACGTCAACGCCTGTGAATGCAACAAACAAAAGACAAGAGGAAGGAAATGCGAAAGATTTTTTTGTTATTTTTATTGCCTCATTGTGAACAATTTTCACGGATCAAAGATTTTAATACTCACTTTGTAAAACTTTATGTTGCTGGAAAGCACATCAGAGGTGCACCATGAAACTTATCCTACAATGCTAAACAGTGTGTCTGCAGATCATATCCCCGCCACACCTGCAGAGGTACCGAAGAACACCAAACTTTTAAAGCCAGACATTGTTGACCAAAACCAAGATTTGCACATCAGAGAGCTTGCTAATTAGCTTGGAATTGGTGCTGAACAATTGTTGACGAAGGGTATGCTAGCAGCAATGAATTTTGTTGACTCTATATCTTTGTGTGGTTCTTCATGTGCACAGTTCTCAGACAAAAGTGTGTTTTGTGAGGAAACATCCCAGCTGGAACAAATCACAGTTGTATGAAACTTGAAGGCACTTTGTGGTGAACTTAAACAAAAACTATTAGATGTGACAAGTTTTGTCTTGAGGTGGGAAACCTAGACACAAATGTACAACTCATATAAACAAGATATGTTTGTAAAACATAGATGCCCCCCCCCCTTCCTCATTACCCTTGCCCTCGCTACCCTTGCCCTCCCTATCCTATTGATAGTGGTAGAAGGGGCACTCGTGACCTTACAAAATTAGTGAAGGTTAATAATACATCAATGTCACATATCTTTATACTTTAACCTTTAAAATGAGGTCAAGGTCATCAATCTTCAAACTTCGCCTAGCCCAAAATATGGACTAAAATCCTGTGCAATATATAAGTCCTAGCTTAAAAACCTCTTCAGTTATTGTGCAGAAACCAAATTTAACTCAGGTACCACTGTGACCTTGGAAATTAGGTCAAGGTCACCCATCTTCGAACTTTGCCTAGCTTTTGATTAGAATGATACACCTGTACAGTATCAAAGTCCTAGCTCAAAAACTTCTTTGTGCGAAAACCATAGTTTAACTACAATCTCTCCGTGACCCTGAAAACTGGGGCAAGGTCACCCATCTTCAAAATCAACCTAGCCCTTACAGAGAACCATAAAGCTGTGCAATATAAAAGTTCTAGCTCCAAGGTATAAGTTATCATGCAGAAAGCATGAAACCATATTCAGTAAAGTGGCTCTGTGACCTTTGAAATGAGGTCAAGGTTATTCATCTTCAAACTTTGCGTAGCCCCAAATATGGACTATTATCCTGTGCAATATGAAAGTCCTAGCTAAAAAACCTCTTCAGTTATTCTGCGGAAACCAAAGTTGACTGAGGTACCACTGTGACCTTGGAAACTACGTCAAGGTCACCCATCTTCCAACTTCGCCTAGCTTTTGATTAGAATGATACACCTGTACAGTGTCAAAGTCCTAGCTTAAAAACTTCTTGAGTTATTGTGCGGAAACCACAGTCTAACTACAATCTCTCTGTGACCCTGAAAACTGGGTCAAGGTCATCCATCTTCAACATCAACCTAGCCCTTTCAGAGAACCATAAAGCTGTGCAATATAAAAGTTCTAGCTCCAAGGTATAAGTTATCAAGCAGAAAGCATGAAACCATATTCAGTAAAGTGGCTCTGTGACCTTTAAAATGAGGTCAATGTCATCCATCTTCAAACTTCGCCTAGCCTTAAATATGGACTATAATCATGTGCAATATGAAAGTCCTAGCTTAAAAACCTCTTCAGCTATTGTGCGGAAACCAAAGTTGACTGAGGTACCACTGTGACCTTGGAAATTAGAGCAAGGTCACCCATCTTCAAACTTCACCTAGCTTTTGACTAGAATAATACACTTATACAGTATCAAAGTCCTAGCTTAAAAACTCCTTGAGTTATTGTGCGGAAACCACAGTCTACCGACAGACTGACCGACCGACCGACATGTGCAACGCTATATGCCCCACCCTCTTCGAAGGGGGGCATAAATATAATCAGTGCTACGTCTACTGTTGTTATGAGTTCAGGGAAACTGACCCTTCTGATAAAGTGCACATCACATCAGTGTAGCAATGAAATGGCACGGAATGAACAGAAGAATGCATTTGCAACAGGCACAGACTCAATCAATGAAATGCTACAATTCTGTGTCTCACACCTGGCTTTCAGCAATAGATAAACTGGACCCCTCTGAGAAATATTTGCCAATGAATTATGAGATAACAATGTCACGTTGGGAGTATTTCCCAGCAAGATGGAAGATATAGGTAGTTATGCATCACACTGAGTTCCCTCCATGGCATTTTTTTTCAATTTTGATCCCAACTTCAAAATCGAGGTTTGTCAAGATCCTTTGGACACATTTCTTCTGGTGTCTGTGGGATGTAGTGCATACTAATTTTAGGCAGTATGCCTGTGGATTTACAGACCATCAAGACCATTAGTCAATGCATGTTCCCAAACAAGCCAAAGTATATGATGGACATGTAGAAGGAAGCCACCTCAAAACCATATGGATTTCTGGTTATCTACCTGAAACCAACAACACCCGACCACAAACTACTGAGAATAAATACTATGTCACACACATCTCAGCCTTCTGAATTATCGTGAGAACACTTGAAATCCCTTTGGTCCATATATGATGATTCAGCGAGTGAAAGTGAGGAGAATGACGTCAGACATCAAACATCTGTGACAAAGAATAGCACGCTGCTGTTTATGAAATGGTTACAAAGTCCTGATGACAAGACAAATCAAGATCATCCACCATAGAAAGAATTTCTAAAATGCATAGCCCATCGCAGTGATATATGTATATAAATCACTCATCTGGAATAACAAAGCATTGGCGCATTTATGTGTGTATGAGTGGAATGGTGTGAGACCACACAGTAAAATACCTTGCCTCGTGTGTCCACAGACGAGTCGCCTTTAACGTGTGAGCATTGTGGGACTGTTGATACTTATTTATCATGCACTTATATAATGAACTGGTGGATTAAGTGCAAATCACTGTGAAACTATAAGGAAACCAAATCCAAAGATGACTATTAAAGTATCCGTGTACTGCTTTAATTGTAAGAAAACACCAGTTGGTAAAGTGAAAAATGCATCAAACAAGAAAAAGAAAGTGATGCATGAAGACATGAACTGCATCCGTATGGAACCTATAGACTGAAACACTATAAGTGGCAGTGAAAAAATCTATAAGTAGCAAGCCATTTCGTTATATCGCAAGAACATGGACTTCCATGTACTGCTGAGTAGTGAAGACAGTCAAGTATTATACCCTGAAAATAAAGGAAACAATTCGCATGTACATTTAACACAGGGATCAAATATATCAGGATATTAGGAAGTTGCTGTGAGTGATATTCATATTGACCAGGCAGAAGGACTTGTAAAGAAATCAACGGTTGCTGGTGTGTTATGACATTATAGACTATACTTTAGTCGGGAACAGTTTAAGACAACTATTACTATGAATATCGCCATCAGATAAATATTGTGTCACAAAACAGTTCACCCATGTTGTGTATCCCATTCGATAAATACATATATTTTATATTAGACACTGAAGATCAACATTCAAATATTTGTTATTGTGACGTTACATCACATTTTTGGTCGTCTCCATTATGAAGATGAAAAGCACTATACCAAGGTTTGGAGCCTTCAATCAACCATGGTGGCTTTTTCGTCAACAAAGAGGAGGAAACAAGTAAACCTTAAGGGATTACCAGCTATATCTCCTGTTGTTGCACAGGATCTCTGGATGAAAGCTGCAAAAGACGAAACAGAAGACGTGCACAAAGACTAAACCACCTCAAAACTTCATTGATCGTGGCATTTCTGTGTAATTGACGAAAATAAGTGATGATTATTTGATATGAGAAACGCTTTTTCGTTTGTTTATTGATAGTATACTTAGACTTTTTTGTTCTAAAACAACACACACACACACACACCTGCAATGAATCTAATGACATACAAAATTGATCAGAAATTTGAAGATAGAAGAAAGGACTATCTTATTCCCTTTTGTCATTTATATGCCATGCCATAACCAGCATGGTATGGTCCCTTGGATCTATTTCCTTGGTTGATCGACTCAGCAGTGTTTAAGTAATCATTTTTGTCAACACTGCATGAGATGCATTTAAAACTGGTACTGCAAATTGCCTTTCAGTGGTGTAACTTGCACCCAGCAGGTGGGTGGAGAGGGACGAAATGTGTGTATATTGTTTATTTGATATTTGGCAGCAATTTTAGATAACAATGTCCATTAACCACAATTGCTTTTCTATGGTCATGTATAGTTGAACAATTTATCATGGATTAAACTGACCATTAATGAAAATACCTTGTGCACCCGTTCATCACATGTTAGTTGTTCATAAATACATGTAAGATGCAGTTACAACCCTGGAAGCAGTTGATTAACATTGGACATGTGAAGGGAAAAGCTATTCATATGTATACATTGTATCTACATCAATCCTAAAGAGAATCCTTTCAGCTGCAACAAGCCCAAACATGGTTTCTATGTGGTGATTCATTGACTTAATAATCAATAGGCTACATAGGGTAAGGGGGCGGAATGGGACACTTAAGCAATCAGCTGTAACTAAAAAAAAAACAGTTTTAGGTTGGAAGCAGCCTCAAGTATTGCAAAGTTCATTATCTTTTTATGTAAAATTGTTGTCTTTACGGGCAAATTCTAAATAAAATTCAACAAGAATTCAAATTTGCAAGAAATGCAGCATTTGTCCCATTTACCACCAAATGGGGGGGGGGGGGGGGAAGGGGCAGGTCCTTCAGGGGAAAAAGGGGACAATCAATATTGATGGCAAAAAATGTCTAAAAAAAAACATTAAGCCGAGATGTAGTCTTTACTTCATAATTGTTACATTAATTGGTATGTCTGCAATGCCCAATACTAACTTTAATACAGAAACGAAAAAGTTCACATTGATCAATGTGATTGTCCTAGTTGAACATGTTTAATAACCCTACAAGTAGGCTGCTCCTTAGCTGCCACACAACTCACAGACAAAGCAGCTGGAGGTACTTAGTCTATCAGTGCAAGCTTCATGGCACCAGTAAGTGCACACATGGCACTGGATCCAGTCCTCCATAAAGGGGGTTGGCTTTTGCCTTTCATTGCAATAAATGCATTATATATTCTTCATTGGGGTCATTCTCCACTGCAACCAGTTCTGGGTTCTGACAAATAGTACCGCCACCTGCCTTACCATGTTTTGGGGGGACTGCTTTCCATTTTGGTTTTTCATGCCTGAGGTTTCTTCTTTGTTCCAGAGCTCAAAGTACTTTCTTCCAGAAGGTGAATGTTTTCTTCAGAATTAACAAAACGTGCAACTGTGGTTTTTCTTGGTTTTCTTTGTTTGTGCCTCATTTTATGGGGGGACATGGAGGATTTTTCGAAAAATGTAATTTTCCTCTTTTACTTAGCAGTGTTGCAGCAACAGCACTTTTAGGGGTAGCTGCGGCATCCTTGAGTTTTTTCTAATGTGCAGTACACACCATCTGTAGTGCAGTCATACCCTTGCTCATACCTTCTAGTAAACAATGTTTTCTGATGTCGTGTAAGAGAACTCTCTACTGTCGCTACAGCAAGTTGAGATGGGCAAGGGCATGGTTAACTGGCCCCAGAATGGGCCTCTGCAGTAGACTTAGTCGCACCAGTCACTGATGTATGGGCGGAGGGCTATAAGCTCAGTTATGGTGTCATATAGGTCTGAGACTAGGTTCTCCACACACTTAGGCCAATTTGCCTTGGTTTGCAAGCCTGGTAGTTGATCCGGCTTCCCATGGCTTGAACTCTAATTAAAACATAGTCTGGCCCTATAGGAGTAGAATTATAAATTGTGCAGATAAATGTTAGTGGGCTATCATTATTAATTGAAGTATTAGTTATGTAATGTTACCTCCTGACCACCATTACCAAGACCGCTGTGTCTGGGGCAAATGCCTCAGAAATCGAGTTGAGTTCCCTCAGTTGATTCCAAAACCTGGCAGTCCTGTAGCACTATCTCTTGGTTCCTGTGGATCCGGCGGTGACTCCTGGTGCACATGCTTCCTGTGTCATCCATCCTCTTTTGGGCCCCATTACAGGCTTGTTCTTTTGAGTTGAAGCTCCCTGAACTTTCATTCACGCTCACAGTTTTAGTGCTTAAGGCACGTTCCTTTCTGTGAAAAAAATCATTTCTTAACAGTCCAGAACTCTTCAGACACCTAGACAACTGATATCGGTACTGCAGATACCTCTGAAATAGTTGGGAGTAGAGCTGGTTGTTTGGCATGAAACCTAGATTCTCAATATGGCATCTTGATGTTCAGATTGCAGAGAGTGGGAAGACAGTGCACACCAGGCAATTGCTACCTTTCGGCAGTAAGCAATGGGTGTTGATCCAATGACCACTTCACCTACATGCTTGTTACATTGTGGGCAGAAGCTGGACACACACAAAAGCACTATAATGCAGCCTGGGGCAATCATCAGCATTGCTGTGGTTGTCGCCTCAAATTAGATCACGTTTGTTCTTGCGAACAAATGTGCAAATATTGTGATGATTCGGGAGAGGATAATTGGCTGCTCTATGAGCAGGCATGGAGGAAGAGTGAGAGAGCGAGGTGTAGGCAGCACACCATAGCTGCCAAACACTAAGCTATCGAATCTGACTGTTGAGTCTTCACGGGTGACACCAAGAGAGAAGTGAAGACGAAACCACATGGCTCACTCACAGATTCAGGTGGCTGCTGTCTCTATACCAGAAACCACCACCCCCACCCCCACCTCCACCCCCACCCCCAGGGGGAGTAAGGAAGAGACGATGTAGTCACAAGTAGGGCAGGAAGAGATCTCCTTCAGGAGGTCATGAGCGCCTTCCTGCAACCAAGACAACTAGTGCATCTCTGATCACTGACTCAATGGTTGCCTTTTCCTTGGAGTCTATGGCTTGAAGTACCTGGCACAATTGCAGGCTGATATGTTGCTGCACTGATCGCCCACTCTCAGCCTCAGACTGGTTCTTCTTTAGACTTGGAGTCCCCTTTGAAGAAGTCTGCCATGGGCCAATTGAAACTCTCGGGATCTCGGTCCTCCAGGTCTGAGCCCAGAGCACAAGTCGTGCAAGTTGGTGCGGCCTGATTGGAAACCCAGGGGTTCCTGGCCTGGGTATTCCAGAACCTGGGCCAGTCCGAGCACTCAGATTATAATTCCAAGCATTCCAGAAAGACACAAGAGCTGGGACTATCTTCCTGAGTTCCCCCGTTCCAAGAGCAGGCATGACACAATTTTCCCAATTTTTCAGTTTGAAATGGATTCAGCTTTTTTGTTCTTCATTCAAACTTTGAAATTCTTGCGGCAAAATAGTGAGATGCCAACCTTCCAACATCACACCATCCCAGATGCCAAGCAAAGCATAATTTGCAAAAAGTGAGACCTGCTTTTTGTACTCACCTCTTATATTTTATTTTCCCACAAGAATTTCAAAGTTTGAATGATGAATAAAAAATTTGAATTCATTGCAAACTGCAAAATTAGGAAAATTGTATGTTTGCCTTGCACAATTGCTGTATAAACACAAGACAAGTGACACAAATGACAATGATAAAATACAGTTTTCCATTTCATGCACTTTTCAAAAGTGTATACTTTGTTGGATTTACTTTTAGCTTATTGTGTTTTATGGCCCATTTTATGGACACCTGTGCTTAGCAGAAGTATATACTTAAGATATACCGTACAAATGATCACAAATGTGGCTGTGTTACATTCCAATTACTTTATATACTGGGTGTTTTGTTAATTTTTAATATCATATGTCAATGGGATGTTCTCATATATCATGACCTTTAAATTTCACATATCAAAGGCCTCAAATAAGTCAATATCACATTTCAGAGGGCAGTTACTTTCACGTGTCACAAATCCAGGTACCCTTCACCCATACATAAGGCCCTCAATATGGGCCTGAATGTAGTACCAAGATAAAAACGTGTACATTCGCCCTATGTATACTTCCACTTGCACGCATGGCCTTTTAAATTCCAGTTATCGCTTACAGTTCTGTTCAGTTATTTATTTCCAAGGTGTACATTTGTTTTGTACACGTTTTTAATGCAAAACTTTTAGCCACGGGACATATTATCTACAAAAATGAATTTGTGAACCTTTATTGGTTGTGTGTCTGGGCCCATTTACAGAAGTCTGATCAATCCTGCACATGCTTTTCTTCTGGGTCATATGTTTTGAACTAAATTCAAAGACCAAGAGAATAAAAGTATAGACACATAACTTTTACATGGACTGCGAAGCAGGCCAAGCCTATATTAATCACTTTCCATTGCACAGATGGTGGCGTATACTTTCCTACCTACTTGTTTGAGAGAATAGCCAGGACCTCCAATTGATGCTTATTCATTTATTTCATTCACAAGTGGCTCCTCAGACCAAATATCCTTGCACATTATGCGTTGTGTAATTTTACCCTGACAGCTTGATATCTGCGCAAAAAAAACTACACAACAAAAGTAATTCTCCACCGTTTTGGGATCTGTATTTTGTATATTTTTAGATAAATCTCCAAAATTTCTTTTGCCCTGTGGGACACAACATCTTGTCCACATTATCTGTGATTTTTAAAAACATTGGTGCCCATGCTAATTGGCTGCATGCACAATGAATACAAGTCAGAGTTGAAATGAAGAGTTCACAAAAATGTTATTCGATAACACCGTTAACTCTCAATGTGCTTCTCTGTGAACAAAGGATAACAAAAGCAGATGTAAAGATGATCTTATTAACTTGCCATTTGATTTTGATTTTAACAAAAAAAAGGGAAGACACGCTTCACTCAGCAAGGTCACAGTTGACACCAGCTTGCATAATCAGGGCTATTAGTACAACTTGGGTGTATCACAGTGTCTTGAAAACTGTTGGTAACATTGTGACAATTGTCTTTGTCACATATTCACTTGACCATATTGATTGACGTCTGTATTATCAGCATTTATAAGCAGTGTAACCACCATTGTTTTGCACACATCTTGTCATGAAATGAAAAGTGTTTTGAGATTGATATTAACAAGGACAGGAAAGCCGCACACAACCTCACCGCCCAGTGCTCGTCTGTTTTGCGAAATCTCCATTTAACTCTGACATGCATTCAGTGTAAATGCAGTCAAGCACGGTCACCAATTCCCAGGAAAATCACAGTTAGATTAAACAAGATGTTATGTCACACAGCCCAACAAGAATTGTTGTGATCTATAGAAAAACATACAAAATACAGATTCTGGAAAAGATGGAGAGGTACTTTTGTTGCCAGTTTATAAGCATCAACTAGATGGTCAAATTGCGTTTGTCTTGTGACTGGGAGTATTCTGGCAACCGTTGGGGTTTGGTAATCATCAGACATTACACTTCACAAATCAAATACAGTGTTGATGAAGTATGTGTATGTGTCTTATTATTTTTAATCATGAATTTTTAAAACTGTAACATTTTGTAGAAATACTTGCTTTTGAGATAATTGGTGGATAATGAGTTACACACAACCCCATTAATTTATCTGCAAAATTGGGGGCTACACACTATGTTTAAATCTATGGTAAGATTTATTGCAAGCATAACCTGCAAAAAAATCATCAATTCTGTGCAGATATTTCAATTCTCTGCAGAAACTTTTTGGGGTCTCTGCAGAGAAGTTCTTTCTGCATAGTTTTTTTAATTTTCTGCCGGGCGTTCCGTGTATAAACTCTATGCTGGAAATTAAAAAACTTCCTGCATTCGAATTAAAAACTCTGCACGCAAAATTAAGAATCCCTGGAGAGATTTAAAACTCTGTGTGCAGATTTTAAGCCCTCTGCAATCAATTTTGTCGATACACTCTCTGCAGAGAATGAATATGTCTGTACACAGAATTAAAACTTAGAAAAAACATTTGCTCCTCAGCAAATCTTCTGGGTGCCTTCAAAATGAGAACAGTTTGAAATACTATACTCTGCCATTGTTCAACATGATCTAAATTTTGTGTATTAGCCTAATTTGCATAAATTAAAATGCTATAAGTTTGGTTCTTGGAAAACCTGATAAACTGAGGTTTGAATGACACCACTATCTATGACAGTTTTAAATAAATTAAAAGCCTACAACTTTGGTTCATGGATCATTTGATGCAGTTATGTCACAAACCTATAAATTGAAGTTGAAATGGTACCTCTATGTATAATAGTTTTGAGGTTATTCCAGATTTAGGTTTTGTGTATTTGTGTATTTATATTCACCTTATTTGCATAAATTAAAAATTTATATCTTTGGTTCATGGTTCATTGGATTCAGCTTCGCCATAAACCTATTATTTGAAGGTAGACGACATATCTATTATATGATTGTTTTGGAGATATTCAGCTTTTAAAGTTTTCAGTGCCTCTTAGTTTAAAAATCTACAACTTTCATTTACTTTCCATCATATTGGCAGGTGTCACAAACCTATACAATCACATTGCAATTGTGTGTCTATCTGCAATAGTTTGGAAGATATGGAGCTTTTACAATTTTAATTGCCCATAATTTGCGTAATTTTAAACATCATGACTATTCCAAACAATATGCATAATTGTACTGGTGGGTCAGACACCATGTTAGGTTTGGTAGTTATGGAATAATAGCGTCCGAGAAAACTCTGGACAAAATTTGGTTGGAAAGCAAGAAAGAAAGAAAGAAAGAAAGAAAGAAAGAAAGAAAGAAAGAAAGAAAGAAAGAAAGAAAGAAAGAAAGAAAGAAAGAAAGAAAGAAAGAAAGAAAGAAAGAAAGAAAGAAAGAAAGAAAGAAAGAAAGAACAAAACCGGAATTCTTAGAAAATCAAAATATTTGGGTTCGCACCTGGACAATAAAGATAGCTCCAAATCAGCAGAGAATTTACGAATATTTGTAGGTCTGGCTCGCCATGAAAATGAAGTGCGCAAAACGATGAAGCTTTATCGGACGTCAAATTTCCAGATCTCCGTTTAAATTTGCCAGCCAGAGTCTGAATATGGTGCTTGACCGTTTGGCAGGTTAACGGTATCGTTCTGAAAAATCCACCTTCACCACTACATGGTTAGTTAGTTAGTAAGTAAGTTAGTTAATTAGTTAGTTAGTTAGTTAGTTGGTTGGTTTGGTTGGTTGGTTGGTTGGTTGGTTGGTTGAAAGAAAGAAAGAAAGAAAGAAAGAAAGAAAGAAAGAAAGAAAGAAAGAAAGAAAGAAAGAAAAAAAGAAAGAAAGAAAGAAAGAAAGAAAGAAAGAAAGAAAGAAAGAAAATGTATAAGGGGCTCTTTAGGGGCTACAACAAGACTGGCAAGGGGCTATATGGAGATGCTACCCTCTTGCAAACATTGAAGTAAACACATACATACAAACAAACACCACTTCACCACAAATGATGAGTTGTTCATAAACCTATCTATAATGTACCCGTATGGTCTACATAGTACATGACACAAGAGCACCAGATTAATAAAAGGAGTCTACATAGTACTTGTAAAAATGAGCACCAGAGAATTAAAGGAAAGAAATAATACTGATGAAAAAATAAATGAATAAATAAATAAATGAATAAATAATTAAATGAATGGATGAATGAATGAATGAATGAATGAATGAATGAATGAATGAATGAATGAATAAATGAATAAATGAATAAATAAATAAATAAATAAATAAATAAATAAATAAATAAATAAATAAATAAAAATGCCTCAAAATGTAAGTTACCAGTCTTCTCATTTGAACATTTTATTTTTACAGTTCCAAATCCAAGTTTACTCCCTCATGGGGGTGTCATGTATTGTCGGCACGAAGGGTCCTCAATTAATTTCTGTTTCTCAAACGCTAGATTACATTATTTAGCCACTTCTTTAATGATGTCATCCTCAGCTGTCACAAGACAAATAAATCTTTTAAGTTGCCAAAAATATTGAAGTTAGAACATTTTTGCATAACAAAAGAAAGGAAGAAACTGCCACTAGATGGCAGATAAATCGGGGAGGTCAAAAGTTTAGATTTGTTTTTCGATCTGTCGACAGATGGCAACACGTGTACAGTGTCCCCGACGCGCATGTTGTGAAAGTGAAGCTTCCTTGAACAACGTGAAATCTCTCAGTTTTGCTCTTTCGCCAAGAGAAGATTTCACGCAGACTTTTGAAGTGAAACGTTAAGAAATTACTACGAACACTCTAAGTCGTGATTTTAGTGCAGTGTTATTCAAGGTTCTGCTGCAGTTGGGTAAGTTTTCGGCTGACCTACATCCTCCTCCAAGTTCAGCTTTAGTTGAGCCATCGAACTCCGAATGAACTCGTTGCAAGGAGTCAACTAAACTTCGGCGGGGGTGGGAGGCTGAGCAGAGTTGACAGTGTCATGGACGTAAAATTTTCATGAAGTTTCTCATCAGTAGCCATTTTTACCATGTTTATTGGAAGTAGATATGCTGCAAGCGAAAACTTCACACGAGCGCCAAGGCTCATTAAGGTGAATGTGCGCGCTGGTGCAAGTCGTCAACATAAACAGAACAAAGATATGGCCCTTATGGGTAAAACCCCAAAAGCGAGCAAAACTCCCAACTCGTAGCCATATATCTGCCGCTATGGCTTCGCTATGTTGTGTAATATATATATATATATATATATATATATATATATATATATATATATTGTATTTGTGGCTTTTTGACCAGAACCACTTCCTAGTAGTCATTACCCTCACCCTCTTCCGCAGTCCGAACTCTTTACTCTCCGTAACTTAACCAGTCACTGTCTAACCTTGTCCTATATAAATTGTACATATGGAAGTAGACTACTATTGTCCATATTCACCACTTAACTTAAGGCTTAGCAGATTTTGACGTAAACAAGTGACTGGCCACACTGAGAAACCGGGTGGGACTAGTTTACATTATTCACATGGTGGCATTGGTGGTCGGAGACTTTCTCAGCCTGGCCAGGCACTGCCTGGTCTACTAGTAGCCCCAGACGTAAACAAAATAAATTATATGACGTAAGCCTTTTGAGGAGAATTGCGTACGTTCTTTTGTAGAATTTTTACCTAGGCTGTATTAGCCTAAATTGAAGGGTCTTCAGCGGGTAACTACTCAGAACATGTTTCAGACTCTATACCCATACATGTCTCTCTGAGTAGCGGCTCCTTGTCTGAGCTAAATAATCACGATTTAGCAAAGTCAAAGACAACCCACACAGTAATGAATAAATATGAACATGGCAATTAATGATGAATGAGCTAAATACGTGAAGTTTTGCTTATAAATGCAGAGTTTCATTATGAATGAGGAATACCTGTCAAACCAAACATAATTCCTAAATTTGTGAAGTACAAGTTCGGGTAAGCATGATAAGAACAATTTGACTTACCCCTGAACCAGTATGTACCCTTTCTAGCTGGATTGTCAGATCCACACATCCGGGAATCTTTAAGTTAGTTTATACACCGGCATTGCTCAGTGAATTTACCTGTTAGCTTATGTGGATACCTTTTTAATGTATGCTAAACAATATCTGAAAGTCAGCGCCAAAACCCCAAAGTATGGTCTTCAAAATCTCTCTGAATTTTCGCCAGTGCCAGAATTTGGCATATTGATGCTGACTTCACAGTTATTTGTTGATTTGTGATCGACAACATCAACACAATTAAAGATAAAAATGTCCAATTTTACATAAAAATATATGCCATGTCGAACCTGTTCATTCATACAGCCAGCTCATTTGCATTACAACAACAGGCAATTGAAATGCAGCTTGTGATGCATTGGCGGATATGAGAATAGCTTCTCTGAGTTAAACTACCTGCCATTGTTTAACTAAAGTAGAAACAAAGTAGGGCATTATATTCAGTCCCAGTGACTGTAAAATAAACAGTTGCAACTAGACCACCTGTACAAGCTGAGGAAAATCCTCACAAATACTGCAGCAGTGGACATCCTGCACCAGAAATGTAAAACAAACCCCATGATGACACCTACTCCTCACTTTGAAAGTCTCGATCCAAACAATAAAGCTCTATTTGGCTGCCAACCTTGAGTCAATGGTTCAACTTAATGGGTCAGGTTTTTGACATGTGAATAAATACTGTCAAATTTGAGTAATGTTTTGATATTGAGTAAATGTGTACTTAAGCATGTCAGAAAAGAATGAAAGTCGTTAGGATTTAAGTCAAAAACATGTTATCAAAACATAATTTTTCTTAACCAGATTTTAAGTACAGTTAGGCAAACTTGTAACTGTCGCCAGCCGCAACTTGCTACTGATAGTTCTTAATTGGTTTTAACCTTACAGAAAACATGTAAGCCTAAAATGTCTGAAAGTGAAGATTCAAACAGAATGATGCCAAAAGATATTAAGTAGCAAAACAGGCAAGTCTAAAATCTATAAAATTATATCAGCCAAACTTTCTGATAATATTTGGATATTAACAGCAAAATTTGCAGGGCAAGTCAGAAAAGAATGAAAGTCATTAGTATTTAAGTCAAGAAAATGCAATCAAAATATAATTTTTCTTAACCAGATATCAAGTACAATTAGGCAAGCTTGTAACTGTCGTAGGCTGCTGCTTGCTACCGATAGCCCCTGGGGGATTACCTAACAGAAAACAAGCTATCCTAAAACGTCTGAAGGGTGAATATTAAAACAGAATGATGCCAAAAGATAAAATTAAGTAGCAAAACAGGCAAACCTAAAATCTCTAAAATTATTGAAGCCAAAGTTTCTAACCATCTCTGGGTATTTACAGCAAAATTTGTAGAAATATTTGATCAAAAGTAAAAGATATATGACATGATTATGTAATCAGTACAGTTTCATTTCATTTCAAATAGGTCAGGGAGTGCCAAAAATACTTGAAATGAAAATGTATTGATTACATAATCATGCCATATATCTTCGCTTCACTTTAACAATATATGTTTACTTCTGTGGTACAGGTATACCATATCCATTGTACCACTGATTCTCTAACTGGTGTAGGCGCACAGTGTTCTTCTTGTGGCACACCAGGATGGGATCCTTGTCACTGGATGTAATGCATATCCATTGTCGTATGTTCAGTGATCCTTTTTTGTTATGTTTTCTGTGGACAAGCGCTCATTACTGCAGCAAAGTTTTGAATTTTTCAATCTTTGTAAACCTCGACGTATCATAACATCTTGTGTGACTTTCAGGCCCACTGGCAGACATTTTGCTTACTGCTTTTATGGCCCTGAATACCTCTAGTGGCACATCACGATGCGCTGCCACTTGAGATGGATGTCTTCATATAGAAAGTTGCAGGCTTCCTTGGATGCACATGATGCAATTTCTCACTTCATCTTGGACCACTGGAAATAACCGACCGATGACAAGCTATGAAAAACAAAATTAGATGACCCAACATCACTTTTCATTGAATTTTGTTACAAAAAGCTATGGTGATCAGACCATACTTAGCAATCTGTACCTTTCTACTGTAGTCTGGTACCCATGATATCAAAGTAGTATTATATTAAATTAGCATGCTCATCTATAAAAATGGATCAACTGCCAGATTGCTTATCATCTTCAATTGGAATAGGATATTACATTCATCAATGTGTAATAGATATTCCATTGTCAGCATGTGAATTGTACATAGAATCAGGTTTGTTTGTTTTTTTCAAAAAAGCTGTTGAATGCAATGTTTGATTTTACTCTGTTAACATGCTCTTTTGAGGGACAAATCACTGACACAAACCAGTAAGAGCTATTTTCACTTATGTTGGTCTGGACATCCAAAAGAAGTTTTTTTTTTTGGGGGGGGGGAGGATACCTGGGACTAATTTCATTTTGTAATGTATTTTTCTAAACTTGTTTCTACTGTTGTATATACATACAATTGATATTCAGAAATCACACATTGTCATTTCAATTACATTTATTGCAGTGAATATTTCCCAAAATATTCTGGGGATTTCTGTGAAACAGAAGCTACATGTTCAAACATGTACTGTCAAGAGCTTTTAAAATAAACATCAATTGAATGTAAAGTCTAACCACTCCATGAATATTAACAAGAAACTCAACACACAGGATGGATTAAACTAGAAACATAAATTGAAGAACATAGGAATTGAACTCAATTTCCATTTTATGCTCATTGTCATAATTTCAGTCATTTGTAGTTACATTTCTGCTGGAAAAGAGTCACTCCAGAAATATACCCACATTTTGTATTTTTGCAATTAAAATGGAATCAAAATTCTCTGCAAATGTTTGAAAGTTTGAACCACATGCATGTTAATGTAATGTTAGCATAGTTAGATATTTTTTCAAGGGCCGAGGGCATCCTCCCACAAGAAAATCTTTTAATTATACTCCATGTCAATATTATACAAGATTTCAACATCATTTGTAGGGTTTAATCTGTTATAATTCTTCAGTGAAATAACACATTACATTTTATCTCCAAAATTGTGTGGGGGGGGGGAGGGGGGTTTATCATGCGGTGATCATGGTCATGTATTGGGTTCCTCTGGCAGAGTCACAAGTCATGTGACAGGTTACTCATACACAACACCTAGAGGGGGGCTCGTGCAAACACAACCACCTCATATACCTGCTCACTTGTCGATGCTGCGGCCTACAACTCGAAAAGTTATTGCCTGATTTGAAAAAACGGACCATGCGTGGAAAGCTGGATGTGGGGCACATATTTTGAACAGTAACAATGTTGTGATGTGAGTTGAAGTTCAAGGTCTAATGGCCAGTACAAATATAGGGGTCATATTGTGAATGCTCTGCGCCCTACAATTTTTTAGATCGGAGGCCATAGAACGTTTAGAAGTGTATGAAAATCTCCGTTGACATCAATGTTGGTGGTGCCACTTATACTATTATGTAATATACAGGTTAAAATGTGAAAATCTTGTGACTGCGATACCGTACACAGTTTTCAAGATAGCCCAGTATAACTTTCAGGACTTACAGGGTGTATGAAAATCTAGATCCCTTTCAATATTAGTGGCGCCACTTACCATATTATGTAATATGAGGGTCAAAATGTGAAAATATTGTGAACACTCTGGTATCTTTAATATGGCGGATTTTCATGGAATTTGGGGGAGGTCAAAAGCTAGGTTGCTAGTGATACTAGTGGCACCCCCTCTAATGTGATTGAAATTATGAGCCAAAAGATGTAAAATTCCACATCTGGAAAAGTTATTGGATTAGACTTGGTCAATTCATAGGATTATAGACCATGCCCAGTGCCAAAATGTTGTGGAATATCAGTGACATTGACCAATCTTTGTGAGGTCACCATAAGTGTGAAGTTGAAAAAGGTAATTTTGTAATGGCAGGGTGTAGCTTGGACATCAATGGCAATGTCAGCACAGCACCAGGCTGGTGGGCCTCTTGTATTACATAATCTGGGTGACCATCTTCTGTCCCAAGATCACTGAGGACCTAAAGCTAAGGATGCACTCATTGTTGTATTCAACAATATCCATCACAGAAAGTACACAAATAAGCTACAATTACATGTGGAGCAAAATACCATTTGGTGGACAAATGAGACCCTTACATCAATTAAGCTTTATATGTTCAGAAGCCACTTGAGGACTGGCAACTTTGAAATGAAGATGTAGGTGTAGCCAGAGTTCCAGCAGAGCATTAGGCCCATGGGCCTCTTGTATGATCATTCTAAGTCTTATTATGACATAACTGTTGTGATGTTAGTCACATATATTTGCTCCCAGTCTGCTGGACTGTAGGGCTGAATTAATATAATGGCAGTTGTGACAGGTGTGGACATGCTTCTTTTTGATTGACAGACCATGTGCACAAGATAGGACCAAAGAAATATAGAATTCCACATGGCCGTGTCATGGGGAATGGATATTAGACAGCATGAGTTTTAAATCCATTCACTACGAGCTTTTGGTGAGTAGTGAATGGTTTGAAACGAATGCTGTTTAAATCCATTCCCCATGACATGGCCATGTTAATTTTTTTTCTCCCATAGAGCATTAAATCCTATGTTTTTGTCAAAAACCTACTTGGTTTAGCATGCTTGCAGCAGCAGTTCGACTCCCATTTTGTTCACTTTCAACATTGCATTGCTAAGGTACATCACTCGAGGAAGAACTTTCCGTTACTCTTCTCTATCATACGTAATCTTATTGGCTTACAAATAAAACAACAACCAATAGGAATCTCTCTTTTATTTCATTTCGCAATGAGAAGACTAGGCAAATGTTGATAACAGAGACACAGTGTGCCAATTAAGCCTGACGCATTTCGTCCTTCACTGGACTCATCAGAGGCTAATGAGTAATGCGTGACCACAGTTTGAACATAACTCTAGTCTTATGCCCTGCAGTACAGAGAGTTGAAATCTTTCAACTCCACAGTCAAGTGGTTCAATCGAAACTGAATGCTGCGTTGTGTGCATGGCCTTTATATAGGCCCTTGTAAAATTGCTAGGGGAAATCTAGAAGTTAAGTTGTATCATGACGTCATCAATTATGGGTCAGCTTGTTCAACCTTACTGGACAGTAGGACTGGGTTGTGCCAGTCATCACAGGTGATTGTGTTGGCATGCGGTTTGATGACAGGACAGGTTCACTGGTTAATAAGTGGGGTTACACCGGGGTTTTCTTCTCTGTGAGTACCCGTGGGAGAGGACCATCTCCAACAGAGAGATTCCCATCTCCCTGTTTCCTGATCCGATAAATGTTTCTGGATCATTAACTTTTTGCCTTTATGTCCTTTAAAATTAGGTTGCTATCCAAATTGGAAGTTAAAATAAATTTGCAGCATTTCCAGAGCACACAAGAAAATGTTTATGTGCGCATGGCACGGTTGTTAGAGGATGTATTTCATTTCGGTCGTAAAATCGTTCCACAGGTATGTTGGGAATGATTGTGTTTCCACATGGGTAACTATAGGAGAAGCATGTTTCCCTGTGTGACCCCCAGGTAGAGGAATGTCTCCCCACTTTAACATCAACTATGTCTGTATCAAGATCCCAACTCATTAATGACCTATTATGTTAGCAGTATCTCTATCTAATTGCATAGGTGGGCTTGGTAAGGTTTACAATATTCTGAATGCAAACAATTAAATTGATTCGCAAAGCACCGTTTTCAACAGATGGAAGCACCAGAACAAGATAAGTTAGCATAAGACTGGATTAGTGAAGGCTTCCGTCTGATGACATGCAGTGAGGTGAATGGTTAAAATTACTGAAAATAAGTGATCCAGATGCCTAACCAGGTATGGCATTTGCTTATTCTCAGGCATGTCCCTGTTGTCTAGGGGTTGGCCATCTGTTGCTTATCATTTGTTATTGGCCCCAGTATAATGATGTGGTCATAATTTCTTGTGCCTCGTGATGAGGTCAATATTGTCTTCATGGCTGTGTGTCCATGGTCACGAAGGTGTGGTGAAAAAAAAAGTTTGATGACGTGAAATACAAATATTACCGGACTACACACAGACAAGATTCTTAGGCATAAAAAAATGGAAACTTGAATGTTTCTACCAACAAAAATTACTGGTTTATGGTGGCTCACGGCCCTGTTCCCCAAGAAGTGTTATCTTCAAAGCTCTCCTGTGCCTTGAGTTTCCTTTTCAGATCTTAAAGGTGAGCAGTTCCACTACTTCACATTGGACATGTTTTTAAAGGGGGTGTTGGCAGATACGCTTACCGACAGTCCTTCTTCTCGAAGTCAGAGGTCTGTCGCTAGTGATCCCCTGCCAAGACATGTTTACTGTCACTGATGTCTCCTGCTTGGAGCAGGCCATTTAAACCCCATGTGCAGCTCACACTGGATGCGCTTCATGACTGTTTCTTTGTCTTGTCCTTCCCTTATGTCAATTCCAGGCCAACTTTTTCTTTCTCCGTCCTGGACCATAAACTTGGCTTTTTCGTGGCTATGTTATGCAACTTCATAACTATACATCATGCTTGCTGCAGAAGTTCACATTCTTAGCACCCCATGTTTTCTTTCTTTTTTTTTTTTTTTTTTTTTAATTTTTGTTTGTTCGTTTGTTTGTTTGTTTGTTTCCTTTTTTTTTTTGTTTTCTATTTTTTGTTTCTGTTTTTGTTGTTTTTTGGTTTTTATTATTATTTTTTTCACTTATAAATGTCCAGAGTACATCTTGTTTGCCATGATATGAAAATTAAATATGCATGACAGGAAAAGAGGACAAGCAGGATGTATTGTACCTGTATTAAGATATGTTGGTCCATGGATATAAGTGATCTCAGTGGTTATGTGGTTATATAGCTGCCAAAAAACCCTGACTAAGTGTTCTAGTTGCCACAGGCAGGCAAGTCTTAAACATTTGCATGATTTTGCATTCTCTTCATATTGGCATTTGCCACTAACCAAATGCTGGTCAGTTTTTCAGTTCCAAGTCCAGTGGAATTGAACTCCTTACTGGCCATCAATTAAGGTCCAAAAACATATCTGATTTGTGAGTTTAAGTCATTTTGGGTTGTGAGTGATAAGATTATATCTATTTCGAACTCTGACTTTGATGAAATATTGAATCAATTTGGTTCTTTTAAGTTTGTTGTTTAGGTTCCAGCAGGAAAAACATTTCAGCCATGTGCACAGACTTGAGTGAACAACAAATTTGGTATTTCACTTTTTGGCACCAATTTTCTGAGTACGTCCTTTTCACTGGTCAAAGACAGACTTGTATGAAAGTCAACTGGCCACTGCACTTGTCCGTATTAAGCTTCCATTTCAAGAACAACTCTCATTTTGACCAAAGCTGCCTGTTTGGAGACGAAGGAGAAAAAAAAATACCCTTATTTCAATCACTTTAAGTCATGAACATAAATCCTTTCCCCCTTAAACTGTTACTGGCCAAAACCGGTTGGCAGTCAAATGTCATCTGCTTCTGTAATTTCAACTAGTTTGACTGATAATTGCAGATGAGCCCTATCATATTACATGCCAAGGAAAGCTGGTGACTCAGTCTTCAGTCAAGCAAGAAAGGGTTAAGGTGGATATACGCAATGCTTGCAGTGTCAACTGAAATTAAGCTCCATGGTTATGATGATGGTTATATGGCCTTTAGCTTGTACTTTTTCCTATTTCTAAATTAGGGTACAGTTGCACCCCTTTTGTAAGACCCCTCTTGCCAAAGGCCATTCCTCTTAAAAGACCCCCAATCTCATGCATGGAGTATGACATTTCCATTAGATTGTTTCTCTCTAGAGGGGCCACCCTGCTGATAAGGCTACATTTATGCGGCACTTGGGGGGCCTTAAAAGGTGGGGGAAGGGGACTGCACTGTACTCCCATGTTGTTGAGCATGTGTACGTAGCTTGATAACTGTATACATCATGATACATGTAACAGTATTATTACTATGTATATACATATGTGTATGAATCCTTTCCAGCCTATCTGAAGACGGGATCGTGAGGTGGTGGTTCCCAGATGGTGAAGGAATGCTGAAAGTGATTGACTAGACCAGGATAAATTAAGTCAAAACAGAGGCAACCATCATATTTCCAGGCTTTGCAGTTGCAAAATACCTTCATGTGATACGGCAACAAAAAGAAAAATATATATATATATATATATGTATATATATAGTTAAAACTAAGAGACATTATAAGGAAGTAGAACATTGGTGAACTTGAACACAGAGAGACTCCAGATCTTTGGCACCAGTGCACATCTTAAGGGCAAAACCAAGACAGCTATAGGCAGAGGTGAAGCGAGATGAGGAAGGTTTGCCTTCATGACAGTGACTTTGGACTTTTCAACATTGAAATCACACCCATTGAGTATGACTTCTACCAGAAGCACAGAGATGTGTTCAAACGGATGTGGCTGGATCAGGTGAGTCTGTTCATATGCAGTTCTGTACAAAACATTTCTCTTTCCCATGTGCCATTGTTCAACTAAATTTTAGTCTTCATTTTAATTCAACATTTTTTAAGTGATCGAACAGAACATGTATTGATTTCATAGGAAAATCAGTGTTACATGTTGACTTAATTTCCCTGGAATCCAAATTTTGATTGTAACAAAGGAATTTTCCACTTGTAGAGGGGGAAGAATTTGGGGTATTCATCAAAAAAAATGTACTAAAGTGGTAATTGCTACTGTTACCTACTACAGTATACCCACACCGAAAAAATGCTTTTTGTGAAAAATATTTCCCCCGTAGTGAATGCACTTGGCAGATTGAGTTAGAAATAGGAGAGGTCACAGTTAGCAATTTTATGTGAACACTATGCAACCCAATACACAAAATTCATGTGTTCTAGAGGTGTGTTCACTGTATTCCCATTGCATTCTATTTGAAAGTAATATTCAACAGGTCCAGTTGCACCTGAAGTGATAAAATTTACACAAATAGTTTAACTATATACATAAAAATTTGCCATTTATAAGAAATTTAGTGTTTCCAAACTCAGTGGTTTTGAAGTGATTGAGGTGTATATTACAATGGTAAATAAGAGGAATACTCAGACCTGGCCCTCCTGCCAACACAGCCCTCAGTTAAGAACCCATCTGAACCAGTTGATCTTGGCTTCAGTTGTTGTGTTTGTCCATTATGATTGTTTGTTTATTCAGGTGTCTGTGAAAGTTCAAAAAAAGAAAAGTGCAGCTTTGAGTAAATTCAGGTCAGGCATACGGACTGACATTTATGTATGTTATATGAAGAACAGATAACATCCGTTAAATTAAGTCTCGGATGAGCCCCGTGCAGTGCGAAACCGGTCAGACTCGCTATTTAATAGCAGAAAACAAACCGGCACATTTGCCTCCACGGCACTCGCCTGGTTCTAAAGTGAAAAATAGGTGAATTAGCAATAATTTCCTTTGGAAGTACAGTGAACCTTCTTGAAAGACCACTTCCAGGGATGGCCAAATCGTGGTTTTTCCAGACAGGTGGTCTCATAAAAGAAAAAGAAACCATATAAAGTACCAAGTAACGATCTTGAAATGGTGGTCTTTCAGGCAGAAGGTCTCTAATTGGAGTGATCTTTTATGTTTCCATTAGGAATTTTCTCGGGGGTCAAAAGAAAGGAAAACCTGGGGAGAAGACTAGATTTCACCAATTTTACATGTAAATAAACAATACTTGTGACCCTTCAAAATTTTCTCAGAGGGTATTTCATGTTTTGAAAGGGTAATATACCCCCATTTAGGGGCTAATGGAAACACTGGTCCTCAAAGACATACATTGTACCACTATACTCTCATATGACTAGTCTGATTGCTCCTCAGAAGCAACTATCTACTTCTGTTGAAGAGCCACTTGTTAAAAACTACGTGTATATGAAACATTTGGTGCACTGTGCATGCGTTGGTGGCCGTGTGGACAGACCACCATATTTATCGGGCTTCCGGTGCTATCTGTTCCATATATGGGTTACCTCGGTGTGCAGATCACCAGCATTCTGTGATTATACCATGTAAACCTGCCTGTCATGCTTCCAGTGATCTGTCCAAGGATATTTTGCATACACACTCCCTAAATTTACTAAGCTGGGTAATTATATATACTACTTTGTGATTCTTTTCCGCTGTTTCTTTTTCCACAGGGGAAGGTTTTCTGGAAAAGATTCGTCATCACATTCCGGGCATTTTCTGTAACCTATGGGGTTGTCAAAGATTTCCCTGGTAAAATGGACCAGTATGAAGAATTTATGGACTGTGCTTTTATATATATAGAAGAGCAATTTGTTAGTGGTAAGTTAATATAAAATACAGTGTGCAGATTATTAGCTCTGCTGACTTGTTAGTCAGCACAACTTATAGAATCTGTTTGCGTCCGTCATCCATTCATACATCTGTGCTTCTGTCGTTAGCCTCTACATTTTCGTCTTCTTCTCAGATACCGCTGCATGGAATGTTTTGATTTTGCACATAAATGTTCCCCAGGTGGACATCTATGAAGTTTGCATAGAAGATGATAATGCAAATATTTTTCTATTTTTTATGAATTTTTTAATTTATTTTTTGAAAAAAAAATTACCTTTCTTCATCTCAAGAACTACTTGACCAGTTGCTTTGATATTGCACATAGGGTCACCTGAGGTCAGCTAGTTCTTATTTTGGCCACCAGGTGGCACTGCAATTTTCTCCAGTTTTTTTTATGAATTTGTGTTGAGGGCATTTAAACAGAATTGCTCAAAATTTTATCAGAATATAGTTGGCCTTCAGACAATGAAAGTTGGGAAAATAATGTGGGTATGTTAATGTTTGACAAAGTTTTGGGATATCAAACTTTACTACTAAGTGAGTGCTGCCACTGTATACATCATGTTTGTATATATGGCAATACAGTGCATCTATTGCACTATTGTATTTACATTGTCGACTTTGCAAAAACAGCAGCATGGAATGTTTTGATTTTGCACATGGATGTTGCCCAGATAGACCTCTTGCAAGTCTGCAAATCAGATGATGATGCAATAATTTTTCTATTTTTTATGAATTTTTTAATTTTATTTTTTGAAAAAAAATAAAATGAATTTCATTGTCTGAAGAACTACCTGGTCAGTTGCTTTGATGTTGAACATAGGGTTGTTAACCTGGGGTCAACTAGTTCTTATTTTGACCATCAGGTGGCACTGCAATTTTTTCAAATTCTTTCATGAATTATTGTGTGTTAAAGCTATTTTCGACTTCTCCAAAACGGCTAAACAGAATTGCTCAATATTTTATCAGAATATAGTTGGACTTTAGACAATGAAAGTTTGCAAAAACAGTGTGGATATGTTAATTTTTGGTAAAGTTATGGGATATCAAACTTTACAAATGTTACTGATTGCTGCCACTGTATGAATATATATGGCAATACAGTGCATGTTTTGCACTATTGTATTTACAATTGCGATCTTTTTCTCAAATATCGATGCTTGAGTGTTACCTCTGTACATGTGTATAGCTATACAGACTGCAGTGCATGTATCTCAATATTATAAAAAGCAGTTTCCAGTCAGCAGAGCACAGGATCATCATGATTCTCTTGTTTACGAAGATGAACTGAAACACTTCAAAAATCTGTTGTCAGATGGGATAAAACACTTTGTTTCATGACTTGCTCTGTGAGGACACCAACTAAGTTTGCTTTGTTTTCAGTGTAGAGATTAACAGGTCAGATTTGTTTTGTATTCATGTTTAGGATTTCTTCAGTGTTCCAGAAATGGTACAATAAAGTAATTACCACAATCATGGTGCTAGGCCAACTGTAGACAGTATTAAATTACTGTACAGAAGTAAAGGTCATGCCCATGGGAGAATGTTGACTCTCATACTTCTGGGGTTTTTTGAAGGTATGACGTCATAAAAAGAAAAAAGTCAGAACTTTGAGTGTCGCGTTTGGTGTAAACAGATTAGAACCTCAAAGGATTGTCCAGCAAGTATAATAAAGCTCAAACTCAACATTTTTTCAAACCAGGTTCTGCTTGACATCTTAACAAATACAATTTACTCCTTTCATTGTTAACATATGACAAGTACATTATGCACAATTTGACTAAGAGTGCACATTCCATGAGTTATGATATATAATTGAAACTTGATAAAAGAGTATGTGCACGTGTAGACCAATAAATTACATATGACAACTAGTCAGGCCCATAAAAACTTATCAGAAGACCCGACAGTGACCCCGTGTGTTTGTTTTTGTGTGATAAATAAATGTATGTGTGGGCAGGTGAGTATCAAGATGTAGAAAGTAGGACAAGCATATCGAGCACTGGCCAAGTCTAATGCACCTGTTGTCAGATATGGTAATTTTACCCATGTTACATCCCTCATCACCTTTGTGATATGGTGCCTGCTCACATATCTAGAAAACCGGGTCAGGCCCGAGTCCTGCTGTTGAGTTACAGGGCCTCCTCTGGATGTTAAATTTGTTGCCAACGTTCTGTAAACTGCATGGTTAAAAAAGAAGTCCCGGGCAATAAAAAGGTAACCAATCAAAATCGATTGTGGCTGAGGTATTAACTCATTCCAAACTATGAGCACAGGCCTTGGTCAGTGGTTCTGGCACTGCCTGGCAAGTCATGCTGCAGCTGCCCTTGTGGCATGACTTGCCAGGCAGTGCCAGAACCACTGACTTAAGACTATGGGCATTTTGATACTTGAACGAAAGCTCTTTTCGTGAAGAATATAAGTATGCAATTGTCATCTTAAATCTCGGTAGGTAAATATATGGAAAAATCAGGGACTGGTGTGGAATGAGTTAAATACTACTGTAATTTGTATATTTTGCTGGAAAATGAAACGAAGCTTTTGCGGTAACCACAGGGCTGTCAAATATTAGATGCCCGTTATGCATGCTTTAGGTGTGTCTTCAGAAGTGTTAAAATCTCTCTCATACTCCAGAACAGTTTTAATAAACTAAACATATATTTCAATCATTTATTACATGTACCTGCATTTGTTTCTGGTATTTAAATTTTAACTCCTCTTGACTTTAGATTGTGTGTATATTGGCATATGGATACTTGTATGTATTTTAATATATAACTGGCACTGTGACTTTAAGGCATCAAATTTAAGAAGACCAGGATAGTTTTCAGAATCTATATAGTTTCTGAACCAAAAACAGCCTTACCTAGTGATGCTGTTTTCCAGACACAAGTTCCATAATTCTTGTAACTGAAATGCCCCAGTCAAAACATACATTAAACTTAATAAAAAAGTAAATCTTAAGGTCACAGAGTGGGGGGTCACCTGGGTGGGTGGGGCATAGATCTAGCAATCTCTGATTGTGTTTTAATAAATATCTGTGCACATTTTTTTGCATGTAAAGGAGGCCGTTTATGAGTTGAGTGATTGCGTTTGTTCCACAACTTTCAAGGTGTTTTGATGTACTATTTGGTTTGACAGATACATGCATTTGAAATTAAATAAACACGTTAATGTTCCATGTATCTTTTGGATGTGTGTTGCAGGCAAAGTTACGGAGGCAAAGAAATTTTTTTTGGATATTGTTGTAGTGGCGCAAAATCGACATACTCTACAATATTTAGATTCTAAGTCATATGGTGAGTACACCTCAAAGCACTACCATAAAGTGGGACAGCATGGCGGTCAAACTTATAAAGTTAACAACAGAGAGTATTTTGCTTATGTTTATTTGCTGCATGTGATTTTATGTACATTCCACAGGGATTGCTCGTACCTCTTGCCAGATAGTCAAGTGCTGATCTTCAACAACGGAGATTTGTAAATCACAGAAATATTTTTATATGACTTAGAGTTGTTGCTGAATAATCTGTCTTGAATGATCCATTTATTTTTGCTTGTATTGCTGAGTTGTCTAAGGATCTTGGAGAATGCATATATCATGTAAACTGTGTTGTGGAAATTAGATTGAAAAATACGATTTAAAAGTTAACACCACTTGAAAACTTCTGTGTGTATGATATAAAGTAGTCTTTTAAATACTCTGATCTCAAAATATTTCAACAGCAAGTGAGTCATTGACAGTGAGGGTAACAACAGAGCACAATTCAAAGAAGAACCACCATTAAAATTTTGTATATTGCAATGAGTATTTGGACCTTTCAACATGGTTCTCTTTTTCTGTATTTTGCAGTTAAAGACCCATTTTACAACAAGGAAACTAGGTATGATATAAAAGCTGGGGGGTTTTTTTTGGGGGGGGGGTGAAGGGGGAAGTTCTGACAGTGTCTTTCAAAGGTTACAAGTAAACATTCCGTACATAAACATCATGTTTCTAAATTTCAAATTTTATGAACATGATTTGTCCTTATACAAAATAAATTGTTATAATGATTTAGAACTCTACAGTTTTTCAGTGAGTGGCATGAAATGGGACTTTGCCTTTTGAATACTGTATAATTATAGTTTTCGTGAGGGATAAATATTTCTGAATTTTCCCGAGCAGATCCGGTTCGGGAATATTAAACTCGGGTAATTTTTAGCCGATTGGCTGTCGAATGAAAGCCTACATAAAAATCGGGACAATAAAACTCGCAAAATTCACTCTTGGAGTTCATTCGGGAAATTTTATGCTTGCAAATATAAATGATTATACAGTATCAGACTTGATAGTGTTCCAAGGGTACCTACTTGGGCTTACAGATTTGGGCTTGTTAAGTTTGTCTTTCTATTAGATCCAAATGATGCATATGTAAAGAATCTTTATTTGTAACATCTACTGAATACTGTCATTTCATCAGCATGACTTGCAGCTTGGAAAGTGGAATCCCAGGGAAAGGATGAAGTGTGATTGAACATAGAGAAATTGACTGGTTCAACGTGATGGTGTAAAAAATAAAATGTGAACCAGTGGGCAGTGGGCTAGACAATTTGGACTTCTTGTCCAGGACAATTAAATTTCTGCGACCAAATATATATATATATATATATATATATATATATATATATATATATATATATATATATATATATATATATATATATATATATATATATATATATATATATATATATATATATATATATATATATATATATATATATATAGGTGCATGACATGAGCATAATATCATGATGTAAAAGAAAGCCCAAGGTACATGAAGTCACCTTTCTATTAAATTAGTCTTAATTAAAAATGAAAGATAATATTGAGGTGAAAAGGAAGTTCTTGTGTGGTGAAAATGCAGAATTGGTATATTTATGAGGGTCAATGTCCTCCTGTTTAATAGCTGTCTCCTGTCCATGTGGGCACAATCTGAAAGTCATCAGCAGTTAAGGCAAAGTGGCTTGCCCAACTAGGCAAACCAAAGGTAACATAAGTGAAAGTTATAAGTGTAACCAGAGCATTTACTGTGATCATGAAAACTTACTATCAAGTGATCTCAACAAAGAGAGCTCCCTCTGTTTGATCTCATGTATAAATGTAAAATCAGTTAACGTCTATTGTTCACTTAGGAGTCTGAACACTACAGTAACAGACACTACATGGTAAAGTTCTCTTGCTTACTGGTACACCTGGAATGTAAGGCGTACAAAAAACGAGGATGTAGAACCTTTTCATTGTCAGTGGCCTCATTAATATGTACATAGATCTGCTGCTAAAATTTATAAAAATGAACATGTTCAGCAATTGTACCTAACAATGACATTTCATTTCCAGAGATGTTTTTCGCCGTTTATTTGGTCCCCCTGAAGAGAAGTCCTCATATATAAAGGTGAGCAAAGCCAAATCCACTCAAACTGCAGTAAGTTACTTATGTTAGTGTCAGGGAGGTGCTCGGCACAGCGATTTTTTTTGTCTTGTCCAGACTCAAAGTTGCGTATTGTATATCTCTCGGCCTTAACAAGTGTACTTCAAAGGCTGTGCGCTGCACAAACCTTGTTTTTCATGGTAAGGGATACTCTTCTATTTTTTTGTAACCACATTGAAGCAGGCACCTGCATGATATCTGGTTCTTATATGTGGGTTTTACAGGACTCGCAGACCCAAATCAAACTGTAAAACAAAAGCTAGTTGTAGATATTAAATTCATTCTGTTTGAGTTATTAGGCCTTTATCTGTCAGTGTGTATATCAATCTGAAAGTAGATAAATGCTCCTACCCTCATCACTTTGATTTCAAAAGTGTCTTAGAAACTAAATATTAACTTTTTGTGGTCTTGGTAATCTATATTATGTTTAATTTCATCAAAGGCATCAAATTACATATATTTCTGTTTCTTTTTGTCGTGTTTAAGTGATCTGTAATAATACATGAATAATTATTATGGTAATCCTTTATTAGACTTCCAGTTCTATTTTAAAGCCCATAAAAGATTGACACATCTATACAGCTGATGTAATGACTGGTCCCGTGACTGACACTGTCAATTATAGACCAAGTATGTAAATTGCCTAATGCATCATAGTTAGTTTTCAGGAAAGTTATGTTGCATTTCAATTTGCTTACAGGTATATTGTTTAATGCCACTTTATCTGAAGTTTGGAGGGGCAATATGTATATGTCTACGTCGATGGTTAGATGCCCCGGATCAAGACATCCATGATGAAACTTATTGGTCTCAACCACAACATTATTTCGAACACGAAAAACAGAAAAGTTACATACCAAAGGCAAACTCATCTGAGTTACACCCAGAAGAAGGGGCATTTTTTAAATGCTACATGGAAGAAAAGCAACATGGCCAGAAGACTGGGCCTATTTTTGTACGAAACTGGCAACGTGGTGACCCTCGTTTTAATGTACCAAACAATCCTTTATATGATCCTTCAGCAGACAGAAATTCTGACTGGAGACAGGGTCTGTTGCCTGAGAAATTCAGAGATTTTTTGATATTTTGTAAAACTGAGTACGGGTCCTGGAGATACCCTGGCCAGTTTGAACATGTGGAGGAAGATGAGCCGGTGCCTGCTGGCAAGGTGCGGAAAGGAGGTAAGAAAAAGAAGCAAAGCAAAATTAAGCAGGCTTTGGCGGCAGACAAAGCAATTGAAGATGCCATCATGAGAACCTACCACAGAGTAAAAGCCGACAGGAAAACAGACCCGCAAAATGCAATTGAATGGGGTACTACTACAAGGGATAAGTACCAGGCAAGTCTGCCGGGTATTGCCCCGAAGAAGGAGGCGTCCAGTCATCTGTCATCTTGGATGGATGCCCTGCATGACCTACAGCAAGGAAATAGTTCAACCCCTTCTCAAAATGAAAAGTTTGATTTGGGTTCGAAGCAGTTAAGTGCAGATGAACCTCCAAAGAACATGCCTGACATTGAGCTTTCCAAGGAGGTGCCCACTAAACCTCCCAAGGAGGCAGCTACAGTTGAACCTGAAGAGGATGTCCCTATAATTGTGGATGGACTTCCAAAGCAGGAGCCTTCAGATCACCTAAGAGTGGCTGCAGCTACAGAAAAGCAAAACCATAATGATGGCGAGCACCCAACATTAGTGGACGAAAATAATGAAGAGTTGCCCGAGTTGGGAGTAGGAGGTACAAGGAGAAAGAAAAAGAAAAAGCCGTACGATAAGGAGGCGTACAGAGTGACACAGAGGACCAATCAAGAGACAGGCACCATGACCTTGACCTATGAGAAGATAAAAGATGGCATATGTAAAAAGGCAAGATATACTTTATCAGAGATTTGTGTAATAAGCCAATGTTAGGAAATATGACTACAGTGGTACAGTACCTGCTACATGTGGCCAAATAGAGGAAGTGGCCTTTTACTGCAGTTAAATTTACAGAGAAACTTCTGTCTCCCTGAAATGTGGCGACATCTAGCAGCTACTACTGTAGTCTCAAAGTGCATCAGTCGGCCTTTATCCAAGATTATGCTGAATATAAAACTGCCCCAGATAGCACATTCAAAAGCCTGCATTTTACATAAAATTTTGGGATCAAATAAATCTTGAAAATAATAAAAAGACCTTCACTCAAAATAACCAGGGAGAATGTTGCTATTAAGCATGTTTAACTGTATATTCCCAAAGTTTGCTAGTAATTGAACCAAAATATTGTTCACATAGCTGTATGAAAATGCATATTCCCTGATAAAAATTACACACAAACTACACTTCAAATCAAACTAAGGAGTTTTGTATCAGAATTAAAATCATAGTAAACTCTGGTTTGATCTGCTTCAAATGTTCAGAACCTGAGAAATCCCAAATTACTTTGTTATTTAAAAGTATCTTTACAAATGAATAACATACTGGGAGCATTCTAAGCTTATCAAATCCCAGTGTCACAGTAGAAAATAAGGGTGACCATGCTTTCAGTACTGAAATCCAATTCCCACATTAAACGATTTGGTCATTCTATTTGCAGCGGCGTATAATAAAGAAATGGAATGAATCCCAGGGCGATTGGATACAAGTCTCTGAGAAGGAAGTCCTCAGCAGTCCTAGTGACAGTGAGGAGGAGAACCACCCTGATGGACCTCCTGGTATCATAGCAAAGTACGAGCCCCCAGAGAATGGCCAGGAAGACCAGGTTAACCCCATGATGTCTGCATACATGCAGGATCACCTGGGCAGGGAGGATGAGGAGGGCATAGGACTACAACTGAAATACCACCAGGAACAGCTCAAGGCAATTGGTGATGATGCCTTTATTCATGAGTGTTGCAAGGGCCCCATCTGTCCTCATACAGGTAAGTATTAGGAAGACCATTATTATTCCAAGTATTGGACGGGACCTGTAGGTCTGCTATCACATAGGGAAACCGTGAGTAAATCTGAGATAGAAAAGCTAAGGGTCAACTGTTTTCAGCCATCTAAGAATTACCCAGAACTCTGAGCTCTTAGAACAAGGTAATGTTTACTTTCATAGTCAAAAGCTTTTGCATTTTTGTCCATATTTCCGATATCCCCCTGTGATTTTGAAAGGCCTCATGTTTCAGTTACACTAACTTTTAAAGTTTTTCTGTCACTGACTCTCTTCTCATTTCCTGTCTGTTTTTCTTTTTCTTTTTTTTTTGTTTTGTTTTTGCCTGATCAGCTGCCCAGCTGACTGCCAAGAAGAACTGGTGTGACCATCTGCCACCGGATGCTCCCAAAGTCCTAATCAACCGTGCAGAGCAGCTCAACAAGCGAGATCAAGCAAAGGAAAGATTGAGGCGAAAATATGAACAGAAACATGGCAAGGTAAATATTGGGTGCTTTTTCATTAACAAGAATAATTGAAAGCTGTGACACACTCCTCATGTATAATAATAGAGTTTTAAGCTCTCCTGACCTAAGGTCGCAGAGCTTATGGCATCACTCATTTCTGTCTGTCCATCAACTTTTGGCTTGTGAGTGCAATACTATCCACATTTTTCAAGTTAGCCTAATATATCTTTCACAACTTAAAGAATATATAGGTTCCTTTCAATATTGGTGGTACCAACTACAATATTATGTTATATAGGGATCAAAATATGAAAATCTTGTGAACACTCTAGCATCTTTAGTAGGTCAAAGTCTAAGTTGGTAATTATACTAGTGGCACCACCTAGAATTGGATGGAAATTATGAGCCAAAATGTGTTTTAAGATATAAAATTCCATATTTGAAAAAGTAATTAGATTAGACTTGCCAAATTCATAGGATATATAGACCATGGCCAAAGGTAGAATGTTATGTAATATCAGTGACTTTGACCTATGTTTGTGAGGTCACCATGCCTGTAAAGTTGAAAAGGTGATTTTGTAATTGCAGGGTGTAGCTTGGACATCAATGGCAAAGTGAATTGAGCCTCCAGATCAAAATTGCATTTGATTACATAATACATAAAACTTGATTACATAATACATAAAACTTGAACTTTGTGACCTACTTTTTGGGGTTATTGTGACCCAGTAATTATGGAGTTTGGCGCTTGACCAAGTTCATAGTTTTTCATCAATAACTCAAAAAGTTATTACACGATTTGAACAAACAGACTATATGTGGAAAGCTGGATGTACGATGCATATTTTTACAATAACAATTTTTCAGTCTGAGTTGAAGGTCAAAGTCAAATGGCCTGTTGGAATATAGGGGTCATTTCGTGAATGCTCTGCACCCCACAACTTTTTAGATCGGTGCCCTTATAATGTTTTGGAATTATAAAGGGCATAAAAATTTTTGTCAACATCAATGTTGTTGGCACCACATATAGTATTATGTAATTGCATTTGATTACATAATACATAAAACTTGAACTTTGTGACCTACTTTTTGGGGTTATTGTGACCCAGTAATTGTGGAGTTTGGCGCTTGTCCAAGTTCATAGTTTTTCATCAATAACTCAAAAAGTTATTACACAATTTGAACAAACAGACTATATGTGGAAAGCTGGATGTATGATGCATATTTTTACAATAACAATTTTTCAGACCGAGTTGAAGGTCTAAGTCAAATGGCCTGTTGGAATATAGGGGTCATTTCGTGAATGCTTTGCACCCCACAATTTTTTAGATCGGTGCCCGTATAATGTTTTGGAGTTATAAAGGGCATAAAAATCTTTGTCAACATCAATGTTGGTGGCACCACATATAGTATTATGTAATATACAGGTCAAAATGTAAAAATCTTGTGACCACAAAACCGTCCATAATTTTCAAGTTACCCCAATATAACTTTCAGGACTTACAGGGTGGATAAAAATCTAGGTTTGTTTAGATTTCGGTAGCGCTGTGTACAATATTATGTAATATAGGGATCAAAATATGGTAATCTTGTGAACACTCTAGCATTTTTAATTTTTGGCAAATCTTCACCAAATTTGGTGGGATTGTGGGGGAGGTCAAAGTCTAAGTTGCTAGTGATACTAGTGGCATCACCTATAATTTGACAGAAATTATGAGCCAAGATGGTTTTTAAGATATAAAATTCCATTTTTGGAAAAGTACTTGGATTAGACTTGCTAAATTTATAGATTATCTAGACAATGTCCAAAGCTAGTATTTTATGTGATATCAGTGACCTTAACTTATTTTTGTGAAGTCACCGTGCCTGTAAAGTTGAAAGAGGTGATTTTATAATGGCAGGGTGTAGCTTGGACATGAATGGCAATGTCAGCACAGCACCAGGCTTTTGGGCCTCTTGTATTACATAATCTGGTTGACCTTGATCTTTTGTCCCAAGGTCATTGAGGACATAAAGTTAAGGACTCACTCATTGCTGTCTTGGCACATGCAACAATATCCATCACAGGAATTGCACAAATAAGCTATGATTACATGTGGAGC
Source organism: Hermodice carunculata (assembly GCA_964020975.1). Taxonomy (NCBI): domain Eukaryota; kingdom Metazoa; phylum Annelida; class Polychaeta; order Eunicida; family Amphinomidae; genus Hermodice; species Hermodice carunculata. The sequence goes on along the minus strand of OZ026622.1, from coordinate 30,769,783 downwards.
AAAGTGCCATCTGGTGATTTTTTTATACACTAAATGCACATAAGCTTTATATGTTCAGAAGCCACTTGAGGACTTGCAACTTTGAAATGAAGAGGAAATATAGCCTATGGTGCCAGCAGAGCATTAAGTCCATGGGCCTCTTGTTCCAATATGCATAATCATGGATTTACCTATTATATATTAAAGACAAAAAAAGCCAGATCATGTGGGGAGGGAGGGAGAGATTACACAGGTGAAAGTAGGGACTGTCCCTTTTCACTTAAGATGACAGCAGATTTAATCAGAACTGGTCCACCTGACATTAAAAGTAGTGATGAATTTGAACTACCCCTGAAATACACATTTTACTACCAGCTACACTGATAACACTTTCGCTTTGAATTGGACTGTTAGTCACTTTCCAAGACATGAGGTGAAACTGATGGCAATCCAGACCAAGTAAATTGTTGACCTTGGGCATGCTATTGTAATAATCACAAGCAACAGGTTGTGACCATTGGAGTTATTTTGTATTCATGACAAAATCAAATCCCCCCCCCCCAAAAAAAAAATAAATAAATAAATACAAAATGAACCAGACAACAATTGACCAGCAACCAGTTTTTGTCTGTTAAAGAAGAAACTTTTAATTCACTATAACTACTTTTTTGAATTCCTAAAAGTTGATGCGTGTGCTGTCATTACCAAGTTTTAGGTAAAGACAAGCAGCTGTCCTCACCAGAAGGCAAGTCTAGCAGTGTAAGGCTGCCAAGTACATCGATGCGTGATCGTTTTGGCTGATGACCCAAATTTATAGGTTCAGTTGGTTGTTGACAGCCTTGGATTTTCACTTTTTTGGCATCAAGTATAATGATATTGATTAACTAAGGTAAAGGTTTAGACATAGACAGTGACTGGATTGGTTATGGAGAACAGAGAGAGATTGGATTACCTTTATTTTTCTTCTCTTTTTTTTGTGAATTCTTTGTCCAGAGTTACACAGGAGATGTGGCCCTGTTTGTATACATGTATGTCCAAGACATACGGTATACATTTAATATCAAACAAAATTAACATGTAAATATTTCTTCCACACATCATGTAATGCTCACATTAAAACAAAATTCTACTAATTTCTGTATAAAGTCAGCTTTTGCACATGAGTACATATTTACATTACAGTGCACTCAAAACAGAATAAATTTGTCACATACAATCTTCTATATGCTCTTAGAATATCAAACTTGATAGTGTTCAAACGGTACATGGGCTTAGAGAATTAGGTTTGTTAAGTTTCTCTTTGTATTAAATACAAGAAACTAATGGAAGAAGTAAGAATATATATATACTGTAAAACATTTATTCATGTATACAATTTCTGTATATTGACTAAAAAATTGAATGTGCCAATGATTAAACTATTTTGTTTAAAGGGTATTGGGGTCTCTTTCACAAGTACATAATTGAGAGATATTCTGGATTTCCTGTAACTTTTCCGTCCTGTATTTAATATGTGAGCTAAAAATACAAGTTACTATGTACATGCAAGATTTTCAAGCCTGAGCGACCACTGCAGGATAAAATTTGGTAGCATGCAACTATCGGCCTCCGTTTATGATCCAGTTAATCCACTTTGGATTCCCAATTACAATTTTTAACCCTTTTCCTCCTTTAACTGGCCAAAACCAGCTGGTGAGCAAAGATACTGTGCTTTTGTGATTTTGATATTTTCAAACATGAACTCCTACTCCTGTAATGGCTCCAACAATAGAATACTAACAAAAGATATGCAAATGAATAAGAGAAGCAACACTGGGATGAGTATAAATATACAGAACAGGAGGAACTCCCTCGTGTTTCTGGCATCCTGTCCCTTCATCAAAGAGAAAGTGATCCTCAAGGTCTTTTTGTTTAAGATACTGTGCCTTAAGTATCACAGAGTGTATTTACATATCACGGATGGGTACACAGAAATGAAGATTACATAAGGTAGTTCCGCCCATTGAGTTGAGTAATAATCTCAGTAATTCCATACTTACCAGGTTAGATTTGCTTGTTTAATGTACCAAATGCTATTTTCACTCTTTCACAACTACTGATCTTATCATGCGATCATTGATTACCATGCCTACCAAATCAGACTTGCCTGCTTAACTTAACAAAGCCAGTATCATCACATACTTTTATCCAGTGTCATAACATTCTCAGGATGTTGAGTCCTCCTTTTCTACACTGTCCTTTATGGCAAGTCATTTATACATTTAATCAGATTTATGGTTATCCAAAATTGAATTTTGGATATTAGTAATTGAATTTCTGGTAGCAATAATTATTTATGGATATCCAAAAATAATTTCTGATATCAAGAATAATTCATTTATTGATACGATTATGGCTGTCAAAAAATCATGTAGGATATCCAAAATTCAATTTTGGATATCCACAAATCAATATTGGATATCAAAAAAATCATTTTTGGATATCCAAAGTTGATATATGGATATTCATAAATCTGATTTAATAGTAAAACAGCTTGCCATAGTAGTCCCTGGAATATGGGCATTTCCAAAGCTGGGCAGACATAATACATGAGTTCAAGTACAAACATTGGGCCATTGCTACATATATATATATATATATATATATATATATATATAAATATATATATATATATATATAATATATATATATATATATATATATATATACATATATATACATATATATACATATATATACATATATATACATATATATATATATATATATATATATATATATATATATATATATATATATATATATATATATATATATATATACCTAAGTCAAAATAGCCTGAATTAGCATGCCGAGAAAAGCTGTTGACTCAAAACTGAAAGAGTTAACTTGTGTTTGTCTGCAGCAAACCCTGAAGCAGCAAATGGAGGAGGAAACAGTTAATTTCTTAAAACAGTCAAGCGAGGACAAGAAACTTCAGATAGTGATGGACCAAGATCAGAAGCAACTCTTGTTCAAGTCAATAGAAGACAACTTGAGATACCCACATGGCAAGGTCAAGTGCAACAAGAAGGCACATGAATCCAGTAATCCTCTGGGAATGCCTGTGATCAGAAGAAATGGGTAAATTTATTTTTCCATAACCATTCCACCGATGCATGAGGATATAAACAAGAGCAGGGAGTGAAAGGAAGGGCCAATCTGGGTGCTGTTATGTATGTTTCACACACATCGGGCCACTTTAATTTCATAGTTAAAGATCAATGAGTTTTAAGTCAGCAGACATTTCAGTCAGCCGAGCATGTGTCTTCTGTGATCCATCAAATCCATCTGCAATTCACACTTGCAATTTAATATCAGGACAGATTCTCACAGACCTTGACCAGATTTCCAGTTTCAGGACTACTCTAGTTTTCAGCCTTAACTTGCTGACCAAAGGTCACAAAGCTCATGCTATCACTTATGTCTCTCCATCTTTCATTCCGTCTATTTGTCAGTAAACCTTTACTTGTTAGCACGGTGTAGTTCACAGTTTTTCAAGAAGGCCCCATGTAGCTTTAGGACTTATCAAGTGTATAAAAATCTAAGTTGAGTTCAATATTGGTGGCGGCACTTGCAGTATTATGTAATATATGGGTCAAAATGTGAAAATCTTGTGACATCGTGGCATCCTTAATGTCAGATAGATGTTCGTGAAATTTAGTTGGATTGTGGAGGAGGTAAAAATCTCAGTTGCAGATACTAGTGGTGCCACCTATACTTTGGTGGAAATTAAGTGTTAAAATATTTGGAAAGATATAAAATTCCATATCTGGAAAACTAATTGAATTAGACTTGCCAATTTTTTAGGATATGTAGATTATGTTCAGTGCTAATATGTTATATAGTATCAGCGACCTTGACCTGCTTTGTAGGTCACCAGGCCTGTAAAGTTGAAAGAGGTGATTGTGTAACAGCAGGGTGTAGCTTGGACATCAATGGAAAAAAAAAAATTTTTGATGATGGTCACCAGATAATATATCAGCAGGGCATAAGGCCCGTGGGCCTATTGTTTTTTTTTGTTATTTTTTTTTCATCCACTTCATTACTGGAGAATTTTTGGAACTGGGACTTTTATAGTGCACAAAATAATGCTTCTCAGGTGTGTGGAGACTTGCCATGGCTGACCTTCACCTCATTCCCTAGGTCATTGAGCCAGTTTTCTCATTGTCCTGATATCTGGACAGTTATATGATATACAACATTGATATTTCAACTGATATTACCCTTGTACAGGACCAAGTTGAGACTGCTTATGGGTGACATTAACTCAATAGTGAAGGTTACAGAGCCACTTTTATCTGTGCATGCCGGGTCAGCTCAGCATAAGTCTATTGCAGTCCTCTTATTATTATTCTCACTTCTTTTGAATATATGATAGACAAGCATGGAACTGTTACACTTTGACACTTTAATCACCAGCATGCTGAGGTTGAGATGGATCACATGAGGCCTGCATACATTCTGATTTCTCTGGCAATGTGAGGGGACAGCTTGGCTGATTGTGTCGGGCACATGTATCCAATCACCCAATCACATGGAACAATCTGGCTTTTTTCATGCGCAAACACACACAAAAAGAAAAAGAAAGTACCCATTCACACATGAGGCAAGTAATCCCTAACCTTTCATGCATATTAACCTGAGCTGAGTGTCCAGAGTGTAGCGTATCATCCATGAAGATCCATCACCTTAACAGATTGTGTGCTATGGTGGTGAAGGCCTTGTCTGGCATGTCATGTAGCATCTGGAGGCAATGCAGAAATCACTTCCCTAAGAGCAGGCATGTTGCTACTTGAATGAAATCCAAAGCTCTTTTGATGAAGAATTTTGAATGGGATTTTAACTCATTCCATACTGTGGTCACAGGCTTCGGTCAGTGGTTCTGGCACTGCCTGGCAAGTCATGCTGCAGCTGCCCTTGCCATGCAGTGCCAGAACCACTGACTTAAGACTATAGGCCTGTTGGTACTTGAACAAAAGCTCTTCTGATGAAGAATATAAGTATGCAATGGTCGTCTTAAATATAGGTAAATACAGTAAAACCTCTCTTACCGAACACCTCCCTATACCGAACACCTCCATATACCATACACCTCCCTATACCATACACCTCCCTATACCGTACACCTCCATATACCGTACACCTCCCTATACCATACACCTCCATATACCGAACACCTCCCTATACCATACACCTCCATATACCATACACCTCCCTATACCATACACCTCCATATACCATACACCTCCCTATACCATACACCTCCCTATACCATACACCTCCCTATACCATACACCTCCCTATACCATACACCTCCATATACCGAACACCTCCCTATACCATACACCTCCCTATACCATACACCTCCATATACCATACACCTCCCTATACCATACACCTCCCTATACCATACACCTCCATATACCATACACCTCCCTATACCATACACCTCCATATACCATACACCTCCATATACCATACACCTCCATATACCGAACACCTCTCTATACTGAACACCATTTCTCGGTCCCAAATATAAACTTTCAATGCTATCAAACATCCCTATACCGAACACCTCACTATACTGAACACTTTTTTCCAGTCCCAAGGGTGTTCGGTATAGGGAGGTCTCACTGTATACGGAAAAATCAGGGACTGGTATAGAATGAGTTAATTCAGTGCAAATATATGGGGAATCAAGGGTTGGCATCGAGTGGGTTCAGAGTCACCTTATGTTTTGGTGCAATACTTGATTTACTTTGTTATTTCATGCAAAGCTGTCACTTTGTGAAAATAACGGACAGCTTTTTTTCTGTCATATGAGTTGCCAAAACATTCAAGCCATCGTTTGTCGTCCCTTTTTTTCAGTCTGTTTCACAGATTTTTGTTATATTTTACAGAAACCAAAGAACACCTACTGTGCCAGCTTTAACTCACGGCACCGATAATGATGATGTGACCAGTGCAGTACAAACACTCAAAGCAGCACCTTTGGTGAAAGCAAACAGTGAGGAAAACGCCGTCAGAAATGCAAGCATGCTGCAAGGTAAACACTGTGAGATGACACATGCAAGTCCACCAGGTGACACCCCGGAGAGAAAACTTGACCAGACTGAACAGGAACATGGGAATTGTGAAAGAGTTGGGCCACCATTCATTTCAGAAGCAACTAGTAGGACAAAGGTAGAGGCGCTCCAAGAGGAGACATCAAGGGACATGGCCATTCAAACTGAAGAGGATGGCATCGCAAATTTGCATGTAGATTGTGGCACACAGGGTAAGAGCCCCCTGGAGGCCAAAACTATAACCAAGGAACGGATTGTGATAACAGGAAATCATTTTGGGAAATCAGATTGTTCTGTTCAGGTGAATAACTTGCCCTGTCACGAGGCATGGTCAGAGGACCCCAAAACAGCAGAGAAAAGTCCACTAGGTGTCAATTGTACAACAGAGAACATTCCACCGCGAGGTCATGTTTGTCAGGCATCTACCATTCCAAAAGCAGACAGGACAACTAAGAGCAAGACAAAAAAGCAGAGTAAAGACAAAGCTGAACCGGGAAATGGTGCTTCTCAGACAACTGTTGTTTCTGACATCAAAGAAATGAAAGCGAAAACAAAAATGCAGAACAAAGAAAAAGCTGAAAATGAAAATTGTTCTGCTGAAACATCTGACGTTTCGCGCGCAAAGGCCATCTTAAGTAATTTAAAGGCAAAGCTGCAGGAAAAAGCGAAAACTGAAGATGGTGATATCACAATAAAAGTTGTGGAATGCTCAGGATTGCAACAAGTGGAACTAGATGATATATGTAGGTTTGAATTTTAATTCATATAAACAAACTTTGCTATCTTTACAATATTGACCTGTGTGTAAGATTGATGTAACCATGTCTGTGATGGCATGTGTAACTTATTTCTGCTGCCAATTTTTTTGAAACAAGCTAATCCAAACTTTTTTTAACATTTGTGTAACAGGAATGCCAGCAAAGTAACACATGTAAACCATTATCGATGAAATTTAACTTAAAGTATCCAATGAAACAGGGAAAACAGCTTCAGTAAATACCTCATCAAGTTTAATCTTACATGTACATGTTGGACAAAACACATACAGTGATACAAGTTTAACGATACATGTATTTCAAAAGTGAAAGATGTGGATTACGCCTTTCAGTGCCAGCTGGTGAGGATATGTATGTGGAGGAAGATGGCCAGAGTCCGTATCGTTTCTTGTGGGTCAGTGACCTGGCACCAACAACCACTGGGGATGACCTACAAAACTTGTTCAGCAAGTATGGCCAGGTAACAGATCAGTGTATTTCCTATTGGATATTACTTTATTAATTTAGGTAGAAAAGTATATATGCCTGCATCTATGTCATCGAGTGATTAGTGCAGGCATGACCTTCTTTGCAGTCCATGTAAAATGTAAGAGTCTGTACTTTTTTATACCCCCCCCCCCCTTTTAAGTTTTCATTAAATTCTGTTAAAAAAGAAAATCACACAACTCAAATTTAAGAAGGAACTGCACATTAATTATTATTTCTAGCTCCATTGTACCATAGCTGCCCAGGAGTTTTTGATGTCTTAATTCCTGGACAGAATGCTCTGAAACTGGTCTGGCCCACCACCTAGGTCAACATATAAAGGTTGAATTACTTGCACCTTCACAAAATGAAATACAGTGTCAAATTAATGTATGTCTTGAACCCTGTGTCTCTCATCTGTCCCACTGCATGTATCTATTCAAGTCAGCATCTTTAACCCTCCCCCCCCCCCTAAACCGGCCAAAACCGACTGGTGGTCAAATGTCGTCTGCTTCAGTGCTTTCAACTAATTTCAACAGTAATGAAAAACAATTTTGACTGAGAATTTTAGATGAGCCCTTTCAAGATCACATGCCCCAGGTCAACAACTTTCCTTGGCATGAGTTGAGCACTTAGTGCCCAACTCATGCCAAGGAAAGTTGTTGACTCAAGTGTCAATTCAAGGGGGAAAGGGTCAACTTAATTAAGCAAGTGTTGAAAATGTCGTAGTACCTTTAACATGCTCAAGGGACATATATTGGCGCCAAACTCAATAAGTTTTTCCATTTCGTCCACAGGTGGAAGCAGTTAAAATTGTCAAGCGTAAATGTGATCCAGAGGGTACAAACTTTGGCCTTGTCACCATGGCTAACCGATGTGAGGCAAGCAAGTGCATAGAGCCATTGAACAAGTCTGTTGTCAACGGCCGGGTAATCGGTGTAAAACCAGTAGGTCATTTTACCATTCCCCAAAAATATCCAACTGCATGAAACTCAAATTAAGGTTGTAAATTAAAACCAATATTGAGTTTCTATGACCATTGTGGGTGTCACAAAATATAGATGAACCTTCATTTTGCTAGGTTCCATAATTTTAACCATATGTTGTACATGAACAAATAATCTCTCCTGTCAGTACTGGCAGCTTGTAACCTGTACAAGTTCTGCTCCTATCATGAGACATATATTTGGTGCAATGCAAGACTATGTGTAGCTGCAATATAGTCCGTCATATATTCCATACAAGACAAATGGTGTTTCATTGTGTTAATTCAGATTATGTTCCGTTGTCTTGTGGAGACTTACTGTGAATTTCTGTCTGAAACAGGAAAAAAATAAAATTATGCAAATGTTCATTGTAAAAATCAACCCTCTCTGCATGCTTCAGGATCAGATCCCAAGTTCTACTGAACCCTTTAATAATAGTGTGCCAAGTACAACACTGGTTGTGGTAACCTGAATTATTACAAAGGTTCTAGGTTTTAGGTTCTTCATGAAAAGAATTTCATTCAAAATGCCAGGATGCTTGGGGTTTGTTGCACCTACTAACTCATTCAGTGCCAAGAGCAACTTAAGTCAAACTTACTGAAAATGAACCACTCTGATTTATGATAAGGATGCTAGATTCATGTTCCTCACAATAAGACTTTTCATTCAAGTACCAGCATGACTGTAGTTCCAGAGAACATAATACTGCAGGTCAACAGGTTTCCTTGACTTGCTGTGGGCACAAAGCTGTTGAGTTGGTCCAAAATGTGGCACTGGAAGAGTAAAGCATACAGAAGGTGTCTGAAGTCTGTCCAAAACTCATCTGTGGAAGATTTAATTTTGAGCTGTGCATGTAGTAGTTTTGAAGCAGTAACATGCACAGCAGTGGGAAAATACATGAGCTGATCAGGGTAACTCACCTTTATTCTATCTTATCTGATTCTGGTTAATCACATATTAGGTAATTAACTGTGAAGGACCTAATGCCAATGTGTGCGTGGACCTTTTTATGCCATTTATTATATTTATCGGCAAATGTCTGATGTCCTAGATGTCATCTGGCTCTTTTTGCCATGAAGAAAAAAAGGCTGTCAGTCAACAGATTTTCTGGGTGCCATGCACCCAGAGTGCACCAAGAAAGGCTGTTGACATGGCAGAGGCTTACGGTAGCGGAGGGGATTGAGCCGAACGCAGCGGTCCCGCGACTTTGACGTTGCATAGATGAACTATGTTTCACATTTCACCCACAAAACCATACATTTTATTAATTGTTCAGACATCTAGATTTGTTAGAAAGAAGATTCATATCGATACGATAATTTTCAAGGGTTTTATGCGCCCGTTTACAAGAGGGTATCAGATTTGACATTTTGTCAGCATTTCTTTAAAAATAATCGATGCAAAAGTGTATTACCTATGTAAAATTAGAGTATAGACCAATATGCAGGAACCGTATTTTTTGTTTACAAATAAAATACATAGTAACAGAATTATCGAATTCTTTGATCATCATTTTAAACATCAACAGTTACTTCATTTTGTGAGCTACAAAAGTCTCGGAAGGGGACATCTGACGGAAAAACAAAAAAAACGGTTCCCAGATAATATATTTATCTTTCAAAAGACGATTATTTGAAGCAGATCGATCAATTAGCTTTTTATTGACGCTGTCCACAAAATTGATTCATAAGCAGAAAAATTCATTCCAAGAAATCGCTGTTGAAAGATTTGAGGCCCTTTTTTCGCACATTGTTGGCCATAATGACAATATAGCTTTCCAAATTCGGCCCGTTTTGATCTCAGTACTTCGAAGAAATGTCAATCAACATCTTTGATGTGTGGTTTCCAACTGTTTATTGGCTTAAAAAAGCAGTTTTTTTACCCGAATGACATCAAATGCAGCCACACTTGAAAGCTTGTCACTCGGGTTTCCACGTGAATGGGACAGCTTCAAAGGGGGATTCGAAAGCGGTTAGCCACGTGACCCGAAGGTGCCATCACCTTGACCCTAGCAACATTGTTTGCACATGGCGCCGCTTGAACAAACGGGTTGCAGTTTCACAGCTTGCTCTACTCAGAAGGAGCCCGGTAGGCAGGAGTTGCTCACTCACTTCTCATCACCTTGGATCAAAGAACAACATGGCTTTATTAACGGCATGGATGGGACATTTGCCATTCAGTGTCTTGGACTACTTGCGACCTTACCGAAAAGAAAGTTGGAAAAATCGACATGCCACGATCACGGAAGAAAAGGAAGCAGATGGATGACAATGTGAAAAAAAGTGTTGACAACCAGGAATATGGATAGGACTGAGTCCGAGGGTAAATCGGACTTCAGCACAGTCACCGAATTCAATGTAGCTTATACATGCTAGATAGGCGGTCAACATGAATGATCGTGACGTAACATTTAAGACAATAGTCCTGTTACTGATAAACAAACACTCCCAGGATAAATTATATTTCAAAGAAGAAACAAAACAAAATAAAAAAAAACAAAGCGAATGTTTTATATGTGTTGAGAATCCATTAGTTTCAACGTTGTATTGGTGATGAAACTGTATTGCTAGATTGAATAACCTAATCCATTGATTTGCTGAAGTAGTCTTTGATCAGACCCTGACGGTTACTTAGATCAATATTAATTATAATGCACCAGACCATGCTCAGATGTAAGGTGATGACGCTACCCTTCGTGCGCAAGGGTAAAACTTTCTTGCCTGCCAAGACGGACTGTGTTTGCTTACCTGGCGACACGCACTTCAAGCGCAATTTAACAATTACGCAGAGCGACTCTGTCTGGCAGTCAAGAAAGTTTCCAATTCCCACAAAATTGAGAAAGAGATAGGCATTGTGAGGCAATGTGTTCTTCGTGGCCTCGGCTTGTGTGGTTTTTTTTGTTGTTGTTTTTGTTTTTGCCGGGAGCACAATAGAATACGCCAAGCCTATTTCATTGGTTCCTCCACATATTAGCGCCGTCCTTGTGATAAAGAATGTCATTCACTTTGCCATGTTTTTCTCGCGTATTGCCATTCGAAACCTTGCCACTCATGTAACATATTTTTTATTTTGTGGCGATAACTAGCCCACTGAAAGATAGTTGGCTCACCCTTGAACTGCAATAAACTGATCGAGACACAAAACTGAAACTTCCTGATGGGTGAGTGCAGGCGAGTGGTATCGGAACATGCCACGCACAGTGAGACAAAATAATTTTATATGACCGATCAACCAGCTAAAAGCAGAGTGCAGAGTCGCTTTTCGCAGTCATTTAACAGTAATCTGATTATTTTATCCCCCTGATGGTCAAATTTTTAAAGCTTTTTTTTCTGCCCCCTCGCTCAGTGTACTTCGAAACACCCCCGTATGAAGTGGGCAAGTCCGTGCATGTGCAATGTACCAGTCTTCCAGTTCCACAAAATGGGACAGCGCTACAGACGATACCAGTTTTAGTGGAGGCGTGTGCTTCATATAAATTTACTTCAAGGTTAACATTTAATGCTATTCACCGTTTCACATTCAGGTAAAGGGACATATAATTATTGAAGGGAGATATAATTATTTACGCTGAATCGAATCCCCGTTTTTATAGTTTGCGGCATATTTATAGCCAAGTGGTCCAGTGTTAGGATTCCTCGATCGTCATGCGTATTTTTTGGCAGTAAACATTAAAAGCAAATTGGTCTTGGATAGGGCAAGACTGTAGAAAGGGTTGTAAGCCTTTATAATGTATACAATGCCATGATTCTTAGTAACGATTTACGTATAGGTTGAAATCGCCTTCATTGAAAACACACTGAGGCTCACGTCCATCGCCAGGTGCCGTTTTGACAATCGCCACCTTTTATCGTCCCTTATTTTTTATTTTTTTTTATCACACTGAGAAGGAAAACATGAGCCCATGGATTTAATTATCTACATGACCATTTGGTCACCACAACAAACCCATTAATCTGTCCTAATCTTGTCAAGCAGTTTATACAAGAATTGGTAGGAGCGCACCTCAAAATGTAACAGTTGGTCGCTTGTCGTTGCTACGGTCCTGGATTGTGGAAAGCATCCGACTGCTATCCAAACTTTGGCGGACTAATTAGCATACATTTGTAAACAGACATGCTCATGCTGCAGCCAGCTAAAACATGGTCATGTTTTTTCCCTTTTTTATCACATAAATTTTGCTTTTTTAGTATTCATGTTTGGTGACAAGAAAGTTAAAGTGCCAAACTTTACGGAAATGGAAAAAACTCATTTTCTGTCGGGTCACGATTTTGCCGTTATAGCTCAATCCCCTCCGCTACCTTAAGATCTTATAAAAGGCAAACAAATAAATGGACCACAGCGGGTTTGGGTATCTGGGCCCACAGATCACAAAGCTGTGGTTTGTATTTATCACATTTTTTAGAGTGAATAAATACACAATAGTTGCTTTCAGACCGGTGTTGATTCCTGTTGCCAAACAAACTGCACAGCAATATGTTGTAGGGGAAGATGTGATGGAGCAATATGGTTGTTATGACTACGCAGTACAATGGGACATATAGTTGGCATTTTTAGAAATAAAATAGTCCCCTCCAAGTATGGAGGAGATCTATTTTTGCTAACAACAGAGGTCCAATGTGCATATGGGCAATGTGATCTGTGAGAGCAGATCACACACTGTTTTTTTTCCAGTTAGCACACCACATACCGTATTCATTCCAGTAAGCACACAGTGCCTTAGGAAAATTTAATGGGAAGATATGCCTAAAAAACAGGTAATGGGCTAGAATTGAGACTGAAAATTGACCTATATCGACGGGAACCAAGGTTTCCTTTCTGACCCCCCAAAAATGAGGGAATGTCCTTATTAGAGTATGTGCCCTTATTGGAATGAATATGGTAGGTGTTTAATGGGGGGCTGCTGATGCAAACTTCAGTTGGCCAAAATTAAAAGAAAAGTCCAAAATTTAGTGTATATTGTTAATTGTGCTATCAAGTAGTTTGCACAGTCAGCATTTAACGAAGTGCTGTAGTCTTCCAGTTAATTGTAACCGTTTTTTCCTGTCTGCTCAAAACAGATGCCTGGAGATCCTACTAAAGTGATAAAAACTGCAGGGACTTCAGCAAATGGTGGTAGTGTCTTTGTTCTAAATCTCACTGGTCGTGACTTTGAGGATGAAGAACCCGATTCGCTGATTAAGGATGTAATTGTGGAAGTGAAACCGAAGCAAACGGTCAATGATAAAGTAGCAGAAAAACTGCCGGAGAAAGTGAAAGGTATTTGACATGTTTCTGCAACTTTTTAACCCTTCCCTCCTTGAACGTCCCAAAAGTGGCAGGTGGTCAAGTGTCAGTTGCTGCGTATTTCAGCAGTAAGGAGAGAAAAGTGAATGATAATTGTAAATGAGATATATTTTTCAAGATAACTGGCCCAAGTCAACAGCTTTCCTTGACAGGGAATGCCTAACCTATGTGAAGGAAAGCTGGTGACTCAGTTTCAATTCATGGAGAATATTTTGACAACCTTAAAGAGCACAATCTCCATTTTATTTACTGTGAAGGTATGTAACTGTCCTGCTGTGTGGATGTGAAATGAAATTCATGGATTGAGTGAAATACATGTAAATGTATTCCTTTTGTGTTATGGTACAGTTGTGAAATTAGCAATCTGTTGAAAAAAAAATAAAATGTAAAATTATGTATTCGCAACATCAAGTATGGGTGATGCTACACAGAATATTTATGTAATCTCATAATGTTCATGTACATAAATCCATCTGACAAAAAAGTGATGGACATTGTGACAGAGACTTAAGAAATTGCACTGAGTATGTTAAACTCCCCAAAAACTGAACATGCTCATGATATTCTGCCACCGTGGAAAGCAGTGATGACACTTGAAACTTGTAATACATAAAATTCATTGACCAATGTATGCCAAAACATACAAAGTATGTGAATGGCATTGCGGCGAAAGATATGAAGAAAGTGATCAGCCACAGACATATTTTGCATATAAACTTGGTCATTAAAACACCATTTATGAAGGTAAAGTCTTCCAAAACAAATAGTTGGGGCTCTTCAGTCATGTTGGCTCATGTACGTTTGGGCTGTTAAATTTTGCAGGGATCGTTGGTATGGATGAGGTTGACGATTACTGTGAGGTGGTAGGAGCCACCTCGGTTCATGGAAAGAGGTCTCGACATCTACGTCACTGTGCCAACTGTGATCAACAAGAGGAGCAACCGCGCAAGTACAAGAAGTGCCAGAGGTAGGAATTCAGCGCTTGGAATTTTATATTAGTGGCCAAGATTCCCTTCACAGTTTATGTCAGAAACCTCCAAATGCCTTGATTTTCCCAAATTGAAACAAAAAAAGCAGTCGCTGGTGTGTAAATATTGACAGGCAGGCAATATGCCAAATAGTTAGACACAAGGGTTGGTCAATTTGCTAAACTAGTCTGGGGTCAATGGCCAAGCTTGGATGTACTACCAAACCAAAGGTCTGAAAATTTGGTCCATTGCAGTGAAACCGGAGTTTATTTATTAAATTTGTATAAAATTATTTACCAGTGAAGATGATCATATTACCAGGCAGGCAATATATTTGCATTTCGATATGCCTAACGAGGGATATTTGTTACAATCTGACCAATCATGATCCAAAATTGTAATACATGTACAGAGTTCATGATTGAGAACCAGGAAGTAACAGTTCTTACTTTGAAAGATCTATCCAGTTCTGACGTGAATTCAATAAATTTTTACCATATTTGTGCTTCAGATGTCGCTCTGAGAAAGTGTCTCAACCTCGGTACTACTGTGGGCGAGATTGTCAAGGTAAGTTTGTACATTTGGGACGTATCTGTAATCTGCAGTTATCTTCAATAGCACACCAAGTGATCACTAGCGGGAATGAAAAATTAGGACTGAAAATAAAAACAGAAGTGACAGCTATTTAATCAAAGGGTAACTTGGAGTGTGAAATAAATTTATTTGAGCATGTCTAAAATTAACAAGTATTTTTGTTTCATTTAACAAATACAACAAATATGATGATTTTTACTGATTCTATGGCTATTACTGAATGAACGTACCCAGAATACACTCACCTGACTTGCTTCCAAGTGCCTCACAAAGTTCAGTCTGTTCAAGTTTGTGCTTACCAATAAAACAGAAAGCAATGATCTATTGGCATGTTCATGTGCCGGTGAAAATACATGTTATATGCCAACTGTTAAAAAGAGACCTGACAATTCTCCTATAATTTCAAAATCAAATTAGGTTGTGTATAATTTTTGGAGGAATTGATGCCACTGTCAACTGTTCCATATTGTTGGGTGCACAGATGTGCTGTTTACTGTTTGGCTTTCCAGTGCAAAAAGAAAAGGTATATCCCAAGCAGCTGCAAAACTAGTATCAGTGTAATAGTTTTATAATTATATGTTGATTTTGTATTTGCACACTTTGCAGACTACAGATATTCTGTCTTTTACGTGTGTATGTAGAATATGATATGGCCTGTCATGGCATCGAAAAAGTGTTAAACTCATAATAAAATGAATATTCGAAGGTGAGTAATCGTCCCGTGAAGTAGCCCACACAGCCTGGTCAGAAGTTTCTGATGTCAGAGTAGCATTGTGGCATGAAAGCCATGGGATATTTGCCACCATTATACTGGATATTGCAGCTGATTGTTCGGCTGAATTTTGTGCATCTGGGCCAGTTTGCTTGTACCTGTATCTAGATATTTTTGCCCCACACCTTGACACTGTTCTGACTATTGACAGTGGCTGACTGGAACAAGAGACACAAACAAGAACATAAGGAGAAACTGCTGTGGTAGCCACATATGGACTTTCTGTCTTGGGAATGGCATGGCATCTGCTGGACGATGACCCGCCCAGGCCAGTCCTACAGCCCGGGGGTCGGCAGGTGGAACTCCTCGAAGAAATTGGGTGGAAACGTATCAGTCACGCCAGACCTACTGAAAGAGGACAACCTTTGCTGCCTTGTTGCATTTGACTTACCAATAATGGTTTAAAGAAAACAAACAATTTCCTGGGGCAAAAGACACTTGGATAGCTGTACTTGCAGTAGAAGAAACAACAAAACTTTAAAAAAGTGTCAGTGTGGTTTACAAATGTCAAAATCATTGTGTTCTGCTTTGTTTAAATGAGACATCTGTGCTCTAAGGTTTACGCAGGAATTCAATATGAAATGATATATAAAAGAAAAAAAAAATGAAACAATATATACCTCATGTAATAATCCAAGATATAATGTTCATTGTAATCTCATATACAAATGGTGCAGTGGGCCCTCCCTGAGACCAAACCAAATGTGATAAAAAGTGCATGTAGCCATATGTTCGTAAAACATCGAACATACAATATGTAAATGTCTCCCTGTACCAAGCATAGAGCCATCAAAGGTCAGGCTTAGTGCAAGGTCCTACACTGTCCCGAGGCAGCCACCTGTCATCCAAAACATTGGCACAATGTTCTGTTTCCAAGCAAGTCCACCAGAGGTACACTGATTTATATTCAGTTGTTCCTAAAGACCCCTGCTTTGACAAATTCCGAATTTTTGCCACAGTTTACTGCAACCAGAGACTGAATTTTTATGGATAATAGAAAAGATGGTTTTGTGATTAACAGCGGGTACAACTGGCTGAAAACCTTCATTGTTTTGTCTTATATCTAATGAATTTATTACTTGTACATTGTTTTTCAAAGTGCTGTCTCAATATATTATGTGAAGTTTTGAAACCTTAGTATCTTTTTCTGTTGTTCTACTGGTCACACTAATCTGTAAATCCTTGGCCAGAGTATAATTATTTACAGCTACATGTATATGTGTACATTTGAATTAACTACACAGATTTAATAAATGTTACTTTCTACAAGAATATTCAGCTGACATACTGCAAAAGGAAATACAAAAAATAGATATAAAATATCTTTCATTTAACTGAGAATATATTTTTATATTTGTTCACGATAAACATTTTAGTTGGCACAAATGTGATAACTGAGGTATTTCATGTATTTAATTTTCCATATGTGATGATTGGTCAAGTATTATTTGACATAGAAGCAACAAAATTTCTCTGTGAGAGATATTTACATGTTAATGTGGCACAACCATATTTCAGAGCTGTATTTTTAGATAATTGTCCTCTTAACAAATGTTTCAAGACTTACTTATGTTACCTTGTAAATAAAAGTGAAAGGTTGTGTATATTTTGATATATCAATTTTATTACATAAAAAACTATAATAATACGCTGTTTTATCCCTTGTGACCATTAGCGCCGCTGGAAAATTCAACTTAAGTGAAGCTTATCATAAACTTATACTTTAAAAAAATCAGCTGAAGTAATGTAAATAATATTGAAAAATATTAAGCATTATTTCTGAAAAAAATCAGCTGAAGTAATGTAAATAATATTGAAAAATATTAAGCATTATTTCTGAAAAAAATCAGCTGAAGTAACGTAAATAATATTGAAAAATATTAAGCATTATTTCTGAATATTTTCAATCAGAAAAGGAGGGTGGGAGAAGTGCTTGCTAAGGCATTAATGTTTAAAAGCAGAAATGTTATATTTTATGCATGTACCCTTCAAGTACTGCTGCACATGTATGTAATTTACCTTTTTTTAAAAAATTTAAGTTAGATAGTATATTAGATAGTATATTGACTATATTTTTGTCTTTTTGGTGAATGTTTACTGGAATTGTACACAGGTTTATGTGAGCTGGTGATTGTGATGCCAGGTTCACCAGGGAGACCACAACAGCTGTTGTGGGAGCAGAAGAACAATCATTTTACCCATGGTTCAATTGGAATTTGCCTTGAAATGAGAGATGGTCTAAAGAGGAAACGATGTACACCAAGGTTTAACATGGTTTAAGTGTTTCCCTTTTAAACTAGGGGAAACTGGCTGGTGGACAGACAATGGCATCGGCCAAGTCAACACCTTTCCTTGTCATGGATTGAGCACTAGGTGCCCAATCCATGCCGAGGAAAGCTGACATGTGTCTTGTTCCTTGATGGGTTTCGTGCATGATGTTATTCATCATTGAAGTCAGTCAAAAACACTGAAGCAGATGACATTTGACCAACAGACAGTGTTTGTCGGATTGAGGGGGAAAGGGTTAATTTTAATTATTGTCATGAGTAATAGTACAGGGTGCTTGAGCAGACCACGTGTACATGTAACACTGATACATTGTAGCAGCGTATTCAAAACCAGTACTTCCATGAAACTTAGCCCATGTGTCCAACTGTGGCACAGTGGTCCCTCTTTTCAGAGACCATCTAAAGGGCAGGTCTGCAGCTAGTTACATGAAGTAGAGGGTCTCTCTATGAAGGTCAAATAGCAGAAAATACAACACTGAGGAGTCGAGGACATGATAAATGTGGTCTTATAAAGCAGGTGGTCTCCATTTTGAGTGGTCTTTAAAAGCAGGGACTACTGTAAATGTAAATTCTATCCATTCAAAAACTTGACATTTTATCTGAAAGTGCACCAGAATCCATTGTTTTGCTGTTTTTAACTCCAGGGGAACTACAGGTAGCAGACCACAGTTGTGATTGGCTGATTGCGCATCCCTACGGACATAGTCTGTAATTGTGAAAATACTGTGCTTTAAGCATGCTGTAGCTTGTGTGTAAATAAAGTCAGCTGAGTCAGGTTTGCTGCATCACAGAGTTGCTTCATTGGTGGTCATATAGGTGCACTGTGTGCCAGGCCAGGTGAGAACTCTGTGCTGAGGAAGGACAATTATGTGACAATGGGCAGAGCACAGTCAGGCACCTGTATAAAGCTGACATCCAGGTGGTGTTTTCTATTTCAATTATCACCAATTGGCCTTATTGAACTTCAGGGAATCCAAGCCCCTACATAGGTGAAATCCTATTACGAGGTCTATATTCCTACCAAAAGTGAAGATTGTTGCACTGCAGGCTACATGGTAACATTCATGTATTTTGTTTCTAGTTGAATAGATGTTTGCGCCACAGGCATTGTGTCATTAAAATATAAAAAAAACTCAGAATTTATTCTGTGAAAGCATGGATGGAATTGATTAACATGTCCGCCATTTGTATATGCACCCAAAGACTTTTAACGTCGATATTACCCACAATGCAATGCAGCAACTCTGATTTTAACCAATCATGGTACTCTACTAGATTAGCCATGTATGTGTGTTTACCTTCACGAGCCAGGTGCACGTGATGCCCTGCGATATTCCCGGGGAGGGTCTCCGCATTCATTCTTTTTTTCTTGTAAATTCCTTCTTTGAAATATTTAAGCAATATTTTTATTATTCATGATCACATTTTGAATTATATGATACGGTCCCCAATAGCACTCGTGGCAGCCATCTTGGATCATCGGCAGAAATGCAGATGCTTAATTAACATGTTACGAACGGTCAGAAGTCATCTCAGATAAGTGATTTGTGTTGCTAATGATCATTTAAAACACATCCTGAACTTTCATGAACATTGAACCATTATTAGCCCTATAAAGGCTTGGGTGCCCTAAAGTTCAATTACGCCCACCAATTTATGAGCCTGGAATTATTAACCAAAAACAAAAATTAATCTGTGTTTTTCTGACATATTTTTCTGTTAAATGCTGTTCACAAGATTTTAAAATACCAAAATGCTGAATTTTTTTAGACTGAAAAAAAAGCTAATATGAAAAATAGAAGGATTTATAACTGTGGTGTGTTGCCTACAAGAAAAAGGCCACAGGGCTTGCAAGTTATATAATAGAAATGCTGACATAGTGTATCATTTAGGGCTCTGGTGGTCTCTCTCATGCTGTTTGTGGCGCACCTGATGGGAGAAAGTTACTTAAAAATAATTTATTTCAGTTCCATTCAGCTCATTTTGCACAACTTATTCCATGACTGGACAGCTGAGCATAAATCCCGTTTTAATAAAAACAAGTTTTATAAGCTTTATTTGCATTGCGATATTGGGTATTTCGGGTTTTGTGTTACATTGCCATGCTTTGAGTAACAGTGATACATGAAGTACATGTAATAAGATGCATGATATAGGCCTATATGATGGGCATATTGATCCAAGACTCTTTTGTAAGTAGTTTTTTTATCTCGGCAGATACCCAAGGAGTTAGCCATGAAATGGAGATCTGAGTCCAAAATGTCATTCTAAGCCTCTTCATTTGAGTCAAAATGTAAAGTAAGGCGTAATTAGTGGTACTTTAGACCCTTTCTTAGTTAATTCATTATAAAACAAAATAGCTAATGAATATTATAAAAAAAAATGAGGGGCCGATCATAGCCGGATGGATGCATCCAGAACTATGCCAAAGTTTAATGACCCTTTCTTCACTCCTCTCCGGGACCGCTTCGGGGCCTGGCTTGTTTTAGCTCGATGCTGTGACAGTCCCCTCATTTATTTTTACAATATGCATTAGCTATTTTGTTTTATAACGCATGAACTAAGAAAGGGTCTTAAGAAAGACAAGGGAGTAATGTATCCCAACTTCTTTTGTACATGTAACATTGATATGATTAGTAATACTTGAATCGTTTAAAATCTCTGTGGTCTAGTACAGCAATGATTACTGCTGTGAGCAAGGCGTGGCATTGACTCTTTTAATGTCAAGTTTTGGACTGAGTCAACAGCTTTCCTTGGTGAGCTATTATTGCACCCAAAACATGCTGAGTAAAGCTGTTAACCCAGACCATTTTATCTCAGGAACTACAGGTATGCTGGTACTTCAATCAAAGGTCTTTTCACAAGGACCACGAATCTAGCATCTTTATTATAATTGAGAGTAGCCCAGCGTAAGTTGTTTGACTTAAGTCGCAGAACTTTGACATTCAAAGAGTTAAACCTTGGTCTGTTTGTACCAAATAAAAATTGGAGTCTGCAACCTCCAGTGGGAAACCACAAAAAAAAAAGACACTCATCCAAGTAACTCGCCACTAGCATTCCTTCTTTATAAAGTTTGAATCTTGCATATGAAAGGTAAATGTTTTATACATATCATGCACAGGAATTGCAACAAAAGAGTCTCTTTTAGACCACTTAATGTGGGGTCGTCAAATATTGTTTGTGTTTGGAAATATGGATATTACCTGGATGAGCAAGGTTGATCTTTCTCGTTATGCAAGTGTGTGGCAGTAAAGTTGACCTGAACAATCAAACTTCCAAATTTAAAAGTACTTTGACTGGGATACAGTGTTACTTACTGTCTGTGTGTCCTCAGAATAAGGAGCTTGTTTAAAATGTACTGGTACACTTTTAATTTTATTTTCAGGTGGACTATTCCTTTTATCATAATTGTTATTCCATTAATTGTTTGTGCCCTATCGTGTGTTTTATTATAATGTTAATAAGTACACATGGCAACCCTGTGCTATGTTAAAGCCATTCCAGGGAATTGCATATTCCAAGTGGCCATGTGCCATGGAGAGTGCACCAATGAATAACTGAAAAAGCATTATTGAGTGGTTATTTATAAAACCATCTGCCTTGCGCATGCATGTCTGTTTGATCACAGAGGTGACATCTTTTGATAAAGCTAAAATAAAATATTCCAATTACAAGAGATGGCCATGTTTTTAAAAACAAAAAGGCAATTCGGTCTCAACGCTGGAAGTCCCCCCCCCCCCCTTCCTCCCCCTCACAACATACAATTGAACTGAACCCCTTTGATGTCACACCTACAATTAACAGAATGATTTATGCTGGAAGTTTGCACAAGAATGTGAGAGAGTCCCAAGGAACAGCAAAATTATCCAAGAATTATTTTTAAATATATAGTTGTCAATGTGTGCTAGTTTAAGGTGGAAATGTTGACTTGCGGTGTTGGACCCATGTAGTGCCAAGGGTGGTTAGGGAACTCCCATAAGGTGATACTGAAGTTCAGATCTGTGCTATAAATATTTCAGCATTAATTTTTACATAATTAACAGTCAAATTAGTCATTTACATTATCTCTACATATTCTGCAGAGGCAGGGGCCCAAAAGGGTGCCCAATCTGGTGTTCTTTTTGGGGAGACATTTTCAACAGGTGACAGAAGTGTTTTTGTATATATATTCACAACACAGACTAAATCCATTGCAAAAATTTTTATGTAAGAATACATGCTGGACACTGCTTTTGCCATTTACAGTTTCCTTGTTTACATCCAGTGACGGTACTAGACAACATATTCGACAATTTGATAATGTGAAAGTTTTATGTATAAGTACATGTATCTTGAAGATTCTGCACATTGCAAGTTCCAACAAATTATGTTATTAAGTCACATTTTGTTGGCATTGAACCCTAAGTTACTCATTCATGAACAGTAAATATTAAGTGCAGAAAAATAACAAACTGTGGTCCCCCTCTAGTAAGACCACCCCAAATGCAACCAAAAAGTGGCCATATTGGAAATATTAGAAGGGTGGTCTCTCTTGAGAGGCACAATACAATTGAAACACCACTTTTGTGGCATGGAGAAGTGGCCTTTGTAGAGAGGGTAGCCTCTCATGAGGGGGCCTTACTAGAAGGGGACAACTGAATCAGACTGAACTTTAACCCTCCCCCCCCCCCCCCCCCGAATTACTTGTAGACCGAGTTAACAGCTTTCCTGGCATGGGTTGGGCACTAAGGGGCATGCTATCTTGATAGGTCGCATCTACAATTCTCAGTCCTTTTCATGACCGTTGAGATTAGTTGGAAAACACTTAAGCAGACGACATTAGACCAGCAGCCAGTTCCGGCCAGTAAAAGGAGGAAAGGGTTAATAATGAAAGTGTTGAAATATTTGGAATGCACACACATGTAAAGTTATGTGTAATTAGTGTGGGAAAATAAGAATATATAGTTGTAAAATGAGTCATTGAACTCTAAGTAATACGTGTACCTGGACTGTGTTTCTTTTTTGGGGGTTTGGTTCTTGTGTTTTAATGATGTACATACAGGTAGGGCAACCAATGCTGTATTATTGTGACAGATAGAAACTTAACTGTTTTAGTTTGACATTCTAAATGCTGGTAATTTACAGACCAAGTCAAGTTTTTCTTGAAATTTGGCAAGCAATGAAGACCATCCATAGTTTAAAATTTTGTGCATGCATATGAAAATGATATTTTTGTATGTATATACATGTGCACTTTTATTCTTGAATTAATGCCTGATTTTCTTCGTGAATTTGAAATGAGGTGACCATTTCCTAAGGAAAGCACCTTTTTCTTGCCCATATTTGGTAAGAGTGTGCCACATACTGAGTCAAGGTTTTTTTTTTCACTTGTACTTTGAACAGATGTGTAACAATAAATCCTTTGCAGTCTAAATATGATGTTGTACTCCACTATCCCAAAGAATCCCCCCTCCCCGACCGTAGTTGACTGGTATAGGGGACTGAGTTATCACACACCAAAATTCAAATGCAGTTTTTCTTCGGATATGTGTTGCCACAAAATCACATCATTCAGCTACAAGTTTCAAGAAAAAAGGTGATGTTTAGCCTTGACAGTGGAAAAAATATTTATGACTTGGACCATGATGTTTCCAGTAGACATTCAACACTAGACAAAGAAAGATGGCTGTAAAATGGACAAAATAGTTGATACAATACAGTAGGAGAGCCAAAACGCAGAAAAAGGGCCACTCTTGGGACATTTTGCTGAGTAATGCCAAGGGAATTTGTACAGAAGTCCTTTTCTCGGAATCTCTCGGCATTTTTGCAAACTTAAGGTAATACCCAGAGTGAAAAGCATCTGGACGTCCCTCGGCATTTTTGCCCAGAAATGCCTGGGTGTGGATTGGAGACTTGAATACGTTGGCCTTTTCCAACATTCTAGGAAGAAGATACACGTGAGAAGTATTGGTTGGCATTTTTTAGGGTAATGCAAAACAAGACAGACACCATCTATTGATGGTACAACATAAATGATTGTACTTTACTATTTATTATTAATACTGGGGAGTATGAAATGTTCCTGAATGAATTTGAATGAAGGGTTTGCATCTCTCATATTCCTTGACTTGGTTAATATGTCACTTACCAGCAGGTATCTGTGACTGTCATAAATAGTAAAGTACAATCCTTCATGTTCTACAATGAATAAATGGTGTCTGTCTTGTTTTGCATTACCCCAAAAAATGTCTACATGTACCAATACTTCTCATGAATATTTTCTTCCTAGAATGTTGGAAACGGCCAAGGTATTCAAGGCTCCAATCCATACCTAGGCATTTCTCAGCAAAAATGCCAAAGAACATGCTTTTCACTCTAGACATTACCTCGGCATTTTTGCCAAGAAATGCCGAGGTAAGAATAAGGGAGAAAGGTACCTCAGCATTTTTGCTGAGAAACGCCAACAGGAGACTAGCATTGCAGCAGACCTCGGCGTTTCTCCTCAAAATTGCCGAGAAAAGGATTTCTGTACAAATTTTCTCACCAAAAGCACCGAGAGTGGCCTTTTCTTGGCGTTTTGGCTCTCCTAGTGACACTTCTTTGTGTTATGGCCCAACCCAACAAAATGCTGCTGAAGTGAGAAGGGATGGCATTTGGCAAATGGCAATCTGCATTGCCCTTACAAAGGTGCTTGTTGCCCAAGCCCACCATGCACGCCACACACACAAGGGACGTTAGAGGATGCCATCATTTACATTTATTTTCATGTCATTTATTCAATTATTAATCTCTAAATTGTGACAACCTGGAAATTTCTGTAACTTAAGTACCAGTACAAGACAAAATGTACTTAGAAAAATATGATGACTTCTATATATCTATGAATAAGATAACTTCTCGTGTTGCTTTGTTTTTCAAACAAATGAGTGAAACAGAGTGTTCATATTTTCAAAGAATGAACATGATAAAAAATAAAGCTCTGGTATATATTTTTGAGCCAATAACTTAAAATGAGAACAAAACACAGCCTTGACTGAGATGATATAACAAAAAAGTAAAGTTGGTAAAATGGAAGAGTTTAACTCAAAGTTAGGTCAACAGCAACAAAAAAGTTTTTAAAAATTTTAAATGCCCTGAACTGTTAAGCAGATGGACTACATGTACAATACATTGTACATTTGGCTCCATTACACATTTCATACAGCACTACACTGACTATCTTCACATAGAATGTGACCCTGCTATATATCTTTCAACTTGTTGTATGACCTCATTCTTGTTTGCTTTGCATACATCCTGATGTAGTCTTTCCCGAAGCACACTGGCTGTTAAAGGCTGGTGCATGCTGGGGCTTGGTCTCAATGACTCTAATGCTTCAAACATTGATTTGGGGTCCCCCTGTGCTGGCTTCTTCAAGGCTCGGAGAATACTGGGGGCAAACTTGGCGTAGTGTGCGGTGGCAGCGAGAAGCATTGGACGATGACCAGTGTTCAGACGGTCACCCACCTGTTTGGCTACAGCCGTGTGAGGATCCAAGATGTATCCTGAAACATGAAACTCCAATCAGTTGATGTGGAATAGTACAAGCCAATACAAATGTGGAGGATTTTCCCTAAACATATTATTTCTACATGTGTTAACTTTTTATATGTACAGCATACACTTTTGCCATAAATTCACTTAAAAAAGCATTTCTAACAATTTCAGACATGGAAGAAAAAAATTGCATGTGATTGAAACTGCCAATACCAGGCAACCAGTTTTTTTTAAAAATGGGTAACATGGCTTAATGTTTAAATGTTATTCATTGCCTTAAAAAGACTGATGACATGACGGAGTCACTGTGGTTCCTTCACCTGTTTTTGCATATGTATCTGTTATAGTTTCCAGACATTCCTCTTCTGTGCACCAATCTGCCACAAAATCACTGCGTATTCTCTCCAGGGTCTGAATTATAAAATATGAAAAAAAAAATGAAGTCAGTTGAAAATTACCAAGTTGAACTTTCTTCCAAGCACAGTTGTATCAATGGCACAGGCTTTTTGATCTTATGATATGACATTGGGGTTTGGACTAAAACATGCCATATGTGGACTTGGTGGATGAAGGCCATGACCAGAAGTGTCCTGTGGTGTCTTGGAACATGGACTTCATCACACAAGTACTCAGTACATCATACACCAGCAATATTGAGTATTAACAGGGTCACTTTACTCTTTATTTTACCACACAGATTATTAGATTTAAGTGCCAGCAAGATCTCATGCTAAGCACAGAGTAACTGTCTATTTTTGATAATAATGTATAACATTTCAACCATATCAGGTACATTATTAGAGTTTAAAAATATCATACCTCATGTGGCACCTGGAAGTTCCCATTTCTGTCCAGCTCTGCAAAGCTCTTTCTGACCAGGTCAAAGTTGCCATTGGTGACATAATACAGATAGCGCTCTAGATTAGAGGACTTGAGAATATCGATGGCAGGTGATTCTGTTATGTGGAGTTTCCGGGATTCTAGATTGTAGAGACCAGTCTGAATGAACTCGGTCAAAATGTTGTTCTTGTTTGAAGCACAGATTAACCTGCAGAATGGTATGCCCATTTCCTGATGTGTAAACAGGGAATACACTTTATATAAATGTGCATCACTCCAACAAATAAAAGTTAGTTAAATTGATCTTTTTAATTTATCTGTATCCAAAATGTCAACAGTTACTCTCTCTCTCTCAATATTGCAGATATTCTGACCCAGAAATGATCCAAGTAAAAGCTGACATCACTTTCTTCAAAAACCACATTTAAATTTCTTTTTCATATATCTGTCAAAAGCAAACACGATTTACTTACAAAAAGAAAAGAAAGGAAGGAAGGAGACAGAAAGAAGAAAAAATGAATGAACATGGTTACCACAACAAACATAAATTATAATTTCTGCTGAACAAAGATGATATTTCTATACTGGATGGGTCTTATAATAATTGTATTTATTTTTTTTCCAAGTAGAGGGTATAAGTTAGTCAAGTGACTGAACAGAATATCATTTCACTTTCAGTTTTACATCAGTTTTGAAGTGTGCACAAAGCGCTGTTTTCAGTGTCAGTATATAACGCCCTGATGTCTGCTCTTTTTCTACCTGTGAGACACACTAGCAAACATTTTGACTCAGATCCGCAGTATCGTTTTTGTCATCTAAACAGACTAGATATGGGTCAGGCTACCGTGCAGACACTCTATGCACTTACGGGGCAAAAAACTATCAATCTTAGGGCAAGAAGATTTTCATGATGCTATTGTCCTAGACAACTGAGGTATCCATGCAGACATGAGTGAATTTCAAACTCCACTTGTCCTATGGACATGTTAAAATTAAGTCCCATGGTTACAATGGTTGTGATCTAAAATGAGACTTTTATCGGGACAAGGTGCAAACTTCAGGTGCAACAATTGGGTATTTAAAAAGATTTTTTGAAAATAAATAATCATTATTCTTGTGCACATTCACAATTAGGACGTGTGATATTATCAGGTGGACAAACAGAAATTTTAACTCACCTGTCCTATCAACAAGTGGAATCATGAACAATTTCCTTACCCTGATCCTCTTTAAATTAATGTATTGGTAATTGTAATACTTGCCTTTGCATAAAAAGCAGCCAAAATATTGCCAAAGTTTCCAGTTGGGATACAAAGATCAACAGGGTCTCCTAATGCGATGACACCTTGGTGAACAAGTTGCAGGTATCCCCAGACATGGTACACAACTTGAGGCAGCAGTCGGCCCCAGTTGATGGAGTTAGCAGCACTGCAATAGATGGACAGCACATGCAAGATTCATATGCAGTATCTCAAGTTATGGAGGATCTCAATTTTTCAGTATATTTATCTACATTTAAGCAGAACACTACATCATTTAATATTTTCATGAAAAGAGCATTCCATCAAGTACATGTACATGTACCGGGCACTGGAAAGCATAATCATAATTAGTCGATGGATTTTGCATTCCCTGGAAAGTCCTGCTGCTGGTGCCACAAGGGCAGCCACAGCATGACTTGTCATGCCACACTAAGAACACTGACCAAGGTCAGACTGTCTTTGTCACCGTGGTATTTAATGTAATTTAAGATACATCTTAAAGACACTTTCTGACAAGTTTTAAATACTGTGAAACCTCAATATAATGACACCAGCTGTTCCCTACAGAATGTGTTAGATATCTGAATATGTCCAGTAAATGAGTCAAATAGCAAAGAAAAATGTCCTTAAGTCCCTCAAAATTTGTGTCATTAAGTGAATATGTTGCATATCTGAATTTTGTTATAATGAGGTTTTCACTGTAGTTATAACTCGGGTAGTACAGCATTTGTCCACACCGTGGAGCTGATCTTCCTACCAATTCGAGGACAATTGTCTGGAAGATGCAGTCACTATGCATGTCCCAATTTCATCCCAGGGGGCTATTAATATAGTGAAATGGCAACCCAATATCATATTAATTGATTATGGTTAGGACATAATATTTAACTTAAAAGTGATAATGTACAATTATTATAAGTATATTAAAATATACCTCAGGCAGAATAAAACAGATTCTGTAAGTTCCCATACTGTTGGATTTTACACTGTTACTGGTGCAGTGGTATATCATAGGTCATGCCCCTGGGAGTTGCTCACTGTAGTCTGGAGCTAGAAGCAGTAGCCGAAAGGCATATTGGATACCCACCCCCACCCCCACCCCCACCCCTGCAAATTCATGTGAGCACATTAATAGTGCCTCAATATTTTCCATAACATGACACACCTATATCCAGATGCCTGCTATAATTGACCAAAATAAATCAAGGTCATTGTTGAGTACTAACTTACTGTTACTTCATGATATACCTTTATAAAGAAGCCTGTTGTGACATTGGCCTATATAGCTCAAGGTCATTGTTGCTTCATGACACACCCTTTAGTGCCAGACAGCCCTTTTGTGATAGACAATAACCATAACCCCCTTCCATGAAGGAGTTAGAGATCATTGTGTCTACAGGTCTACTGAAAGATGCCTGCTGTGACCTTGACCGACATAGATCAAGGTCACTGTTGCACCCTTTAGTAAAAGAGAATTCCCATACAAAGTTTGAAGAAGATCCATGCATGCATTAATACAGGAGTTAGATTCCGGACAAGATTATGTCTACAGGTGCCTGCTATGACTTTGAGCTTTAGAGAGTATTATGTCTACAGTTCTACCTACAGATGCTTGCTGTGACCTTGACCTGCATAACTCAAAGTCACTGTTGCTTCATCACACACCCTTTAGTAAAAGAGAATAACCATACAAAGTTTCAAGAAGATTCGTGCATTAATGAAGGAGTCAGAGTCCGGACAAGATTATGTCTGCAAGTGCCTGCTGTGACCTTGACCTATATAACTGAAGGTCATTGTTGTTTCGTGACATACCCTTTAGTGACAGAGAATAACCACACAAAGTGTGAAGAAGATTGGAGCACTATTGAAGGAGATAAGAGTCCGGACAAGATCAGGTCTACAGACAGACGAACATGGTGAAACCAGTATCCCCCCCCCCCCCCCACACTTTGTTGCGGGGGTATAAAAATGGTAAGGTCAGACGACAGTTATTCAGGTGGTATGCAGGATTTGTGTGTCCTGTCTCGACTCAAACTTACCTCAGTTTTGTGGAATGTGGTTTCAAAATCTGCTGAGGTAAATCAGGGTCATTGAAGATCTGTTTGATAATGGACTGGCAGAAATCAAAGTCACTCTCCACACCTGAAACATGATCAGTCATTCATTTTTTTATTCACCATTTCATACGGCAAAAAAAGAAATGAGAAAATGTTGACCTGAGAATGATTGTATAGGTGTTTCTTTGAATCAATATTCTTCAAAGTACTATTTTAAAATCTGTACTACCATAACTGACAAACTCCGTGAACAGTTCTGTAATAGATGACAGATACTTTGAGGACAAAAAAAGCTTACCTCCATAAGAGAAAATTAATCAAATTGTGTAAAAGAAACACCTGCCATAAGTAACCACACTGACAGTTAAGGCAGAAATAGTAGTCTTTTCAATACAAGTCTCACTGTATTACTTCCTTGCAAGACAAACCCACCTCTGTGCCATGTGGCTACATTGTTACTACTATTTTCATTGCTAAAAAAGTGACTCCATTTCTAATTGGTCTACATTGGTTACCATGGTAACAGGTTACAGTGCAACATGCCACACATACTGCCAATGGCTAAGGAGATAATGATCAACCTCGTGATTGGTTCATCAGTCCATGAGACGGGTGACTGTGCCCTTTTATTACCATGACTCAGTCAAGTCTTACAGTCAGGGGGCAGATCCAGTGCAGTGGAGATAACATGGAAGCTTGGTATGCTTTTGGAGGTAACTATATAACTGACATACTCAGCTGGGTTTTTAATATATCCTGCATAAACGTACTCTGTGTGTCAAAGGCAACACTCTACTTGTGAGGATTTTATAAATTTTCATAATTGCCCAGTTGAAAGAATGCATTGATGTGTAAATATGTTTTCTGTTCAATACCCACAGCTTCAGACGAACTGGTGAGACCTCATTTGCAGGAAATGTTTCCTTTGGAAATGCTATCTTTAATAGACAGAGGGTGAAATGAGCATGGGTGACCAGGTTGCAAAGCAAATGAGGTCTAGGATTGGGTAGATAGGCCAGATCGCAGTCTGCCGAGAGTGCTGTCTGTCTTAGCAGGGATATGTTATTCAGCACATCCCTGTCTTAGAGACAAATCTAATGGTGATACTATTTTGAGTCCAACTGGCCATGAAAGGTGCCACCAAATACACAGCAGAAGGAGGTCTTATCTTGTAGGTGGTCCTAAAATACAGGCAAAATTTGCAAAGAACTATGTGTCTTCAATGGCATAAATATGCCCAGGGTCAGGTAGTAGCAGACAACACCAGTGGTCAAGAGGTATCACATGATCTACCCTGACCATAGTATTGATCAAGATAGGTCAGGTGACCTCTTTTTCACCAGTGCTGCCCTGTACCCCTTGCCTCTTGACTTATGCCATTGGTGGCCTTAAATAATGTGTTCTCTCATGGAGGCATTCTTTGTAGTACATGTAGCTATACCTCTGTAGTGCTTAGTTATTGTACAAAAACAGTTACCGGTGACCTTGACATTTGACCCCACAGCAGAGGTCATCTGTGCTTTCTGTATGCCACTGATTCCATTTTCTGGGTACAGCACCATAACACGAGTCCCACCATCACCTGTAAAAAATTGAACACACAACTTACTGGTATTTTTAAAATATTTGCCATTTCTTCACAATTAATCTTCCACATTGGCCCACACATTTTGTCAAAGTTTGTGTAATTTGTGGACGTGGTTGTTTACTGTAATATAAGCTGTTTACAAACATGATGTTTGGGATTTTCAGAACTTTGCTGATCCAAAACTCAACTCACCAGTATGTCTACCAAATCCGTCAAGCACAGCACCCCCAGTGTCACCAGATGTCGCCACAAGTATCAAGTACTTGTCCTTATCTCTGTATAATGCATACGTATGTACATGTATATATCCGAGTATCTGTATGAAGGCCTAATATGTACATTAATGTTACAATCCAAAGTGGAAAAACAAACAGTGGAAGCTTTAAAATATTTTTACCTGCAATTTCAGCATTTCAAACACAGTCCCTTTTTCTGTTTTACATGAACAGATATCTGTCTTCAAGAATAGATCCATCTTTCACTGTCTAATTTAACAATTAAGTTCCATATATAACGCAAATTGATATATGTACAATATTTCTATAGTTGATAACTTGATTTACAGAACTGTAAACAAAATTTAATGAACTGAACAAATTTCCAGTTTGGGGTGTTAAAAATGCAATTTTTTTTTCAATTTCATTTTTTTTTTTTTTTTTTTATTTTTACTTTTTTTTTTTTTTGAGAAAAAAGTCAGTTACCGATACATATTTTTGAAAAATCCTAAAGTCCTTCAATGAATAAAATTCCTTTAAATTGGAAATGTGATTAAAGACAGTCCTGTTTCATTATTTAACTTAATTGAAAGGACTAAACAATTAACCCTCCAGGCCTCTTACCCGGTGTGTGGTGAGCCCCGGGAGGCCACCGCTTGGTGGAAGAACTGTGGCATAAGTTGGAGAGCCATGTCCTTGAAGGAAGCAGAGGGGCCATGAAACAGCTCCACCACATACTGGTTTCCATGGAGATGTACCACGGGACATACCCCTGTTGTGAAGTTGTCTGGGCTGTAGGCATTATCTATCATGCCAGACAGTATTGATGGGTGCAAGTCCATGGGATTGATCCATTTTTCCAATACCCGTAAGGCCAGCTGATTATAACTGAGGGGAAGGAGTCTTTTCCATTCTGCTGTAGAAAGCTGAGGAACTTTATCTGCTGAAACGTACAAACCCCCATCTGGGGCCAGACCTTCAAGTACTACATCACTGAATGTTTTGGAGACGCCCTCGGATTTTGGAACACCGCCTCTTGTCGACAAGTATCCCTTTCTTCCTTCCCTTGTTTCAAGGGCTTTCACAACCTTTGATGCCACACTATCTAGAGATTCCTGAGGCTCACACAAGATGCGGATATCATAGTTATTCTCATAGAACTGTTGCCTATAATCCAACAAGTCCTGAATAGGTGTGCCAGGTTTCTGACCAACTATTCTGTCCACTTTCATCCTTTCCAGTCGGCTGACAATGTCTTTATGTTGTACATCCAGGAAGACCACCAGACTAGACTCCCGCACATGATTCATAGCTGGGCGGTGCAAGGGGTTTGAGCCACTGAGGGTCACAACAGAGCCACTCGCATTGAAATTGAGCAAAGCTTCACCTTCTTCCTTCACAAAATTCTCCTCTCCCACTTGCTGTAACTGAAAAATAGGAACAATGTAAAGACAAATGTTTCCTTGATACTAATAAACCATGCTTTTATTGTTCCTGCAATTTAGACTAAACAAGTCCGGAATAAACAGCGATTGATAACTTGGTATCTCAGCTTGGATAGTCGACCGGTTTCGTTGCTGACGCAACTCATCAGGACTGATCAACGGTCCCCTGTACGTACTTATATACCAGGGTATAACATTCACGTTACTAACGTAAGTGAACGTTTAAGTCAAAAAAACGATGTGATTGGCTGTCTGCTCTATCACAAAATAGAACTTGCTTGTTGCTAAGCAGTAATAAACTGGTAGACTGACCTCAGTGTGTCAGGTTTAAAAATTCCTGGAGGATACCAGGTGTAGTGTAGAGAAGACTTGTATCTACTGATAGCTAGACTCTCAATTCGGAGAAAATTGGGAGCCGTTGGTTCACGAGTGTACCTCTCATGAACAGAAATCATCATGGGGTAGATGAACTCAGAACCAAAATTTTAGCATATTACTGAACAAGGAGTTCATCTACCCATGATGTTAAGACCGAACGGTTCTGTCGTGCGCAACTGGTGGATCCAAAAGGATTCTCTCGCAAGACTCAATTGTTCCTGGCAATGGTTTATTCTTCAATTATTTCAGTTGAACTGCTGCTTATTTTCTGTCATCTTTGGGACTATTTGTGGTAGCACCACTTACAAACTTGAGGTGTCCTCCTCACTTTTGACAAAATTAAAGTCAAGGTATCTAGCAGGATTCTATCCTGGACAGGATGTTGTTGAACAACCTGTTTTAGCCATTACACCATTGGGCCAATGAGAACTGATGGTTCAGCCGCTGGTGCATGCACAGGAAAGCTGTTGTGCAAGGAGTGTATTGGATGTTAGCAATGACAGTTCAATGCACTTTGTCGGATCATTGAACAATACGAAGTTTAAAGTACACACAAATGTCACTCTCCTAAAATGAGGTACGAACATTTTAGTATAAAAAGGACACACCAAACACTGATTGTCATGGGTCCTTCATGCTTTCTGGTCTCTTATTCATTCAAACATAAGAACCCACTCCCACTGGTGGTGTGCCCTTATTATATGTTGCATAAGTCTTCCACTTTCAGGTCTTTCTTTCAAAATGTTCATTAAATCTGACAAATAATAGAAACTCTGTCACATTACCTGTGACATTGGACTTTTTCAACACAAGTTAATTTACTGTAGGCCTACATGCAGATTAGTGCCATTTTGAAATGAAGATTCAAACTTCTGTCTAAAATATTTTGCTACAATCTCCATATTGACTGTACATGAGCCATTTTTAATACTATTTGCACTCTGCACATGCATTTTCTTTCTGCCACAAACTTTATTGCTCTTGTTTTCATATCTACATTTCAAAACATGCTTTAACTTTCTGACACCATCGTTACTCAATACTTCCTGGATCTGTGTTTCAATGTACATGTATATAAGCCAGATGTTATTTAGGCTACTGCAAGGAATTATAGCACTGCAGCCAGTGTGCCAACAATAACTTAAATATTTGAGCCAAATGTGGGCTTCATCAGTCAACAACACAACAGACTTTTTGATAGTTCTCTGAGGACCCAGTCTCTAGGCATCAGAACTTTGTATGTTTGAAGCTGTCAAAAGCAGCTAAAAAAAATGTTACAATTTCTTTACCCAAATTGGCTAGTAATGATAAATATCTTGAGCCAAATCCAGTCTGCTAACCTATGGCAATAATGGCTCACACTAGCCCAGATGTTATGAGACAAAAGTTGTATGCATATAATGAAAAAAAATCCATAAAACATGAATTTTAATCAAAAGGTAACGTCACAAGAAAATTTATGAGCCCCACTGAAAATAGGCATATTATGATATAAACATAGTGCAAATCAGAGCAGCAGAACGCAAGTTATATGATCAAATAAAATACAATTGTCTTACAATTTTTGCCTGAACACTGCAGTCGGCCAACATGGCCAAATATCAATCCCATACTGCAACAGTTTAAAACTGTTTTATTGGTTGTATTTGATCTTTTTGTTTAGTGTTAAAGTTGTGATATGTTATTATGTGAAATACAGCACACAGAGGTTTACTTGTCAAAATTTTAAAATCACCCTTGAGAGGTTACTGTCGTATATCACTGCTGCATGCTGGGATATATAACTACAAACCTAGCATCCTTCAGATCACGATACATGTAGCATTTAGAACTACCATAACCTGATAACTGTTTAGTTTTCTACTGGTCTGATCTGCATAGTTTTTACATCAAAATATTTCCTGCCTTAACAAGTTTTATATGAGAAAATGTTCTGAGTAAGGGCATGCACTTAATTTACACAGAAAGCATGACTTTGCTCCAAACATATTCTTATATACACTAGAATTCTCATTTTAGATCACATAAATTGTATATTTTCTTAAAGCATACATTTGGATTAAGCTATTAAAAATCATGAAATTTCGGTAAATGTTAAGAAATTTAATCTTAATTGCTTAATTAAAAATTTCAATTCTACCTGTTTTTGTGGAAAAATAAAAAATAGCACAAACACCAAAAATAGGAAACATTTTCTGATAGGAGCTGAAAAGGTACACTTCTAGCAGCAAAACAGTATTCTAAATTTCAGATAAGAGTTTTAGTTAAAATTTAAAGAATGTTTAATCCAAAATTTTAAAATTTCAATTATCTGTAAACAAATTAAACAACCATGAAATTTAGAACTAAGCCCTTTTTCCAAAATTTAAATATAGTTTTGGAGAGCATTATATGTGTTCTTTCATTTGAAACTATAAGTTCAATCTCATTTTAATTTTTTAAAAAGTTATTTTCAATTGTAGGCCTATGTGAAAATTATGAATTTTAATGAAAATGTAATTACATCAATAGTGATACTAAAATCTTATATTCAGTGCCACAATTAAACTTGATGTTATGTTTTCTTTCAGAAAATATATACTTTTTAGAGTACAAGACAGTAACCACTGACCAAAAAATATTACATGAGAGTCATGAAATGAACTATGCCCATAAGGCTTAATTTGGCTTTAACTCACTTTTGCTCCACACACCCTAAACTGTTTACATGTACTGGCAGCTATGACTTCAAATATCTAACATATTTTAATAAAATCTTTCAAAGAGACGACAAGTTAGGCACAGGGAAGTTTGATGGAATCAGTCATGTTCCAAATGGGTTAATTTTTATACAAGTACCCACATACCTTTTCTGCTACAGTCATACCCCAGTAGGATTCTAGGTGATCATCATCAATGTCTATAGCAGGTCGACCCAGAAGGCTTGACAGACGCTTACCAACAGAAGTCTTTCCACTCCCTGGACTGCCAATGATCACTATGTTATCACCATGAAAGTCCTAGAGAGAAAAGTCCATGGAAATAACTTTTAATGAGCATAAGAACAGAACGCCAATAAAACTGTTGAACATTAGCTCTTATCTTCACACATGCTTCATGTCTCATGGCTGGCTAGACCAAGATCCCAGGGGTAAAAGTCCAGCATCTCTGCTCTGCTTAAAAGAGCCCTTTCTGTGCAAAGTATCTTTTTTTGTGACCAAAAATTGAAATATACCCTCAATTTTTTCCCCAATGACGTGGAGTTTGTTTGAACTTTTTGCTCTTAAACTGTCCAAAAACAGCTTGAGGTAAAACATTGTCTCCTTCAATTATTTATGAAAATTTTAGCATCATGAAAAACAATTTGAATGAGCATTGCAGACAAGCAAAGTCAGAGTAGCAGGCTCCAGGTCAACAACTTCCCCATGGCAAGTTGGGTCCTCAGCACCCAATCCACCACAACAAAATTTTCGAACACTTGTGTTGTCAAACTTTAGTTTGTCTGCAGAAACTGTGCTTAGTTTGGGTGTATGCACTGTGTGCATGTGACAAAGAAGATCACGGTGGTCCGCCACTTTCCTGATCAACACAAAAATAATACCAGGAGGGCTGCGTGAATAGCCTGTGCTCAGCTGATCTAGAAATATTCCAAAATAAGTCCTAGCCTGAGCTGAAAAGAGCTGAGCTGATGTAAACTGAACTATGATAGTTACATGGAAATCACTGACCCACATGCATAACTATAAATTGTGACCTAGTTTTACTAAGAAATCCATTTTATACCTGAAACATACATGTACATGTATGTGTTAGGTTTCATAAACAGAGTCTCAAGACAAAAATGATAGAAGGGCAAATTCAAATAATAAATGGATATCATGGAGACCCAAATAATTGACCTACTGATATAGTTTTATTAGCTCAGCTGACTTACTAGTCAGGCTGAGCTCCAGTGATTAAAGGATTTTTAATGAATTTTTTTTTTTTGGGGGGGGGGGGTTCAGGCAAATCTTAAAAAATAGTCTCCCAAACGGCTCAACCAATTGCTTTGATATCACACAGGAACACTCCTAGGGACTCCTAGTTCTTAATTTGTTCATGAGGTGGTGCTGCAATTTTTTTCAAGTTTTTTTATGATTATGTGTTTTCGCTATTTTTAGTTCTTCTCCAGAACTATCACTCAGAATTAAGCTGAAACTTGGCAGATATGTTACTTGTGAAAGGGCTAAACAAAGCTGTTCACCAGGAAGCAATGGTATGGAGTCCTGATTTTTAACAATTTTCTCAATTCGGGTACTTATCAGTGAATGCACCTTTCCTATTGATAACTGTGCACAAGTCAATGGGCATTCTGATGCTAATTCACATTTTCAACTTCTTTTCCAAAACTATTAACCAGATTGACTTCAAGTGGTCACAATCCAGTGATTTTTGGATTTTGGGGCAAATCTTAAAAAATCTTTTTCTCCTAAACCACTCACCCAATTGCTTTGACATCATACAGGAACACTCCTAGAGACTCTTAGTTCTTAATTTGTTCACCAGGTTGTGCTGCAATTTTTTTTAAATTTTTTATGATTTGATGTGGGTTTTTGCTATTTTCACCTTCTTCTCCAGAACCATCTCTCAGCTTCAGCTGAAACTTTGCAGATATGTTCCTTGTGAAAGGTTCAAACAAAGTTATTCACAAGGTAGTACTGCTGTTGAATCATGATTTTTATTTTATTCATTTTTTTTTTTTTTATTCATTTTTTTTTTTTTTTTCAAATTTGGGTATTTATCGGTAAATGCACCTTTTCTATTGATTACTATGTAGCTCAATGGGCATTCTTATGCTAATTTACACTTTCAACTTCTTCTCCGAGACCGTCGTCCAGATTGCCTTCAAACTTGGTAGCAATGTACTTTGGGTGGGTCTCTACTAAGTTTGTCCTAATGGTCATGCATCAGGGATTTTTTTTTAATTTCTCATGAATTTTTTGGTTCTTTTTGCAACCTTGATTTTGTGGGACAAGCTTAGTTCAGCTCAGCACGGGCTATACACACAGCCCTCTAGTTATAAAATGGTTCCTGCTTTTGTCAACTTATTAAAAAGTAACATTATTTCATTTTCATTTTGTTAGTCCATTATTACATATACCAAGTGATATTCACTAACTGAGAATGCTCCTGATAATGCCTTTTGTGGCTAAAAATACAAGAAATGAGGTGGCAAGTATCAAAATATTTATTCATTCATTTGTCCATTTATTATGAAACTTTTTCCTACTTTTAGTTGTTGGGTCTCCATGCCTCCACGGTTGGATTGAACGTGGGCTGTCAAAATGCTTGTCAACAGTTCACAAGAAATAAAGCATGAAAATGATATTGATAAAAAAAACCCAGTTAGTCAGTTACTTTGTGCTCTGAGGTGAATACACATACACACCCTTGCTATATTCAAAGTGATAAATTCATGTGAGAGGACATAACTTCATAAGAATCATGATAAAATGATAAAGCTCGAGACTTATCACTTATCACTATCATACATTGGTACTTACGCCGGCTTTGTCACCCTTTGCGGCTTGAGTGTTTGGGTAAGTTGTCACCAGCTGATCCAACTTGCGTGAATTGGAAGTTGAGGTGGAGAGATTCCGTGCCCAACTTGACCAAAGTTGCTGCGCGGGCTTATATATCCCCACTCTCGCCA
This sequence comes from Hermodice carunculata, assembly GCA_964020975.1. Classification (NCBI taxonomy): domain Eukaryota; kingdom Metazoa; phylum Annelida; class Polychaeta; order Eunicida; family Amphinomidae; genus Hermodice; species Hermodice carunculata. The sequence continues at coordinate 30,730,594 of OZ026622.1, read as the reverse complement.
GCATTATGTCGGATTGGAAATAAAGTCTGTAGCCACAAGGACAAAGGTGCTCTACCTGCACATTCTTCACAGGACGCGAGTCGTGGGATGATGAAACACCCGGCGGTGTTGCCACTTGGCACGAATAGCGCGTCACCGAGCCGATTCCCTTGGTGAAAATGAGGCTGCGGAATTCCCTCCAAGTAACCTACATTGAATTTGTTGAAGCCAAACTCAATTGATATCCCCACATAAAATTTAATAGCAAGTCTCTGACCACTGTGAATTGTAATATCGAGTTGTATTTCGAGAGAAAATTTTTATGATGGCACAATAATAGCAACATGTGCAGGCATAATTAAACAATTGCTCAGACAGATCAGTGCAATATCAAGCCACATTCCCCCCAACACGGGGAATCTCCGTGTAAATGTCAAAACGAGACTGGAAGCCATTTTTAAGCTCAAAAGGGTTTCCCCACAATCAGGAGGCTTCGAAGTTGCCGTTGAATTTGCGTCTTCTGTTGGCCTTTGCTGCAGTTCCATCGTTTGTGTGAGTATTCGGGCTTACTTTCATCATGTACACTCTATTGATGAAAGAGAGTTTTACTGGAACATTGGTTTAAACACTGATAAACCCAGGGGCAGGACCAAGGAACCTTTTCCTGCTCGTCATTTTCACTTTTCAGTTTCAGGCCGAGGTCAACTTCGCTCTGCTGATAACAGATAACAGATTTATTCAGCTATGTAGGAAAAAATATTTCCATAGTAAGCTGCTCATAATTAACATCTGAGTCCTCTGCCAGGCTCTCGGGATTGTCCAATGCCCTGTGATCATAGACCACAGGATTGTCCTTGAAATAAATATCTAGCCTTGATTTAAACATGGAGGTATATACCTCCATGATTTAAATGAATTTGTCATCACCACAACTCCAGTGATGCTGCATTTACTACCTCCCTGGGTAGCGAGTTGCAACTTACTGGTCTGCTCTGGTCTGGTTTACATTTTTTTCTTTTTTTTTTGTAGTCAGTTTTACAACAGAGATAACACTAGATGTGGACTAATATCAATGACTGGTAAACATTAAGTCTCTAACAAGAGACTACAAAAAGAACTCAAAATGTATACAGTAAATTAGAAGTAGCAAAAATAAAACATGTTTACATGGATTGATAAATTGAAATATGAAATTTGCATTGACCTATAGGTCGATGGACTGAGTGAGAAAGGCATTTTAGGGTTTGAGTCACAATATTGATAAAAGCATGTAGATAAAAGACTATTTTATTGAAGAGAAAGTGATGCACGGTCTTAACTTAAGGCCATTAAAAGAGTCACTGGCATCAAAACTACAGACAGAAGTCGCTTCATCTTTGACTGCACAAGGGCTCTTGGCTCATGTACCTAGTGCTGCTACTTAATTCATAGCCTGGGAGGGACTTCAGTGTTAGATACAATATTCGTAATTTCTGGGGCCCACCACCGGCCACAACTGGTAAATTCAAGGCATGTATTTACATTTTTAGGTTAATGCTCATGCTGGAAAAGTCACATTATATACTGTACATTACATGAATTCAACAAATTAACCTTCTGTTAACATCAGTCAAAAATTTTGGATACTACCTCTTCAAAATATCCAGTCTGGACTAACCCACAGACTTGGCTGCCAGTTTCAAAATTGTGGATTCTGCACCCAATGGTTTGTAAATGAGCGGGCAGATTAAAGCTAAGATAGTAAGTCATGTTTTAAAAATACTTTACCAACTGTTTGACCTGGTAACTTGGAGAACAAACACCTTGAGCCTAGCAAAATATTAGGATGACAATCACTAAAGATCTACAGCTATGCTTTTCCCCCCCTGCCCAAAGTAACCTTCCAGACTAAGTTGAAATAAAATGCTGTGTTTGAGTTGACTTAACTGCAAAGTACTGACACAAATAAAGCTTTCAGGGTCGATTATTGTTGATTACAAAAGGAAGATTTAATGTCCTAAAATATATACATGTAAGTGTCAAGCCTTTTTCAGTAGGCTCAGTTGGGTTACCAGAACAACATATATATTTTTGTTAGGCCTTAGAGAACTTCGACATTTGTTGAAATACAGTGTATGTTTAAAATGGATGTTCTTTCCCCTTTTACACATTACCTCCTTTGGCATCAGTTTAATTTGCTATCTGGGCACAGCTGGAGGCACTTGTGACATAAAAAGAAAGCTGATAAAGGTGAGGAAGTCTGACACCAACAGGTGCCCCTTCCCCGAGATTATTTACTGAGTGGGCACCCATTGGTGTCATCTGAGCATCTGCTGACAAGCTTTTCAAATTTCTTTCAGTCACTGCATGTTTTAAAATCCTGTGACAAAGTGTTCCAGAGTCTGGCGCCATCAGCTGAGATACTGTCCAATCTGCAACACTTAGTTCGACTCTGAGCACAACTGTTTTTATCTGCACACGCAAGATCTAAAAACAACCCCCCAAAATCAGTTTTTAAAATCCTAAGTTGTGCACCAGCTCATTTACATATGGTGCTAATGTGATATGAAAAATTAAAATTTTTATCTAGGTGTGCTCGAAGTATCTTGACTTGTTCAGCAGGCTCAAGCACAATACCATCTATATCAAAAACGGTATTTTGTGCCAAGTCTTTACGAGCGATCCCCTGGTATCTGGTTGGTTTTTTGCCGACATATAAATTTTGCCTTTAAACCATGAAGTAGCAGTACCAGCTTCCTGGTGAAGAGTGGCAATCATCTCCTCTTTGGTTGGTTTACATGGGGAAATGGTATTATCATCTGCATAAGTATGAGATGCGTTGAGTATGCGGAAATAAATGTCATTCACGTTGATAGACATATTGAAGATAGCCAGTCCCAACATGCAGCCTTGGGGGACACCTTTTATAAGTCGCAGCCAGTTGCTGACTGTACCAGCCACTTTTACCCACTGTGACAGTGAACATGATGATAAATAAGAAAGTAAGAGGGCACAATTTGATTTGCTGACCTTTTGGCATGAAGCTTAGCAGTGAAAAAATGGTGTGGGAGGCAATCAAATGCCATGCTTAGGTCTTGTAGAAAATTGAGCAGGAACATGTTGTTTAGAGTCTAATGCCTATTTAACTGCTCTATAAGATCCAGGAGAACATGCTGACAGCTATATCCCTTTCTCAAGGCAGAAATGCTAGGACTATAGATTGACTCTTGGTAAGGGATCATTTGCTTATGGAACAGCTTCCAGCAGCCCATGGCATAGATGATCTAATATACTGACAGGTCAGTAGTTTTTGGTGTCCTAAGTTTTATTTTTTTATTTTTTTATAAATCAGAGTGACAGTGGCCATTTCTGCACCATCAGGAAAAGTGTGTGTGTCCACGCACTAGTTGACGATAGAAGCTACGTGATGGCCGACAGATGTGGCGGCAAGCTTAAGAAGCTTGCTTGGAATGTTGTCGTACCGATGACTTGTTTCCATCCAGTTCCTCAAAGACCTTCTCAGCATCATGTGCAACCACATGCAGAAAATAAAATTGAAGTTGGCCAGCATTGTTATGAATATTGCAAATGCTGGGATGATCAGCATAAAAAGTGACACATTGCTTGACTGCTGGTATATCTGATGTGGACATATTTGGCGTATCAATGTCGTTGACGATTTCAATGGCAGTGTTCGTAAAATAATTGGGTTATGTAGTTAGCCTCCTTCTGTGGCATTGTTAGGATTAGGTCCTCAGTTTGTATCATGAAAGCCTCACTACTTTTGGTGCCTTTAGACCTTAATAATGGTTTAATGGTGTTCCTAAAATTACAGATCTGTGGCCCATTTGCACAATTGTTTTTACAGTAGTCTCGGATTGCCATTTTGCGAAACTTAGCGATGAGAATCCTCTGTGGCCACTAGAATTGTCAATTAAAATGAGATTTAAAATAGTTCCACAGACATTTTATTCTCATATGAACTACTCATTGTAACATACAGCTCATAAAGGGCATTTCCTTTGCACATCATTTACTTGTCTTTCGGGGTGCATGTTGGTCCATGACCTCTTTCAGTAAGGTTTGGAAGGCCCTGTAGTTATCAAAATGTGGCTGATAGTTTGTGGTATAAGATCAATGTCCTGTTTGTAGAACTGCTGGTGGAAGGGTTTTTTTTTTTTTTTTTTTTGAAAGTCCTGTAGCTTATGATCTTGGGTGGTAACCTGGGGATGTGGGTGGACATGGAAACCCTAACTCAGTCAGAAACATGTTTCTCTTTGCCATGTCAAGTAGACGTTGTTGTGGATAGTTATGGACACATTCTTGAATTCCACTTAGCGAATGGCAATTTTGTCAATCTTCAGTTTTGTCAAAATCCAGCTGCCTCAATTAAAGTTGTCGAAGACAATAACAGCAGAATGATCAATGATGTTAAACACATTCTCTGTCAAAAAGTTCTGTTAGTTTTAATCAAAATTTTAGCAACAGTTCAACAAGTGTCTGCACAACTGCCACATGTCTGTACCACTGGATGGTACAAACTGTAAACCCATGAATTCCTTTCTTCCTGAGCTGCATGTGGTTGAATGTCAATAAAGAAAAATGGAAAAATAAAATACCTTTAATTTGATTTATTGTTTGCTTAATCAATTATTACACTGATCGGGGTTAACCCCTGTCTTCAGAAATAATTTAAATTCTCTGACCACTTTTCTACCATGATGGAAGGCATAGTACCTTGATAGAGGACAATCTGCTGGGCCACTATTTTAACTCGACCAAAAAAAGTCTGGTGTTACAAGCATACATGACATTAAAATATTTTCATAGGACTTTCGACAAATCTTCGACTAAATTTTCTACTAAATTTGCATTCGCTTAAAATAACTTTTCAGCCAGTTTCTGAATCAACTGTATTTAATTTCAACCATGATCATGATGATGTTTTTCCACCGTCACTGATTTTTGGAGGAAGTTGGTTTTGGCAATGTGGTGTTCAATAATCAGCCCCAGGTCTGTTAACTTGTGGATTGGTATGGCTTTTGCAATCGCCAGTCGAACATCTTTGGTCCCTCAGTACCACTGCCGATGTACTCATTAATTAAATTATTTATTTATACAGTGGTCCCCCTCTTATAAGGCCACCCTGTAGAGAGGCCATCCCTCTGCAAAGGCCACTTCTCCATGCAGCAACTATGACATTTTCATTGTATTTTACCCCTCTTATAAGGCCATTTTTCTAGTGCCTTTGGGGTGGCCATATTTAAGAGGGGGGACCACTGTATATTAATAACAAGCTTTACTGTACATAAACTGAATACATTGTCACTGATCAGTATTGTACAGCATGACAAAACACCTTTAAAACAAAAAGGAAAGAAAACTTCCAGGTACACCATATATATAATGTCAGTCAACATACTGTAAGTTAGTTATCACCTTAGCCCCCAACTAGGGCACCATTAATCATGTACATGTACTATATATGCTATGTTCTTTCCTCACTGTTTCAACAAATAAATTGATTAATTCTGTTACTTTTTGGACTTTGATAACAAAATGGTCACTGGAATTGGTCATAGGAATGGTAAATTTGACATGTGGTGATTGAAGTGAAAATTTATTGTTGTTTAGGTTGTCAACAAGTTGATCACAATAGTGTTTATTATATATTGTTCATTTAGATACTGTACCCCCTTTGAAAACAAACCTTTGGGTTTAAAGGGCCATCCTGGTATGATTGTCTAGGCCATGTAGGTCTTACCAAGACTTACGTGACCATATTATTCATATACATATTTATATATGTCTTTGTATGTCATGAATGATTGTGAAATAAATCAAATCAAGTCAGCTGTATGAATGAGCTGCAATGAATTTATATGTTTCAGAAAACCATAGGCAAACATCGCAACTACACACTACAAATTGCAGCAAAATGGCAGGACATTAATGAACCACCAGAGATCTACAAACAACCAAAAGATCAAGATTCACATTGTCTGGGAAGGGAGTCGCAACTGTAAGCCTTAACCATGGGCAAAGAGAAAGCGGGCTTCCTGACTCCTAAGGCCATTGCAAACCGCATCAAGGCCAAGGGCTTGCAGAAGCTGAGGTGGTACTGTCAGATGTGCCAGAAACAGTGCCGGGATGAAGTGAGTACAATATTAACAGTTGGTTGTCAAGTTTCGTTGAGCATGTTTGGGGCATATTGGTAATCCGTGGTCAATTCTGTTAAAACCCAACTAGAGATTGTTTGTGTCTGAGAGGGTTGAACAACACATGGGCCTATGGGAATTACAGAGGCTCCAACGGATCTCGAAAGAGATGCAGGGTCCACTAGGTGGGACTGGTAAAAAATGTAGATACAATAGCAGACAACATTGAGGCTTCCGTGTTAAAAGTTTGAACGATCCCACTATCTACTGCATAAATAAAACTTGTTAAAACATGAAAGTGACAAGTCAGAAGACTGGAATAAAGAAATGAAGTGGGGTGGCCTCTGCCGACGCGTTTCGGGGCTGTGCGCCCCTTCCTCAGGGCTATTGAGGCTCCCCAATTTATTGAACGATTACAGAGCTAAAGTGTGTGATTGAGGCTTCTTTAAATAAAATGTTGCATCATATTTGTTACGTTCTTATTGTTACGTCACACTGTCCTTTGGCGGTGTTGATGATGTTATTCTGCAGCGGGTTCTGCTTCTTTTATGGTTATTGTTATTTTGCATATATGGCTTCTTTACACAAATTTTGTACAGGTATTAATGTTTATTGAGTGTCCGGACATCTTGTGGTTTCCTCACATGTCGCACTGGCCGTTTACCTGGAAAGATGTGAACAGTATTAATATATATATATATATTTTTTTACCCCTGCTAAAGGATTTTTTAAAATGTTGAAAAGTTAATCTATGGCTTCCCGGGTGGGGAGTCCTTCATATTCATCATCCGAAATATATAAGTCATTTAAGACTGGTGGGATTGTCTTGAGAAGTTCTGTGTACCACTCAGGATAGACAGGAAAAGGTTGAGGCAGGGCTTGTCCAATGAATTCTTCATAAAAAGCCGGTTTGTACGTGAGCGGATTTTGTATTATGGGGATCCGACGGGAAGGCCTCAGTCTTAAATGACTTATATATTTCGGATGATGAAACTTTTAACACGGAAGCCTCAATGTTGTCTGCTATTGTATCTACATTTTTTACCAAAACCCAACTAGTAAAACATCCCACTCCTCACATAAATGTTTCTTATGGCAGAGACTGTCACCATCGTGACCCAGCAAAGTTTAAGGATCAAAGGAACATGAACTCCCTCCCCCAAAATAATCTTTGATCATAAGATCATGGCTATGCATTTTCTGCATTTCTGGCACCCAGTGAAAGAGGTCTTTGGCAAGAGGTATTTGAATAGGGCTCTGTCCTTTTTTCCTGTTGCCTATGAGACACAGGTGCTGTATTTGGATCAACAAAATATGTTTAAACCAGAGGTCTCAGAAACTTTCCTTTATTTGGGGGTGGTGTACATGTGCAGTATTGGGATAAGGTGTCATCATGTTTTGTGTGCCCCCTCACCTAACAACAGGTATGAATTTCTGGTCCACTTGTAACTTCAAATATTGGCCTGCAGGATATCACATCTAACTGAGCATACCATGGGAACAGTTAATTGTACATGTTGTGAGAGCTGCAGTGGTTCCTTGTTACCTGAGTACATACATATCTTTTCTATGCTGAAAGCATGATATCCTCTGATATTTTGTCCTGTCAACAGAGGCCATCCTTCCATTTAAATTCCTGGCTCATTTCAGTTAGCTTTGTAAGAGGACCTTAAGACGTGTTTCACCTATAACTAAAATCAGTGTACAACATGTAAAGATTTGCACCAAGGCTCAAGTTTTAATCATTTACCTGAGATAGAAACAGTTAAAGTTCAAGTAAACAAGCATCATCATTTTTTAAGATCACCTTTTTATTTAGACCTACACAAAAAAAAAATTCACACAGGTCTATTTTCAGTGTGTGTTCATGCTTACACACAAGTCTCTCCAACATTTTCCTAGAGATAGATATCCAATATGATAAGCTTTACACTAATCCAATAACAAAGTCTAATCAATATGCCACACCATTTCAGTGAAAAAGACTTACATGTATGCTACAAATATAGATAATGAAACTGAACCATTGGCCATGTATCGCTTTTAAAGAGAATGAAGTTTCCATCATTTACTCTTACACCTTGAATGAAAAAGTGTTAAGTGGAAAGCTTACTGGTTTTATATTTATAGTTCTTCCATGCTTACACAATACTTGAGTAAGGCCAAAAAAAATTGTTTGCTTCCCCTGACCTGACTGACCCATCTCTAACCCTCTCCCCCCCTACTGACCCCCTGTTACCTTACTTCCACCCCCACCCCCCAAAAATAAATAAATAAAAAGACTTAACAACCCAAAATTGTGGAATATTTAACAAAGAAAACATACCAACCCATAGAAATTGTCAGACTGAAAAAAAAATTATGCCTACCTACCTGCCCCAAAATTTTGGTACATTATGGGAAACACACTTTTATTCTTTTTTGGTCTAAGTTAACTTTCAGTATGTGCACATTACTGCATATGAGAAAGCTTCTGAAATATTTTACTTGAGGTACCTACAAATTTTGTACCACTGTAATGCATGTAGCAGACTTCTCTTGAAAAAAAGAGGGCTGTCATTGTCACTGTCCCCCCCACACCTCCCACATCTGAAGATCCCCCACCCCTTCCATTTGGGGGTGATGTAAATTTGTGACACCCCCCCCCCCCATATCCTTTAAGCCTCCTACCCCAAAATAATGGAAACCCGCCTCTCTCTCTCTTTCTCTCTTTCTCTCTTTCTCTCTTTCTCTCTTTCTCTCTCTCCCTCCCTCCCTGCCTCCCTGCCTCCCTTTCCCTGTACAATACGATGCACATTTTCTTCAGCTGTCTGAACAAACTATGCCCTTGCAAGCAATACACTTATACTTATGTTAATATATTTGAGGATTGACACTTTTCCAGCAGAGACATTTTCTTGTTTTGTGCTTCAGTGCTCCTTCCACAGTGGGGGAATGGAAATATTAACTCTCAAAGTTTGATGGTTGAATATAGAAAGTGCACCTGTTGCTGTGTGCATGCCCTACATTTTCCCGTCTGCATTATTTCTTGACTATGTTTTCACTCTTTGCTATGTTTTCCCTGGAAATTGGACATAACAAGGTATCCCATTTGGTTTGGTAAATCAGTTGTAGATTGACTCATATAAGTATCATCAACTGCAGGACGACCAATTCCCTCCTTTTATGAAACGATGCTGCATTCCTTAAATATTGGCATGGTATCCAAACCCCTTGTTTGCTAGGATTGATGGTGTCCCCCACATGTAAGAAGAGAGAAGGAACACGATGAATGGTGTGACTTTTGAATTGTGTTTTTACCCCTAATTCTGTAATTTGATTCCTACCTGAATTTTCCGAAGTTGCTCAGGCCTGTTTTTATCGCCACATCATTTTGTTCTACCATGATCCCATATTTAATCTGAGAGCAAGTACTTCATAAAACATCATTGCCAGAGTTGACTCACCATTCTGTCAGGTAACCTGGAGGCTCCATTTTCAATTGTAATGACAGGCATGTCACATGTACCCCCAAGGACCCTCCTTGGTACCTCTGAGAAAACCTCCAGGAGGATATAGTACAAATATATTGTTATGCTGTATGAGTTTTATCTCTTGCAATATATAGAAGTGACTGCTTTTATACATGGTACACATATGTACACAGTGTTCTGGTTGGCAGATCAGTTTCTCCATATCGTCAAACAGGAAATGAATGAACAAAGATCACATCAGACCAGTACATGAAGTTTTAATTATGTTAAATAGTGTGACTTGGTTTTGCTGGGATTTGAGCTAGATAGTAAGAACTTTATTATGATTTCATTTTCTCATTTGTATAATTAAATGCACAAGTGATAAAGGGGTGCATACAACACCAGGTGTGGTTCCCATATAATGTAATGATGTCTACTGTATGATTTATTTTTATGTGCTTCATTGAATGTGAACAAAATCAGTCAAACAAAGCATCGGCACAAGAGATTCACAGTGCACCCACACAATTTGAGATAGCGTGCACACACATTGGACTGACATAACAGCTTGTACATTATGTTATTACAGAATGGCTTCAAGTGTCATCTTACTTCCGAGTCTCATCAGCGACAGCTCTTGCTGTTTGCAGAGAATCCAGACACTTACATTGACAGCTTTTCTTCGTAAGTAATACACCAGAACTTCACTGCAATGACATTGTCTTTTCCCTGCAAAATGTGTGACATATCTGAATTTGTCAGATCAATGAATCAAACACAGCAAAAGAATTTGACTTAACTGTTTAAGTGCCAAATTTTAGACTGAGTCAACAGCTTTTCTAAGCACATATTGGGTGCAAAGCGCCCAATGCGTGCCAAGAAAAGCTGTTGACCTGGGATATTTTCTCATGAACTAGAAGCATGCTGGTACTTGAATGAAAGGTCTTTTTATGAGGAATACAAATCTGAGATCCTAATGATAATTCAGACTAGACTAGTTGCACTTAAGCAGATTTACTTAACACATGATTGGCACTGAAAGAGCTAAGTCTCCGAATACTGGTATTGTTTACTGAATATGCTGTATGTATGAGTGTTGGTATAATCAGGTTTTATTGTACTGTAGATGTGTTCTAGTTTATTTTGCCATGCAGTAAGATTTCAAGCTTATATACATATATATATGCAGTGGGTCTGGGTTTTCCATTTTCAAACTCTTTGATTAGAGCCCAGAATGAAAATACACCTGTTTTGTAGGTGGAACCTTTCATGCTGTGCTGTGATGTCAAAGTCCCTCAGTTGACATATTTTGCTGACTGATTCCACGAGGATTAACAGATTGGAACAAAGAATGATTAATAACACTTGATAATAAGACAAATAAATAGCACTTTAAAATAAATAAATAAATTCATGACAATCATGCTTTTATAAAGGAAGAGGTTTACTATTGAAAAACCTTCAGTTTTCTTCAGTAATGATCAACTGGTGATTGGATATTACAAATTGTAATGTGCACATGAAATTTTTTTTGTTATGAATTGGTAAGTTTAATTCATTATCATGAAGTTCAAAATTGACTACCCAGAAATGAACACACAGTATACACATGCTTTGATTTCTGTTTGCAGAGAATTTGAAGAGACCTTTTTGGAAGTACTGAAGCGAAGGTTTGGCACAAAACGTGTGAATGCTAACATTGTGTACCAAGAGTATATCAGTGATCGTGACCACCTCCACATGAATGCCACCCAGTGGGAAACACTCACAGATTTTGTGAAATGGCTTGGTAGAGAAGGTGTGTGCTTCTCTCTCTCTCTCTCTCTCTCTCTCTCTCTCTCTCTCTCTCTCTCTCTCTCTCTCTCTCTCTCTCTCTCTCTCTCTCTCTCTCTCTCTCTCTCTCTCTCTCTCTCTCTCTCTCTCTCTCTCTCTCTCTCTCTCTCTCTCTCTCTCTCTCTCTCTCTCTCTCTCTCTCTCTCTCTCTCTCTCCCTAATTAACACAAAATTGTGTTGAAAAGTACATGCTTCACAATCCTTTAACAAATTTAGAATTTTACTTTAATACAAATTTGTCACTTTTGAAAGGAAGAAATGTAAAAAATAGGGATGTGACCTCTCAATTTTATCTTTCCTTTTGCTTTTATAGGTCTACATTAAGAACTCATATAAAGCTGTGCATATATGCACATAAAAAAAATCATATACTGTAAAGTTGTAAATTTTGATTGTGTCTCAGCATCAATGTGCAGTGGTTCCTTTTTTTTTTTTTTTTTCTGGTTGAATCAGTTATTGGTGCATTTCTTTCCAATTTGTTTGTAGGTAAGTGTGTAGTGGACCAGACAGAAAAAGGCTGGTTCATGCAGTACATCGATCGTAATCCAGAGATGCTACAAAAACAGATGGAAAAAGAGAAAAAGGAAAGGATGGATATGGATGATGAAGAGAGAGCAGCCAAGTTCATTCAGCAGCAGATAGAACGAGCTAATGCAACACAGAAACCGGTATCAACAGTGGAGGCCACAGAACTACATCGGGAGAGTGAAGAGGAGAAGGTGGTCTTCAGTTTGGGAGGAAAGAAACCAGTGGATGCGGTTCAAAAGTAAGCCCAGCATATTCATGTATTTGGGAATGAACTCAGACTACCGACTAGAGGCCATTTAAACAGTGAGATTTATATAAATTCATCTGATCAGAACTGTTAATAGCTGCTGGTCACCGTTTAAATGTCTGGGGATAGCTTTGTTGCCTGTGTTAACATTGTGTCAGTATTCTGGCATAATTGTCAAGGTTTGTAACTTGTTTTAACCCATTCCCACTCAAATCATCTAAAGGCATCTGATGTAAATTATCATCTGCTTTAAAACTACATCTTTTACTCCCATTTCATATTACTGGAAAACATTTTTGCTGAGAATTGTAGATAAAATCTGGCATGATGGCTAGAGCCTGACCAAACATGCATTTCGAAACTGAACCGGGTACTCCTTACACATTACCGATCCCGAACCGGGCACCGTTCGGGTTCGGTATATGCAATTCAAGCATGCCATAAATAAACTTAGACATATTAGAATGATCATTTAAAGCTTTACTTAAACAGGGGTTTGTAGCTGTTACCCTTTTGCACTGGGGCATTATTATTGTTAATGTAATTCAGGCGATTAATGCAACCCATGTGACACACTTAATTGCAAAGTAGCGTTTGTTGCATTGTTTAAAGTGTATACAAGTAGGAAAGGTAATCTCAGTCACCTTCTTATTTAACTTTATTGCCAACATTGACAATGATAACCAAACCCGAAAGTTTAGTGACTGTAAAAGCCGAGCCCGAGCCGGGCTTTAATCTGAAAACCTGGTAAGCTCGGGTTGGGTTGTTTGGGTGCGGTCAGGCTCTAATGATGGCACACCCCAAATCAGTAGCTTTCCTACACATGGGCTGGCACAATAAGCCCACCAAGGAAAGCTGTTGACCATTGTCTTAGTCCAAGCAGAAAAGGCCCAAAATCTGTCCTTTTGAAATCAGGGCCGCTTCCCTTCCCCCTCCCCCCCCCCCCCCCACTCAATTTCCAACTTTGCACTGAAAGAGTTAACTTACCATCAATTGTCAAATTTACAGATCACAAAGATCATTTATTCATGCATGTTCAGTGTTGCAGCCATTATGTACAGTTGAAGGGTACATGTAGATGTATGAAGTGGCCATGAAATTTTAAAGCTGTATCTCAAATACATTGTTTAACAAAATGGTTATAGTAAATGGTGGTAATCAGTTCATTGTTAGCCTATTTAATCTTTCACAATGTCTTGTCTTACAGACAGGAAGGCGGCACTGTTAATGCACTGGAAAAAATTACTAAGAAAGAGACCAGTGGCAGCGGCAGTGGCAGTGAATCCGATAGTTCTCGGGAGAAGGCAGACAAGAAACGTGAAAGAAGGAGCAAGTGGGATACTCCTGCAACAAGTACATCAGATAAACCCCCAAGCTTGGCAGGACAGAAGCGGAAGTCAGCCCTAGATGAAATAATGGAGGTAAGACATGCCTCTTGTATCTTAAATGCTTGTGTTACTTTTATGGAAACTTGTACTGACAGGAATGTTGATCGTCCTCATTGTTTGTGGTGTTTTGACCCAGTTCACAAGTCTCTTACTCAAGTATGACAATCCACAACCTTTAGTGAGAAATGTGTTTGCTTGTGCATGCAGAGTTGCTTCAGAACTTCTTTGAAAGCAAGTATACATGTATTGGATGTTAGAATACCATAACCTAGAATACATTCTCGTAATTTGCTTTGTCTTGGCACAAAAGTTTGCCTTGGGTTTCCATTCAAACATCAAGGAATAAAAGCTGATTTGTGGCTATTTTCTGTGAGAGAATATAAATAACTGAACCGCTGCTCTTGACATGGGGCAGGTGAAAAGCAACCAACTGACACTAAGGAAAGTGAATGACCTGGAACAGATTACCTGTGTAATGTTCATCCACTATTCTGCTTGAACGTGTTTTCTGTTGACAAGAAATTGAACTAAAAACACTGAAGCAGACAAATTTGACATCAGTGCCACATTTGAGCAGTGTGGGCAGAAAAGGGTTAAAATTTGAAACATTATGAGCATTCAGATAGATGGTAGTGAGTATTTAGTGAGTTGGCCTGATTCAAAGAGTAACTCGATAATATAATGGAAGTTTTATTATTTTTTAATTGTTGATGTTTCTGAGAAACTTCATGAGCATTCAGAGAAATGGTAGTAAGTGTTTAGTGAGTTGGTCTTATTCAAAGAATATCTCTGTAATGTAATGACTTGTTGACATTGACAGATGGAGGAGTCCAAGAAAGAGAAAATGAACCGTCGGAACTTCTGGCTTCATCCAGGTATTGTTGTGAAAGTGATTACAAAAAAACTGGGAGACAAATACTATAAGAAGAAAGCTGTTGTCAAGGTAACAGATAGTTTACAGTTTTAATATATCAAAACAACCAGGGTAAAATAGATAAAGAAGAATATTGTTTTTGTGAAAAAAAATCAGTGGGAACTTTGTACTCCCACCTTCTATCATGCATGGTTTTACAGGATATCTCATCGTAAAGACACTTAAAAATATTATGTATTCTCTTAAGGACACAAGTTTTGATGCATTGAAAGTCTAATTTCTTTGCTGTTTGACTCACTTATGTGACACACTCATATTTCTGACACTTTTGATAGGTGAGCTTATTTGATGATCTGTCGTCCATCATTCATTGGTGAATTCACATTTTCAACTTCTCCAAAGCCTCCAGGCAGATCCACTACAAACTTGGTACCAATGTACCTTGGGTGGGTCTCTACCAAATTTGTTCAAGTAGTCATGCTCCCATGAAATTTGGATTTTTCATGATTTTCTTCTTTTTTTTTTTTTTTTTAATTATTTTTTGTCAAAATGTGAAAAAATTATCCTTTTTTAAAACCACAGAGCCAATTGCTCTGAAATTGCAGAGTGACACTTCTGGGGTCCCCTAGAACTCAATCTGATCAGCAGGTGGTGTTGTGATTTTTTTTGCTATCTTTTTTGCTTTTTTTTTGTTTTTGTTTTTAGCTCAGCTGACTTGTCAGTCAGCTGAGCTTATGTTGTGACTAAGCATCCGTGATACTCTATAACAGTGATTCAATCACTTAACTTATTAATTAGATAACATTCCAGATTCATAGATATCACAAAAACGATATAGGCCTACTTTCTACTTTTGCCATAAACCCAGCTGACGAACTAATCAGAAGAACCAAAATAGTGATAGGCCTTCCAATTGTCCTTTATCTTTTGCAGAAGTAATGAAATTTGGATTTTGAGTGGTTGGGCCTGTACATATTGGAACCACTATAGTCTGTATTTATTGAAGAATATTTCAAAGGTTGAGAGGACCGGTTTAAAACCACCAGTTGCCTTTTGTGGGTGACTGCCTGTCTCAAGTCAGGAGTGAAATTTGTTTCTTCACATTGGTATTGGAAGATGAATGTTGATGCTTTGGTAACTCTGGAATCTCTTTGCTGTCATTTTTGGGTTTGATATTTATGAATATGGGTCATGTTTTTCTACATAAGTGTATCATACTAGAGAAGTCCATCTGTAGAACTTCAATTGTATAGTGAGGGACTTGTAGAAGTCTGCTCCTTGCATTTGATACTCTATAACAGTGATTCAATCACTTAACTTATTAATGACATAATGTTCCAGATTTATAGATATCACAAAAATGATAAAGGCCTACTTTAGACTTTTGCTATAAATTCAGCTGACGAACTATTTAGAAGAACCAAAATAGTGATAGGCCTAACAATTCTCTTTTAATTCTTTGCAGAAGAGATAAAATTTGGATTTTGAGTGCTCTGTATTTAATGAAGAATATTTCAAAGGTTGAGAGGACCAGTGTAAAACCACCAATTGCCTTTTGTAGTTGACTGCCTGTCTCAAGTCAGGAGTGAAATTTGTTTCTTCACATTGGTATTGGAAAATGAATGTTGATGCTTTGGTAACTCTGGAATCTCTTTGCTGTCATTGTTGGGTTTGATATTTATGAATATGGGTCATGTTTTTCTACATAAGTGTATCATAGTAGAGACGTCCGTCCATCCATCCATGCCTTGTTAATGCCATATTTCCAAAAATGCTAACTTTACAGAGACCAAATTTTAATCACAGGGGGTCATTGAGGTGCTTCAGGTGCCTATTCAAAAATAGGTCACTAGGTCAAATATTTAGGTCACAGTACTACATTAAAAAAATGGCATTAACACAATATCTAAAGAAAATATTGAATGTAACTTGCTCATTTTTTTATGACAATTGGTTCTGAGAATGTTTCAGATGTCCATGGAAAACTAGGTCACTGGGTCACATATTTAGGTCACAGTGCCTCATTGAAGGAAATTGGCCATACCATGATATCTTCAAATATTAAATTACTCATCGTAGCTGCACCAATTATTTATGACAGTTGGTCCTGAGGATACCTCAGACACCAGGTGAAAAATAGGTCACTGGGTTACATATTTAGGTGACGGTGCTGCATTGAAGAAAAATAGCCTTGCCATGTGGTATCACCAAATATACTTACTGTACAGGAACCAAATTTTTACCATAGAGGGCCATTGAGGTGCTTCAGGTGCCTAGTGAATAGTAGGTCACTAAGTCACATATTTAGGTCATAGTACTACATTGATGAAAGAAACACTGTAAACAGAATATCTAAAAAAAATATTGAATGCCGCTTCATCAACTATTTTTGACAGTTCCAAAGAATGCCTCAGAAGCCTATCTAAAAGTAGGTCATTGGGTCAACTAGAAGCCGTGGTAACTGTAAGAAGTTGTTTGTGTAGTGATGAAATGCAATATCCCTGATTTTTGCCAATTTTTTTACAATTTTGGAACTTGTTGGCTGATGCATGCATCCACATTGATTACCAGGCAAGTCTATAGTAATTCACATTCTCAACGGCTTCTCTGAAACTGTACACTGTATTCGCTGCAAACTTTATGGAGATGTACCTTGGGTTGGCAGGCTTGCTCCAGTGATTTTTAGTGAACTTTTTTGTTCAATTTGTGCTAAGATCCTTTTTTGCCAAAACTGCCTGTCCAATGGGTTTGAAATTGCGGAGGGACACTTCTGACGACTAACCCCCAGACCTTAATTTGTTCAACAGGTGGCACTGTGATTCTTTTTTCTATTTTTTCAATGATTTTTGTTAGTTTTTCTTCTTTTACTTCTCCCAAACTGTAAGTTGGATTCTTTTGAAACTTAGTGGGAATGTACCTGGACTTGTTTTTTTTTTTTGTTGTTGTTGTTGTTTTTTTTTTTTTTTTTGTTGTTGTTGTTTTTTTTTTTTTATTTCAGCTGAAAAGTTAGGTTAGGTTATAGTATGGTCCATCATCCATCCATCCATCTGTCCACAATTGACATTTTTGACTTCTTCAAAATTGTCAGCCAGATTCACTTGAAACTTGATGGGGTTGTACCTTGGGTGGGTGTCCAATAAGTTTCTTCAAATGATCAGGCTCCAATGATTTTTCGATTTTTTATGAATATTTTTGTTCATTATTTTTGCAAAATATCAAAAATCTTCTCTGAAACTGCTCAACTAATTGGCGTACTAGCTTATATCTTGGCAGGTCAGCTGAGCACAGGACCCCCATAGTCTTCTTGTTACCACAAAGTGTCACTGTACTACATGTATAATTTACTGTTTAGGGGAAATGACCATTACGTGTGTCAGCATATAAGAGAAAACAAATGGCTCAGTCAACATAGTAAAGCTGTACTTTGCCTCATTGAGTTTACATAGAATCATCCTGCATCCACAATCTGGTAAATGTTGTAGTAGTCTCACAGTAACCATAGATATCATGGTCTTGCCACTTCAGGAGGTTGTTGACCAGTATGCTGGTGTAGTAAAGATGCTGGACAGTGGGGACAAGGTTAAACTGGACCAGGCACACCTGGAGACCATCATTCCTGCCATAGGTCTGTACCACTTTTGTCAAAATACATGTAGGGAAAGTCAGGGAATCTATATAGACAAGTCAAAAATTTGCTGTGGTCTCTTTTTTTGGTTCAGAACTGTACGGAAGATGTGGCACTGTTGCTCCTGTTTCGACAAAAAAATTTATTATCCATCACTTAGTCTAGATCTGTAAAGATAATATGATTATAATTAGGGGGAAAAATGACAGCAAGAGTAATTGGTAACACACACTGCTGCTCCTGTTGCTGTAGCGGAATTGTACAGAGATGCTGACAGATAAGTATCAGTAGGCCTCCACAGGTGTACATGCAAATTAACTTCAGTGCATACAGTTTGGGGAACAGTCTGTTGCAAGTGGCAGACATCAAGACATGAAATTTGAATGAAAAGTTTGCATAAGAGCAACAATGTAGCAATCTGTAGTCCAACAGGAGCCTGCTGTCTTTGCATCACTAAAGTTGGTATGTATTTATTAAAATCTGTTAATTGAGTCTCTGTTATAATAAAATGAATTTACATATTTTGTATTTTCATTTAAAAGTAATGATATTTATGTTGTGCACAATGATATCAGGATTTTTATTCAAAAATTATCTGTCAAACTCGTTTGACTAAAAATAAGCCAATCATAAGTGTCAAAAACACTGTAAATTCATTGTATCCATTATTGTGATAATATATTGAGATGGAGCTACAAAATTTACACTAAATGTTTGTTACACCAATGGCTAAATTTTGTAAAATTTTGGATGACCTTGACATATTTTCGAGCTCATTGAGCACTTTAGTAAAGGAAAATAAATTCAATATGTTGAGGAAGAATAGCATTATTGGCACTAAACGCATTGCCACAAATGTGTATCATGTGGAAGTTTAATATTTCACAATGTGGAGGACTTTGACCTACTTTCTCAAGGTCACAGAGGGATTGCATTTCAGCATTGATTATATGTTTTAAATTATTTGTCAGCAGGACATTGGGCCAATGGGCTTCTGGGGGGGGGGGGGGAGGGGGGGCAGGCTAATAAACATTCATGCACTATACTTGCATTAAAGTAATTTAGTATTTTTCATTGTATTATGCTGTATTGTTTATTATCCTTTTTTTCTATTTTCAGGGAAGAAAGTGCTGATTGTAAATGGTGCATACAGAGGGAGCCAGTGTACATTGACTGCCATAAATGAGAAGAAGTTCAGCTGCAGTCTGAAGATTGATGGGGTCAGTGACGACCAACATTTTGGAATCATTAAAAATTTTTCTTAACAAATTTCAATGGAAAAAGGCAGATTCTAAACCTTATTCCGCTATGTTATCAGGGACTACATTTTTTATAAACAATCTATTGTGTTCACTATTATTTACATCGGGTGTGCAATATTTTTGCAACAGTACACACACCACAGACATATTAGTGAAAATCTTGAGCATCGTGTGCAGGCACCTATAAAGCAAATATACTGTTGATCTGTTGATACAGTGGTACCTGCAATTTAAGACCACCCCTAATGCCAGACAAAAGTGGTCACATATGACAGGTGGTCTTCCATTGCAGGTAAATTAAGAAAGAAATAAAAAGCCAATGTCTTGAAAGTGTGGTCTTAAAAACTAATGTGGTCTCTCACGAGCGGTGGTCTTTAGAGCAGGTACCATTGTACTAAAATTTGCAATATACATCCATTGCCATAATTACTTATTTAAATTTCCATAGTAAGACAGTATTTGCATAATTTACTAAAGCCAATCCACCAGAGTGTAAGATACAAGAAAAAAGCACCATAATGTGATGATATCATCATTGAAACATAGTATAGATTTGGACAAGTCCAAGGTGAATAAATTCCTCAAGTACATGTACATGTAGATTCACATGCCTTGGACAAATGGATAAGTCTTATTTCTAATGCTGCAATAAAAAAAAAACTGTCACATTTCATAGTTTTGTGAAGAACAGACCAAGTTCAGTGGACAAATTATTTACCACCATTTGCCACATGACTAAATGATATGCAAGTGTGTAGTACCCATTGGCTATGATACGCATTTTCTGTGCTGTGAACTAAATCACTTACCCTGCATTCTGGACTTACTGCATCACTTGCGCGGTGAGCAAAAATTACTGAATGAGAAACACTTGGGGAATTTCTGTGACAAAAATTTCAGTCATTTTGCAACTTGAGTCACTTTAGAATACTTTTTACACCATTGGTGAATAAGGAACAGGTACGAACAGTTCAGTATGGACCACTCAAAAGCCAACTGTTGCACATCTGATGGAAGGTGTTCCACCTCTAGAAGAATTACAAATTATCTCCAGCCAAATACATGTATTTAGCAACCATTTTAACTGCAAAAGTTAAAAAAAGAAAAAGAAAAATAATAGTATAAAATAGAAAAAGCACAAAATGGAAATTATTGACAAATACTTCTTTGTTCCTACAATTTGCTATGTTATTCAAATTCAGTATTTATCAACAGCAACAAGAACTTGAAATATCATCATGGTGTTTCTTTTAAAACAAAATAGTTGGATTGACTGAGACATGTTTCATTGAAAAGGTATCAGGCAAAAAGGCAAGTCATACATGTATTGCAGTCTGACTTGCTCTGATTAAAGCTATAAGGTGGAAGCTGTGAAGCTAGTGCACAGTGAGACTGGCAACTTTGGATCGCGATTTCCCATTTAATTTTTTCACAAGTACATTAAACCTATATATTTTCTGATTACTACATATCCATAGATTTTTTTTTTTGCAGGATTGGAATTTTTTGAGATTTTATTGCATTCTTTCTGACTTGGTAGGATTTTCACATTTTTCGTGCAGAAGTCATACAAAATTGTTTTTTTCCAGTTGAAATCAGATGAAATTTTAAATATATATCCATGTCCAGGATCGAATTCAATGGTTAGTCCTGAAATAGCATAAATGAAAAGTTATAAAATGTTTAATTTAGTCGTGACAGGTTTTTCATTTTCCTTCTATAAATTGCTCCAAAAGTCACGGAAGGGGTTGTCAGAAAAAAAAACCTGGGAACAGTTCCTGGATATGATATTTTTCTTTAAATATCTGTTGATTTTAATGTGATACGACAATTTGTACGTTTGTGAGGCGAGATACAAATTAAAGAGGTTGAGCAAAAAACAGATCCCAGAAAATCGCATTGAAAGAAAAAGTTGCCAATTCTTACGCATTTATGTCTGTAATATGACACATACTCATTTCTTGTGTTTTAATTATTGTGTGAAATAAACTTGTAGCTTTACCTCTGTGATGTTGTCATGAAACAAAAGTATATTTTGTGGCTTCAATCTCAACCTTTTTTACCTTGGGAACACCACACTTGGCTTCTTTGGGTGTGGGTTCACATGCAGCTTTCCATATTTGGGTACCAGTAAGTGGATTGTGCTAATCTATATTTACATCAATAGAGAATTTCAAAGTAATCAGAACAATGGTAGTGATTATTCTGAACTGGCTCATTCTTCTCTCCACAGCTAATGGTTTCCTGTGAGTGACCCTTGTCAATAACTCAATTGGTTTCCAGCGGTCATGGACTAATGACTGTGCAATCAATGACATGGTTCATTATCATGCCCATGCAAACAAAACCATGTGCCCGGCACTGTTTAAACTTTTCATTGTAAACAAAAGTTTTGTGATCAATTATCTCATATAAATTTTATGTTCAGACATCTGAGTTTTTGGGAGCATGTAGTTTAAGTATCAGACTATCCAAAAATGTGAAAAAGTGATTAGAGGTTATCCAAAGGTGCCGGCTTCAGACCCCCACCTTAAGGAGAGATTCACCAACAGCCTTTCACATGGCATGCCTGTACGGTACCAAACACAGCTTTCAATTCATAACCATTGTCCTTGGGAGGTGAATTAGCTCCAATGGGGGTGTGTCCCACTGGCAAGTCAGGGATCACCAGTTTCACCGACAGCCCAGACTCCAGTTTCAGTGGTCATTGGTTTGGGCTGCTTTCCTTCCCAGCCAGTGGTGACAGACTGATGTATCCAAGGCTGAGCATTCTGCATGTATGTGCTGCCATAGGTTTTAAGACCCCTCGCCATGTGCTGTTGATGGGTTTCTGCTGTATGTGAATATGGAGTGCTGAAGACCTGGGTACTGGACTTTACAGCCATAATGAGGCACTCTCTAATGAACCACTGTACCATGCATGAAAGCCAGATCAAACAAAGATTATGATCACAATAGTTTGACTCTATATGGGCTTAACCTGTGTGCTATTTTTGTTTCAGGGCCCACTGCAGGGGCGTCAAGTTGATGGGGTTGCATATGAAGACTTCAGCAAACTTCACATACCTTCATGATGACATGCCCACCACCGAGAGTGGGAAACTAATTTATGAAAAAACTGTTAACATTATCATCATGACGCTGGTCACCACCAGATGTCACTGCCTGGTTGCTGTCAGGTGTGTTTTGGCGACATGAACAGAGAGCCACTTCTCCATTTGCCAACATGGAAACCACTTTTAAATTCAGGTGTCCAAAACACACACCCCAGCCTTCTGTTCAACTTGCTGTGCAGAACGACTTGAAAACAAACTCCCGGTAGACCATCATGGAATCAGTGCTGGACTCAATTCCAGTGGACTTTTTTTAAATTAGAATTTTGCTATATCAGAACTTTCTAGTCTATATAGTTGAACATGAGGCGGGACAATCCGTAAAATTGTACAGACATGTCATTTTGACTTGGTATACTGGCGAGATATCAATGCTGGAGCATGACCTTTGCATGTTGACCAGCAAAAATTTTTTGTCTCAGTTCTAGGCTGATAACAATGTATGTAGGATACCATTCCTAAATGTCATTGTATGATTGCATTCAAGAGATACCAGGTATCATTGGTCTGCAAAAAAAAGCACACAGTCATGTTCTGTTGTATGTCACTATGTGTCATTGCAAGTCTGTGAAAATTCTAAATCTGAATTCAAAATGTGTTTCACCAATGGAATTCAGAACAACGCTAAACTTGACAGATACATGCAGAGTGCACCCGACGTGTAAATGTGCTTCAGGTGTAAAGTAACTTTTCTGAAGCTGCTTGCTTTCTTTATATAGGTACACGTGGTCATGTGTGGTGAAACATGCTAGCTGATGGGGGCATATCTAATGCTGGGCATCTCAGTCTCTGTCTTACCTTCTCCTAGACTGTTAATTACTTTCATAGATCAAAACAAGTGTTGTCCATGCATTCTTTCTCTAAAATTTAGAAAGTTTTCCCTATAATTTTACTCTGTCATGGCCAGTTTCTATGATTAATACCTTGATTGATTACTTCTTATTTTCAAATTCAACATGAAAAACATAATTTCATTCCAAATGGACAAAATGAATGAACAAAAACTTAGGCGGTGATCACAGCTGGATGTCATTCCTGAACTTATGCCAGTGTTTGCATCAAATGGATCAGTATAGAATCCAATGAGACTCTTTGAAGTGCCCACAATACGGTCTATGCATAAGTTCACCAAGCGGGAAGACCCTGGCAGTTGTCCCATTATGAAAGCGAGGCATGCAGGCTGATTTTTAGCTACCAGATAGGGCGCACTGTGCACCTTCTGAAAAGTGATCCCGATAATGCATGATGGCGGACACTAATCTTGTTCGCGTCAACATGCACAGAAAAGCAGGAAATGGACCAAATACAGGAGGTGTATAGAAGTTTACCATTGTAGATCTTTGGCGGAGGGAGCTATGGCACTCCAAAGTCCTGTTTCATTAAGTATGCAGTACTTTTTAGTGATGGAATCTTTGATTTTTTTGTTTTTGGTTAGGTATTCATATGCCAGTGATCCTGACAAGAAATTGCAGTCATGTTTTGGGGCATTTAGGGGGCATGACAGATTCCAACTGCCAGAGCATAATAGTTTCATGAGCATGAAGCCTGGAAATTTAATATGTAATGTAGGGCTCAGGCAGGTCTGCACATTGACATCTGCATATTTTTATAAATTTGAATAGTCTCATGGATAAAAGTTTGACTTCTTCCCACTCCCCCAAAAGTTGAACACCCCCACCCCCTGTCAGCTGAGTTGTTAACATGTAATTGTACTAAATACACCCAGTTTAACCTGAGTGAGAACCAGGTACTGCTGTCACTTTGCACTCAAAAGAATAACTAAGCAAATTCTGTTTGCCTGTGCTTATCAGACCGTAAAAAGTAAAGGGTGTGTCTCAGTATATCCTGGTTAGGGTAAGCATTTTTATCATTTTTTTTTCTTCCGGAAGAGATCAAAGTAACACATAAATCAGGTGAAAATAGGTAAAAATTTAACAAAATCACATTTTTTCTGCTTTGAAGACACAAGGGTTGAGGCACAGCATTAAAACTGATGCAGTTAATATCTCAAAAAGTACTCTTTTTCTCTTGGCTTTACCTTACTATTTTTGTACTTGTTTTTTCAATTCAGAGGCATGTATGTCCAAACAAGGAGTATACAGCGAGATTGTATGCTCATTGGTCCAAATAAACTCTTTCTCGAGACAGGGGTTTCATGAGTTACTTGGTACCAGTACAGACCTGGTTAATGCAGAAAAGATGTACCTGGAGTACATTCACACTTTAAGGATAATTGATCAACTCACACCAGCACAGAGTTGCCAAGTCTCCCAATGTGGAGGGAGATCTCTCATGTTTCTAATGATATGAATCACCTAAATATGTCCATCTCTTGCTGTTTTCCAAGTCGACAATTATTAGAAAATTGGTTTCCTTTTTTTTACCTCAGCTGACTTGTCAGTCAGCTGAGGTGTTTTGAGGGTCCGTCGTCCGTCCGTCGTCCACAATTCACATTTTCAACTTCTTCTCAAAAACCATCAGCCATATTCACTTTAAACTTGGTGGAGATGTGCCTTGGGTGGGTCTCTACCAAGTTTGTTCAAATGGTCACGGTCCAGTGATTTTTGGATTTTTAATGAATTTTTTTGTTCTTTTTTGGGTAAATCTTAAAAAATCTTCTTCTCCGAAAACGCTCACCCAATTGCTTTGATATCACACAGGAACACTCCCTGGGACTCCTAGTTCTTAATTTGTTCACCAGGTGGTGCTGCAATTTTTTCCTAATTTTTTATGAATTTTTGTGTGGTATAGCTATTTTCGACTTCTTGTCCAGAACCATCACTCAGATTAAGCTGAAACATGGTGGATATGTTCCTTGTAGAAGGGTCAAACAAAGTTGTTCACTATGTGGGAATGCTGCAGATTCCTGATTTTTAATGATTTTTTCAATTCGGGTACTTATCGGTCAATGCAGCTTTCCTATTGATTACTATGGAAGTCAATGGGCATTCTAATGCTAATTCACATTTTTGACTTCTTCTCCAAAACCGTCATCCAGATTAACTTCAAACTTGGTGGCAATGTACTTTGGGTGGGTTTCTACCAATATTGTTCACGTGGTCATGCTCCAGTGATTTTTGGATTTTTAATAAATTTTTTTGTTGGTTTTTTTTTGGCAAATCTTAAGAAATCTTCTTTCCCGAAACTGCTTACCCAAATGCTTTGATATCACACAGGAAGACATCTAGGGACTCCTTGTTGTTAATTTGTTCGCCAGGTGGCGCTGCAGTTTTTTTTCTAATTTTTTTTGTGAATTTGGTGTGTTATAGATATTTTCGACTTCTCCATAACCGTCACTCAGATTAAGCTTACACGTGGTGGATATGTTCCTAATGGAAGGGCCAAACAAAGTTGTTCACTGTGTGGGAATGCTGCGGATTCCTGATTTTTAATGATTTTTTCAAATCGGCTCCTTTGGGGTAAATGCACCTTTCCTATTGATTACCATGTAAGTCAATGGGCATTCTAATGCTAATTTACATTTTCGACTTCTTCTCCAAATCCATCATCCAGATTTACTTCAAACTTGGTGGCAATGTACCTTGGGTGGGTGTCTACCAGGTTTGTTCCAATGGTCATGTTCCAATGAATTTGGATTTTTTTATGATTTTTTTTCAAAAATCTCTACAAAAGTTTTAATAGGAAAACTTAACATGGGAATTTCTTGTAATGGTCATAACTTTAATAATATTGACCAGATTAACTTCAAACGTGGTGGTAATGTGCCTTAGGTGGATCGCTACCAAGTGTATTCAAATGGTCACGCTCTACTGATTTTTGGATTTTTTATGAATTTTTTTGTTTTTTGGGGGCAAACCTTTAAAATTCTTCTCCTCTGAAACCGCTCACCCAATTGCTTTGATATCGTACATAGACACTCCCGGTGACACCTAGTTCCCAATTTGTTCACCAGGTGGCGCTGCAATTTTTTTAATGAATTTTTTGTATGGTTTTGCTATTTTTTACTTGTTCTCAGAACCATCCCTCAGATTAAGCTGAAATGTGATGGATATATTGTTGTGGAAGGGTCAAACAGTTGTTTACTAGGTGGCACTGCTTTGGATTCCTGATTTTAAGGATTTTCAATTCGGGTACTTATCGTTCAATGCAGCTTTCCTATTGATTACTACGTAAGTCAATGGGCATTCTAATGCTAATTCACAGGACAACTGAAACGAAATTTACTGTTTACTTGATAACTTGAGATCTGTTTTGAGTTAGCTACACATGTTAATTATTGTGTATGAAGGTCATGCTGAGACAGTACATGAATGACCTTAACCTCGTTTGTGGGGTCACAGTGCAACATACATGAATTTTACTCTTCATTATAACTTGAGAATTACTTGAACTTTGATGTTGCACATGTAAGTGTTCTTCTATAAAGGTCAGACTTACTCAGAACATGGTGTCCTTGATCCTTTCCCAAGTTCATAGAGCTGCAAGTGTGATGAATGTCAAGATCAGCTGAGGCACGGGCTGTTCACACAGCCCTCTTGTTCTTGTTTTTTTTTTGGTCAGCGTGGGTTACTTGGTACCAGTACAGACCTGGTTAATGCAGAAAAGATGTACCTGGAGTACATTCACACTTTAAGGATAATTGATCAACTCACACCAGCACAGAGTTGCCAAGTCTCCCAATGTGGAGGGAGATCTCTCATATTTCTAATGATATGAATCACCTAAATATGTCCATCTCTTGCTGTTTTCCAAGTCGACAATTATTAGAAAATTGGTTTCCTTTTTTTTTTTTAGGTCAGCGTGGAGTTACGTTTTGCATGCTGCTCAACAGGACACCTCTGCAAACAAGGAAAAACTTTGTGAACTACTTGTACAGAGATTTTAAATTACATTTTTATTTACAGCTGTGTGTGAAGTGCTGTTTATGATGTAATAAAACATATTTTATTAAAATCGTACAGCTTACTTCGTTTACTATATATCGTTATAAGCAGGTTTGAATGCACTCAAAATGAAAGTCATTCAGTCTGCATAGTCTTATTCTTTTTTTGTTGATTCTGCATATGAAATTCGTGTTTCTCTCTTATGTATTTTCACATTTTTAATAATCTTTTCCAAATTTACAATTCTGAGATAAATTGGATCAGACTTTCTGACAAACAGATAACTGACTTGAGACTAATGTCAAATCTCACCACATCCGTTGTCAAATTCTGAAAATTGCAAGCATAATCCTCTTATTTGGTGGTGGTGTGTCCAAAAAAAAAAGAAGCTTATTTTGTTTTCATTATTATGTGGAAGAGCCTACAACTGTTTGCATGTTTCTTGATCCTGCCGATGTTCATGTGTATTGGTACTTGCCAGAAACAAACAAGGGTGCCACATAAAATGTGAAAGTTCAGGTATCAAGCTGGTAGAGGTCACTTCAATTTCAAGACTATAATTGTGCAGTTGCCTGCTTAGCAGACTGTCCAAGTATTGGCAATTTTTGAATGCACAGGGATAGCTGGAAGCACCAAAGTGGACAACAAATTTAACAGCCAACCATATCAGCTCAGCAGGCAAACTGTGTATATGTATTCTTATTAGCTTCCAAGATAATTCAGAACCTTAATACATGCCAAACTTTAAAACTAAATCTTATATGGTAAGTCCAATAACCAAAACTGAAAAAGACTCTCCAGTTCATCAGTATGTTCTTGCATGCTATGCTAATACACCATTCAAAGCCACTGCAATGTGCATTCAGTTGAAGACGCACACATACACTGGTGTCCTCATAGCATGCACACAAGATTATATGGCTGTCTTACAATATGTAAAAGACCTTTGAACTCATTCCATACCAGTCCCTGATTTTTCTGTATATTTACCTAGATTTAAGACGACAATTGTATAATTAAATCCTCCATGAAAAGAGCTTTCATTCAAGAACCATCATGCCTATAGTCTTAAGTAATTGGTTCTGACACTGCCTGACTTGCCAGGCAGTGCCAGAACCACTGACCAAGGCCTGTGACCATAGTATGGAATGAGTTAAGGCCCCAAGACAGAGATGCATGTGTCCTGTAGTTACCAGGTTGTCTGTCCATCCATCCAACCAAATTTAGTTTTTGCATGGTAACTCTTGGACTTTGTGTCCAGGTTTCTTCAAATTTTTTTGCAGTGTGTTTTGGGGGAGAATCTTTGCCTGGGGTTGATGATGGGTGGCCTTGCCCTCAAGGTCTAAGGCACATGTCCATTTGAACAAAAAATGTTGCTGTGTTAAAACTCAGGAACAATTTGATGAAAGTTCCAAATTGATCAGGATAGGTACTAGATAGGACTTGACATGGCATTGCAATGAAGGTGTCCTTGACCTTCAGATGAAGGTCATGCAACTTTAAAAATCTGATGCTGGCCAGGCCGTTGATGACCTGGTCATTGCTGTGGTTTATCTTGCATAGGCTAGAAACTTGGCACTGTCTGGAAATGCCATCCCAAGGCATCACTAAATTGTGATCTGTCAAAACAGGTGGTACCTCCTATGTGTCAGGCTGCAGTTCTCATGATTGAGCAGGAAACTTCCACTTTTTTTTGAACCATCTGTCTGTCCATGCTTTGTTAATGCCATATCTCCTAAAGTACTCACTTTATGGAGACCATTTTTTTTATGACAGGGAGCCATTGAGGTGCTTCAGGTGCGTGTCAAAAAATGGTCACTAGGTCACATATTTAGGTCACAGTGCTGCATTGAAGAAAAATGGCGGTACCAGGATAGCTTCAAATCTTAATTTTCTCATTGTAGCAGCACCAATTATTTATGATTGTTGGGGTTCTAAGAATGCCACAGAGACATAGTGAAAACTTGGTCACTGGGTCACATATTTAGGTCATAGTGCTGCATTGACGAAAAATGGCCTTGCCATGATATCTCTGCTCATTGCATTTGTACCAAAGCTTTGTCATTAGGTCAAACTGAAGTAATCTTGACCTACCCAAGGCTATAGTCATCACCTATGTGTCCGTCCATCTGTCTGTCCATCCATCCTGGCCAAGGTTTTGTTTGATCGGCTTCTAATTGTTTTTAGTTCAGCTAATCTTCCAGTCGTCTGACCCTATAGTCTTCTATCCATTCAACAACTATTCTACATTTTCAACTTCTCAAACTGATCTTCAAACTTAATGGGGATGTACCTTGAATAGATTTAAACCAAGATAATTTATTTATATATTTAATTTATTTGTTTGTTTGTTTGTTCGTTCGTTCGTTCGTTCGTTCGTTCGTTCGTTCGTTCGTTCGTTCGTTCGTTCGTTCGTTCGTTCGTTCGTTCGTTCGTTCGTTCGTTCGTTCGTTCGTTCGTTCGTTCGTTCGTCCGTCCGTCCGTCCGTCCGTCCGTCCGTTCGTTCGTTCGTTCGTTCGTTCGTTCGTTCGTTCGTTCGTTCGTTCGTTCATCTTGTCTGGGTTACTGGCTCAGGGCCGAAGGACTGTTCTCCCAATGGGCCCTGAATGATACAATGGAGGTGATTCATAGAAAGATAACACAGATCATTAATATACCACATTCATATTAGTGCATTATTATTTTGGTTCTCTTTGCTGAATATTTAGCTTAGACAAGGAGCTGCTACTCAGAGAGACATGTATGGGTACAGGCTCTGAAACATGTTCTGAGTAGTTACCCACTGAAGACCCTTTAATATTTGGGCTAATGCAGCCTATGTCAAAATTCTACAGAAGAAGGTGTGCAACATGGACAATAGTGCTTCCATATTTATATAGGTTGGGCAGTGACAGGTTAGCTTATGGAGCGTAAAGAGTTTGGACTGCAAAATAGGGTAACAATAACCAGGAATGTAAAGAGCTTGGACTGCAAAATAGGGTAACAATAACCAAGAAGTGGTTCTGGACAAAAAGACACCAATACAACAAAAAACTAGGAAAAGTGATTTGCTGCATAGCAAA
Organism: Hermodice carunculata; assembly: GCA_964020975.1. Classification (NCBI taxonomy): domain Eukaryota; kingdom Metazoa; phylum Annelida; class Polychaeta; order Eunicida; family Amphinomidae; genus Hermodice; species Hermodice carunculata. Next base: position 30,700,247 of record OZ026622.1, on the reverse strand, counting down.
TCAGTGTGTGTGTCTTCAAAGCATATTGGTATTGCAATGTACAACTATTCCATAACACAGGAGTAGAAATTGTAATGGCATCTCTATCTATTATAGCTTTGAAGCTATTCAAGATTTAAAATTTCTAATGGTGCTATTAAGCATAATTTAAATTGCTACAACTTTTATTTTTAATTCTTTATGTGTGCAATGGTCGATAACCCTCTAGTAGAAGTTGGAGGGCTATCTCTATCTATTATAGTGTTGAAGATATTCAAAATTGAAAAATTTTAATACTACTGATTAGCATAATTAAATTGCTACATTTTCTTTTTAGATTCATTATATGCTCTTAGCATAATTTAAATTCCTACAACTTTTGCTTCAGATTCATTACATGCGCAATGGTCAACAACCCCCTAGTAGAAGTCAAAATGACATCTCTATCTGTTATAGTTTTGAAGATATTGAAGTTTTAAAATTTCAAATGCTGCTGAATAGCATAATTTAAATTGCTACAACTTTTGTTTTAAATTCATTAGATGCGCAATGGTAAATAACCTCCTAGTAGAAGTTGGAATGACATCTCTATCTATTATACCTGTGAAGATTTTCAAGATTTAAAATTTCAAATGCCCCTAATTTGCACAAATCTAAACATTCTCATTCTTCTGTATAAAAAGGCCAAACTCCTTTTACAGAATCATGCAAGTTTGGACTTTTATGTATAATAGTGTCTGAAAAAAAGTGTTGGACAAATTTGCTGGTGGGGGGAGAGAGAGAGAGAGAGAGAGAGAGAGAGAGAGAGAGAGAGAGAGAGAGAGAGAGAGAGAGAGAGAGAGAGAGAGAGAGAGAGAGAGAGAGAGAGAGAGAGAGAGAGAGGAGAGAGAGAGAGAGAGAGAGAGAGAGAGAGAGAGAGAGAGAGAGAGAGAGAGAGAGAGAGAATTTTAGGAAAAACAGAAAAGGCCAAACTCCTTGTCTGAGGTACAATCATGCCAAGTTTGGACTTTTTATGTATAATAGTGTCTGAAAAAAAGTGTTGGACAAATTTCCTGGTAAAGAAGAAAGAAAGAAAGAAAGAAAGAAAGAAAGAAAGAAAGAAAGAAAGAAGAAGAAAGAAAGAAAGAAAGAAAGAAAGAAAGAAAGAAAGAAAGAAAGAAAGAAAGAAAGAAAGAAAGAAAGAAAGAAAGAAAGAAAGAAAGAAAGAAAGAAAGAAAGAAAGAAAGAAAGAAAGTTTGTTGACACACACACTTTAAATATATAGATAATTAACATAAATATAACAAGGCACATGTATAATATAAGTGAATAAATTACAAAATATGACATCATAATTGATAAAGACAAATATATGCACAAATATTTAAAGACAGATAAAAAGACAGATTTTCACAGGTAAATAAAATAGATGATTGCACTGAAAGAAAAGAATCATCAGAAAGTAATCAGAATAACCGGCAGGTAGTGGAGGACTAACAGTGGACAGGAAGACGAGATTGATGCCATGGGCCTGAGTATCATAGATTTGAAATGGGAAGGGTAGGGACTTTCTGAATGCCATTGAAAGGGCATTCCAGCTGATTGCAGCTCTCGAGGAGATCCTGTTCTTGCCTGTTTTAAGTTTGGTACAGTCCTCACTCCTAGATTGAGGACCGTGTAAGATCTATTTGTATAAATATGCTAAGTGATGAATGAAGAATGTTCTTTGTTGTCTTAGTTGGTTGCTTATTGAGCTGAGTAAACTGCCTCAAGTGCTGAAACCTTGTCAGTAGTTTCTTTGTTGAATCACACATAGAAACATAATCAATATTGAAATCTCTCCCAAGAAAAAAAAATCCCATCCATCTGAGCATAGTGTCAACCTTGGCTTGAAGATAATGAAGGTCTTCAGGAATACGACTACCAGCTGGCCTATGCAGTCCACAAATGTATATTGGGCAAGTCCTTGATAACTTGAATTTGGGGCCTGATGCAGGTTCAAGCAGTGGTCTTGGCACCTCTGGATCTCTGGATCCTCCACTCTCTCATGAGACAATCTACTGAGTATCACTAATATACATAGCTGGACTGCCACCTTTCTTGTGGGTGCAATCAAGGCATTCAATTAAAACCAGGAATATGCAGTTGAGCCTCCGAAATGGTGTCGTCACTGAGCCATGTCTCTGATATGATCATACTATCAATACCCATGGATGAAAGCATAATACGTAGCTAGTTTTTTTTTTCAAAAATGAGGCTAAGGGCATTAAGATGCACAAATTTGATACCTTTAATATTTAGTTAAATCTGAGCTTAAGTGCCTTCAAACATAGATGTATCACAGTTCTCAGAAATGGGTAAATCATCCATGGAGAAGACATGACTAGAGTCACCAAAAGATAAATTAGAAAAGATACATTAATTTGGAGCAATGCCAAGTCGGTGTGTTTGTACTATGCTTGGATCTTCTCTTTTGAAGATCCATGTACTAGGGAAGCCTGTCATATTAGCTCTGCTGACTTGTCAGTCAGCAGAGCTATTGAAATCTGTTGTCTGTAAATCTGTCTGTCATTAGACTTTTTACATTGACTTCTCAAAAGCTGCTGTATGGAATGTATTGATTTTACACACAGCTGTTTCTAAGATCTACCTCAGCGAAGTTTGTTAAGGAAATGATGCAATAATTTTTTATCTTTTATGAATTTTTTAAAGTTATTTTTTGAAGAAAAAAAATTCTTCATCTCAAGAACTACTTGCCCAATTGCTTTGATATTACACATACGGTCACCTAGTCCTTATTTTGTCCACCACTAGCGCTTCAATTTTTTCTTATTTTTTAAATTTTATTTTTATTTTTTTTTTATTTTTTATTTTTTTTTATTTTTTGATGAATTTTTGTGTGTTAAGGTTATTTTTTTACTTCTTCTCCAGAATGGCAGAACAGAATTGTTTAAAATTTTATGAAAATACAACTTGACTTTAGACAGTGAAAGTTTGTGAAAATGATATGGATAAACTAATTTCTGACAAACCAATGGGAAATCAAACTTTGCAAATGTAGGTAAGCGCTACCACTGTATGGTATGTATGGCTATTACATTAACATTTTCGACTTCTCAAAAATTGGTGTTTGGAAAGTTTTGATTTTGCACATGGATGTTCCCCAAGGTACACTTCAACCAACTTTGCAAAGGAGATGATGATGATGCAATAATTTTTCTATTTTTATGCATTTTTTAATTTATTCAAAAAAAAAAAATCCTCAACTCAAGAACTACTTAGCCAGTTGCTTTGACATAACAAATAGGGGCACCTAGTTCCTATTTTGACCACTGGGTGATGCTGCAATGTTTCCTTATTTTTTGTGTTAAGGCTTTTTTAGACTTTTCTCCAGAATGGCTGAACAGAATTGCTTAAAATTTATGAGAAGATAACTTGACTTTACACAGTGAAAGTTTGTGAAAATGATATGGATAAACAAATTTCTGACAAAGTAATGAGAGATCAAACTTTACAACTGTAGGTAAGTGCTACCACTGTATAGTATGCATGGCTATTGTATGTACATTTTCGACTTCTCAAAAAATGGTGTTTGGAAAGTTTTGATTTTGCACATGGATGTTCCCCAAGGTACACCTCTACCAACTTTGCAAAGGAGATGATGATGATGAAATAATTTTTCTATTTTTATGCATTTTTTAATTTATTCAAAAAAAAAAAAAAAATCCTCAACTCAAGAACTACTTAGCCAGTTGCTTTAACATAACAAATAGGGGCACCTAGTTCCTATTTTGACCACCGGGTGATGCTGCAATGTTTCCTTATTTTTTGCGTTAAGGCTTTTTTAGACTTTTCTCCAGAATGGCTGAACAGAATTGCTTAAAATTTATGAGAATATAACTTGACTTTACACAGTGAAAGTTTGTGAAAATGATATGGATAAACAAATTTCTGACAAAGTAATGAGAGATCAAACTTTACAACTGTAGGTAAGCGCTACCACTGTATAGTATGCATGGCTATTGTATGTACATTTTCGACTTCTCAAAAATTGGTGTTTGGAAGGTTTTGATTTTGCACATGGATGTTCCCCAAGGTACACCTCTACCAACTTTGCAAAGGAGATGATGATGATGATGCAATAATTTTTATATTTTTTAGGAATTTTTTAATTGATTTTTTAGAAACAAAATCTTCATCTCAAGAACTACTTAGCCAATTGCTTTGATATGACACATATGGGCAGCTAGTTCCCATTTTGACCAACAAGTGCGCAGCAATTGGCCACCAGGTGGCACTGCGATTCTTTTCTTAGTTTCTTATGAATTTTTGTGTTAAGGCTATTTTTGACTTTTCCAGAATGGCTGAACAGAATTGCTTAAAATTTTATTAGAATGTAATTTGACTTTAGACAATGAAAGTTTGGACAATGAAAGTTGGCAAAAACCACGTGGATATGGCAATTTTTGATGAAGTTATGGGAAATCAAAGTTTGCAACTGTATAGTATATGTGGCTTTGTATTAACATTTTCGACTTCTTCTCAAAACTCATGATTGGAATGTTTTGATTTTGCACAGGGATGTTCCCTAGGCAGACCTCTACCAACTTTGCAAAGGAGACGATGATGTGATGATCCAATATTTTTTCTACTCTTTTAATGAATTTTTTAATTGATTTTTTGAAAAAAAAATCGTCATTGCAAGAACTGCTTGGCCAATTATTGATTTGATATTACACATAGGATTACCCAGGGTCACCTAATTAGTATTGTGTCCACCAGGTGGTGCTGCAATTTTTTCTTATTTTTTATGAATTTATGTATGTTAAGGCTATTTTTGACTTTGTCTCCAGAATGGCTGAACAGAATTGCTTAAAATTCCAGGAGAATATGATTTTACTTTAGAAAATGAAAGATGACAAAAATGATATGGATATGTTAATTTTTGACAAAGCTACTGGGAAATCACAGTTTTGACTTTTTCTCTGAAACCGTCCGTCAGATGGATTTTAAACTTGAAGGCAATGTACCTTGGGTGGGTCTCCAGCAGTTTTGCTCAAATGGACATGCTCCATTGATTTTAGGATTTTTTTTATGAATTTCTGTGGTTTTTGGGGGGAGCAAATCTTACAAAATTGCAAAGGTATATGTACATGTCAGCCGAGCACAGGACTGTCATAGTCCTTTCATTTTGTTTCTTTTTTTTTTTTTCTTTTTTTTGACATCGCAGAGGGGGCGTGGGTTCGATCGAACTCCCCTCCCACCCCGTCCCCTGGATCCGCCGATGTACTTCTATGGTTGGACCTGGGTTCATCTGTATATATCACCAGCCACGATGAGAAGTAACAATAAAAAAAGCTGGTTTTAGGTCAGGAAAGGGTACGTCCAATTGCTTTTGAGACATGAATGGCATGTACAGTGGTAGAAATTAAGTGACAATTTAACATCCATATCTTAATCTGGTCTATGAACTAGTTCACTGCAGAAATGCACCAGTAATATTTATTTTTATGTGTTTCAATTTCAGTCTATCGCTTATAACAAAGGGACAGGCTGCAAAGTAATTGCTCGGTCCCATGATTAGATATATAAATGCTTGCAAACAATAAAGAAACAAGGTACTTGTGGGCATCGGACCGCGCAGCCGACCAAACACAGGCCCACAGGCGACTCGAACCACGTGTCATTGTTTACACTTGTCCCAATCAGTGAATCACGTGGCTCGACTGGGTTCCTCACCTTCGACCCAAAGATGAACAGTCGCTGAGGACACCGTTGGATGGTGTCGTGCAAAAAATACATATGTGCTTTACGTGTGTTTGTGCATAGTGCAGGTGAAGCAGATGACCACGATGGACACTACGCCAGTAGGTCCCCCGCCACAGATCCCCGAGAAGAGCCTTGATGAAAAGCAGGTGAGAATCCGGGGTGAGAATATGCCGGGCACGTAATTTCGTAAAACAACAGGGAGTGAAATCACGGGGACGGCGCGATGGGTTGAGGAGAGGACCTGCAGTGTTGCCCAATGCAGGGAAGCAATACACAGTGTGGCCTATGCCCACGCAATGTCTTGTTGACTTTCTTAGCACGGAAATGTACAAGTGTGTGACAAGCGTTGAAGCGTACACTGCCAGGATTTAGTCTGATAAGATTAACAGTTATTTTGGGTCACAACAGATTAATCGAAGTTGTAATTATGCTATAGTCGTAGCCTGGTGCCTAATTGGGACCTGTTCTAACAGGAAACCTCCAAGCCAAGGGTCCCCGAATCGCTCCTTAGACCCACCCAACAGTTAAATTTCTACCTCAAATCGTCTGTAAGAAGACACAACAGCGGTCCCTGGGAACCAACCCAGTCCCCGGACCCAAATACCGGGTTGTACATCCTTTCGAGCGTATAAAGAGACGGGGACAGTCAAAAGAGGTAAGCTAACCATGTGCAGAGTTGCATGTCAACAATGACAACTGGCTACAACTAGAATTCCCAGCCACAATAACTGGAAAAGACTAGTCGTTGATCAAGTTGGACTACCGATCATGTGTGGCTGCTTGAATCGTCGGATTGTTGTCTCTGAATTAGGAAAGGTCACGAATCACTAATTGCAGAATGACATGTTAACTATAGTCATCTGAATATGCAACCCAATAGAACACTAATTAAAACGGACTAGAGATGTGTATATATCACATTGCATTGCTTGAACTTGGAACTTTTTTGCTTGTGACATTTCACAAACGGTGTGAGCACCATGATAAACAAGGAGTACGCATACATGTAATAGAGATTACAAAAAAAAAAGACAGTGTAAGACTCGTGACATGCTTGATGGCCATGTAAAGGCAGCCATTGCATAATTTACTGATACTAGAGTCTAGACTCTTTTAACAGATATATGCACAATTTCCAGAGTTCCGATAGGGTACAAACTGACACAAAAGCCGCAATACAACATTCTAAACCTTCCCCTAAATCAGATAGCCTTTTTTTTCTGATGCTATAAAAGTTAAACCTTCCCGTAAAATGTAGTTGAAAATTTTTTTTTAAGATGTACACCTTTGCTAATTATGTAATTTAAAACACTTGCTATATGAAATTAGCTTTTTGTGGGAGACTTTCACAAATTTGGAAGAAAGCTCTGCAAAACTTTACAATAATTCTTAAAGACCAGAACACAAAGGTTCAGTTATTTTGATGATTAATATCCCGAAATATTACAAATCATGAAGAAAGAGGTATTGTGATGATTGTCCAGTTAGCAGTCTTTAAAATTTGGTGCCAAAATTTGCTCACTTAGGAGTGTAATTTAGTACTCTTGATGAATTATCAATACATATAATAGGAGCATATTGGAAATAGGTGAGTCGACCATACATGTCGGACTGAATAATTAGCACCATTCAACCTTTGATTACATTGCTGCGTAAGTAATGATGCATTTTGACTTCATTATGTCATACTGATAAAGATACAACAGATTTATAAAAGACAGTAGTCTTATCATCTCAGAAACTTGTTTCCCAAAGTGATGAAATTTAGAAGTCGATCTGCACATTTTGCAATTATCTCCCTGGAGTAATTAGGCGTCTGAATTTAACCCTTAAAGTGCTGATTTCAAACTGAGTCAACAACTCTCATGGGGACACTGTGGGAAACAGGCAATGCCCTGTATTAATTCTTCTTGTTATTCTGGTTGTTAAAAGCCTATTCAGTGTCACAATTTGATACCCTGGAGAGCACTTTTTTATTTTAGCTTTCCACTTCCCCTGCCCTGGCTTGGCTTTATTCTATATGCTTCCTTGACTGAGTCCCGGTGGAGCGTGGATTACAACGCTGTACATATGGTACCTGCAGTTTTTTCCGTTAACCCCCAAATCAGGGTATGTTACCCTTTCAAAATCTCAAATACCCCCTGAGAAAATTCTAAAGGGTCACAAATCTTGTTTATTTACATGTAACATTGGCAACAATCTGGTCTTTTCTTTGGAATTTTCCTCCTTGTGGCCCCGTGAACAAATTCTCAGCGGGAACATTGACATGTTCAGTATATGCTTTCTGTGCTTCCTCATAACCATGGGTTACAGTATATTACAGAGGTCAATTTTTTGAGAGACTACACCATGGAGACCACCTGGCTCATCAGACCACATTCATCAGGTTCTTACATCTATCTATTCTGTGTTGACCTATGATGAGAGACGACCTGCTTGATATGACCACTTTAAGACTTGCCCCAGGGAGAGTCTCTCAAACTAGGGACCACTAAATGCTATCCACGCGTCCACCCGTGACAGTCTTACACTAAATAAAATGAACAGCAGTCTACCTGTGGCTGAATTTTTATGCTCGTTTTGACTCCAGTCAGGCTGCAATTAAATGAAATTGAAAAACAGAGTCTGTTGGCACATCTCCAAAAAGAGTCTGCTGCCCTGAAACAACCACTTATTTTAGGTACTGTTTCCGTCTTCTGTTTTATGTTCTACATTGAAGTCTCTTCCCTATCAAGATCTATTTTTCCCCGACCTTTTGAGATTTTTCTTCATGTATGTATGGGAGATAATCATCAGGCCCATCTGAGGTGTACTGTGTGAACTGATGCTGAATAGAGGCAATCTAGAATTATTGCATTAAGGGCCTTGTAAAAAGTAGGAATTCACAGGTAAGTTGTATATTTTATGGGGACAATAGCATGATGGGGGGGGGGGGGAGATAACATTAAGTTTAATCTCAGTTTTGGGATACAGCTAGCATTTCATTCCAGCTGGATGGACACTGAATACATGTAATATGCTTATCACAAAACCAGGACTGCTAGGTACCAGGAGAGGTACAGTGGTCTCCCTCTTATAAGCTCCCCCCCCCCCCCCCCCCAGGCCGTTGCCTCCACTTCTCCATGCAGCAAGTATGGTATTTTCATTTTATTTCCTCCATGTGGAGATGTGACCCTTCTTATAAGGCTGCATTTCTAGGACACTTGGGGTTGCCTTATAAGAGGGGGGCCACTGTACATGTACCTACCAGTGTGTGCATGAATTGATAAACAGTTGTTGAAATTTTGTTGGCCATGCTCCAGATAGCACTGAGAGTCCAAACTTAAAAAAATTAAAATAAAAGATTAAATAAAATAGAGGTATACATGTATGATCAGATTTTTTGGGGAAAACTGATACATACATGTACACTGACTGGATTTGATACACAATTTCTTGTTTGCAGGCACAGGAGGGAAAGGGTGGGTCAGAAGTTCACATGATATATGGCTCTAGTATACATTCATGGCACAATTTAAGTCACAGGGGAAAAATCTGCACCCTCCCAGGGAGTCTAGACATAACATGATCCTGTCAACGTTCACCAATGACATTCTACATGTATTTATATTCAAGTATATTAAATTTTGTGGTTGTCAGAAATTCACTGTAGCTTTAACTTCTCAATTTTAGAAGGAAAAACATGTTGGTAAATTGATGCTACAAAATGGATTTGTTGTACATTTCCATGCTAAACACATACAAAAGGGATTCTAAAACTTCAGTGAAATTAAGTCCATTCTCCACCACGTACATGTATATGTATCACATGATCCCTGCTCCAAAAGTCTTCCAGCTTCTATTACCACTACAGTGTTTCTGGGGAGGTGAACATAAGTTTTATAAGGTTTGTATTGTTTTCAACAGATTCTAACGCTAGTATTTATGGAATTCAGCCTGCTTGTTTACCTAAATGTACTTTTTATATGCTTTACTTTATGTTTGTTAGGTGTTTCATTTATATCTTCAAGTGTTGGTATCAGATGTATGGATGACAAATTTATTAAAAAACATAAGGGTTACAAATCAGACTTGGGGACGGGGAGGGGTATATTTGCTTTCATAATAATAATAATTAATGTACTTTCAGTCCAATTTGGAATGTATGTGTCTCATTGCAGAACCTCATTAATTGAAAAGTACTTTCTAAGCACAAAGAAAGCGTATTTTACCATTGCTTCCATCCAAAATTGTAATGACACACAATGGATTAATTGTGAAAATGTAACTGCAGCATAGGTTCTTTTTCCTTTTTAAAATTTTTCTTGTCATGTTTGTTTTTCCCTTCTTTTTCTGTCTGCAGACTGTTGTATGATATTAATCTTGATGCATCTAGGGTCTTGCTGTACAAAGAGGTCAATTTAATTTTGAACTATATTCATGCCCTCTTAGGGCCAAATGGCAATACAACATGCATGCAAACCGACAGAGGTAAATATTATACTCTATTGAAATAGCTACACATTTACATTTGGGGGTAGTTATGGGCTTCATATTCAGAGGTAATTATGTTAAAGAATGTTTATGCCTGAGAGTGCATAATTTATGAGTCCTGCTTGTGATGCAACACACACTCGGTCATTATCACTGTGGAGTTTTAGCATCATTCCTGTAATGTTTTTCTGTCTTATTTGCAGATGGAGGTTATAGCCTATGTAGATATTGTCACAAGTTCACTCAGGTACGTTTTTTTTTGTTTTTTTGTCTGTTTGTCTGTCTCTTTACTCTTTCAATGCCAAAAGCAAGGAAAGTTGAACTACTTAAGACAAACTGCTGTCAGTTATCATAAGGATGCTACTTTCATATTCCTTGTGAAGAGACTTCATTCAAGTACCAGCATGCATATAGTGCCAGAGAATAGAATGGTCCAGGTCGACAGCTTTCCTGAGCAATTGCCGCAAAGCGTGCCAAGGAAACCTGCTGACTCAGTCTAAAATTTGGCACTGAAAGAGTTAAAAAGGTGACATTAGTTTTAAAATCTTCTAGCAGTTCTGTATTGTCATAGGACTTGTTGGTTATTGCTGTCTTATTAGCTCCCAGGTTGCTTGGAGAATGGCATATTGTGAGACTGAAGTTCTCATCTGTGCTTTGAATATAAAAGCATTACTTTCACATAAATGGCAGTAAAAAATATTAAGTTAAACATACTTACATCCTTTCATCATTTTCTGCACTAGAAAAATGCAAAGACAATTAGGTAGGCAGGGGCCATACAAAGAGATAACACAGTTATTCATTCCACGGGAGAGAGATTTTCTGGAATTTGTATTCAAACGTCAACAGTAACAAGGTGTCATTCAAGTGTGAACCTACATGTACCAGTGTCACATTCACAATATATATAGAAGTCTGTATCGGTTGCATTATGGTGTACCTAAAACATGTAGCTTGTATTACGGTGTAGCTAATTCACATACCTGGTGATATGCTGTAGCTAATATATGTACATGTATGATGATGTTGCTAATACATATAGCTCTTAGTATGGTGTAGCTACATTGTAATATATATAGCTTGCCTTGTTGTGTGGCCAATATTCATATTCATATACATGTAGTTTGTATGAAGGTCCAGCTTATTCATGTAGCTAATACATACAGCTTGAAATATGGATGTAGCTGATACATGTAGCTATCATTAAGGTGTAGCTAATATATATATATATATATATATATATATATATATATATATATATATATATATATATATATATATATATATACATATATATATGTAGCGTGCAACTGCAAACAAGCACACAACTTTTGGCACAAGGATCTGACCTATACCAGTATACACTAGCTATCACAGTACAGTGACTGCATGATTTCCTGTTATTTTTCAAAAAGTCAGGTTGAATTGGGAGCTTTCAGATACTGAACAGGTCATGCATGTGTGCTGTAATATAATGTTGATCCAAACCAGATCTCTGTGTATACTTTCAGCATCATTGGTGCAGGTTCCATTGTGCTGTGTGCAGCATGCCGCAAGCGTGTCTGTATGTCTGAGGTAAGCCAATGGCATACAGTAGTCCATCCTTTGAAAGACCACTCCTTTGGGAGACCTCCTCCTTTGAGAGACCAAAATTGTCAGGTCTCTCTGTAGTACTTTTCATGTTATTTATACCTCCTTTGAGAGACCACTTGCTTTATGTGACCACCTTTTGGGTGGCACTAGGGGCGGTCACTCACAGGAGGGACTACTGTACCTCTATTCCTTCACTACAGTCAGTAAATAATGACTATATTCTGGTACTTGTCTGTAGATTGAAAACTGCCAGTTAGGCTGGTAATTGAAGAAGGTCAATGTCTTTGTTCTGTTCATAACCTTCATCCCTGATTGTTGAGGTGAGGAAAATGTGGCCAGGCGGCTGTATTAATAGAGAACTTATTCAACAGGTGGCACTGCATTTTCTTTAATGACTTTTTGTGTTTTTTGTTATTCTTGAGTTCTCCTAAACTGCATGCTGGATTCCGTTCAAATTTAACTTCATCAGCAGAAATCTAGCTTAACTTGATCTCCACCATAGCTGTACTTGCTGGGAGTACTGTCATTTAATGAATTTGCTGATTTTTGACAAGTTTTTAAAATTCTGTTAGGCCTGCTGTGGTACTACAGGTCAGCATGGTAGCCATTGGGATACCAGTGTATATGCATGTATATCTAGTTTAGTTCAAAACAGCAGACTAGATCCACATCAAACTTTGTGACGATGTATAATTGGTGAGTCTATCAAATGCCTTCAAAGGGTCAGTATTCATTGGTTTTTATTTGCTCTGATTTTTTTGGGGGGGAGGGGGGAGGGGGAGGGCAGGCTTGTTTTGGTTGATGACGAAGCCCTAAAAATTATCTTCTTTAAAACAGCTTGCAACTGGTGGCTTTCAAATTGCAGACACCCACTTCTGGGTACCCCCACACCAGGGTGCAACTTATTTTGGGTTGAAAACGTCAAGGTCAGTTGCATGAGGACAGGCTGTTCACATAGCCCCCTTACGCAGCTTTTGTAAACCGCTGATGCAGAAAAAGAATTGATTCATCATGTGATGAGCAGAAGATACATGTATAAGAATAGCTTGCACTGTTGCAATAGTCAATGAGGCACGTGACTTTCATTCCATAGTCTAGAACATTAGTTGCTTCAGTGGATGCACGATCAATGCAGGGTTTTTGCCAGAAGACATTTTTAGGGCACAGAAATATTCAAGTGTGATGTAAATCTGCTGAAGAAGGTTTGATGGGGACATTCAGGTACATAGAGCATAATAGGTCAGAGTATCACTTGATTCTTTTTTTTTAGGATAAGCAGAAGTGTTTGTAAACAAAAACAAATCAGAAACAGTTGCACCTAAATTCTAGCCCCATCCCAAATATGACTAAATTTCACTGAAATGCAGTGACTTGGCATTTGGCAGATCAACTCCCATCTCAGCCTCGGCATACCATACCTTCAGTGGACACCCGACACCAAGCCTGTACTTGTGTGACCCATGGAGGAGTACAAAGATGTAGACGAGCCTTAACCCTTGGAGGCCTATATTCTTCCCAAGGCAAAAGTATCTGGGGAAATATATCCCAGCTTTAAGCATAGAATGAACACTGGAGTACATTAATATAAATGTACTAATTGGTACATTTCATTATCTCACACAAGCAATTGAGATTTTGACCTCCACAATATCCCACTAAATTTCATGAAAATCCATAAAAGATTATGGATGCTGGACTGGCTACAAGATTTTCACATTTTGACCCAGATATTACATAATAGTTTTGGTGGCGCCATCAACATTGAAGTCGACATTATAAAATTTTCATACGCTTTATACGTTATAAAAGTTATGTGGGTCTAAAAAACTATGGGATGCAGCGCATTCACAAGACTTCTACATTGTCACTCCTATATTCCAACTGGGCATTTGACCTTGATCTTTAATAACTTTGATTAAAAATTGCTTATGTTCAAAATGTGCACCCCACTTCCAGCTTAATACCAGGTCTTTTTGTTCAAATCGGGTAGTAACTTTTTGAGCTATCGTAGAAAACTAATAAACTTGGACAAACACTAAACTCCACAATCATTGGGTCACAGTGAGCCAGAAAGTAGGTCATTAAGTAGAGTTTTACGTGGAATGTACATGTACATAAGTGCAGTTTTGACCCAGAGGCTCAATTCTCTTTGTGATTGATGTCCAAGCTACACCCTGCTATTACAAAGTCATATCTTTCTACTTTACAGGCATAGTGACCTGACAAAAATAGGTCAAGGTCACTGATATTACATAATATATTAGCATTGGACATGATCTATATATTCTATAAATTTGGCATCCCTAGTTCAATTATTTTTAAAGATATGGGTTTTTACATCTTTCACCACATTTTGCCTTATAATTCCCTCCCAATTACAACTACAGCAGTTACAGCTCTGTCTGTCTGTCCGTCCATCCATCTGAAACAATTTTGTCCGGTCCATATCTCGAAAAATATAAGAGCCAGCTCTTTCAAATTTTCAGGGTGTGTGCAGCTTATATAGTTGGTGTGCATAGGCACATTGATTTTGGTGTAATTATCCTACGTCATTAATTAATTCAAAAAGTTCTTTACGCAGCCTATAATTTTGTCCGGCCCATATTTTAAAAAAATCAGAGCCAGCTCTTTCAAATTTTCAGGGTAGGTGCAGCTTATACAATACGTGTGCATAGGCACATTGATATTGGCATAATTATCCTCCTTCATTAATTAATTAACAAAGTTCATTAGGCAGCATCAATATCTTCCCCACAATTTTGTCCATCCAATATCTCTCAAAATATAACAGCTGGCTCTTTCAAATTTCCATAGGTGTAATATTGCATATACAATGTATTAGTTTGACCTCAAAAAGTTGGATGAATATAAGGATGTTCATTTCTGTGGAAATCAAAGATCTAGATGCAACACTAATATACATGACTTGACTCTGGATGTAAAACTAAATCATGCTTGGTAATAAACCTTTTGGTAAGGGGCATATCATTGTCTTGTCAGACTTTCTTGAATTAGATGTGTTCTTACTCTTCAAAATCAAAGAACATGAAAGAATTTCAAGACCTGTAACATTTGCTACTGACTGCATGGCTGCCCCATGGCAGTATTAATTGGATATCTGTTTATAAATGAAAGGTATAGAGACTAAGCAAGAATAAGTAGCTGTGGGTCCTAAGTCAATAGCTGTGTGTCTTAAGTCAACAGCTCTGTGTCTTAAGTCAACAGCTCTGTGTCCTAATGTAACAGGATAGCTGTTGTCTGTGTCCAGAGGCTGAAGAACAGTTTGTCTATATATGTTGCAGGTGCTCCCCATATGTCAGCTGTCACTGGCAGACTTCCTGGCATCGTTCTTCCTGCTTCTCAGCGCCTGTCTGTACACTCAGAAAAACAGACTGGACGTAGAACAACTTTGTCAGTACATAGTAGGACTCACATCCGTAAGTACTCTGTATTGTAGTCACTGTAATGATGACAGTCAGTGTGGAGTTCTTTAAAAGTACACCACGAGCATGCTGAGATACAACATAAGATTACGACTTGATTGTGGCAGGATACTCTCAGTGTACAGTGTACAGGCATCTTGTCACATTAAATGTTTGTGATGACAATAAACTGACATTAGACCCTGACTTCTGATACTGTATAATTTATATTCCCGTGTATAACATTCACCGAATTAGTCTCAAAATAGATTTTCATGAGTTTTGATTTTCCCAAATTTATACCACCAAAAAAGTACGAATTGTAGGAGACCTTCCTGTTTGTGTGTGTGGACTTTTTAATAGTTTCGTTTCATAATTTTAATCAAAGTACTATGTAAAAGAAGTTTTTGTGTTCTGACTTTATTAGATTTAATAGAAAGACAAGGCAAGTGCTCGTGAAAATAGATACACTATGTGGCAAAGTGTCTGACCGGTTTAGATTTAATCTGCCAAAAGTTTCACAAGTTTAACATTCTTGAACAGGGTTTATTTGGGAATATGCGGGAATATTTATCACTCCTGAAAATTTGTGATCATACAGTATAAAATGTATTGAATTTCACTCAATTTACAGAGAATTTCTTCTCTTTTTACAATGGTTTTATTGAATTTGAAGGAAATTAGGGTCGCCATCAAAAGATAAATGAGCAGTGAAAATTTTGTATACGGGGGGGGGGGGGGGGGTAAAAACCCATTTAGTTTTCTATCACATAAAATTGAGTTTGTAGGGAAAAAATCCAGTAAGACTGAATCAAATTCATTTGCATGTGTCAACGTGATCATTAATTTCATGTAGGCTTCACTAGAAAGTAGTCAATTTGTGGGTAACAAATAGAACAAACTAACTGAACGCAGCATTACAATAACTTTGTTGCCAAGTAGATAATCAAAGATGCACACAGAATGTAAGTATATTATTGATACACAGTCATGGAGAGAAAGTAGATATACTTTGATCCCAATATACAATGAGTTTAAAGTGCTATTTCAATGTAGAGCCTACTTTAGTCTTGGTAAGGGGGGGGGGTCTGTCCCAAAACTAAGCTACTGAAGTTTTTCATCTCACATTGAAGTATTGATGGCACAACTTATCAGTGACTGTATCATAATGTATTACATTCTGATTGTGTGATTGCAATAAATCTGTGGTTCTCTGACCATATATTAATGAGATAATAATATACTGCAGATTTATAAGATGTAATTTACAGTACACAAACAATACACTGAATTCATTACATTTTAAGTACAATTCTAGTAGATATAGTGTTTTGTGCTGAAAATTGATTCCATTTTGATAGTAATGGAGAATGCAGGGATGAATTTAGGAATGGGGACAAAGGGTCTCATGCCCTCTGTACCCACTTTCTTTTTCTCAGTATTTTCTTGTTCTTTAAAATGTTCCTGTATTTCTTATATTTTAGCTTCAGATTAACTCAGAATCCACTATCCACTATACCTAAAATTTTCTGGGGGGGGGGGGGGGGGGGGCAGATGCCTCGACTCCTGCTGAACAGAGTAGGTCAATGTTTTTGACCATTTGACCCCCTTTTCAGAAGTTCCTGATCTAGCCCTGCCATGTATCAGATTCATGATGCACTGCTCTTTATACTGTGAGCTTATTACATTTTGATTGTTGCTTAATTTTCTTAGGGCAAAGATGTGTAATTTTAAGACACAATGGCCACGCGCCAACATCAACAAGTTTACATTCTTTATTTGACTCCAAACTCCCTTTAATGCCTTTTGTCTGTTAAATAGAACCCCTTTCCACCAAGAAAACTGAGTCAACAATTTTTTTAAAACAAAATTGTGGTTCAAAGTGCATGGACAGGTTCATGTACATATCATGAAACTAGTACAGGAGCAGCTCATAAGAAGTTGTTGCTTTATCCATTCAGTCCTCTTTCCTCGTGTGATCTATGAAAATACAGTTGCTTCCTCTGGTAGTACATATGTATTCATTGACCGGAGTACCTGAGTGTATTGACTGGCTGGCTACATTTCTATAAATGATTGCAGATTGACATGGAGTGATACTCGAGTGACCTTGTCTGGGTCAAGTACATACATGTACCAGTACTACGATGTACGTAGTCTGATATTTACAAAGTTGGTTTGACAAGCAGTCAATCTGGCCGCCAAGGAGTTTGGGGCCTGGGTCATTCAGTATTGCACACTCACTGACAAAATGGTGGATCAGAAATAACCATGTCCCACTCAAATCACATCAAAAGTGCCCATATATAAAGTCATATCTGCTTTAATGATTTTGCTGAAATTCTATGTCAAGGGAAAACCTTTTGGGGGGCTGAGAATTGTAGAAAGACTTATCATGATGGCATGCCCCTGGTCAGTGACAACACATTTTTCTGGCATAGGTTGCCAAGGAAAGCTGCTGACTCAGTCTTATTGAAGCAGATGACATTTGATCAACGGACCTGTATTTCATAATATACTTTAGCATATATATTAGCTTCTAATTAGGTCAGGATTCCCTATATCACACCTTTACTTCTCTATTTTTTCTTGGGCAGATACCCAGCCCCCCTCTGAACAGAAGAAGTTGATATTTTTTAAAATAACACAGCAACTTATTAGAAGCCGTTGTTTTATCCATTATCCTCTTCCCCTGCGTGATATATGTGAAGAGAGTTCAACTTGCTTTTTCTGGTAGTACATATGTATTGTACCACTGTTAATTGACCTGAGTGTATTGACTGGCTGGGTACATTTCTATGAATGATTATAGATTGTCATTAAGTGATACTTGAGAGACCTAGCTTGGGTCAAGTACATTCCAGTACCATTGATATAATCTGAAATTCACAAAGTTATTTTGATAAGCAGTCAAACTGGCCACTGAACAAGCAGTGTGGGGCCAGTCACTCACTTGTACCCAATCACTGACAAAGGCTGAATCAGCAATAACCATGATAACCATTCCCTGCTCAAAAAGCCGGAAAGTGAGCACATGTAAATTCCTATCTGCTTGAATGGTTTTACTGAAATTTTATGTCACTAGAAAGCAGTGTTTTTTCACTGAGAATTGCAGATAAGACCCATCATGATGACATGGCCCAGGTCAACAGATTGTTCTGGCATGTGTTGGATGCATTGCACCCCATGCACATCAAGGAAAGCCTTTGACTCAGTCCTCTGATGACAAGGAAAGGGTAGAGAATGTGAATATCAATTTTATCATTGTAGACTGGAGAGACCTGACAGCAATCAAACATGCATTAATGCAGCTTTCTTGAAAAAAAACACAAACAAAACAAAAGAATTGTGGACTTAGAATGAGAAGAACAGTTTTAGGCAGAGCACGAAGGTGCTGATGCTTAAATGCTATTTACATTCATACTTCACGAAGTTTTCCTTGGACATGGTACATTGATGGTTATCATCTACAATTCTCATTCAAATTGTCCATTATTGCCATTTAACATAGTCAAAAAAATTTTTGCACACATTTGACCACCAATTGGTTTGGGAATATCGTTGCCAATTACAAACTTAAGGTTTGTCATTTTCTGTTTAAAATGTTGTTTTGTTTTGTTTTATTTCCTTGTAGGCATTTTTCATCACCACATTTTTTCTCACATTGGCTTATGCAGTTGAAGTGTTCCTGAGGATGAGGGAACGCACAAATCGTAAAGCAAAACAGCAGAAGGTAAGACCCCATGGATAACAATTGTATGTTAATAAAAATTTTAACAAAATAATTGAAGGTTCGAGTGCAGAATGGCCACAGTGACTTTGATTTTTGTCTCATCTGTTTAACTATATGTACAATTTTGAAAATATTGGCCAGCTGCAGCTGGATAATTTTTTGATACCAAGGTTTGTGTATGTGTATATTGTAGATTTATCTTCAATCTGAGCAGTTGGAATCACCATGAAATAAATTCATACATGAGAAGAAAGCTGAAATTGTCAATCACGTGCCATCAAAGTAAAACAACTATCAAATTAATTTTTCTTGGTGCCATATGGAAATAAGAATCAGTGGTTTATGTGCAGTTCAAAGTTTCCAGAGCTGTTGTATGCTTAATATATTTTATTTAAAATAGGGCGATAGTCCAGAATATATATATATATGGCTGCCAGTGATCTACATATGTGCATGTACATGATGGGATAACTGTAGGCTTACATGTACATGATGTAGATCGGTTGTATTCCATCTGTGCAACTTCCATCACTGTCGGTGCTGCCATGTAATGGACCTATATTGCCAAAAACTGTATTTTAGATGCATTTACTTTATGTGAAAATTAGCACACGTAACCTGGCAATCAACTAGTTGTTACAGCCTGACATTGGTATCTGATTACAGGCAGGGAAGTGTCCCTTGTCTCATGTGATCTATGTTGTGATCTGGTGAGTACCCACTTCATTTGCATGAGCCCATACGTATGACTTGTACCCTGTGAACAGTTTGTTTTGCACAAAACCATCATCAGTGCATGCACTTGTAACTAGCAGGTCGAAAAGATTTTTTTTTTTTTTTTTTATATAGAGAAAATGAACATTCAATTTGGTAACCAGTAAAAGAATAATAATCACTGCATGCACACGTAACTAGCAGGTCAAAAAAGTTTTTTGTTTTTGTTTTGGGGGTGTTTTTGTTTGTTTGTTTGTTTTTTTTTTTTTTTTTTGAGAGGGAAAATGAACATTGGTAACCAGTGGCAGCCTTAAAACTTAGATTTTTATAGCAAGACTTGATGCCCAATTTCAGCCTATTGGCAGCCACGTGTTACCAGCCTATTGACAGCCTGTTGACAGCCTCACCAAGTGGCTGCCAATAGGCTGGTAACAGGCTGTCAACAGGTTGGCAATACATAGTGCTTTTGGTAATAGGATGGGGCACAGATTTTGAATATTAACAATTTTTTAATTGGAGTTGAAGGTGAAGGTCATATGGCCATTTGGAATATAGGGGTCACAATGTCAAAATCTCTACACAGTTCTGGTGCCCTGAAATTGTAAGATTCAGCACGGCTGTCATTACAATGTGGTGAAAGCTAACTAAATGTTGTAGCAAATTTTGAATGATTTTTACAGGTTTGTTGCCAAATGAGTACATTTTGTTTTGGCATCTTAGAATCATGTGATCTTTTTGGGGTTGCAATTCAGAATCTAAAATGTTTTGGTGCCCTTGAATTGAAAGCAAAGCTTAAAGTTTCAGGGCTGCCCCAATGGTGCAAGCCTCAAATGATTACTTTGACCATTTCCTGTTCAAATTGCCAAAGGTGCTCAGGTGTAAAATGTCATTTGCCTTAATGTTTTTGCTTAAATTTTTCATAACTGGAAAACATTTTTTGCTGAGATTTGTACGTAACTCCATTCATGATGGCACAGCCTAGGTCAATAGCCTTCTTTGACATGGGTTGGGCACATTGCACCCAACACATGCCAAGGAAAGATCTTGACTCAGTTGTACTGAGACCAGGAATGGGTTCAACCTGTAACCAAGCTCACTACTCCTGGCCTTGAAAAGTTAATTATCATTCCAACAGTAAATGCCCCACCCTAAGTTGAACCAAGTTACTCATCACCATTACAACAATAAATGTCCCCCCCCCCCCCCCCAATTTTCACATCAGTTGTGAGCACAAATTTATTTATGGGCCAACAAGGCTTCTGTCCCATACGGGTGGAGAAAACCATGTTCAGTATTAAGAAAACAGTTGAGTTGGGTTTTTGTAATGAAGTTGGTTTTAAACATTGGAGCAGACTACATAGTATGTGGAAACAGATCAACTGCTCTTCTGGCTATGCTGAAGAGATAAGGTTGTGTCTTAAGTAACCCAAGGAAAGCTTGTGACTCAGTCTGACGACACAGTCCAGTGACAGTAAAATGAGGTTATCTGTGGTTGTGTTGCAGGATATTACCTGTATCTCTGACATTAGCAATCCAAGGGGTGACACAGACTCATGAGAGAGCCCTGACAGACGTGACAACACTCGTACCCCCTTCTGCGTCACAGTACTGTCCCACGTAAGTGTGCGCTTAGTAGTCATCTCAGAGAATCATCCCATTTTTTCACTTCAGTCCTCTGCAAGGGCATAAATATGGAGGTTTTTTTTTTTTTTTTTGGTACTCTGTGTAACTGGTGTACCAAAAGTACCTTCATTTCTCACTTGTGTTTCTACTATTGCTTACTTAACCCTCACCGACCAAAAATTAAATATAAAATAAGATCAAGTAAAATTATGAATAAGTTGATCAGTGAATAGCAAAACAGACAAAATACTTAAAATATATCACAATAAAGCCTTCCCTTTTTTCACTCCGCTGATATTAATAAAATATAATATTCTTGTTCTTTACAGATGTCTCCCAATATTCCATTATAATCAGTACATTTGTTGGGTAAGTTCCCATTCATTACTCCTTTTTATGCACAATGTAAAATATATTCAATTGATCTACCCAAGCTGAATATTCCCAAGGAGAAACAAATGTAAATCTCATATATGGAAAGCACGTATTGTATATTAGTCCATTTGTCTATGTGTTACTTGCATAAAAGATCAAATTTACTTCTCTTCAAATGAAAGGAAAGATGCAATAAAGTATAGATAAATATCATATAACTGTGAGACATCAAATATTTATTTTATTCCTTTTTTTTTTTATCTGATTATGCCTTTTGTCTCATTTGTAGGGAAATGTCTGTCCAATGATTTAATTTTACCTCATTATATGAGGTGGACACTAAACACCAACATGTCATGTGGTCTTTGAAATTTTGTGTAAAAATGTGTCCAAACTTAAAATATAAAAAAAATGCAACAGAAACAAAAAAGCCCCACCAACAAATTCTTTTTTTTTTTTGTATTTTACCTGCTGAAGCTCTGCCAGTGCTAGGTTGTTGAGTCAACAGCTTTTCTTATGCTTTGGGTGCAATGTGCCCAAAGTCCACCTAGGAAAGCTGCTGACCTGGACTTATGCTTTTTGCCCTGGAACTACAGACACACCAGTTCTTGAGAGAAATGTCTTTTCAGAATGAGTTTGGGTTTGGAGTCCTTAAATATTTCAGAAGAGCACAATTTTTATGTTGCTAACCGTGGAAGAGCGGCATTTACATTAATTTTGTTCTTCATCATTCATGCACCTGTGTGCCCAAACAGCTGTGTCATGCACATCTCCAAAAAGTATTTTACTCAAGTCAGAAAACCTTGTGTGCATATAAACCAGGATCTGAAGATGTACATGATTGTAGAGTTTTATTTGCGCAACTGTCCGACAAAGCTGAGCAGTAAAATATGAGCATTGTCTAAAGTCAAACTTTTTTCATGCTTGTCTCCAAAACACGTTTACCTGCAGTCAGGAAACTTTACGTAGATATTAAGCAGCATAATTTATGAAGATGTGTACCTGGCCTTTTGTTTGTTGTCCATATGCCCATCTGAAACCCCTGAAATACTGAAAAAGGACATTGTTTGATGTCAAACTTCCCTTGTGTTGTATGGACACTCAAAAGTATTCGGTCCATGCATCTAACACCCTTGACATGGCAATGGTCTTAATTATAAATAAGGCACAGTTGGGGGCTCGTTTGTGTCCTGTGCACCCTTTTTTAGTTGTGATTAATGTGCAAAGGGTTAACTGAGCATTTTCTTGATGTGTTTCAGGAAAAAGATGAGTATGTTATGAGGTGGCAAGTTGCGGGGAAATATTCATTCATAGTTCCTCTGCTGATTGTTATCCTAGGAAACTGTGTAAGTATACATTACAGGCAAACTTAAGAGGCCACTCAAAAGTCTTACCATTTTCATAAGTATACACAAAATAAATATTGTTTTTCCATATGCCCTCTTCCATTCCAAAAAAGTACTTTTGAAATGATGATTTTGACCACGATATTAATCATTGGTGCCTTTAGGGGAAAGGATAGTCATGGGTATTGGATCTCTGTCCCTTGGTGCATACTCTGTGTTTGTGAAATTGATTAAAGTGTTAATTCACCCCACCTCATCCACCAGCCCAAAGCTTTCATCACCCTGCCAACAGTCGTAAAGCATTCTCTGACTTGCTGTAGTGCCATACCTTATCCATTTTCAGGCATCAGTGCAATTATGAACAGAAAAGATAAAAACTACATATTAACCCTCCCCTCCTCCCCACCAGTGGTCAAACGTCATCTTACATTTATAATTCAAGGATGAAAAGAATAGTGAGACAGGCTTTATACAATTTCCGTGTTAAAGAATTCTACCTACTAGTATAGCAAAATATGCACATATTTATACTAGGGAGACATTCCGCAAACTGGAAGCACCTGTCTGTCTTACTTGTAGACACTGTGTGTACTGTGGTGACATCTACATACTTGTGGACTTTAACATCTGTGTGCGTTCTCTTGTAGATATTCTATGTGCTGGCCTTCAGGTCATTCAGGGAAAACAATGTTACGAGAGGTGAGTTGCCATGTGGCTGTGGACAGTGGGTCCAGTTCAAAGTGTATTTCAACACTGCACCCCTCAAAACAGCCCCCAGGTTCTCAAGTGTCTCCGCTTTCACCGGGTTGAGTTCTTACAAAATATACGTGATGCAGCAAGGCAAATGTGAAATTTGTGTATACCTGTATTGGACCTAGTCTCAGTACAGTGTGAAAAGAGTTAAAGCAATCGAATAAAAACTAGGAACAGCTGAAGTTTAAGTGAGAAATAAAGTACTGTAATAATGTACAAGTGGGAAAAAACAATGTAATGGTAAATACATATTTAGAAAGAGAAGACTGTAATATCCCAAGTGTTGCTAAAGTTGGGGAAACTTCTTAACCTTTGTAGAACTGTGTGCACAGCTTTACAGGGCACACTGTGTGAACACTGCATCCAGAGTGTGCTCCGGAAAGCTGTCGACCAATGGCATATTATTTTTGATGGCAAACAATAAATAGACTACATTTACGATATTGGATATTTTGTGGTAACTCTTGATGGAAAAATGTGCGACAGTATGTCATTGTTAGGTCTGTCACAGTTACAGCAGGATTCCTAATTTTTTGTGCGATTTAGTCAGATTGTGAGTAGAAGTTGCACACAATCCCAACAGACGAAATTTGTCATGCTTATAGATGCCATGCTGTATTTTAACTGTCAACAGGTGTGTTGGGGTACCAGCAGTACCAAGAGGAGAAACGCATTAAGAAGAGGGCACTCATGTATCAGCTGGTCTTCATCTGCTGTTGGTTACCTTGTAAGTGTACTCACCGTCCACTGAATATTCAGTCTCTCGCATTCTGTGTCTCTCTCTTTTTTTTTTTTCTTTTATTCTTCCCATGCTAATTACTGCAGAAAAATGTGCACATCAGAAGCACTGTTATGGTTACAGATTCAGATGTCCCCTGTTAAGACCTTTCATTCAAGTTTCATCATTTCTGGATTGCCAGAGAAAAATAGAACGGTGCAGGCCAGTAGCTTTTCACAGCATGTCTTGGGCACATTGTGTGCTTCAGAAAGTTGTTCACTCAGTCTGCAACTCTGTGCTGAAGGTTTTCGTACATGCATGTACACTGACATAAACTTTGTATGGTGCTCCATACAACTTCAAACTTTGACAACAAAGAAGTCGATGGCTGGCTGCACAAAGCAATAATGAGACTCATTTGTGCATCAGGTTTCATAGGTGCTTCATGAACTTTTCATCCCGTAGCAGAGCTTTTTTTGTGAAGACAAATAGAAATGTCCTCATTTGATCATCGAATAAACAGTCTTGACTCACAATTTTCAGTTAACCCTTTCACCCATGAATCAAGACGGGGTCAACAGCCCAAACACCCAACCTTTGTCAAGGAAAGCTGTTGACCTGGGTCATATTATATTGATAGGTCTCGTCTAAAATTTTCACTCTTATTATTTTTCATTACTGTTATGAAATTAATCAAAAACATTGAAGCAGACATTTGACCAGCAGGCAGTTTTTGGTCTGTTTTTTTTTTATAAAGGGGGAAAGGGTAAAGTAGGCCTCAAAATTTCATTGATTACCATCTGATATGATGGTCAAGTATATATTTGCAGTCTTCTTGTTGTCTTGTATTTGTCAGATAGACTTTATAAAAACCCAGTCACATTTTTTTATCTGACAAAGTTTGCCTCTTTCAATAAAGGAAACTAGTCCACTTACAGTATTTCATAGGCTCCAAAACATGTTCCGAGTAGTTAAAGACACTTTAATTTTTTGGGCTAATACAGTCTATGTCAAAATTTTACAGAGAAACGTGTGCAATATGGACAATAGTACTTCCATATGTATATAGGTTAGACAGGGACAGGTTAGCTTATGGAGAGTAAAGAGTTCGGACTGCGGAATAGGGTAATGACTACTAGGAAGTGGTTCTGGACAAAAAGACACAAATACAATTGTATTTTTATTTTTGAAAATAACTCTGCAAAACTATAAATATATGGAATCCGCCAAAACTCCAGGTGGCAAATACACTGTACATGTACACTAACGACAAGAAACTTTGATGTGAGTATATTCAACTGTGGTAATAAAATGTAATTCCTGTCCAGCTGGGAATTTTTCCAAGAAACATGAGTTTACAAATAGTTTTCAGAAACATTTTCAGTTCAATCAGTGCCAAACTTGAACTTATTGAAGATAGGATTTTTTTATGTTCTCCTGTGATAGTTTTCTCTGTGTGTTTTTCAATTAAATTATTTTTCAATTGTGTCTCACTTTTAACTTTGAAATTTTGTATGTTCAGTTTTTCACTCAACACTTGAACCTTTATACTTAAAAAGCTTCAGCTTGTTTTGCTGGAAGCAGGGAGCAGAATATATCAACAGCATTTTTGAAATGCATCAACAATGTTCTGTTTCACAAAATACAACTTTAATAGTTTTTGAGAGAGTTGAATACATTCAAACCACTTATCTTTGTTTTACATCTGTTTGGAATCTGAGGACATGGATACTTAAAGTTTCGTGTTTTTATAAAAAAATTCACTTTTGTCTTCTTTTCAAGATATTAACATGTGTCTATTGGATAGAGCCATAAACAGGATTGTATTTCTCCATATTGGGTGACAGAAGCATTGTCTAGGACACAAGGCAGTTCTTCCTATGAGATGTGGTCTGGTAATCTCTCAATGGGTTGGTCTGATGTAAATGCTTTACAGCACAATGTAGCAATGTCTGTGCTGCCTCAAGGTATGCTGAGTTGTTCTTATTGTCTTAACTCTTTCAGTGCCAATCATGCCTTGAGTTGATCTACTTAAGTCCAACTAGTCTGAATTGTCATAAGAGTCCCAGATTCGTATTCCTCATAAAAAGACCTTTCATTCAAGTACCAGTATGCCTATAGTTCCAGAGACAATACCCCAGGACAACAGCTTTTCTCAGTGCGCATTGGGAGCATTATGCCCAGTGCACGCTGAGATAAGCTGTTGACTCAGTCCCAAATTTGGCACTAAAAGGGTTAAATGTGCCTGTGGTGGGAAATGAAACACACTTTAATGTTTTCATTTTATTTTTTATTCTTGCAGCTTTAATTCTAGGCTTCCTGTCAGTGTCCAGAAGCTTTAATCCTCAGACATTCTACTGGCTGTTTTTAGTACAGGCAAGATATTGTATTTGTTACATACTAAATTCAAATCACTACTAATTCTTTGAATTGTGTACTATATTTTTGGTACAAAATAAAGATATACATATATATGATTAATATAATGTCTCTGACATCTGACGGGGAGGGGGGGGGAGGGGAGGAGGAGGATACTCCCATTAGTAACAATACTGGGTTTGGGCTGCTCTGAAGGCCCCTCTTTTCAGCAAAAATTTCCCTAACAAAGATTAAAGATTTTGCCAAAAAGTCCCTAAAAAAGGGCAATTTTTCTCTTTTATGGCCCAATGTTCCAAGAAATAGATAAACTTAAAAAAATTAACAAAGGTGGCTAAAAATGTAACATACCTTTCCTTTTTTTGTGTACAGGCAGCCACATCACCTCTCCAGGGATTCCTGAACTGCATCATCTATGGCTGGAAACGGGATGGTTTTAAACAGGCATTGATGGAGGAGGCACCTCTTACAAGTACAAATGTAGCTTCATATTCAACTTACAATATTTCACTGTGAGCTTTTCTAGAGGTGCCTATCAGTAGTTACAATGAGGTCAGGTGCTGAGGTCTCTCATTCATGTTGTCTGCTGGTTCACACAGTATTTTTCAAACTTACTGAATGGCTGATGCATTAACTCAGGTGCTGTTCTCTCTGTCATGTGGTATTGAATGTTTCAGTCATACATTTTATTCTGTATGGATCATTTTCTATCTTGAGGTATTGTTTTGTGATGGATGAATGGTTGAGTCTCCGTTGTGTACATATTTTGCTCAAGCACTTTTGCTCCATAGTAGAGCATGCCAGGTGATAACGTGTGATGCTGGATGCTCACTTTTAAGCAGTGTGTGGACTGGGCCTTTGACAGTGGAATTAGCTTCCTTTATTCTGATACTTCATGTTCAGACATTCTGTGTTCATATTTTATGTTCTGTTGGTATTTTCTCCGCTTGTGTGGCAATATTTAGTGATTTCAGCTCTTGGGCTGTCTTTTTTTTTTTTTTTGCAAACAGACTTTTTCGTCATTTTTATTATGTTATGTGCACAGTAATGTATTCTAAATGGATGGATGTACTGCTGTGAACAAAGAATCGATGTAATATTCCATTTGATGTCTAGCATCAACGTTCCAATTCTTATTTAACGTAATACGAGATGCAAGTAAGCTGAGCACAAAGTAAGTCTGCATTTCAAGAAAGGTATGCTTATGAATTTGTTGCAGTAACATACATGTATATGATGCTGTTGCCTGTACAGTTGCTTCGTGTGTCTTGTATATTTGTACGGACAGCCTAAGAGTCTCATTAAAAAATTTCCAGGCCAAAACAGCTCACTCATCTGCTAGTATTAGAGTGTACATTTATTTAAAGATTGAAGCATTTGAGATGTTGCAACATAGAATAAATCCAAAGGATAGGAGGATGACTGTGCCAATCAGCTGATGATTGCAAGTCTGGAAAACTTGTGGAACATAGACCTGTTTTAATTTTTCAGAGCACAGATCAGTCTGATTTCTCAGAATGTAGACTAGTCTTAATTTTTTAAGGAGTCAATAGTCTCTCTTAACATAGATTTGTCTAATTACTCTGATCACAGACCAGTCTAATTTCTAGGAACCTAAGAGTCAAATTCCTCAGACCATACACCAATTGAATTTCTCACGTATCAGCCAACTTTTCCAAAGGACACTGAAATGTATGCATCAGAACTGCATAAAAATGCTATTTTCACATATACACTTTTTGATACATTTTATCTATTTCATTCAGCCCAAACAGAAATTGAAAGTGGACTTGTAGATTTTTTTTTGCCTTTGTTTGTATGGGCACATTTAGGTCTGAGTTTCGCATCAGTACGCGGTTCAAACAACCATGTGTGTCAAAATGGAGCAAACCATTTCTAGTAATTCAGTATCATCCACAACAATTTAGGAAGAGTTTGCACCAGTATGGTATTTGCATGGAGATTCATCATCTTCATGTCCCATAAATGTAGTTTAAAATAAATGGTGCCAGTTTTACGTCAGCATGCATGACAGTTCACCAATAATTTAGTATACATGTATTATGGTGGACTAACTTGCTGCTGCTGTTGTTGTTTTTTTTTACTTTGACATGTACTCTGGAAAGCTGCATTATAAGAGGAAGTCAATCACATTAATTTTGTAACTGTATGAAAAATATTTGTGTGACTTTCCTTTCTCCACTTGAAGCTTGTGTAGTGCTTTGTTTTACTGATGCAAACATGCATGTTCTTTCAAGTTTTCTGTAATATATAACCATGTTAAGATTTCCTGTTCAATCTTGAATACTGTAAATCACTTTATTTTGCACTGTTTTTTAATTTCATGATTCTTTACATTTATTATATGCACAAATGTTCAACTGTAAATTGTAAAAAGGTCAGGTGCCACTGATTCAAATATTTAGACTGAAAGAAACCACAAAGACAATGCAATTTGTAAACAAGGCAAAAAATATACATGAAAATGAAGTGATTTATAGTACATATATTTTAAATTTCTTTGTACATTGTAACTGACTAGTACATTTTGTACCATAAATACAACTTTTTTTCTTTATAAAATCATGTTTTAAAATAAGCAAGTTTCACAAGTGACATCTTTATAAATCACAGATTTTGTATTGGCAATGCTCTTTTTTTTGTACAAAGATGACATTTTAACGTTTGTATGAAATACTGACTTTAATTATGCTTTCAACATGGTGAATGTGATGAATACCAATGAGTTGATTTGATTATTAACTGGAATGGAGTGGAATCAATGTGCAGTTTCCATGTTGTGGTGGGTGGGCGAGACATTGGTCATTAAGATTTTTTTTCCAAGGTCACATATCAGTTCAGGGTTAATTTTACATAAATTTGGTTACGATCAATTTAATTTTTAATTAATAAAGGGTGGTGGATTTTTAAAAGTTGAGTCAGATCTCTTTACGGGTAGACTTCAATTTTTCCTGATAGAAATCCATTTCCTCTTAATGTGGTAGGAGGTATGTTATCTACATCAATTATTAATGTTGCTGATTAAAAAAAAATTGAATTGTGGACAAGTGCTCTCAGAATCATGAGAACAGGATGACTGGGGTCTACAGATTTCCTTGGGGGCAAGTTGAGGGCTAGGCACTCAACCTGCTCCCCTTCTCTTCCCCAAGAGACTGTTGACACCATCATAACAAAACAGGGAAAGGGTCAAGCAGCTGGGCTTGGTGACAAGAATGGGGTGTTCCCCATACTGTCACACGGGCTGTTTCACATAACTTTCAGATAAGGAATTTCAGGGAATTAAAAAGATAAACTTCTCGAGTCATTTTGGGTTATGTAGTGGATTAGAAGAAAAGGCAAGTGGTATGCAAAAAAAAAATCATTCCAAAATATTTTAATCTATAAAAATAAAATTCATGTACTTATTGATTTGTGATATGTGGTATGGTTTGTGTTTGATGTCAACTATTCACGCTTAAAAAAGGACAAAAGACTACAAATGTGCAAAAGATAATTAAGAGGTTTATTTTTTATGATGATTGCTGAGACAATACTCTGGTAATATTCCACTCAAACTGAGGGTCACATGACAGAATTCAATAAAATCTGTTTTGCAGATCAAGTTCAATGCATGTCTTTGTTGTAGTGTATCCTCATAAACACATTGATACTTAGTCCCTGCTTATGAATAAATTATGTATGAAACAAAAAGTCCACACTGGGTCCTGGTCTGTTTTCTTTATTTACTACTACTACTACTACTACTACTACTACTACTACTACTACTACTACTACTACTACTACTACTACTACTACTACTACTACTACTACCACTACTACTACTAATAATAATAATAATAATCATAATAATAATAATTTATTGGACCTCCACTTCGGGAGAAGTAAAAGATATAAATACATCAAGATAAAAGTACATGCACATCAGGATAAAAAGAACTGACAGTTAAAATATACACTGTACTGGTCAGGTGTATTCAAACATGATTATAATCTTATTGTACCCCTAGAGTTAGCCAGTTACCATTATATTAAAAATGAGACTAATATGTAATCTGTCCACCACGACCTGGATGACTGAGCAGATATGTATCGCATAAAAAACACATCGATTAAACCCATTAAAATGCCTTTACCAACATAGTGGCAAGAATATGCTCGTATTCCCAGGGACGGTTGGAATTTTCGTGGAGGATAAGATATCTGAGGGAGCCAACAACTCCATCAGGTTGACTTTCAAATGAGGAGGAGTTGATACCATGGACAGAACGTTGATTAAAAAACACGTCAGTAGGGGACATGCCTTGGCAGTGTACTCTGTCGATCATAGTCTTGGCGACAAGTCCCGCGGTGCCTTGAGTCGTATACCTGGCAAGAAAATGAGAGTAGAGCCTCCTATAGGGCGATTCAACGTTGGCTACCCTGCACAGCAGGGACACTGTACTGTGCTCAATTGTATCCTTGACCCGTGGAATCCAGAGGGCCTTCAAAACAGCAGAGATTTTTTCACAAATACATGGGGAAACTTTTGTACAAAAATGCAAACACTCAGATCTATAATTTGCAACATTGAAAAGCTGTTCTTGCACAAAGGAAAAAAAATAATCACAACCTGAAAGAATTTTAGTTTAAATTTATTCGTTTTACTTGGATTACCCAATAGTACAAAATACATATCTAATCAAGGGGTTCTCCAAACACGGAGACTCGCAATGTACCTGTACATACAAGACGCACATGTCAGAACAATACATGTATACAATAAATGATTATGTGCTAAATAACCGTTCAAATTTGACTGCAACGTGAGCCAAGAGATAATGTGACTATTGCACCTGAATATCCCCTGCAGAGCACACCAGCAAGGCAGGGGCTGAAGGGGAAGTGCTACTCCCAGCCAGGCACAAACATGGCCCGATGCACAAATTCTATCGCATACCTTGGTGTTTGAGATTACGTAAGATTACATAAGTGCATGTGCAGGCAGTACAATGTTATTGCTTCAGGCAGACACGCGTTTTTTTTTAAGAAGAAGAAAGAACTTTGAGTTTTTTGGCAGCTATGCCACCAAAAAAGGAAAACATGAAAAACATGCAGACGTGGCTCTGCAGGCACTGCAGAGCTAAGAGAATAGAGACAAGCCTGGCGTGCCAGGTACCCAGTCAGAAAAAGTGGCTGAGGAGGGCTCCTCCTCAAAGCAAAAGCCTAAATGTAACAAAGAGAAAGGTGCTGATGCCAGTGGGGACGGCACAGATAAAACTGAAAATACATGTAGAAGCCACGGTAATAAAAAGAACGAAGGGCTAGAGTCCCGCATTGGCAAGCTTGAGTCTGGGTTGGACAAAATTCTTGCTTATATAGAGGCAAATGAAGAGGCCGATTATGACTATGCCCCTGATGCAGATCATGGTGATGAAAACCAAATTGGCGGGCCTGAGAATGACCCGGAGAATGAAGATGGGTCAGACCATGAGGATGGCGAAATTGCCGACCCCGCACCAGCAAAAAGGCAGAAATTATCACTTGTTGGTAAACTGGTACAAGGCCTGAAAAAAAAAGAAAAAGAGGGTGCTGCTTTGGTTGACCCGGACCTGGTGGACACGATAAACCATGTCATCCAGGAGGAACCTGATGAAGAGAAACGCGCTATCATACAAGAAAAAATCAAACAGTATGCAACCCTGGAAAACTGCGACCAACTTAAAGTCCCACGTGTGGACAATCTGTTGTGGGATCAATTGGAAACACAAATGCGCTCAAGGGATGTTGGCCTGCAACAGGTGCACCAAACTCTGTTGACTGCCATCACAGCACTGGCCCGGGGAATGGATGACCTCCTTCTGCGGCAAAGAACTGACGAGAGCCTGGAAAGTGAGGTGACGGTCCTCATGGATTCACTCTTTTTATTGGGGACAGTGAATGTGGATCTCAGCATAAAGCGTAGAGAACTAATAAAACCAGACTTGAATTCCGAGTACAAGATGTTGTGTGTGTCTACGGGCCTAGTTACCGACAAACTTTTCGGGGAGGACTTCGCCCAGCAAGTGAAAAACATTGCCAAGGCAAATAAGATCAAGAGCAAACTTAGCGGTTCTCCTGGTGGCTACTGCCAGGGCCGGGGACGGCCATTCTCTGGATTCAGAGGATGGAGAGGAGGCCGCGGTGGCAGACAGTAGTATGCTGATAACCAGTTTGGCAGGTCTGCTGAATATTGGAATAACAACCAGGGAAACGGAAAGAGGGGCGCCATGTCTCAGACCAATCAGAACAGCGACAAGAAAAAACATTAAAGGTAAGCTGTTCAAAATATGGTGGCAGATTGGCACAGTTTGCCCAAAACTGGGAAAAATATACATCGGACCCAAGTATATTAGACACCCTAAAACATTGCCATATCGATTTTGAATATAAACATTTCAAAATGGTGGACAAATGGCTGCCAGATTGATTACAAAGATTTGCTATATGGCATCTGTGGACCTCCGCCAGGCATACTTCATGGTCCCCATAGCAAGAGAGCACAGAAAATACTCGAAATTTACTTGGGAAGGCAAACTCTACCAGTTTGTTTCATTGCCAAATGGTTTGGCGTGTGCGCCCCGACAGTTTACAAAATTGTTAAAGCCCATTTTTTCAACACTCCAATCAGAAGGATTCACATGACTTCAAGTTGGATATTTTGATGATAGTATTTTGATTGCAGAAACTGCAGAAGAATGCAGAGCTGGCATAGAACGCATGATTGAACTGTTCACAGAACTGGGCTTTATTATTAATTTTGAAAAATCAGTGTTGGAGTCCACTCAACAGTTGACTTTTCTTGGTTACAATTTTGATTCTTGTGAAATGAAAATCACGCTTTGACAAGCAAAAGTGGCAAACATGTTAGAAGCTTGTGAGAGTGTGCTTAGGAAAGCACATGTTAGCATTCGTGAAGTAGCACACGTTGTAGGACTTATGATAGCCTATAGTGAAGGAGCAGAACTGGGGCCTTTACATTATCGTCTTTTAGAAAAAGACAAAATTGATGCATTGAGGTTGAAGTTTGGTGACTTCAATAGACATATGACTATATCAAGTGAGGGCAAACAAGATTTGTTATGGTGGTTGGAAAATGTAAGCACTCAAAGCAAAGAGATTTGGAGAGACCAGCCATCAGTGTTAATTACCTCTGATGCATCATTAAAGGCATTGGGTGCTGTTTATGGTTCTAGCTCCACCAGAAGAGATTGGAACTTACATAAAAAGTCTCTACACATAAATGTACTAGAAATAAAAGGAGCTTTGTGTGCACTACAGTCATTTTGTGGTCCTTTTTCAGATGTTCACGTTCAATTCCGCCTCGATAATTCTACAGTAGTCGCTTATATCAATCATATGGGTGGCTTCAAATCAGTACAATGTAATGCAGTAGCAAAAGAGATCTGGGAATGGTGTATTGAAAGTAATCTCTGGCTCTCAGCATGCCATGTGCTGGGGGTTCAGAATGAGGCTGATGAAGAATCTAGACAATGTCACGATCAAATGGAATGGAAATTGGACCCACAGGTTTTTCAAACATTAGTGGAGCTGTGGGAGGAACCCCAAATTAGGAAAGTAGCCCCCCTGCAGGGTAATTTAACGGAAGTCAATGCACCTGAGGTTCAGACTGATAGGGCTCAGGTTAGGATAAATGTAGGACCCAACATGCAGGAGAACGGCGTGTCACGTCAAGTGCCAGTCAGCATAGGACAGTCATTGCCCACCACCATGGGTATAGGTCAGGCCACCCCCAGGATTTTTGGTATGGGTGTGGGACAACCATTGTCCACCAGTATGGGTGTAGGTCAGGTTGCCCCCAGGACTCTCGGTATGGGTATGGAGCAATTGTTGTCTGATAATAGGGGTGCACCGGCCTATTTCTTCGGGAGGACGAGCCTTGCGACCATGCATACAGGTACGACCCAGGTACCAGGTGGGTATGATGGGGTTGCCTTTGGGGGCAATGGTCATCAAGTAGTATGCGCCCCTCCTGAAGTGAGTGGACCCCCCCGGCAGGCCGGATGGTGGATGTCCCCCCACCATTTTGGTATGAGTCTTCAGCAGGGCCAGGACGTGAATATGATCCCGGGAGAGAGCG
Source organism: Hermodice carunculata (assembly GCA_964020975.1). NCBI lineage: Eukaryota > Metazoa > Annelida > Polychaeta > Eunicida > Amphinomidae > Hermodice > Hermodice carunculata. The sequence continues at coordinate 30,665,257 of OZ026622.1, read as the reverse complement.
GGGTGTCAGAGATTAGAGATGCTGTAGATGCATCTCAGGGTCTACCCCCTACTGGGGTCCCCGGCATCAATTAACGTTCGCGGACGAGTCTCCATGGCCGGGGAGATCGATCGGTGGTGACCGAAAGGAAGGTGACTTACGGAATGTTGGCCGTGGTGCGGATGGAACCCCCAGGGATAACAGTGATCACCAAGGGCCACCCCCACTCGATGTGGGTAGACACAGGCCCCCTAGAGGCAGAGATGGCCATGGGGTGTGGGTGCCAGCCAATCATGGTGAGGATGGGCCCCCCAGGGATTACACTGAACACCAAGGGCCACCCCCACTCGATGTGGGTAGACGTAGGCCCCCTAGGGGCAGAAATGGTTATGGGGAGGAGGTGCCGGCCTATCAGGGGGAGGGCAAGCCCCCAAGGGATGACAATGGCCACCACAGGCCACCCCTGCTGGGTGTGGCTGGACGCGAGCCGCCTAGAGGCAGGAATGGTTATGAAAGGCGCACATTTGCCAATCGTGATAGGGATGAGCCAAATCGAGATACGGACGATCAGGAAGGGCTGCCCCCAGTCGACTGGGAAGCCCTTGAGCCCCTTAGAGGTGGAGGTGATCACCAGAGACATGCTCGAGATAGGCCTGGGGCTGCACGTGAACCTATGCTGCATGACCTAAAGCAGGGGAAGCAGGCGCTCGAGGAATTTGCAGAAGAGATTCGACGGTTGGTGCCCCTGGTGTACAATACAATTGCGCCGGCAGACCAAGAAGAGTTTGTGGTGGATGCATTTTTAAAATGATACAGAGACAAGGAGGTCGCATGTTTAGTCATGGCCCAGAATTCTAGCACTCTAGCGGAAGTTGAGGATCTGGTTAGGGCTAGAGAATGTGCATATGTCTACAGCCATGGAACTAGCCGTGAGTATTCCCTTGCCAGGCCACGTGTCAGAAGGGTGACATGGACAGGTGACTATGCGCCCGCTGCAGATGAGGTTGGAGAGTATGACTGCCAGCGGATCGGTTGGAATGGCCCTCTCAACAAGCAGTGTGTGGTCACCGAGGACGGCCAGCTGGTTGCTGCAATGGAAGAAATGACCAAGGGCCTGGAAAGCATGTCGAGAGAGATGACTAAGGGCATGGATGGCATGACGAAAAGTATGGATGGCATGACGAAAGGTACGGATGGCATGACTAAAGGTATGGATGGCATGTCAAGAGAGGTGACAGGGCTGGGAGCTCGGATGTCCAAGGAGTTTTGTTCTTTTACTCACAGATTCAGCGAGGCATTCAAGCTAAAGCCCTCCCATGCAGAGACACCTAAGGGCGCAAGTACTATTCCCGAAAGAGACAATAGAGGACAGACTTCCTCCGTGGTAGAGAGCGCAGGCAGGGGTCGTCCGTTTAGACCAGAAAGTCCATACAGAGGTATGACAAGTGGCGCTAGGTCGCCACCCCCCATGAGGACAGGGAGTCCATCGAGGAACGGTGGACGGTGTTTAAAGTGTAACAAACTTGGACACTACAAAAATGAGTGCCCACAGATGCGTTCCCGCAGTCCTAGCCCCGTTTTCATGTCGGGAAACTAGTAGGGGTTGAGTCAGCAGGCTGAGGCTCAGCCCGTGAAAGGTGGTTATCACCTCATGTAAATAGGCCTCCAGATGAAGAGAAAAATCCAAATGTTACAATGGGGAATTCCCCGGTCGCTGAGAATACGCCAGCCAGCCATGAAGGTTTTAAGGTGGGTCGAGCAACCTATGGGCTGGAAGAATGGGTTCCAGGGGGGAACGGGTCGCATGAAAACATAGAAACGGAGGTTTGCGTTTGGGAAGTTAGAGGAGTAGGAGTCACCCTTATGGTTAACATTGAAGTAGGGGGCTGCTCACAGCTGGCAGTGGTTGACACTGGTGCACAGGTTACTGTATTGTCTGAGGCAATGGCAGGGCGGATGGGAATTCCCGCTGGAATCCTGGCGGATCTACCAAAGGCTAAACTTCGAGGTTTCGGCAAAGCTGGCTATGTTGAAGGGAAGAGAGGAATCTGGGTGAGGTTACGAGTGGGAAGTCGAGAGATCAGGTGGCCAGTGTTTATTGCACCCGCCAGGAATGACGTACTACTCGGGCTTGATTTTCTCATGGCTATCGACGCCACCGTCAAGGCTAGAAGCAGATTATGGGTGGATGGTGAACTGATACCCATTCAGTTCAGGCTTAGCACTCCCCAGGGGGCTCAAACCAGAGTCTTTTTGGAGGAGGCGGTTAATCTCAAACCAGAGACCGAGAGATTGGTATGGGGTAAGGTAGAAGTCCCAGATCCTAATTCCTACGCTATCTTAGAGCCAGTCAGCATACACGAAGATGTTTTAGTCGGCAGTGTCTTAGTGTGCAAAGGGAAAAGGATTCCATTGACACATATTAACATGTCTTGTTATGAGGTGTCGCTGTCTTTGGGTGTTTGTGTAGGGTGGCTGGCTGAGGCTGAGGTCTAGGAGGATTCGCGTGCCCAACATGAGACAGAGTCTCATGGGGGAGTTGACTGCACTCCACCACAGCAAGGTTAGTGTGTCCAGGAGCCACATGAGATGGAGTCGGGGGGGGGGGGGGAGTTAGTTGCGCCCCACCTCAGGTGTCGCGTTGTGAAGTTATGGTCCCAGACACAACAATTGAAGAACAGGACACACAGAGGACTGCAAATAATGCCGACAGTGAGCCTGAGGAGCCTGGCGACACAAGTTGCACAGTTCCGGCCCATCTTGAGGAACTGTATAAATGAAGTAGTGAAGGACTTTCTGCAACGGAAGCTGGAGAACTTAGAGACTTGCTGTGAGAGTATCAAGACATTTTTGCTACCAATGACTCAGACTTAGACGTTTTTGGAGGGGTAAAACACTGGGTGGAGACAGGATCGGCGCGCCCCGTGAGGGACTCGCCAAGGCGGACGCCTCTTGGTTTTCAGTCCGAAGACGAAGCCCATTTGAATAAAATGTTAGAATCAGGGGTTGTTTCCCCATCCAGCAGAGGAGAGTGGGCTTCACCTGTTGTTCTGGTGAGGAAGTGTGATGGAGGAGTCCGGTGGTGCGTTGATTACCAGAAGCTAAATGACCTTACCATTAAAGACAGTTGCCCGCTGCCAAAAATAGAGGAATCCCTCGACACTTTGAGCGGTTCCCGCTGGTTTTTGGCCCTCGAAATGAACAGCGGCTACTATCAAATCGAGGTCGATGAGCGCGATAAAAAAAAGACCGCGTTTACAACCTGACACGGTTTGTTCCATTATAACCGAATGCCTTTTGGGCTCTGTAATGCGCCGTCAACTTTTCAGCAAGCGATGGATCTCGTGCTTCGGGGGCTACAGTGGAAGACACTGCTCGTGTATATTGATGATGTAATCATGACCGGTACATCTTTTTTGGAGCACCTGACCCGCTTACGCGAAATTTTAAAGTGCTTTTGGACCAACAAGTTGAAACTTAAAGCCAAGAAATGTCAGCTTTTTCGTGATTCGGTTGTGTTTTTGGGGCACCTGGTGAGTCAGGAGGGGATACAAACGAACCCCGTGTTAATGGAAAGTGTGGCAAAATGGCCACCCCAGCCACTGTTCGAGAACTACAGTCCTTCATGGGCCTGACCAACTACTACAGAAGGTTTGTGCAAGACTATGCTGCGATTACTGCACCACTGACAGATTTGTTGGTCAAGGGTGTGCCGTTTCAGTGGGGTCTGGAGCAGGACCAGGCCTTTCACATGTTGAAGGAGAAGCTAATCTGCCCCCCGCCCCCATCCTGGCATACCCGAAACCGAACCAGACTTTCATACTTGACACGGATGCAAGCTCTGTGAGTCTGGGGGCCGTCTTGTCACAGGTACAGGATGGCATCGAGAGACCAATAGCCTACGCCAGCCTGCGATTCAACAGGTCCCAGCGAAACTATTGTGTGACCCGCCGCGAACTACTGGAAGTGGTTAAATTCACCAGGCAGTTCAGACATTTTTTGCTTGGCAAGAAGTTTATTCTACGCACCGACCACAGTAGTCTAACACGGCTGTTCAGGTTTAAGACCCCAGGCGGACAGTTAGCCAGATGGCTAGAGTCCATGAGCCAATTTGACTTTACTATACAACATAGGCCAGGCGTGCGGCATGCTAATGCTGATGGTCTTTCGAGGCTGGGGATGGACACTGATGTCTGTGACTGCTACGACGTAGAAAAAGATGTTGAGGGTTTGCCTTGCAAGGGCTGCGACCATTGTCGTCGTACTCATGAAGCGTGGTCCAGATTTGTGGACGATGTTGATGACGTGGTTCCACTGGCCGTGAGAAGCATTGACCAAGCTGAAGTGACCATAGAGACTGACCAGGAGGAGCCATCCAAATGGCTGAGGGCCAAAATCCCCACGGACTTGCATGACCTGCAGATGGAGGACCCGGATTTAGCTGAGGTCTTCTGTTGGGTGTTGGAGGGACGGCCGCAGCAGCAGGAGATGACTGGCGCGTCTCCTTTGTGGAGAAAGTATTGGCTGCTGTGGTCGCAACTATCGGCTGTGAGTGGAGTTCTCTACTATGATTGGGTAAACGCTGCTGTGGGTAGGACTGGCAGATTATTGGTGGTCCCTCGTGGTATATGAAGGGACCTTCTCAAATCACATCACGAGCCACCCACAGCTGGACATCAAGGCATTACAAAGATATTAGCCCGATTGAGACTCTTTTACTTTTGGCCAGGAATGAGTGCGGATGTGGCTGATGTGGTACACACTTGTGCCACTTGTGGTATGTGCAAGAGACCAAACCGTCATGGCAGGGCACCCTATGAGATATACCAAGCAGGGGCTCCTATGGATAGGGTGCAACTAGACATCCTTGGACCCCTGCCTATGAGCGACTCCAGATACAAATACATCTTGGTGATAATGGATCAGTTCACTAAGTGGGTGGAAGCGTACCCTTTGGAGGACCAGACTGCAAAGGTCATCGCCCAGAAGCTTGTCAATGAATTTGTTGCCCGTCTGGGAAGTCCGTTAGAGATCCATACTGATCAGGGGAGAAACTTGGACGAAGAGCTGATTCGCGAAGTGTGCCGCTTGATCGAAGTCCGTAAAACGAGAACAACACCATACCGCCCGAGTTGTAATGGCTTGGTCGAGCGCTTTAATAGGACTTTGTTACAGATGATCAGGTGCTACGTTAGTCGGAATCAGTGTGACTGGGATAAACATGTGGCACTGCTTTCTGCTGCTTACAGGAGCACACCACATCCCAGTACGGGCATGAGTCCGAACCGGCTAATGCTGGGTCGCGAAACCAGATGGCCGCCAGATTTAGAATTAGGCCAGGCGACCACCCCAGGTGAACATGAAACCTATTTGGACTATGTGCAAGATCTTGCCAATGCCCTGGAGGATACACAAGATATAGCGAGGGAGACCTTGGTAGTCCGTCAGGAACATCAAAAGACGGTCTATGACACAAAGATTTTGGAGCGCACATTTGAAGCTGGAGACTTGGTACTCATTAGGGACACCCGTAGAGTTCCCGGAAAGAGCTCTAAGTTGCAGCCAATGTGGCAGGGACCATATGTTGTGGAAAAGCAATGGGGTCTGGCTTTGTACGTGGTGCGATCTAAGCAGAGTGCCAGGGTGTATCACCATGATAGGCTAAAGAAATACCGAGAAGAAGACATTCCGGCTTGGCTGAGGAGGGCCCGCTAGAGGATTCTGACTGCGCCAACTGCCGAGGAGCCAGATGAGGATGCTACCCCAAGGCCGGAAGAGGTACTGGAGCCGGAATGTGCAGGTGGAGATGTCCAGGTGCCGGAGCCAAGGGGACCAGAGTTACTGACCTCCGAGTAGGGCGATGTTAGAATCTGTCCTAAAACACGAGGACAAGGCCGCAGTCCGCGTGATGACAAGACTGTGGCCCAAGTGGGAGAACCCCCTCCACCTGATGCTCCACCACAGCGTACTACCCAGCGGGGTAGACCGGTTGTTTTGCCGGCGCGGTTCATTAGATAACAGTGACAATTCTCCTTTTGGGGTTCCTCCAAGTAAATATACTTTGGGGAAGATAGACAATGAATGTGTGGGTAACTTGTTACAGCTGTTTAAGCGGCCATTTCCTTTTGTATTTGCAGGTGTTTCTTTGTTTGCTGATACATCATGATACCTAGAGTATTACCTACGCCCAGAGAGATCACCCCCAGGTTTGGTGAAGTAGCGGGAGGAGGGCAAAATTTTACTGTGAGAATAGATAATGATTTTCATGGGCTGTCGGGGCGCCAAGCATTTTTTGATGCCATTATGATAGAGCAATTATGTGGCCCCGGGTCGGGATTTTATCCCCTTAATGTAAATGCTGCCACTCATGAGAGTGGGTGGGGGACCGTACCCCTAAATTGCGTGGACGTTGGCATCCAGACAGATTCGGATGGTCAATGGGGGGCATCTTTGTCTCCAGCGTGGTTGGAGGAGATGTGTAAAGTGATGAGGCTGGGTATTGCTGACAGTCTGCAGGAGGCGGGGCGTCTTGTGGACATGCGCTTGCATGATGAGGCTCAGCCGCATGTTGCTGTCGACCGAACCGTATTGCAGGTGGAGCCGCCTGTTGAAGAGGAAGTGTCGCTGCTGCCAGCTGTCCCCCTTGGGTGGGAGGATTGTGGGGCGGAGGTACCTCTGCTGCCGGCTGGCCCCGTTGGATGGTCAGACTGTGGGGCTGGGGATTTTTCGAGAGCAGCTGAGACTTGGGGCCCCTCCATCATCTGGACCTACTGCACCAGTGGTGTTTGATTATTCTTCAGGCGCGGTGTCACCAAAGGGTGAGCAGAGGCCGTAGGGTTTCCCTAGACAGGAACGACCGCCAGGTGCATACCCCGGAGATGTGCCCACAGTTGGGCAAGAGGAAGGGACGGGGTTGACCCTGAGTCATATAAGGAGTAGGGAAAGGCGAAGGAAACGGACCTTTCATCCGGCAAGAAGGAGTGCGGCCCCGGCCTGGATGCGCCCAAGAGGAAGGAGGGATGTCCGGCAGGAGGGATGTCTCGCAGCACGTGGGAACATCAGTGACCCCCCCCCCCCACGAGGTCTTATGCCTGGTGCCCAGTATGTGAAGATTTCGTGCCAATGTTACGTCGGCATGCACAGGCACGTCACATGGTTTGTTACCCCACAGGCTGCATGTCGGCCGTGTGAAGTTAGTGCCAACACAACATCCCATTTGCAAGCCCATACTGGGAAGAAACACCTCTGTGACACTCAGATCAGCCCGGATGACTGGTGGGAACTGATGATGGCCTTTCTTGACAAAATTGCCAGCCACCTTGGGGTCTGCCGGTCAGCCTTGCCGCAAGAAATTTATGAGAGGGGGTGGACTTTGACAGGGTCATATTTCGAGGGCGAGGACTTCCCTCGGTATGCTGACCAAGAGTTTTTGCCAGGAGACCTGAACGTGCCACAGGATCCTACAATGCCTGCCACCCTCCGAGACCAGCTTGGGTGGAAACAGATCTTATACATTTTAGCCCACACAGTGGACCCCAGGCGGAGGGTCATTGGACAGGAGTTGGTGTTCTCTCTGTACCCAGAGGAGGGCCATGTGTACTTTCTCCTTTAAAAGTGTCACCAGTACCTATAGTTCACGCTTTTTAAGCGGCTTACATCTATTGCAATAGTTACCGGGTTAATTAATACAGTTTGAGAGATGCTTCAGAGTACAGAGCCGGCATTTCCGAGTCACTTAGTGCCATATGGGGCATCACGTTTGCATCCTTAAGTGGTGAATCTTAAGTCTTAGACCTGCTAGACAGCAGGCACGAGTTAACTGATGTGAATATAGTTGATAACAACCGCTCTTTAGTGGTGAGCTACTCCTTTGTAGTGCCGATCTTATAGATTCTGCTCTTTTAAGCGGTCATTACGTAAAGGTATGTGCCAGGTAACCCCCCTATTGTAGTGTAAACTCTGGGATATATCATATATCATTTTGTTTCATATAACAGTTATATTTCCTCTGGAGGGTGTCATGAGAATGGTTTAACTTGGCCTGATGGTGCAGCTTGTGTGGACGCAAGGGAGGCGGGGGAGTGGTGAGGTAAAATTTTGAGTTTGGCCCTGAACTTCCATGGGAAGGGTGGGGTGATCTCATGACATCACTTGGCGCCTCGCACCACATGTATAACATCAAGCTGAAAACTCCAGAATTGAAGTATCTGAAACTGCAATGTAATTTGAAATATGAAGTTTTTCAATGTAAAACTATTATTAAGAAACATTACTCACCATAGGTCACTTAAGCTGGTCCCCACGCACTTGAGGTGCTTTGCCAGAGCTCCCAAAAAATTTCCGTGGGTCCAGTGCCGTACCATGCTGCTGCAATGACTGTCCTAGATGCCCTGTGGCGTGTCACAGCACCCCTAGTGTCAGTAATGCGTACTAGCGAGCATGCACAATCAGTTTCCTACACTGTGTAGGAGGGACCGAAAGGGGGGATGGTTGGGTGGGAATATTAGTGACCTATGGTGAGTAATGTTTCTTAATAATAGTTTTACGTTCAAAAACGTCATATTAAGGACACATTACAGCACCATAGGTCACTTAAGCTGATATAAAATCAGACTGGAGGAGGGAGGTACCTCCTAAAGTATCTACCCCAAAAAACTCCACACTAGAGAGCCACGGACCAGAAAAAAAAAGCATCCTGTGACCCTACACCAGCTCCGTTGAGCTGGAGAGAGTGGGGGAGGCACCCCCTAAGACTGGTTGGATGCGGCTGTCGGGAAGCACTTCAGCGCCAACAGCCGCTCCTCCTGTTCTACCAAGTCCCGCAGGTAGAAGGACGTAAAGGTATTATGAGAAAGCCACCGTAAGGCAGCCATAATATCCCCTACTGACACGTTTTAAATGCACCCCAGGAGGCAAAGAATGCCCTAGTCTCATGAGCCCTGAGAGAAAGCAGATGGCTGAGCTCTTCATCACGCCGGCCAGATGGTACTTGGAGACAAGGTCCCAGAGTCAGTCTGCTTAAGGGGAAGAAACAGAGGTTTCTGCCCAGCTCAATGAGGTTCAGTCCTACTTAAATAGAACCGGAGCGCTCTCACAGGACAAAGGGCCCGATCTGGCTCGGACCTCGACATTGTCGCCGAAAGGGACTTAACCCAAAACCCCGTCAACTGTGTTGACGGGTCATGGGCTACTTGTGTCTTGGACACAAATCCCACTCGGGGCCTTAGAAAAACATCTTTCCCATCAGAACACCACCTGATGAGGGACCTATCTAAGGCGTGTATCTCCCCGCACCTAGCACCTGTGGCCAGAGCTTACAGGAAGACCGTCTTGAAGGTCAAGATCTTAAGATTGATCGAGCCCATATCCTTAGGCTTGAACGGGGACTTGGTCAATGCCCCTAATACCACGGAGAGGTCCCAGCGAGGCACTACATTGCGCTCTACTGGTCGATCAGTATAAAAACTGTTGACAAGCCCACAGAGAAAAGGGGCTGTCCCCAGACTCTGCCCCCTGACCTTAAGGGTAGCAGCAATGGCCGACTTGTACCCCTCGATGGTGCAAACCTTCAAGTGCCCTTCCTCAAACAGACTTAACAAGAAATCTGCGACCTGCTGGACCGTCGTCTCCCAGAGCGATAGTCCTTTAGCAGAGCACCAGACAGCAAACTTGTTCCAACGCGAGTCATAGATCTTCAAAGAAGACTTACAAAGTTTCCTGCGGGCAACCCGTTCAGCCACCCCCTTTGAGAAGCCTGCTGAACCAACACCAGAGGCAATAGTTTCCAGACATGAAGCCAGAGAAACTGCGAGTTGCGGTGGAACTTGTTTGAGCCTGGTTGACGGAGCAGACGAGGAAGAAGAGGAAGAGCCCGTGGGGGCTCCAAGCTCAACTCCAGGAGGTCCAAGGACCTTTCCCTCTTGGGCCACCAAGGGCCCACAAGAAGGACTTCGCACTGCTCCTCCCAAATCTTGTGCAACACTTTCGGCAAGAGTGGGGTTGGAGGAAAGGCATACGCCCACATCCCCTGCCACGAAATTGACATGGCGTCTGTGGCCCATGCAAATTCATCGGGGAATGGGGAAAAAAAGGTGTCGATCTTGCGATTGTCCCTAATGGGGAAGAGATCGATGTGCGGTCAGCCCCAAAAAGGCCCAGATCACTTCCACCACCCTGGGATTCAGAGACCACCCAGTCTGAATCACTTGCGATCGGCGCGAGAGCAGGTCTGCCTTGACATTTAGGCAACTGGAAATGTGCCGACATTGGATCCTGATGCCGTACTGACGGCACCAAAGCAAGATCGACTTGGCCAGGGAAAACAGCCTTTTTGACCTGGTACCTCCCTGTTTGTTGATGTACGTAACCGCCGTACGGTTGTCGCACACCACCAGGACGTGCTTGTTCTCCACCTGTGACTTGAACTGGAGAAGGTCGCAACGAATCGCCTCCAGTTCCGAGCCAGTTGATGGCAAACTGCCTCCACAGAAGAGGCCATTCCCCTGAGGCTGTCACAGAGTCCAAATGGGCTCCCCAGCCCTGAAGGGAGGCGTCGGTAAACAGAGCTACCTCGGCGCTGAACGGCATCAGGGACTGTCCCGGCATCACGTTCGCCCGACGAGACCACCAACTCAGAATTAGCCGATCGTGAGGCTGAATCGAGATACGTTGGGACAAGAGCCTGCTCTGTCGATCCCACTGATCGCGGAAACTGAGCTGGACAGGCCGACGATAAAGCCTCCCCAGGGGAACTTGAGAATCCATGGACGTTAGGGTCCCTACCAGACGCATCCATTGATGTGCTGATGGGGCTGACACCCTCCTGAAGATGTTCAAGAGGGAGACAAGTTGCCTCCATCTGTCCTCTGACGGGAGACAGATGAAACGGACCATCAAAAATTGAATCCCCGGAAAAACAAACTCCCTCACGGGCGTTAGACTGGACTTCGGGAGATTCACAATGAGACCTAACTTCGCACATAGATTCAAAACGAACTGCGTGTTCCAAAGAAGTTGGCCGTGGTCCTAAGACTGCAGGAGCCAATCGTCCAGATAGATGTGCAGCCGGATCCCTTGCCAATGCACAAAAGCTGCTACCCAGCTCATGACCCGAGTGAAGACGAGCGGTGGAGGCGCCAGGCAGAACGGGAGAGCACGGAACTGAAACACTCTTCCGTTGACCATGAAACGCAAAAAATTTCCGAGAGCACGGAGCTGTGGAAAAGTGAAAATAAGCGTCTTCCAGGTCTATTGAGGTTGCCCAATCGCCTTGTTGCATCGCCACCATGATGGTGGTGGGGGTCTCCAACTTGAAGTGCTGCACAACAAGATATTCGTTGAGACGTGACGGGTCAATCACCGGTCTTTGTCCGCCGTCCTTTTTTGGTACCAAATAGAGACAGCTGTAAAAGCCTGGAGACACAACATCGAGCACTGGTTCGATGGCCTGTTTGTCTACCAGCTTTTGCACGGCCTCGTCCAAGAGTGCCCGGTCCGCTTCTACGCGAGGCGGAAACGAGAAGGGGACTCTTGAAAGTGGAGGACTGCCCTCGGCAAAGTCCAGTATGTAGCCATGACGGACGACATTCCTGACAAAAACATCGTCCGTTAATCGATCCCATTGGTCGGCCACCGACACTAGTCGCCCTCCTACCAACCCTCGCCAAGAAGGTGGAGAAGGATCGAAGACCGGTGGGCCCGCAGAGATGTCGGACGACCGGCGCGCATCCTTAGGGACGAGTCGCCGGTTTCCGGTTGCCCTCAGCACCAGAAGAGACCGACCTCGAAGACTGGCCACCCTTCTTAGTCGGCTTTGGCCTCCGCGGCTTCTGCTGTGGCCCGGGGCCACGCCCAGCTGTGGCAGGCTGACTGGGAAGGGCCGTCCCTTTGGACGACCTCGCACCCCGCAACAAAGCCTCATCCAGAGACTTTTGCCACTTCTCCTTGGCCATCTGATCCCCCGTCAAGGAGTGGGACCAACCCCTGACTGAATAGCCCCGGACCAACAGGATCCAGGGGCAGGCGGTAAGCGGCCTTGCTTACCTCCGTCGGTACAACTCCAGCCTGGACTTTGGCTTTGCCAGCAACCCACCCCGGGCTAGGCCGTCCCCGGAGGATCCCATTTCTGGCGCGTCGCTAGACCCAGAGAGTTCTGTTGACAATTCAACAAACTTCCCAGCCACGAAGGTGGAAAAAGGCACCTCTAACTTGGGTGCTCCCACTCCGTCGACCGACATCAGCACTGCCTTTGGCTGTACCGATGTGGGGTGTAGGACAGCCTCCCCGGGAAGGGTATCCCGCATAAAAGCGATGTTTGCCCGAAACACGGACCCCCGCCTGACTGCCTTAGAGGGAGACCGGTCTGCCTGGTCTACCACCTCCTCGGCTGAAGCCGTACACTGGAGAGCTTTCGCCCGCTTGGCGGCGCCAAGAAGTGGACGAGACTCGGCCTCCTTCTGCTCAGCCGCAAGGCGGTAGAAATGAGCACCCCCTTCCTCATGCTCGGAATCCTCACTTGGGAAATCCAAGCAATCAAGGTCGAAAATGTCTTCGGCCGTGGGACTATCCTCCAGATCGTCCCCCGACGCAAGGAGAAAATCCTCGAGGCGCTCCTCCTCAGTCCTTGTCTTGGCGTCCGGGAGAGGTCCCAACACTGCCAGAGCTTCTGTGGCCGGTGCCGGAGTCCCAGAACTGTACTGAGACTGCAGTTCCTCCCACGCACGAAGAGTCTCCTCTGGCAAGATGCCCGACAGAAGCTCCCACACACCGGCCTGCCAGCACCCACTAGGCGAATAGGCCTAGGGGCCGGGGGAGCGACATTTGCCGCAACCTCTTGCACTGGCCCAGTTGTCTCCCAAGCGATTCCTTTAGCCTCTGCAGGGGTAGGCTCAAGCGCCGGCCCGCCGTCACATCGGCATAGGTCACCGCAGAGGAAACCTCCCCAACGGAAGTAAAAATCGACCGCCTGATCAATCTCCATTGGGGTGGGAGAAGATGGCCGAGCCTCCAACCCTGACCGATCGACTCCCCCGGTGGGACTAGGCACCTGGTCATCCGATCCGGCGGGGCACAGGGAGGAAAGCCTGGAGGAGTAGTACCAACAGGTAGTGATGACGTCACCCTATCTCCACCTGAAGACACTACTGACTTCCCCCCCCCCCCACCTTGGTATTCACTGCCTTAGTGACTATCAAGGTTCTGTCGTTTCGCCGAACTACGGACGAACGGCCGGCAGTAGGGCAGACAGGACGGGTGGGACACTTGCCTACAGACCTGCTCACTGTAGCAGAAGGGGCTGTGGGGGGAACCCGCGAAGGGGACCTCTCTACCACAGTCCACTTAACGTCCGTAGACGGCACCTTTACCATAGGGGGCCTCGATTCGAGGACCATCCTCGATTCGAGGCCGATCCTCGATTCGAGGATCAGAGGTCTCGATTCGAGGACCAGCATGAACAAGCTTGTTCATACTGGCATGCCCACCAATGGAAGCCTCGAATCGAGGACGTGCCTCGACTCGAGGACCAGCTTGCACACGATGTGGCAAGCTGCCAGGTGCCTGGATGGCTGCATCTGCAGCACGTGCCGCGAAGCAAGCCACCGATCCCTCGAGAGACACACTGTCCTCTCGCTGACAACGTGACTCTGCATGTTGCAGCCTTCATCTGGCCGACCTCACGTCAGCCCGACGGACTTTCTGCCACTGATAGGGAGTCCAACATCGACAAACATCGCATGGACTCTCTTCAGTGCAGAACACACCGCTCCTACGCATGCAGGAATGGCATGCAGGATGATCATCCCAAAATGCCATCCTGTGATGGTTGGCGTCCCAACTGACGTTCAAATCTGCATCCAAGTTCATGGATGCACCTCAACTACCCGTAACCTGAACGAACCAACCAGAGATAGGACCAGTTCCCCGGAACCTATCGACTCACTCACGACACACGAAGAAGCCACAAAAGTACCGATAACGGTAAGAAAAAAGCGGGAGCTTCCAACAAAACGCGTCTACCATAGATGGATGCCAGAGTAGGAAACTGATTGCACATGCTCGCTAGTATGCATTACTGACACTAGGGGTGCTGTGACACGCCACAGGGCATCTAGGACAGTCATTGCGGCAGCATGGTACAGCACTGGACCCACGGATTTTTTTTGGGAGCTCTGGCAAAGCACCTCAAGTGCGTGAAGACCAGCTTAAGTGACCTATGGTGTTGTAATGTGTCCTTAATACTGTACATGTAGTTCTAGAAATTTTCGCACTTGATTTAATTTCGCACTTTTTGTGCTACCACTCAATGCACGAAATTAAAATGTGTGAAAATAAGTTGCATTGTATTTCACGACATTGATGGCATTGGAATGTGTGAAATTAAAATGTGCAAAAATTCTGTAATTTGAGAAAAATGGAGTTTGTGCGAAATTAAACACGTGAGAAAATTTCTAGAACTGCAGTATCTAACAAGCCACTTCAAAATTAATTATGATTTTAACTCTATACACACAATGAGATACACATAAAAATGATAATCAATTTATAAGTTAGTATCACGGTCATATAATAATATATCAGAATGATCAGTCTGTAGCTGTCATACCTGTAAGGTACGTCACATACATGTCATATAAATTCCCATTGGCCTCCACTGTTCACTAACTTACGTGAAGACATCTGTATCAAGAGATATAATGACTCACAATGGTTTCATGCCCCCATTTTCATGTTGTGCGTTTCACAGGCAAACAGTAGGTTCACACTCTAAAGAGTAAAAGTTCTGTATGAGAAAATCAGACAGAGAATTCACGCCCAAAAGCAAATTTTCTGAGTAACTGTCATTTTGCAAGACAGGAACATATAACATGGGTTTCTTAAAAAATTTCATTTGATTTACATGTATATAATTTTTGGTCTCAAATGATAGTTAAGTTATGCAGGGAACTGACAATCAATTTTTTCCTTTCTGGCCTCTTTTTCAAATTATAACTATCTAAAGGAGTGAACATCTGTTTGTGAGCCAAATTTCACAGTTTGTGGGACATATAGCCATACTCTGACAGAACGAAGAGCTTATGAACAAATCTGAGTGCCATTTCCCTGTGTAACTTAATTATGTTTCGTTTGAGACCAAAATGATAAAAATCAGTTGAAAATTTCCCCATACATAAACATGAAACACGGGTTTCTGAGAAACCCATACAAGTTCTACATGTATGTACCTGTTTTGGCAAATAACGCCAGTACATGTACTGACAGAAAATGTGCATTTGCACAGTAATTTTGGTCTGCTTTTCTCATTCAGAACTTGAATTATAATCTTCAGAGTCCATACTTTTAAGACATGTATACTTTGTTGGGTGATCTTCAGAGTCCATACTTTTAAGACATGTATACTTTGTTGGGTGATTTTTAACTGCAAACCAATAGCAGCCCATGAAACACAAAACACCAGAATGGGTGATGTGACACCTTTGTCAGCCTCACTTTGTGGGCCACCACATGGGTCAGAATGACCAGTGTCTGTCATATCTGTTAGGTATATCACACACATATACATTCCCATGTGCTTCGACCCACAAGCATACATGAAGACAGTATCATCTTTATCAACAACTATATTAATACTTTGTTTGTAGTCCACCAAATGGGTAAGACCTTCACAAACATTACAAGCCTTTTCCAGTGGACATATGATGGACACATTTCTTGTTACATTGGTTACATCTACAAAATGGTGGAGTTGTTTCACGATGCCATATTTCTGTACCTGTTGTGTTCCATCTGAATATTTTACTACACTTTGATTACTTTGAACCATTCTAGTATATTGAGAAGAGTAGACAAAAAATTCCCTGTTTTGGATATAAACTTTTATGAAACTTTTCACTTTTTGGCGCATTGTTGAGAATTTTACATTTATAATCATGTATTCATCAGCAGACAATCTTTTATTTTTGAAAGGTCCAATCCTGTATACACCTAATTGAAGAGGAACCCTGCTGCCAGTACAAGTTTCCGTCAAGCTGGAATAAATCTGAGATTCTTCTGTGTCTGGTAATTAATAAATACAGGTCATATAAAACTGGCAAAGTTTGCATTATATTAATTGTTTTGATAATCTCAGTATCAACACCTTGAGTTCCATGAATATGCTGTACCAAAAACCATTGAAATCTTCAAATATGAAACAATGTTTGGAAAATAGGGGGCCATTTGCCACTACAGTCCTGCTTAAACGAAGCACTTGGTGCATATTCATGGCCATGTGTCTCAGATCATACAACACTTCAAATTTTTTTTTACAAACTCATTTAAACATAGTTTCGCTGTGACAGTGTCATCTGAACTAATGCACTCCTTGGAAAGTAAATATATAGCCTTAACAAACATGGCAAAATACAAAAAAAAAAATACACTTGTGGCATAATATCATTCAATATTGGGAGACTCCGATATAATATAAAATTACTAAATCCAGATGTTTTCCAATGGACAATGTCATCAAGTGTTCGAGGTACTGGTTTTATAACCCTCACAATATCATTTACCAACCGCTTTAGCCCAAACAAGGATTTTTTTGCTTTATGCAGTGTAGAAAACCACAAATTTAACATCAGTTTCATGATGCGACCATGCATATAATCTATCACATACCCATCAATTAGACTGAAATGTCTCAGGTATAAAAACCAAGAAGGTCCCTTCACACTTCCGCTGGTATATTTAACTTCTCCAGCTCTAAGTTTACCAGTGGCTTCATTCATATCATTCATTACGGACTGTGTTGTACGTGCTAATCCTGCAGGTTCATTTTCCTGATAAGGGAAAGACATGACAGTTGCCACCTTTCACAGTTCAAGTTTGTCCAGGTTGCATGCAATGGCCTCAACTGTACTTGCCATGAAACTGTATGCAGTTTGCCACTAGACTTTTTGCTGGTAAGTTACATGTTACAGTTAATTGTAGCCTTGCATGTAATCATATTCCTTGTGTAGTCCTCCAATTCCACTCTGCCTTCAAGTTCATGTAATTCATCAAACATTGGCTTTGAAAAGGACCACATCAAAGGTTTCTTTTCTAAAATCCAAACTCCATAAAATATCAGATTTTCTCTCTGTTTCCTTTTGTTAATCGGCAATTCATTGACCATCAAAGATGCAGGACACATTGAAACTTTCGAGCTCTTGCAAATAGCCACCCCATCAGTATTCATACCAAAACTAATATTATTTTTACCATTCAAAATTCCAGCACTAAAAAGTTTTACATAGGTTTCACCATCAAAAACACCATTGACTGTCCCATCCTTCTCATTTCTGTAATGTGAAAATCTTTGCTCTCTGATAGAATCAACAAATGATTTACGTTTGAACATGGTAGCCAACTCACTTAACACGGAATGCAACACAGACATGATAAAGTTCCAGATTTTGTTAAATCCTTTAAACAGAACTGACTGGTGCAGATTTTCGAATCTTTTGAAACATGAGTGTAGCACCAAGAACAATTATAGTAAATCACTGGCATAAAAATGTGTTTTTTTACTTAGAAATTTCTTCAAACCATATAATGAGGTCACTAGTTTGTTGTCATCAGATAAAAATAAATGAAGTAATGTTGATAAATAATTAAGTGCCTCATCAGACAGTATAAATGTGATCAAGAAGCAACCTAGCAACAAAACTGCTACCCCTAACGATTGCCTAGTCCTCATCAGGCTCATGAGAAGGTGCACTTTCTGCAGGCTTCTCAGAAACAAATCCAGTGGTCTGTGCCAGCTGTTCTGCTTTCAGTATTAACCATGTTAATGGTTCTGATTCTTCCACAAGTTCATCCCTTCTTTCTTCACGAACCATATCTTAAAGTTCATCTAGCAGAGCAACCATCAGAATTCTGAGAATCATGCAACACAGGTACATTATCACCATACAGACTACTGTCACCAAGGTCACAGGAACCGGCATGGATAGAGTCACCAGATAATATTGCTGCTTCAGGGATGTTACTGTTGCTGTCTGAATTTTCCCTCATTTGCTTTTTGGGGGCTCACCACAATGGAGATTATTCTTGTCATCTTCACTTTTATCTTCCTCTAACCAGAAAAAAAAAATCCTAACGTGTTGCTTATACTCCATCTTTAGTTGTGAAGGAAGATTTTTTTTTTAGTTTTGCCTAATTATATGCACAGCCTTAATTTTGCCACATTAGGTCTCGTGTTTGCAAGTTATCTACATAAAATATAGCACTGATGGGACATGTTTACACTTGTACTGTGAATGTTTATACAAGTAAGTTTTTCTGGGCAGGACACCTTGAGTTCAGATCATATATACCCAGTTTGGGAATTTTTGTGCAGTTAAGATTGAATTATATAAACTACTCAAAACTTATAAACTCTCCACTTATTTACTTGTATATAATTAAATAATGAACAAATATTTTGGAATTTCAGTATCATATATTTTATCTTCATATTCTTGGTACAGCGTTAACAGAAAAATGACCATCTTAAGGAGTCCATGCTTCACTGCACATGACTGGTTTTAAGTGAAAGTCAAAATTTGAAGTTCGCAACATTAGATTCAATGAAACCTGAAGTGGGTAATCAAGTTTTTTGTTTATCACAGAAGACTTGTCTCAATGATTTGATCATCAACGCATCACAGTATACTTGTTGAACCATGGTAAAGTCAATATTCTGTGTAACCACCTCGGTTGCTACGGCACTGCTGGCACCTTCTCCTCATGCTGTATACAAGCTTACGAAGGTAAGCCTGAGGCAAATTGTCCCATTCCTGCTGAACTAAACGGCGCAGATCATCAATAGTTGAAGCAGCGTTCATCTGAGGGTATACCTTCTGCTTCAGCTGACTCCAAACATGCTCTATCGGATTCAGATCCGGGGAACAGGCTGGCCACTCCACTTCATCACCTCAACACCCTCATTAGCAAGGAAGCTCTAGACCACATATATATTCATTTTATTTACCCATATTTGGAGGTTCTTGCTCCAGCACAATTTGAAGAAAATATTTTAAAAATTCCTGGTAATTAGTGCAGTGCATTATAAGCTCAATTGTGCCAAGCTTCAAATTTTGTTTGTTTGCTCCGGCTGACTCCCTTGGACCCTTCATTAGATCAGCTATCTGGGTCACAGAAGTAAAAACATTTACCTTTTGCATTTAGGCTCTATCATTTTATGCCTTGTATCTGAATCAAACATTACACCTGTATGTATATATGAAATAGACGTGTCATGTGTAAAAAGTAGGTCACCGGGTCAGCTCTGTAGATCAAAGTGTTATATACAAATTAATTTTTCATGTCCAAGCTTTCTCTTTTTTTGTGCCTTGCTCTATTTTTATCAGACATTTCACCTGCATATACAAGACAAAGGTATGTGTGGTGAGCAAGATTAGGTCACTAGGTAAGCTATATAGGGCATGATGCTTTTTCTGTCTGAGCTGTATCCGTTTTACGTTTTGTATTTTAATAAACATAACACAAACGTGTAAGCATAAAAGGCTTTATTATGCACATAAGTAGGGCACTAGGTCAGCTATCTGGGCCACAGTGATATACACTAACTTTTCATGTCCAGGATCTCTCTTTTTGTGCTTGGTACATGTATCACAGTCAAACATGTAAATGTATGTGAACAATTTGTTTGTCAAACATATGTCATGTGGAAAATGTAGGTCAATAGATCGACTGTCCGGGTTTCAGAGATATATACATTAAGAAAGGGATCTCTTTTTGCTTTATATCATAGTCAAACATAACATATGAATGTATAAGAAAATATGTATGTCATGTCTAAAATTTAGGCCAAAACAAAGCTATGTTGATCAAAGTGCTATGCAGATTAACTTTTGGTGTCAAGCTGTATTTTTTTTATAAATGTGCAAGAACAAATGCATGTGTCTTGTGAAAAAATAGGTCAGAAGGTCAGTGATCTAGGTCATTTTACTGCGTTGAGTACTTTCTGATACCATTAATGTTGTTTTGTATACTGAATAAAATTGTATTCCTGTAATGATGTGTTACATTTTACTTATTTCTTTAGCTCAGCTGACACATCAGTCAGCTGAGCTTTTGTGATCGCAGGTAGTCCGTCCGTTCGTTCAGCAAATAGAAACTACTAAAGCACTTATTGACAAACAACTAGACAAGAACAAAGTTTTGAAATGTGTTATACCAAATGAACACTGGAAATTACTGATCCTCTAAGGAATGGTCAAAATGCACAAGAAACTGGTCAAATTTAGGTATATTATTGAAGCAAAGAAGTGCTTTCAAAAACAGTTGCTCAGATACTAACTAAAGTTCTGAAACTTGTCCAAAAATCCCATACTAATTATTGTGAAAGTGTTCATACATACATAAGAGTGAATAGGATGTGGATCACTGCAAGCACCATGGATATCTTACAGAACATAGATAAGATTAACAAGAAGGAAGGTGCCAACTCTATCCACACCTTTGATTCTTCTGCATTGTATACAAAAATCGACTTAACAATTCAGGTCTGTTAATTTAAATGTTGGACAAGGCATTCAAAGCAGGAAAACCTCAGTAAATTAAAGTCCCTAACACTGGTGCAAGATTTGAGAGAGGAAAGGATAAAAGAAAGTGTTACACCAAAGAAGAATGTTCTGATTTGATAAGGTATATTATCAACAATGCTTACTTTAGCTTTGGTAATAAAGTATTTCGACAAATACTTGGAATACCCACGGGAACTGATCCAGCTCCTTATATTGCCAATTTATATCTGTATTATCACGAATCCAAATAGATGGAAGAATTGACAAAAACAAACAATACTGCTGCAAGAAGATTCTATTCACATACTAGAAGATTCATCCATTATCTATGTACTCTTAAAAACAAGGTGAGATGGAAAAAAAAATTGGAAGGAAATTTACCCAAAGGAACTCATTTTGAATAAACAAAATGAGAGTGACAATAAGGCAACTTTCCTTGATCTTGAAATAGAGATTGAAAACAAACAGTATGTGACAAAGATTTTTGACAAACGAAAACAATTCAAATTTGACATAGTTTCATATCCTGATTTCACTGGAAACTTTCAAGAGAACTTAGCCTATGGTGTGGTCATTGGACAGGTTTTATGCACTAGCAGAAACACATCACAGATAAGTGAATTTGTATGAAGAATAAGAATATTAATGAAACAAGAGGGCAGTGTGAACAGCCCATGCTCAGCTGACCTAGACATTCATTACACTTGCAGCTGTGTGCACTTGGGATAGGAACAAGATCACCCATGCACTGAGCAAGTCTGACCTTTATAGAAGAACACTAACATGTACAACAACAAGGTCCAGTTCAAGTAGTTCTCAAGTTATAGTGAAGAGTAAAATTCATATATGTTGCACTGTGACCCCAGAACCGAGGTCACGGTCACTCATGTACAAATGTATTGTCTAAGCATGACCTCCATAGAGAAACATTAACATGAGCAACATCAAGGTCCTATAGCACTCAAAACAGACATCAAGTTATAAAGTGAACATTAAATTTTGTGTCAGCTGTCCTGTGACCTTGGGAATGAGGTCAAGGTCCAAACTTCAGTGGAGCATCACCATTTCCACAAAATACGTAGACACTTACAAAAAGAACAAGCCTACCAAATTTGGCACAAATGTGGCCAAAATTATTTAAATAATAACCATTACAAGAAATGCCCATGGTAAACTTTCCTATTAAAACTTTTTAAAAGATTATTGAAAAAAAAACTAAAAAAGTAAAAAAATCACTGAAGCATGACCATTTGAACAAACTTGGTAAGGACCCACCCAAGGCACAATGTCACCAAGTTTGAAGTAAATCTGACAGGCAGATTCTTCAGAGAAGTCCAAATGGTGAATTACCATTAGAATGCATTAGAATGCCCATTGATTTGCATAGTAAGCAATAGAAAAGGTGCATTAACCGATAAGTACCCAAATTGAAAAAAAATTGTTAAAATTCAGAAATACACAGCAGTGCTACCTAGTGAACAGCTTTGCTTGACCCTTTCCCAAGGAACATATCTACAAAGTTTCAACTTAATCTGAGAGACGGTTCTGGAGAAGAAGTGAGAAGTAACGAAAACAGACAAAAATTCATAAAAAGTTTGAAAAAATTGCAGCACCACCTGGTGAACAAATTAAGAAAAATGAATCCCTAGGAGTGTTCTTATGTAATATCAAAGCAACTGGGCGAGAGGTTGTGAAGATTTTGTAAGATTTCTCAAAAAAGCAAAAGAAAAAATAATTAAAAATTACAAAAAAAAATCAATGGATCATGACCATTTGAACAAACCTGGTAGAAACCCACCCAAGGAACATTGCTACCAAGTTTGAAGTCAATCTGGATGACGGTTGTCAAAGAAGTCAAAAACATGAATTAGCATTAGAATGCCAATTGACTTAGCTTGTAATCAATAGGAAAGCTGCATTGATCCATAAGTGCTCGAATTAAAAAAAAAAATCGTTTTTTTTTTTGTATTACATGTTGTGCCCCCCCCCCCCCC
Source organism: Hermodice carunculata (assembly GCA_964020975.1). NCBI lineage: Eukaryota > Metazoa > Annelida > Polychaeta > Eunicida > Amphinomidae > Hermodice > Hermodice carunculata. The sequence goes on along the minus strand of OZ026622.1, from coordinate 30,642,735 downwards.
AATCCCGAGTTCCATGCCCTTTCAAAGGCCTCAGTCCTGCAGTCTTTGCATAGTTCCAGACCACAACCATGGACGTTTAGAGCAGCGTATAAGGGAACTTGAGCGGCAGCTTGAGGACAATGTAGGACTGGCAACTAAACTTGCAGATGTTCAGCATGAGGTCAACAGAGCAAACGAAAGGGCAGCTAGGGCCAAACAGAAAACATAGGAACTGGGGGGTAGCACCACCCCTCCTACCGCATCGGGCCGGAGTTCCACAGTGTATGTGTCAAGGGAGAGAGGACTCACAAAGCTCAAGGGAGCTCCCCAGGGTAAGGATACCACAACGTGGGGGAGTGGGTGTCGGATATGTGAGCGGCCCTGCAGTCAACGCCTATGCCCAAAAGTGAGGCAGCTGAGTTCGTTTTTGAACATCTGACTGGGGAGGCCAAAATAGAGGTATGGCATAGGCCTGATGCAGTCCGTACTGACCAAGAGGAGTTGCTCAGTGTTATCGAGACTGTCTTTGGGGACAGAAGCACCCTCCCAAATCTTCTTGAGCATTTTTACAAAAGGAAGCAAGGGGCCAAAGAAGGCCTTTTGGAGTATTCGATGGCCCTTGTTTCGGCATGTGGTAGAATTGAGAGTCAGCTGGACCCAGGAAGCACCTCACCCCAGTCCAAGGATAAGACCCTGAAGGACAGGCTGACCGAAGGTGTCAGGGATCAGCATCTCCAAAGGGAATTGAGAAGGCCAAACCTTGAAGAGCCCAACCTGACCTTCTGGGAGTAGAGAGAGAGGTGATTGAGGTGGCAAGGGACCAGTGACCTTCTGGTACCAGTAGTGTCAAGGTAAACATCTACCCAACCATTGAGACCACATGCCACAGACAAGACAACCCAAGAAATCCTAGCGCTCCTCAGGAAGCAACAAGCTGAAATGAAAGAACTGAGGGATGAGATGAAAAACTTAAGACAAGCCAGGAGATCCTCAGAAAACCATGCCCTTTGCTTTCGCTGTGGGTCTGCCAAGCACTTCATTTGGGACTGCCCAATGCCCGACACCCACACCAAGGGTGGTGGCCATGGTGGAACAGGATGGCCTGGACGCAGGGATAGAGGTGGCCAAGCCAGTGGCAGTGGCCGTGCCAGTGGTAGTGGACCATCAGGGAACCAAGGTTCCACAACTGATGGAGGTGCAACTCCTTCCCCAAACTAGCTCCACCCACTGTTGAGAGCCAGGCAGCGGGTGGGGGAAATTCAGGCTCTTGCACTTCGCCTTCTAGGGTAGCCAGAACAGTGGGGCCTTGTCCAGAGGTCGTTGTACAGTTTGGCAATATGCCAGTGCAGTGTGTCTTGGACACCGGATCCGAGGTCACGATCATCACAGAGTCCTTCTTCCGTCAGCACTTGCTGCCAGAAGGCTTGACAATCTCCGAGATCACATGGCTGAGGATCACTGCAGCCGATGGACAAGAAGTCCCCTATTTGGGCTATCTTGAAATGGACATTTCCCTATCTGGGATCCATCTCCCGGGCATGGGTGTATTAGTGGTTCTGGATTCCCCCGACCCCTCCCAGAGAGAGCGAAAGGAGTTGGTACTGGGACTACTTGGATGTAACATAATTAAACCTGTTATCGACATTTTGCAGGCCCAGACCCGCAATGATCTTCTCCAGTGGCTGGACAAGGAAGCTGATGGTAGAGAGTGGGCGGAATTACTGCTTCTGTTTGGCCAGAAGCCTCCTGGGAACAGTGGTGGTAGCAAGATCATGATGTGTGAGTGTGAAAAGGAAGGTCTTTGTATTCACTGCAGCAGCTGTAAAGTACACTGGAAATGCATGGCCCACATTACCCATATAAAAAGTTTACCTGTCAAGAAGGTTACAATGGTGGCAGTGGAGGTAATTCCAGGAGCCTCAACTTCAGATCAATGGAAATACATGAATACGACAGTCAACCATTGACATAGCTTCACGCTCTTTGAAGGCCAGTGAAAGTGAAAAATTAAGACTGTGGTTAAGTGGGCCTAAGTTCCTTTGGCTGGATTAAAGTGAATGGCCAGAACAACCACAATGCCTGCCTAGTCTGCCAGAAACAGATCCAGAGACAAAGATACAGGTTTACTGTACTGGTGAGAAAAGGGGGCTAGAAGTTCTCTTTACTAGATACTCATCCTGGACAAAGTTGCAGAAAGCCATAGCATGGCTTCTAAGATTCAAGCAGTACTGCTGCAAAAGGTATTTGAAAAGTCATGCTACCAAGGAAGTTAGGCATGGTACCCTGACTGTACACGAGTTGTGGTCAGCTACAAATGAAACTAGAACAGGCTAATTTTCCAACAGTAAATCAAATGTCACCCCGTGCGCCGTTACTATTGTCACCTTTATGTTTATAAATAGGCATACCAATTCCAATGATCTACGGATATGGTGAAGGTACACTCTTTATTGACATTTCAAAACGTTGATTTTGGACGAAATGCCCATGTGACCTTGAAAAATAGGTCAAGGTCACCCATCTGCAGTCAGAAGTAAGGTCTTACAAAAGTCTTACATAGAAACATAGTCACACAAAATGTCAACCTCTTTAAGTCAAATCTTTCTCGAGTGCATCTGCATTTTTAAAAAGTGGCCATGTGACCTTGAAAATAGATCAAAGTCACCCATCTACAATCCCAACCTAGTTCATATTATGGTACATAATCATGTAAAATTTCAACCTCCTAAGTCAAATCCTTGCAGAGTTATTGCGTCCAAATCAATTTTACATGACATGCCCATGTGACCTTGAAAAATATGTCAGGGTCACTCTTCTGCAATCCCAAGCAAGGTTTCATATAGGAACATCTTCACAAAAAATTTCAACTTCCGAAGTCAAATCTTTCTTGAGTTATCACGTCCGCAACACACGCAACAATGTGTAACAAGAAGAAGAACAACAACTACAAAAAGAAGCGGAAGAAATGGACGCAAAAACAATATGTCCCCCCATTGCACGGGGAGACATAATTGTCAAACTTGAACAAAGAGAGGCATATCCTGGTCTTGAGAACTAGCTTTCCAGGCAAAGTGCAAGTTCTACTGACAAGGAATCATACAAGCCCCTACCAAGACTCAGTCCCAAGTTAGAAGATGGAGTAATTAGAGTAGGTGGTCGTTTAGATGGGAGCCCTTTGAACATGGACTGAAACACGCAATGATATTACCAGGCAAACATCACGTCACAGAGCTTATCATTAAGCACCACCACAAAGTTGTTGGTCATTCTGCATCAGTTCATGTGCTGTCAACCTTGCGCGAGAAATTTTGGGTGACTTAAGGACTGACTTCTGTAAAGCAGGTGTTGAAAGAATGTTTTTGAGGATAATTATTATGTAATTGTGTTTAATTCCCGCGGTACTGCGGCTTAATAAAATAAGGCATTAAGAGGCACTTCCGGGGGTGGGAGTAATTAGGCTCCTCATTAGGCCCCTGATTGGCTAATCAATTGGCAGGATTTTAAACAATAGATCATTAGCGTCATTCAGTGGTTTTCAGCGATAGCGGCAAGACATTTTAACAAGAGAGGAGAATTGTGTGGTAGTTTTATATAGACTTTTCCAGTGTGTTTGATTTTAGAACTGTTTACTTTTCATCAATTTGTGGATTTGTTACCTGAAAATTTTTATTGTGCATGTATTTTGGAACTATGGAGGCTTTACCGGGGATCGTGGCCAAGTGTTTCAGCCCAGAGTACCTGAGGAAACTGGTACATTTCACCTTCAACATTCCCAGGTCTTACGTTATTCCCGAGGCTGAACTGGTTAGGTCTCTGAGATACATTTTCACGGAGGGAGACAACGCAGTTATGAGTTACACCTTGGACTGCACCACTCGTGTTGACTGCACGTTTTTTCTGTCAAGATTGAATTGGACTGATTTGTTAACTGCACGTTACTTGAACATTGCTAGCTGTTTTCCGTGTTAACCCTTCACGATGGCGCCCTCTGATAGTGAGCCCTTTGGGTGCAGTGGATAAACCAGATGGCGGGGTGCGTCTTATCCATGACTGCAGCATGCCAGAGGGGCCTCTGTCAATGATCATGCCACTTAACATGATCACTACAAGTTTGAGACTGTTGACACATTGACAGGCATGCTTACACCTGGCGTGTACCTAGCCAAGGTGGACATTAAGTCAGCTTACAGACATGTACAAATTAGCCAGCGCAGTCAACAAGTTGCAGGTCTGAAGTGGAGCATTAATGAACATGATGTTTATTTGAGGGACTCCAAGCTCCCATTTGGGGCGCGTCTGAGCCCCATTGTGTTTCACAGGATTACCCAAGCAGTCAAACGCATTATGGCACGTAGGGGCTTCAAAGTGTGCGTGTATATAGACGATTTTATGTGCTTGGCTCAAACACAGGCAAAGTGTTTAGAAGCCATGAATGTACTTATTACACTGTAAAGGAAGCTGGGTTTCATGATAAATTGGAACAAAGTACATGGCCCATCACAAAAGATGGTGTACTTAGGCATTGAGATCGACACAGTGAACATGTGTTTAAGTTTGCCAAAGGAAAAAATTCAAAAGATACAACAGCAATTAGACTATGTGTCCACAAGGCGGCGGCTATCGAAGCGACAACGTCAAAGTAAAGTGGGTCTTCTAAACTCTGCGGCGGCAGTAGTGGCCGGCGGACAAGTATTTCTCCGTCGGTGTATTGATGCCATTACAACACTGAAGGGGAAGACAGACCGTATTAAATTAAGTTATGAGCTTAGGAGTGATTTTGTGTGGTGGCAACAATTCATGACAGTGTTTAATGGGAAATCTTTGCTGACACACACAGCCAATCATAAGTGTGCTAACAGATAGTAGTTCTGAAGCTGGAGGTGCTTATTGTGAAGGCGATTGGCTATACTGCCATTATAGATATGATTGGCCAGAAGTCATGGATACACACATAAATAGTCAAGAAACTTTACCTGTAGTGTTGGCAGCCCTCAGATGGGCACCTAAATGGGCTAATCATGTGGTGTATGTGACATCAGACATTAAGACCACAGTGTCTGCAATTAATAAAGGAACATGTAGGAATAAGATGGTGATGAAAGCCCTAAGATTGCTGTTTTGGCTGTCAGCCATATTTAACTTTAAACTGAAAGCAACTTATGTGTCGACAGGTAGACATTTACTGGCTGATTGCATATCGAGACTTCATTTAAGTAAATTTTGGAATCAATTACCTAATTATATACCAGTGGACTCTTATCTAAATCATATGTCACTGACTTCCTTTTTAAAATTTGGTTGCAGGAACGGCATCCAGACGGTCAGAGTTCCTTAGTATGTTGGACAATCAAGTCGCAAGTTTCCGTGCAAACATGTTTGCAGAGTCTACATGGAAGATTTATAAGTGTCATCTATCATTATATTTAGAATTTTGTGACAAGGCAGGCATACAGCCTGTTCCTATCAGTGACAGAGATTTAGCTTGCTATACGGCATATCTAGCAGCCAAAGTGTCTTATAACTCTATAAAGCAATATTTGAACATTGTCAGGATATTACATGAGGATGCTGGGTACTCTAACCCTCTGCAACAGAACTGGTTATTGAATTGCTTATTTAAAGGTATAAAACGCACCATTGGTGCAACATGTGTCCAGAAATAACCAATTACTCTGGAGATTATGAAAGATTTATTTACAGTAATTGACATACAGTCTCCATTGGAGATCACTTTCTGGTGTGCTTGTGTAATAGCGTTCTTTTCTTTTTTACGCAAATCCAATTTGTTCTATGACAGCAAGCATAAAGAAAAATTTTTAAAACGAGGTGATCTGTCTTTTAGACCAGAAGGGGTGATAATTTCTTTAGGAGCTTCCAAAACGATTCAATTTCGTGACAGGGTAGTGCAGATCCCGTTAGCCAGGATATCTAATTCTGTTCTGTGTCCTGCACAGGCAGCCTTGCTCATGATAAAGAATTGTTCGGACACAAACCAAGATTCTCTGTTTCGTTTTTGTCAGGCCGGGCGAGTAAAATTCTTATCTTATCATGCGTTTTTGAGCCTTCTTAAACAGAAATTGAATCTACTCGGGTATAAACCCTCCAGGTATGCAGGACACAGCTTTCGTCGAGGGGGCGCCACATTAGCGCTAAGTTGCCATGTTCCATCAGAGCTGGTTAAATTACAGGGGGACTGGGCAAGTCCTGCATACCTGAAGTATTTTGAACCTTCCATCCAGACAAAATTTACCCTTGCTCGCACCATGGCCGATCAAATCACTACATAAAATTCACATGTTTTAAAATTCACTACATTTTTTTTTGAAAATTTGGTTTGGGACACCAGGTTTGGGTGTACTTCTGGGCTTTTGACTCAGTTTGTATTTTGCCCATGTACGGGCAGTGGCTTCCTCATCCCACAAGCTTATACCATAATAATAAAGTTGGTGTTCCCAAACCAGTTGTGTTAGTTTTCCGTGGGACTAGCTCTTATAGTGTAGGTAAGAGCAGGGTATTAAGAGGACAATTATCATGTAATTGTGTTTTAGCCCTTTGAACATGGACTGAAACATGCAATGATATTACCAGGCATACATCACGTCACAGAGCTTATCATTAAGCACCACCACAAAGTTGTTGGTCATTCTGCATCAGTTCATGTGCTGTCAACCTTGCGCGAGAAATTTTGGGTGACTAAAAGACTGACTTCTGTAAAGCAGGTGTTGAAAGAATGTTTTTAGTGTAAAAAGCCAAAGGCAGTGCCATGTGAGCAGTATATGGCACCCTTGCCTGCACAACGGGCGACCCCAGATGAGCCCCCATTCACATATGTTGGGGTCGATAATTTTGGACCTGTGAAAGTTAAACAGGGAAGAAGTCAAGTGTTAAGATAAGGCTGTCTCTTCACATGCTTCACAAGCAGAGCAGTTCATATCAAGATAGATCATTCTCTTGACACTAGCTCATTCATCGCAGCCTTACATAGGTTCATCAGTCGTTGAGATAAGCCTAAACATGTATTTAGTGACAATGCTTCAAACTTCGAAGGAGCAGACAGGGAGCTTGGGGACTGTTTAAATGAATGGAACCAGGAGCAAATTACAGATTTTCTCTGACAGCAGGATACAGAGTGGCATTTTAACCCTCCTGCAGCTAGCCTCATGGGTGGGGTCTGGGACAGAATGATTTGTTCAATCCGTAAACTACTGAAAACCCTTGTGAAGGTACAGTTAGTCAATGATGAGACCCTTTTTACTTTCATGAATGAGGTAGAGAAGATACTAAAGGAATGTCCCCTCAATCATGTCAGTGATGATCCCAAAGATCCTGAACCACAGTCCCCCAGTAAAATCTTACTGTTGAAGTCAAATTCTAGTCTCCCCCTGGATTAGTTGTACAGGGAGAAAGCTATGCTAAACATCGGTGGTGTCAGGCTCATTATCTTGCAAATGTGTTCTGGCATCGCTGGACAAAACAGTATCTGCCAATGTTACAGATATGCCGGAAATGGCATGCTATGCAAGCAAATTTGAAAGTTGGTGATTTGGTGTTGCTGGTAGATGAAAACACACCCAGACGCCAGTGGCCATTGGCTAAAGTAGTTCAAACTTACCCTGGCCAAGATGGGCTTTTCCGTTCAGTAAAGGTAAAGGTAGGGTCATCCTGCAAGGTTAGGCCTATTGCTAAGCTGTGTTTGCTGGAGTCCACCCATCAAAAGTGTACTTCAAATTGTCATATCCAGCCCACAGTCCAAAGTGGTCCAGTTCTTAGATCAAGCAAGAATAAAGCTTAATTATCTTACACTGGTCCATGGTGAAGTGAATAAACAAGTGCCACATGTTAAGGTACTGGTACTACAACAAGTGAATGTGAAAAGTTGCAATGATTAAGATATGACTAATTCAAATGTGACATTTATAGAGATGCTAGAAGTAAAGCAGTTTATGTTTGACAGGTACATCATACCAACATGGTACTGTCAACTTCTTTATGTATATTAATGTTTCTCATATTAATCTGTTGCATGATAAATGGAATCCCTTCCGTAGGTATGTTCAATGCAGCCAGAAAACTATTATGGCTCTGCTCCACTGATTGGGCAGATTTTCTTGTCCACTTTGAAAGCTGTGCAGACCTCGCCAGCTGGTAAGACAGCACAAAGGCCAAAGTGATGACCATCAGCCTGAAGGGCCAGGCCTGTAAGTTCTTTGCACACCTACCACTGTTAGATCACCAGAATTATACATCTCTGCTTAGGGCCCTAGAAGAGAGATTTGGTACTGGCCATTTGAAGGACCAGTTCAAGGTCCGCCTGGCTATGTGGAAGCATCAGTCACGTGAGAAGGTGGCCATCTTGGGGGATGATGTCCGCTAGTTAGTACGCAGGGCATAACCTCAATTCACCCTGAGCATGCAGGAGCAATTGGCCCTGGATGCTTTTCAAAATGCCCTGGACACAACCTTGAAGGTCAGGTGCATTTATCGCAACTTCCAGACCATTGAGGAAGCAGTTACCGTAGTAGAACAATATGAGGCACTGCATGAAACATCATAAAAGAAAACAGTGCATGCAGTGGCAGGCGATAATGACTCCCTTCAAGATCGTGTTGAGGCCACTGAGAAGGGCCTTGAGAAGCTTACTGCTACTTTGCAGGAAAATAGCCAAGGAAGTGCCCGTGGGCAATGTGGGCATGACAACCTAAGGGGACGAGGCCGGGGCTGAGGTGGTGCCAGCGAGAGGCGCTCCACATTAGTGTGTTTTGAGTGCAACGGCGCAGCCACTATGCCCAGCAGTGTCCAACACGGGAACGCAGCATGCAAAATATGCAGCAAAATGCCGAAGCAGAACAGCATTCAGAAAACGGCAGCCCACTGGGAGACTCCGCCCTTCATCAGGGGGAGAAAAAGGGCCGCTGGAGGGTACCTATTCGCTCCATTCATTCAATGAAAAAGCTCGCCCTGTTGTCCAGCTGAGGAGCATTGATCCATCAAGCAAGGATAGTGGTCTTTATCTTGGTGGGTCAGGTTAATGGGGAACCACTGAAATTTTTAGTGGACAGCAGAGCGGTGATATCACTTATTTACAAGTCCATCTATGACCGAATACCACCAAGCTGAAGACCACCACTGGAACCTTCACTGGTGGTGGTGAGGGGTGTAGGTGGCCATACTTTGGACATCTGTGGTGAAATCAGTGTAGATATCACCTTAGGGCAACAGAGGTGTCTTGTGATGGAAATGGAAGTTAGTGGAATATTAGGCACTGGAAAATTAAAGATCAAAATTGGAATGGAGGAATTGGATTGTTGGCTGGGAAGTGAAGACACTATGGTGTTGCGGGTTGCTGTTGAACAACCGACTGTAGTGCCCCAGGGGCACCAGTGCATCTTCCCGGTTGCTATACCAAAGGGACAGCACTTGGGAGAAATTGGCCAAGTGGAGCACTCCTCAAATTTGCTGGAATGCCAGCGGTTGTTGATGGCCCATAGTGTGGTTAACCCACGGGATGGTACGGCGACTGTCCAAGTGATTAAATGTAGTGACGAAGACATCCAGCTTTTTCCTGACACAACATTAGATCAATGTTGCACTATTCAGTCACATGACCTTGCCACTCAGGTGGGCAGTGCTCCAGTTCATTCTGTTACTAAACAAGAACAGCCCCATAGAATTGTCACCTTACTTGATGGACTTGTATACCCGAAGTGGGGGTACATATAACAGAAGAGGAGCACAGTAAGCTTGCCAATTTGCCGTCAAGCCATGCTGGCTTGTTTGCCAAAGGTGACAGTGATATAGGATGTACAAACCTGGTCAAGCACCACATTGACACAAGGGATCATGCGCCTATCAAACAGCCACCTAGGAGGCAGCCAATTGCCAAGCGGCATTTGGATGGGCAGGAGGTCGAACGCCTACTGAAAAATGATGTAATTGAGCCATCGTATTTCCCTTGGAGTAGTCCCCCAGTTATTATAACCAAAAAATATGGCACACCAAGATTCTGTATCGATTACCATCACCTGAACGAGGTCATGGTGAAAGATGGTTCTGCACAGCCAACATGGCTTCCAGCTACTGCCAGGTCCAAGTTGTTCCAAGAGACCATCCAAACACTGCCTTCTCCACACGAGAAGGTCTGTTTCAGTTCAAAGTCATGCCATTTCGGCTGCCGAATTGGCCAGCAACCTTTGAGCTTCTCATGGAACTTTGGGGGTTAAATTAGGACGAGTGCATATTATTTTTGGATGATATAATTACATACGAACCGGATGTGGACACTTGTTTGCACCGGCTAAGGCAAATTTTTGACCGACTGAAGGTTGCAGGTCTAAAACTTAAGCCGTCAAAGTGCAACTTCTTTCAGAAAAGTGTGCAGTTTCTGGGCCACATTGCCTAGAAAGGCATTCACGATTGACCCAGAGAAGGTGCTGATGATTCTGACTTCCCGATCCCACAGACCAAAAAGCAGGTTAGAAGCCTCTTAGGTCTATGCTCTTACTATCTACGCTTTGTGAAAAACTTTACACAGATTGCCAAGCCCTTGCATCACCTGACCGAAGATAATGTACACATGAAGTGGGCCAGGGAATGTCAGAAAGCCTCCCAAGCACTGAAAGATGCACTCATCTCTGCACCCATTCTTTCATACCCAACGGCAGATTGTAAATACATATTGGACACTGATGAAAGTGACCATGCAATGGCCGGAATACTCTCACAGCTGCAAATCAGGCATGAAAGAGTGACTGCATACATGAGTAAATGCATGACAAAAGAAGAACATCGGTATTGTGTAACCCGGAAGGAGCTTCTGGCAGCAGTGAAAGCCATAAAGCAGTTCTGACACTACATCTACAGGCAGCCAATCCCTCTCTGGACTGACCACTCTGCCATCATATGGATGTTCAGGATGAAGGATCTGAAGGGTCAAATGGCCCGCTGGCTGCAAAATCTGGGTCAGTATGATCTGGAAATTATCCACCGGCATGGGAAGTGGCACATCAATGCTGATGCCCTGTCTAGACAGCCATGTAAGCAGTGTGGTTGGTTGGCGGACTGTGGGGTTAATGCAGGGAAACTAAAACCAGAACCTGGTATGGAGGTCTCGGTTGGCGTTGTCACCCGCAGTAAAACCCAGGCAGTGGATGAATCCCTGCAGTTCCTATCCAACCACGGCTGGTTGCCAGGATGGGATGCCTACACCCACAAAGTGACGGTATGGTCGAACGATACAACCACACTCTCAAGTGCATGCTAACAATGTATGCTGACACTGATCACAAAACATGGGGATGGACCTCTGCCCTATGTGATGATGAGCTTCCCCACATGAGACGACAGGCTACATGCCCAAAATGATGATGCTTGGGAGGGAGGTAATGCTCCCTCTTCAAGCAGTGATATCTTATCCTGAGACTGACCAACATCCTCAAAATTTAGAAGAGTGGGTAGACCAATTGCATGAAAAACTGTGTAAAACTGACATGCATTGCCGCCAACACACAACAAGGCAAATGATACATCAGAAAAGGCAGTATGACCACAGAGCTGATAAAACTGCACTGGAAGAGGGGCAACCTGTATTGGTGTATGATCCCTCTAGGAAGAAAGGAGTGTGTCCCTCTCTTACTTCACCCTGTAAAGGATCGGGCATTATTGTTGAAAAGCTAGATGACCTCCTATATAGGGTAAAGTGGCACCACCTGGACAGACTGTTTTCCTATGAAGATCCCAACCGCCTCCCCTACATGGGGCAAAAAGTATGTTAAAAAGAAACCTTCTACCTGCAAAGATGGTAAAGATCAAGATTAAGAGAAAATAAATCGGAATGACCGCCTGTCATTGATAAGGCAGAGCAATGGGCCCTCTACAGAAGCTGGACATTACAACTTCACATGCAATACGTTAGCAACATACCAGTATATCAATCTGAACATTATTTGGGGATATTGACTTTCTGTTAGACAACATGGAGAGAGATGTGTATGGCAAGCCATGGACATGCTATGTAGACAGTGCCTCGATTCTGCTGGGGAAACATGATTTTACTACTTTTGAAGTGCCACAGAGACTGGTGTTGAATTGCTTTCACTGATTCATATTGTTATGTATTGCATAAGTAGCCTTAAAATACAATCAGACACTTGTGCTGTACCTGCCCCACAAGCCCTGTGGACTCATGACAAAGCAGAAAGAAGAATGACCAGACCACCATACAGGGGAGCCACCCTCCTAACAGGTGCCTATGGTCTGCAGTGTACAGATGGCATAAAAAGGCTGGGATCTGCACTGGGATGGTTGACATGGTAACTGCATCCTCTGAACATTTGCCAGCATTGGCTATGGTAGCTCTTAAAGTAACTAGTAACTTATATAGATCTTTGTAATTAAGTGTTTAATTGTTCTTTATATTGAGTAAGACTTTCGTTTCTAATTCCTAAGGCCTACAGCTGATCTGTACCATGAAGAAAGAACCAAGTGCTCAGGTAGTGAGCACCAGAGGTACTCAAGCTGAGAGGGCAGTAATGTAACAACCTCTAGCTTGTTTGTAAATCAGTTTGTTTCTTTGCACTGCCAGTGTGCATGTGTGGATTATATGCCTGGGACTGTGCCTGTCCAGCACCCTTTCCGTATGACTGGCAATCAGTGTTTATCAGTATATAACTTGTTGTTTGAATAGGCTCTTGTTTCAGCAGCAGCCATCACATATTGTTCTGTGGGAGAAACGTGGGTACTTCAAGCCAAATTTTCATTTGTGTTACTAATGAATGTTCTAAGTGAACATTGTTCTGTGTGCATTTATAATGTGTATTTGATGTGCCAAGATCTATGATTACATGTACTGTTGTAAGCTTGTGAAAGTAAATGGGGCTACCAGGTTAAGTTCATTATATTTGTAATGTACTGTATGAGGGGGCCCCCTTTGCACCCTCACCCTCTCAGGCATCTCAACAGCACTTTGATGGGGTCGTATGCTAATATATTCCTATGTAAAACAATACAGGAATGGGGGAGTACCTGGGGTAGATTTGCCTGAGAGACAAACCAGTTGAGTTGCTTCTACTTGGTAACTTGGTATTATCTTGTACACCAAACCTGTACATCATGTAGAACTTGGCATAACATTAATCTGCAGAATTGTGGTGCAGGCTTATGTACGAATTTTAGCATAAAATACCACATGAAAGCCAAGTTAAAATTGACCACTGTCAACCCTTTATGGTAGCCTGGGCACATGGTTCAAAATTGGGGGAAAGTTAGCATGCCCTGCGTCTTTAGTTCCTGCCTGGAAAACAAGTAAGAATATTTTTGGCCTGTCAAAATTTCTTCCAAATGCTACCTATATTTTTCACAATTCAGGGTATTGTCTCAAGAAAATGATGACAGAATGCGTAGAGTGTGTTAAAAGTTTATATTTTTTTGGATAAAAAGAGGAAACATTTGAAGCAGATTAAAACTGAAGTATCTGGAAAAGCAATGTCTTTGTCTTAACTGCAGTGGCTGTATAGTACACTGATCATGCATGGCCTACATTACACATATTAAAAGTTAACCTGTCAAGAAGGTTACAATATATTTATATCTTCAATGAGGATGGGAAAAGAAGCCTCCCAATAATTAGTGTGTCAAAAGTGTGCACTTTGGGCCCAGACGGGAACCTGTTGACTGTGGTTATATTAATTTAGGCACGTGAAATGGAAGTCCATGGGTATTATCATCTGGTTGGGTGTTCTCTGTGGCCCCCTCTGAAAACAAACGAAAGAAGAGGTGGAGGAAGGGGGAGGGGGGCAGAAGAAAACAGACAAAGGAGAGAGAGAGAGAGAGTCAGTCTATATGAAAATTGTTGATTTAGAAGACAGTATACATGTACATATAGATACATAAAGAGTTTGATGACAGGAGAGAACTAGCATAATATCAATAATGTATTATAAAATCAGTTGTGGTGGATTCCATTGGATTTGTACAATATATTTGTTTAACTCAGATATTAATTCCTTTGTGTTCCACTTTAAATGGTCACAGTTATGAGTGTACCATTGTTGCTACTATTAGATGTATGACATGAATGAATGACTTTATGTGACTACACCATATACGCAACGTGGTAATATGTTTGCCAACACAAAACAAGATCTAATGCAATACCCACATCACAATCCTTTACAATTCAGTACAACAGAAAATACATCAGTATACAACACATTACAAACTGGAGGAAAGTGTCACTTGCTTCAGGAGATGAGGGATGAGTATACATATTTCAACTGATTTACAATTTCATTTCTTCACCTAGTAACTGATTTTTACTTTTTTTGATAATGAAATTAGGAGCATGCATGTATGTGTCAAAACATGATCACAGTCATGATTTCATGGATGTTGGACTCTACAATTGGTCAAAAATACTGAAATAATTTTAAAATATTAAACCAGGTCTATGAAATTATCAAAATGCACATTCCCTCATTCTCCTGCAATAGATTTTTGACTGGATCCACCAAAGGTGCAGGATATGAACACAGGTTACTTCGGCAGAATGCTAATTCAGCGTGCAAAAGTGACCTGAATTCAACAGGGAAAACAAGTCGATTCGGCAGGGTCACTTTGGCATGGTTGATTATTGAATAAATTATAATAAACGATTATTGATGCTTGAATACCCAATTATTTCTTCATTTATCTCTTGAATTACTAAATGTATCCTTAGCCGAACCCAACTCGGTCCATGCAAGCTCTGCAGGTCAATATTGTTTATTGGGTCACCGAGTCGAAGTTCACACATGACATCGTGTCAAAGTGCCCGTGACATCATATCGTGGGAGACTTGAAATTTTTTCGTTCATCCATTCATTCATTGACATTGGACACTACAACATGTATTCCTGTACCAGAGTGCGGGAAGAAACAGAAAAAAAACATGTTTCAATCAGCTTGGGCCATAGTGGACAAAGAGCGGTCCTAGAAGAATTTGATGGTATGTTCTTCATGTATCTTTTTGTGTATATCCAGATCAAAAACGTCATTGATGAACATGCTTACTATACTAATATCTTCCAGTCTATATTTCAGAAAAGATGCCAGCAGCAGCAATCCCCAACCTTCATTACATTTCAAGGTGCTGCAATAGGGGCCGCCAAAAGTTAAGGCCAGACAACCCAACAGATCTGCATTTTGATCTAGAAAAAATGCAGTTACCAGATGATTTTTCTCAGGCAGATGTTGTAGCAGAAGACAAGCGGTATGCCCATAATAAAAATTAATTAAAATTTGGACATAGATCTTAAATGTATTATCTTAGAAGTAAAATGCTAATTGTGAACAAAGTCGTTAATCTGCTTTAACATTTCTTTTCAGATATCTTAAGATATGGAGACTGATATATATAAAGAATTCTGCACACGGATCTTTAATATATTATAATAGATGTAAAATGCTCATTGTTGAGAATTACAGGTTTAAGTATCTAGTGTATCCTAATTGTATTATTTCTATTGCAGTCACTTAGTTTTCTTTACCAATGGCGAAGCAACCCTGCTGACTAGCACCAAGACCCCGTACATAGACAGTACAATCAAACTAATATCACATCCATTCAGCCAATTGTTTTCCATCAATATGTTTGTGAAGAGTAACACTGCTTCACTGAAACAAGTTCTGTTGTGTTTGTAATGATGTCAGGCAAAAGTAGTTTTGACTACCAATGCATTATGCATGTGATCCTGGAGAAACTACCTGTGGAGAAGGAACACCTGGGACTCCATGCAGTTATGACGGATTTTGAGGCGGCAATGTGGCCCGGCTTTAAGGAGGTGTGAGTGAAGGGTGGGCGGGGCTTACTCCTCTTCATGTCTCGAAGTTAACTTGTGACCCAATAAAAATAACAAATAGCAGTTCAATTCCCAAGCAAATGCTTCAGATAGCCTTTATTCTGTCAGATGGCCTTTTTCTGTGCCGACACAACCATTTTTTTTCTGTGCCGATGTGCCTGAGTTTCCTGCCAAACTGACTCCTTTTGCTGCCGAACTGACCAAAATTTGCATGCCGAAATGGTTTGCTGCTGAAGTGACCTGGTACCCACGATTTCATTCATGTCATTGTTATTCAGGCCGAAGGTAATGAATCTAAGAAATTGCTTACCTTGCTTACCACAAACACAAAAAAACAAAAAAATGAAAAGAAAGAAAGAAAGAAACAAACAAACCAAACCAAACATCAATGATCAGAGGACATGACTGTGGCTGTGGTGTCTGGGAAAAGTAACCCATCACCAGCAGCAATACAGTTCCCAATCCCTTCCTGGCATTTGAATTATGTAATGGGCCAGGGTGACAAATGGCAACATAAAAAAAAGTGGAGCCTTGTTAACAGAAAATACATTTAATGCCCACATCAGTACCTAAACAAATTTCTAAATACACAATGATATGTATTGCCTCAAAGTTTCTGGAATAAAACCAGGCAAAAGAATGATCAGTTATAGCTGCAGTTTTTGTGTTTTGTCACTATTTGCAAAACCGCAAAGTGAAACTGTCCCCTCCCCCTCCCCCACATTGCCCATTCTTGTGGTGATTGCACAATAAGCACACAAAGAGCTTGTTTATACTATAGTTTATTCCACAGGACTGTTTGCAGTTCGCTACAGCCAATGTGTTTGCAATAGGAAGGATGTTGTAGTCGAGTTGCTCACCCTGCCCTCGGATAGCTTGCAAAAACTCAATCAGATTGAGAACAACGAGATTTGTATCAGAGCGCACTCACTGACTATACCAATAAGGAGAGACCCGAACAAACAGGTGGAATCCCAACTTTTGTGAATGTGAGACCATTATTGGTTTGGGTGTTTGTGAATATCAATGCAACTATGGACAACTGAGGTTATTGAACCATTACCTGATCTTTCACCTTAAACGGACCCAAAGACAATGTGCGTGGGTTCTCAATCTGTATCCACAACTAAGTGAGACAGATGATGGATCATCTCGTTTTGGTGGACGCCTTTGATCATTCAGATGACAACTTCACCAGACATCCACCGCAAACCCTGTTCTCCGTAAATGCAAGCCACCATCGTCTTATCTTCCCCCCATCCCAGGAAAAATGTTTTTCTAACTTTAAAACCCTTATGGGAAAAGCTGAAGTGCCAGTGTATGCAATGAGGTCTACTGGGTATGAGCCATTTGTGTTTCGAATCGGCTGCCATTTGTGTTGTGTAAAAACTGGACTTGTCAGTTTTGCTTTTCTTTCTTTCCTTCTTTATTGTAATTTGGTGGTATAAATACAATTGATCGGTATCTGAAAAGAAAGCTGATGTGACCAAGTGATTTACGGCAAATGATGAATGTTACACTATTTATGTGTTAATTACCAATAACATTCCTTACTTTACAGAATCTTATGATACCATTTTATGAAGTGCATAGCTGGATTGCTTGATAGAGAACTGACTGATTTTGTCGGAAACTTTGTTATGAAAGCTTTGATCACATAGCGAACCACTAGGCTTCCTGGATAGACCCTGGCCATACTTTCTGCAAGTGCATCAAATCTTGGTTAATGGGGGAATTTAGAATTGTATTGTAATTTAAGAATATCTTTTTTAACTGGATTGCCAAACAAGTGACTAATTTCGTGGCACTCCAAGCCAAAAGTGATACATCTTCCAAAAGCTCCAACCCTTCTAAAAGCTAAAGTTTTTAGCAGTTTACATACACAATAGGTTTGTGAATGTGCAATTGGGTCATTGTTCGGCCTGATATGCATAAGGCACTCTGGGGAGTCATTCTGCTTAACAGAACTGTCCTTTTAACTAATTAGTGCTGTTGCCTCCATTGTCACTCTACATATACAATATGTTTGTGAAAGTGAAATTGGTTCATTGTTAGGCCTGATATGCATAAGGTACTCTGGGGAGTCATTTTGTCTAACAGAGCTGTCCTTTTAACTAATTAGTTCTGTCGTCTCCATTGTCGCTCTATGTTATATTTGTGAACCTTCATTGTAAATATCTTTCTTTGTTTTACTACTTACAGTTCATATACTTATACTATGAATGATAGTTTAATTGTTCCAGAGAAGTTCCTGCAGAAACTGTGCAAAGCAATGAACTATAACTGGTGGGTTTTGGCATCCTAGCTATCACCAGAATTCTTAAATCAGAAAATGTCATCATGACTCGACAAACTGTGTCACGATTTTGGGCTGTTTATTCAACCCAGGGACAGCTTCAAGATGCTCCAAGTTCTGGAAGACCAACGAAAATGAACAACACTGTCTACGACGCTATACACCAAGCGTACATGGCAAACCATGAGCTGACTGCCCCAAAACTGAAAGAATAGTCTTGGAGAAGACAGGGCTGCTATTTTCCGAAAATGTGCTGAAGAAAGGCAGGCGACATCTTGGATGAGTGAGGACTAACGCAAAGTATTGCCAGCTGATTCGACAAGTCAACCAAGAGAAGAGGCTGACTTTCTGCAATGAGTTTTTGGAGATGGGGGAGACGTTTGACAATGTCATTTTCACCGATGAAACCTCTGTTGAACTTGACAATCACACTCATATCACCTTCTGCAGGTCCTGGGAGTCAGCATATCACAAAGGCCGCCCGAAGTATCCCTTGAAACTTCATGTCTGGGTCGGCATTTCAAAGGAGGGTACTACCAAATGTCTTGTGTTCGATGGAGTGATGTTTGCTGACTTTTACTGTGAAGAAATCCTAGAAAACACCCTTCTACCTTTCATCCAAAGACACATCCAGAACGATCACAGATTTATGCAGGGCAATGCTCCTAGATATACCAGTCGCCGTGCAGTAACTTTCAAGCAAGAAAACGACATCAACTGGTGGCACACACCTCTTGAAGCTCCATACCTTAATCCAATGAAGAACCTCTGGCAAGGGGACGAGGCTGGGGCTGAGGTGGTGCCAGCAAGATGCACTCCTCATTAGTGTGTTTTGAGTGCAAGGGCCACGGCCGCTATGCCCAGCAGTGTCCAACACAGGAACGCCTCATGCCAAATACACAGGAAAATGCCGAAGCAGAACAGCATTCGGAGAACAGCAGCCCACTGGGAGACTAGGCCCTTCACCAGTGGGAGACAAAGGGCCACTGAGGGGAACCTATTTGCCCCATTCTTCAATGGAAAAAGCTCACCCAGTTGTTCAGCTGGGGAGCATTGATCCATCAAGCAAAAACAGTAGTCTTTACTTGATGGGTCAGGTTAATGGGGAACCACTTTAATTTTTAGTGGACAGTGGAGCAGTGATATCACTATTTCCAAGTCCATCTATGACCGAATACCACCAAGCCGAAGACCATCACTATAACCTTCACCGTTGGTGGTGGTGAGGGTGTATGTGGCCATACTTTGGACATCTGTGGTGAAATCAGTGTACATACCACCTTGGAGCAACAGCGGAGCCTTGTGATGGAAATGGAAGTTAGTGGAATATTAGCCATTGACTTCCTTTTCCAACACAATTGTGATATCATATTTGGAAAATTAAAGATCAAAATGGAATGGAAGAATTGGATTGTTGGCTGGGAAGTGAAGACACAATTGTGTGCCTGGTTGTTGTTGAACAAGCGAATGTAGTCAGCCAGGGGCACCAGTGCATCACCCCGGTTGCTATACCAAAGGAACAGCACTTGGGAGAAATAGGCAAAGTGGAGCCTCCTCAAATTTGCTGGAATGCCAGCAGTTGTTGATGGCCCAAAGTGTGGTTAACCCACGGGTTGGAACAGCAGTTGTCCCAGTGACAGTAGTGACGAAGATATCCAGCTTTTTCCTGGCACAACATTAGATCAATGTTGCACTATTTCGTCACATGACCTTGCCACTGAGGTGGCCAGAACTCCAGTTCGTTCTGTTTCTAAACAAGAACAGCCCTATAGAATTGTCACCTTACTTGATGGACTTGTATAACCGAAGTGGGGTACACCTAACAGAAGAGGAGCGCTGTAAGCTTGCCAATTTGCTGTCAAGCTGTGCTGGCTTGTTTGCCAAAGATGAGGGTGATCTGGGACATACAAACTTGGTCAAGAACTGCATTGACACAAGGGATCATGTGCCTATCAAACAGCCACCTAGGAGGCAGCCAATTGCCAAGCAGCATTTGGGGAAGCAGGAGGTCGAACGCCTGCTGAAAAATGATGTAATTGAGCCACTGAATTCTCCTTGGAGTAGTCCCCCAGTTATTCTCACCAAAAAAGATGGCACATCAAGATTCTGTGTCGATTACCATAACCTAAATGAGGTCAGTGTAAAAGATGCTTATCCCCTCCCCAGAATCAATGAATGCTTGGACAGTTTGGCTGGTGCAAAATGGTTCTGCATAGCCAATATGGCTTCCGGCTACTTCCAGGTCCAAGTTGATCCTAGAGACCATCCAAAGACTGCCTTCTCCAGACCAGAAGGTCTGTTTCAGTTCAAAGTCATGCCATTAGGGCTGACAAATTCGCCAGCAACCTTTGAGCATCTCATAATAACAGTACTTTGGGGGGTAAATTGGGACGAGTGTATATTATTTTTGGATGATATAATTACATACGGGCTGGATGTGTACACTTGTTTGAACCGGCTTAGAAGAATTTTTGACCAACTGAAGAGTGCAGGTCTAAAACTTAAGCCGTCAAAGTGCAACTTCTTTCAGAAAAGTGTGCAGTTTCTGGGCCACATTTTCTCCAAGGAAGGCATTCATACTGACCCATAGAAGGTGCTGATGATTCTGACTTGCCCGATCCCACAGACCGAAAAGCAGGTTAGTAGCTTCTTAGGTCTATGCTCTTACTATCGACGCTTTGTGAAAAACTTTGCACATATTGCAGGACGGGCATGAAAGAGTGATTGCATACATGAGTAGATGCATGACAAAAGAAGAACGGCAGTATTGTGTAACCCAGAAGGAGCTTGTGGCAGTAGTGAAAGCCATAAAGCAGTTCCGACACTACATCTACAGGCAGCCAGTCCTTCTCTGGACTGACCACTCTGGCATCACGTGAATGTTCAGGATGAAGGATCCGGAGGGTCAAATGGCCCGCTGGCTGCAAAATCTGGGGCAGTGTGATCTGGAAATTGTCCACTTGCCTGGGAAGCGGCACATCAATGCTGATGCCCTGTTTAGACGGCCATGTAAGCAGTGCGGATGGTTGGCCGACGGAGGTCTCGGTTCGCGCTGTCACCCACAATCCAGGCAGTGGATAAATCCCAGTTGCTATCCAACCAGGGCTGGTTGCCAGGATGGGATTGTGCCAAGCTTAGATCACCTCAACTGGCTGATCCTGATATTGAGCCAGTGATGGCCATGCTTGAAGTATCATACGGAAAGACCCACCCAGCAGGCAATCTCCAATCTCAGCTAAAAAGCCAAGACCCTGTGGAGGCAGTGGGAGCGTCTCAGACTTATAGGCAGCTTGTTGTACAGACACTGGGTCAATGCAAACACCAGAGCTGAGAAGTGGCAGTTTGTTGCACTTAAAGTTCATGTACAGGAGCTGTTTTTCCACTTTCATGTTTAGCGCACTGGTGGCCACTTGGGGGTGGATAAAACAGTTTCCAAAATATGCATGGATTTTACTGGCCAGAGCTGCAGCATTCCATCTGTGTGTTGTGCAGACAGTGTGATGCCTGTGCTGCTCGCTAAACCACTCAAAACAATCCAAAGTCTGCACTGTGCCAAAATGTGGTGGGTGAGCCAATGGAACGATGGCTGTGGATGTGCTTGGCCTGTTACCTGTCTCCAACCAGGGTAACAGGTACATTGTTGTGATAGCAGACTACTTTAGGAAGTGGGTAGAGGCTTTTGTAGTCCCTAACCAGGAAGCCATAACCATGGTCAAAGTGTTAGTTCAGGAGGTGGTATGTCATCTGGGGGCTATATGGCAGCTGCACTCAGACAAAGGCAGTAATTTTGAGTCAAAAGTCTTCCAGCAAATGTGTGATTTGCTCAGAATTTACAAGACTTGGATGACAAGCCTCCACCCACAAAGTGATGGTATGGTTGAATGATACAACCACACCCTCAAGTGCATGCTAATAATGTATGCTGACACTGATCAGATAACATGGGATGAACATCTGCCCTATGTGATGATGGCCCACCGAGCCTCCGCACATGAGACGACAGGCTACACGCCCAAAATGATGATGCTTGGGAGGGAGGTAATGCTCCCTCTTCAAGCAGTGATATCTTATCCTGAGACTGACCAACATCCTCAAAATTTAGAAGAGTGGGTAGACCAATTGCATAAAAAACTGTGTAAAACCCACATGCATTGCCGCCAACACACAAAAAGGCAAATGATACATCAGAAAAGGCAGTATGACCACAGCGCTGGTAAAATTACACTGCAGGAGGGGTATGGGTGTATGCTCTTCTAGGAAGAAAGGAGTGTGTCCCTCTCTTACTTCACCCCGTAAAGGACCGGGCATTATTGTTGAAAAGCTAGATGACCTCCTATATAGAGTAAAGTTGTACAAGAGAAGTCCTCCTAAGGTATACCACCTGGAAAGACTGTTTTGCTATGAAGCTACATGAAAACAATTTGTGTCAAAATTATAGGTAGGTAATTATATAATGCTGAGATTGTAAGTGAGTTGCTTTTTCAAGTCTGAAATGTGGAGGAGACCCATGGAAACACACACCCATGAAGTATAGTTATCATTGTTGATAATGAAATGGCAGTTAATTGCCTAGGGTTATTGTGACAAATTTCATAATGCACCAGGAAGACTAACTAGGGTGAAATGGATCTCCTCCCACTGACAGTGGAGCTATCACATTATTGGCTCTCCTATCGTGCAATGCTCTTATCTCCATCCTCCAGTTTTGTAAGTTCTTAATGCTTGTTGCCTAGGGGATGGAGGTACCCACACAGCAAAATGTGACCCGCTACATGTATTTTCACTTAAAGTTGAGATAATGTATTTTAAGGCTGGATACACTGCGATGGATAGCGTATGCTGGACAATGTGTTGTGCATCCAAAATTTTTGTTTGTGTATATGAACTGCCTTTAATATGTTTCTGACTTTCACTTGATAATTGCTGATGTAAGTGATTGTTAATAATTTTGTGTCCAAACATTCATAAAATTATGTCTGATTGGACATAGTTGAACTTTGCACATTCGTATATGAATATTCTTGTGTGTTGCAAAAAACCTAGTGGTTGATTTCAGTGGTGAAGTACAGGTATAACACAACTGCATATGTGCTCAATACATCATGATTTGACATGCACCGGTATAGGATATTTCTTTCTGTAATCATGCTACTGTAATTTCTTGTTTATGTATGTGTATTGCAGCTATACATTTATGCTTGTTCTCATGTAATTTGTAAGTTGTTGCAGGGTGTGGTTCCACGTGTTGACTTCCCAGTGTCTTTCCTTATCCACCATGCCAGCCTTTCATCATGTTTATGATTCGTGTCCTTAGACCATCTGCACATTAAAGCAATGACAGATCTGTGCAGGAGATTGAACAATCTATAAACATTTTGAACTGAGGTAGCAGTAATCACTTCAACTGATGATGAGCATGTATTAGCAAATATACGCACTAAAAGAAAAATAGGCACCAGGACAATGAGACATTGCAATGGACAGTCCAGGTAGAGAGCTATCTCTGTAGGCAGAGCAGCGGGCCCTCTACAGAAGCTGAACATTACATCTTGACATGCAATACACAAGCAACATACCAGTATATCGGTCTGAACATTATTTGGGGACATTGACTTTCTGTCATACTACATGGAGAGAGATGTATGGCAAGCCATGGACATGCTATGTAGCCAGTGCCTCGATTTTGCTTGGGTCACGATTTTACTACTTTTGAAGTGCCATGGAGACTGGTGTTGAATTGCTTTCACTGGTTCATATTGTTATGTATTGCATAAGCAGCCTTAGGAGACAATCAGACACTTGTGCTGTACCTGCCCCACAAGCCCTGTGGACTCATGACAAAGCAGAAAGCAGAATGACCAGACCAGTATACAGGGAGCCACCCTCCTACCAGGTGCATATGGTCTGCAGTCTACAGGTGTAATGGACAGGCTGGGATCTGCACTGGCATGGTTGACATGGTAACTGCAGCCTCTGGATATTTGCCAGCATTGGCCATGGTAACTGTTAAAGTAACTCGCAACTTGTATAGATCTTGGTAGCTAAGAGTTTAATTGTTCTTTATATTGAGTAAGACTTTCATTTCTAATTCCTAAGGCCTACAGCTGATCTGTACCATGAGGAAAGAAAAAAGTGCTCAGGTAATCAGCACCAGAGGTGCTCAAGCTGAGAGGGTGTTAATGTAATTTTTTTAATTTGTGCTACTAATGAATGTTCTAAGTGAACATCTTTTTGTGTGCATTTATAATGTGTATTTGATGTGCCAAGATCTATGATTACATGTACTGTTGTAAGCTTGTGAAAGTGAAGGGTGCTACCAGGTTAAGTTCATATTTTTTTGTAATGTACTGTATGAGGGGCCATGCATATATGTGTCAAAGTGCACCCTAACAACATGATCACAGTCATGTAATGTACAAATAATAAACCAGGCCTATGCCATTATCAAAATGTACATTCCCTCATTCTTCAGCAATAGATTTTTGACCAGATCCACCAAAGGTGCAGGATATCATCCAAGTCATTGTTATTCAGGCTGAACATAATGAATCTAAGAATTTGCTTAACATGACAACAACAACAAAAAAAAGAAAAGAAACCAACAAACAAACAAAACTGAATACCAACGATCAGAGGGCATGACTGGCTGTGGTGTCTGGGAAAAGTAACCTTTCACCGGCAGCACTACAGTTCCCAATCCCTGGACTTGTGAAACATTAGGGTCGATTTTCTTCCCGCTTCATTCCCAGCATTTGAATTCTGTACTGGGCCAGGGTGACAAGTGGCAACATAAAACAAAGTGTAGCCTTGCTCACAGGAATACATTTAATTCCCACATTTGTACCTAAACAAATTTCTAAATACACAATGACATGTATTGCCTGAAAGTTTCTGGAATAAAACCTGGCAAAATAATGATTAGTTAAAGCTGTAGTTTTTGTGTTTTGTCACTATTTGCAACACCGCCAAGCGGAACTGTCCCCTGCTCCCCCTACCCCTCACATTGCCCATTCTTGTGGTGATTGCACAATATTAGCACACAAGAAAGAGCTTGCTTATATTATAATTGATTCCACAAGACTATTTGCAGTTCGCTACATCCGATGTGTTTGTAACAGGTAGCATGTTGTGGTCGAGTTGCTCACCCTGCCCTCGGATAGGTTGCAAAAACTCAACCAGATTGAGAACAACAAGAGTTGTATCAGAGTGCACTCCCTGACTACCAATCAGGAGAGACCCAAACAACAGGCTGAATCCCCACTGTTGTGAATGTGAAACCATTATTGGTTTGGGTGTTTGTGAATATCAATGCAACTATGGACAACTGAGGTTACTGAACCATACCTGTTCTTTCACATTAAACAGGCCCAAAGACAATGTGCGTGGGTTCTCAATCTGTATCCACAACTCAGTGAGACAGATGAGGGATCATCTTGTTTTGGTGGACGCCTTTGATTATTCAGATGACAACTTCACCAAACATCCACTGCAAACCCCTTTCTCCCTAAATACAAGCCACCATCGTCTTACCCCCCCCCACAGAAAAAAGTTTTCTAACTTTAAAACCCTTATATTGAAGTCCCAGTGTATGCAATAGGGTCTACTGGGTATGAGCCATTTGTGTTTCAAATTGGCTGCCATTTGCAGTGTGTAGAAACTGGACTCGTCAGTTTTGCCTTCTCTCTTTATTGTAATTTGGTGGTATAAATACGATTGATCGGTGGCTGAACATAAAAGCTGATGTGACCATGAAGGAAGGAAGAGATGGAGATATATCGACAGGACTTCAAATGTATACACTGCTTTACCGCGGCGCTCCAATATACAAACTTGCCAGCCCAATATGCAAACTTTTATCGAGTTTTTGCACCTCTGGACAGCAGAATACACAATGTGAGTGCTGGTCTCATTTCAGCAAACATCGGAAGTGTGCACTGGATTGCCAAATAGGTAGGCCTACACAAGTAACTAATTTGGTGGCACTACAAACCAAAACTGATACATTTTGCAAAAGCTCAAAACCCAAAAAGTTTTTAGCAGTTTAAATATACAATAAATTTGTGAACGTGAAATTGGGTCATTGTTTGGCCTGATATGCATAAGGCACTCTGGGGAGTCATTTTGCCTAACAGAACTGTCCTTGAAACTAATTAGTGCTGCCGCCTCCATTGTCACTGTATGTTATATTTGTGAAGCTTCCTTGTAAATATCTTTCTTTGTTTTACTACTCATAGTTCATATAATTATATTATGAATGATAGTTTTATTGTTCCAGAGAAGTTCCTGCAGTACCTGTGCAAAGCAATGAACGATAACTGGCTGGTTCCCGCGTCGTAGCTTTCACAAGAGTTCTTAAATCAGAAAATGTCATCATGACTCGACAAACTGTGTCATGATTTTGGGCTGTTTATTCAACCACCGGAAGGCTCCAAGATGCTCCAAGTTCTGGAAGACCAACGAAAATGAACAACACTGTCTATGATGCCATACACCAAGCGTACGTGGCAAACCATGAGCTCACTGCCCCAAAACTGAAAGAGTAGTCTTGAAGAAGACAGGGCTGCTATTTTCCAAAAATGTGCTTGGATTAGTGAAGACTAACACAAAGTATTGCCAGCTGATTCGACAAGTCAGCCAAGAGAAGAGGCTGACTTTCTGCAATGAGGTTTTGTAGATGGGGGTGACGTTTGACAATGTCATTGTTACCAATAAAACCTCTGTTGAACTTGACAATCACACCCATATCACCTTCCGCAGGTCCTGGGAGCCAGTACATCACAAAGGCCGCCCAAAGCATCCCTTGAAACTTCATGTCTGGGTGGGCATTTTAAAGCAGGGTACTACCGAATGTCTTATCTTCGATGGCGTGATGGTAGCTGACTGACTGTGTAGAAATCCTAGAAAACACCCTTCTACCTTTCATCCAAAGACACATCCAGAATGGTCACAGATTTATGCAGGACAAGGCTCCTAAATATACCAGTCACTGTGCAGTAACTTTCATGCAAGAAAACGGCATCAACTGGTGGCACACACCTGCTGAATCTCCAGACCTTAATCCAATCGAGAACCTCTGACCAGAATCAAAGTTCACCTGAGAACTAACCTTAAGCCAACCACCAAAGAAGAACAACTCCGAGAAGGAATAGAACACTTCTGGCCTACAGTCGATCCACCCGAGTGTTGTGGATACATTGGTCATCTTGGTAAGGTCATTCCAGCATCATCTCCCACCAAGGCAGGGTATCCGGCTTATAGTTCTTCCAATCACTCCAGCAGTTCCATTTACTCTGAAGAAATTAACCCAAAGGCCCTTTTCAGGGCCACCAGTTCCTCCCAAAAGAGTTGGTTATGAGCAATGGTACATTTGAAATGAATTTTTAAACAAATTATGAAAAAAGTGCACACACACAAACTCATGTCCCCTCTACTATAGAGCTACTGGTAGTTTTATGCCTCTATACTATTCTCTTCCATTCCTCTTTTTCTGCTATATTTTCTTCTCTATCTCTAGCCTTCCCTCCCCCCTCCCCCAATGTAATGGACAAACTTATACTTCTGCGACCTGATAAGCCTATCTCAGTAGATCATTGAAACTTTTCGGCCATGAAGAAGTAACGGCAAGATTTTCTGTCTCCACCCGCCCCCATTTGTTTTCGACGGAACAAAACCAAAAATGTTGCCCTGCATGTGATTGGTCATCATTGTTACATGTTGGCAAGAAGGCTACACGAGTTTCCTTAATGTAGGTAAACATATACGTACAGTGTGGTAACATGCATTATCTTGCATGTGGCACACATTCCCTTTGTTGTTGCAAATACCATAATGCACCACAGTTTAGCTATGGTGTATTCCAATACAGCACAGCTAACAATGTACAATATCCCCAGATGCAATGAATTTAAGATACTCACTGTAAATTGCATGCAAACAACATTTAGATCCCAGAACACTACAACAGAACTTGGAAGAATAATGTATAATATTCTTATTCTCCAGGTTTGCTGATGTAGACCTCCTGGCACAATGTTTGGTGTGAGAGAACATCCTTTGAAAGTTTGTCATCAGTTCTCGTGTGAATCTGATCACTTAGTAATCCACAATGCTCAGCATAGCCCCACAAACCAAATTACCTGCAATTATAATAGAAAACAGTATTTAACAATATATTTGCAGTTTCAATACTTAACACACCTGCATCCCATCTTTTCTTCCTTGGACGGCGTTATCGGCTCTGCTTGTTTTTTTTTCACAACTTGTTGCTCCCGCAAGGGCTGCACTCCATGACTGCATGCTTGCAAACTTGGATGACTCAGACTTTATCAACCAATCAGGGAGCGGCATTTCACAGAATCCAATTTTAATTGACCTATTAGATCCGTTGATTGTTTGTCAATTTCTTTGGGTTAAATACAGTGATACCACCACGTGGTTTTCCCACAAATATTCTCAAGCCTGAGCAGTGTGGAAGGCGTGAGAAGTCGCAACATTGTATTTCATTTCCTAGATTGGTTGCATGTGAGACAAACAAGCTATTGATGCCTCAACCTGGGTCAGGTCTCTGGCAATACATAATTTAATAAGGTTTGTGGTCATCGTGCCGGTGGGGAAAAGTGATTCCGTGTTTGAGTGTGATGTGTTGAAATATGAAAACGATCACAATATATTTTGTGCAAAGTCAGGATTTGTTCAACTGTAGGTAGTTTCAATTGTTTCTGCACTCAAACTGGAAGCAGATTTAAGGTTTAAGACGGCAGGCAATGTTTTAAGACAGGTACACTAATTATTGCTTAATCTCATCCCGAGGAGACACGGTTGTGAACAATCACTCAGTGAATGAACTGAGCAGTTGATAGTTTCCAAGTCTGTATGGTCCCTTTTGTTTTGTTTGGTTTTGTTTTGTTTTGGGGTTGTTTTTTTGGGGGGGGGGGGGTTTGTTGTTTTTTTGTTTTTTTGTTTTTGTTTTTGTTTTTTTTTTTTGTTTTTTTGTTTTGTTTCTTTAGAGGAGTTGTGCACTGGGCTTTTAAATGAAATTTTACAAGCCATAGTTGTTAAATTAAAAGGCGCATTAACAAAGGGACATTACATTACAACATATGGACTCGGTGGAGGCTGCTAAGAAAATATAATCAAGAATGCACGTAAATACTATTATGTTGGCCCATTAATAAATTCATGTACATATTTACTCAATTAGAAACCCTTAGGAGCAATTATGGTGACTAGATAAATATCTAGACGGCACATTGTATTTTGCCCTTATTGGCAGATTTATACAACAGAGCTTACAATATGGCCATGTCTGCACCATTTAATTAACATCAATGTGACAGGAAATATTTACACATGTACATTTACTCGGGATGAAAGCTCCCCAGGCCCAGCAGTGAGCCAAGCGAGTGGTATCACGAGGACTGGGTCGCTGCCCTGGCTTGTCTACAGGTGAAAAAGCACTCGGCAGAGTCACAACCTAGCCGTGGTCATCACGGCACACTCGTTTGTCAGTTTGACCCCTTATGACCTACATGTGAACGCAAATATCGCAGCATGGATGTGATGGTGGCCGATCGGATGATAGAAGAAACAAATTTTAAAAAGTTGTAGAATCCGTTTTAGAGGCCATACGTCGCCCTTCTGTTTCAACCAAGCAATTAGACATTATAGATTATCCTGGGAAAGGAAAAGATGTATTTGTAAGTTTATTAACTGGTGCTGGAGAGTCATTGACATATATTGCTGCTCCATTTACACTGGACTGGGCGAAGACGAATTTGATAACTGACGAACTGGAAGCACATACAATAATAATAGTTGTGTCCCGATGGTTGCTCTCATGCAGGAGCAAGCTCACTACCTATAACAAGGGGCTCAAAGCAGTTTACATTGGCCATCAAGATACGGAGATTAACCATGTTTATGAAGGTCAATATAATTATGTACTTGGAAGCCCAGAGTCCCTGCTAGGAACACACAGGAAGCTGTTCACCAACCCAGTGTACAAGAAAAATTACAACTCCCGTCAATCAGGCCAAAGCATGACCCCTTTACAGCTGAGGTTCAAAGCCCAGTAAGTAGTGCCATCTGTCAGTTGCAGATTGAAGCTGCTGGTATAATCCAGTCCTCGTTTGCTTCGCAAACTTGCACCGTATGTCAGTATTTCGCAGTCCAATGAATAATTCTACAATATGTGTATATATTATTTCCAACTAGTGGGAAACAACATGCAAACAAGGACTTGTCAGTCCAACTAAACACTGAAAAACCAGTTTGGGACCAATGTTTGGCATTTGCCAACATACACAAGCACGGTGTTACAACAACTTTCTTGCCTGGCAAAACAGTGTACCCTGTTGTTCACACCTTTGGCAACCTGACCAAGGCCCAGTGAACACTGACCTGGCAGAACCAGTTGAATGGTTTTCACTCATCCAAATTATTGATTCACTTTGACATCTGGCAAAACAGACAGCAAATTACAAAAAAGTTTAAATGTTTATAAAATGTCTCAATGGCAGTATTCAGCTTAAATGATAAGTTCATGATGAAAGAGTGTGTTAGACACATCACATCTGTTGTCAATCAGGATTGCCACAAACAAACAAACAAACAGGACAGCCATGGCGACTGAAGGGCTGTTGGCATGGCTGTGCGGGGATTTGTTTATGCCAACAGGGTTGGATATATAAGGTAGGGGTTTTGGGCTACCAAGAGAGGAAGACGTCAGTAGTGACTACAGTTATCCAAATGGAGCTAGGGAAAGTTAACTCCAAGGACAGTTTAGTTGGCATCGCCCATCCATCTTAGTCCTGTGGCACATGCAAGGGCTAATAAATGATCAAGTGTTGAACAGCAACCATCAGGGACTTGTGAAGTCATTTCTCCAGTGTATTCCCAAGAAAGAGTTACCATGCTCCCCTTGAAGAGCCTGCAAAAGTGTGGTGGAGAATCTCTGGTGACACAACTTTTCAGCTTGTGTAAGTAATCCGGTACCTATGCCAAGCAATCCATGTAACTCCCAAGTGACAGTGACAAGGAGTTAAACAGAGGCAACTGCAGGTACTCAAATTCAGGCAAGACAGGGAGACATGGCAGGAGCAAGAGCTCCCTTGAAGCTTTATGATGGGACCCCTGATCCAGGTACGTGGATGACTAAGTTTGAAGCTGCACAGAAAGCATATGGATGGACAGCAGACAGCCTACCATCTCACTTCCATATGTTTATGGAAGGAAAGGCTGAGTCCTGGTTAGATTCCTTGTGTGAGGACAAGAAAAAAACAATATTGCAGAACTGAAGAAAGAACTTAAGGACAAATTCCAAACACTGGGAAGGAGCAAACAGGAAATGATGAGACTGTTTATTGAAAAGAAACAGAGGCCAGGTGAAAATGTGGAGGACTACATTGAAGAAGAGCAGAGAAGAGGACAATGCTTAGGCAAGCAAGAACTCTATATTTGTGACCACATTATTTTGGGCCTAAGACCATAAATAAGGCAATTGGTGATAACCAAGGAACCAGCATCTATTGTTGATGTGTTCAAACATTCAAAAATGGTGCAGGTGCAAACAAAACAACCTGATTTCATGCATGATGAGGTGCTTAATCTAAAAACTGAAGTCAACCACGAATTACAGCTTGTTGACAACAAATTACAGAATGTTCTGGATGCAGTACAATATTTAGTGTGTGTGGCACAACAAAATAAAGGCCAGTATGATCAAGGTTCAAATCAAAAGTTCACAATTCTGGAAGTAAAAATCTAGGGTCCTTTGTACAAAATTTTGGATATCAAAATGGCTGGAATGGGCAGGGGGGGGGCTCAAGCAATCAAAATTGCTGGCAGGGGCAGCCATGCTTAAATTAAAATGGCTGGAAAGGGCAGCCATATCCAAATCAGATGGGCTGGTATGGGCCACCAGGTCCAATTCAAAATGGGTGGTATGGGCAAGTGGGCTCAAGTCAAAATGTTTGGTATGAACAGGGTGGACCTAGCAACCAATATGGTTGCTAGGTCCACTCTGATCTAACCAATATGTTGGTCAGTGTGCTTTGTAGGTTTTGTAAAGAACCTATTGTGTTCATGTGTGACATTGAACAGATGTTCCACCAGTTCAAAGTGAATGTGGAACACAGAAATTTTTTGTGATTCTTCTGGTGGGAAAAACGGTGATATTGAAGGACAGCCAACTGAATATTGGATGACCGTACACCTTGTAATGCTTAGTCAGCATTTATGCAGACAATTGGGCAAGCTGCACAGGCAAAAACTTTATGTTGTATAATTGTTAGTAATACCGCACAGGCTCACATGCGCAAAGGTTGCCTAATAAAGGCCTATGCTATTTTGAGTATTGCTGGTAATGTTGCGTAGGCAACAATACATGATGTAATCCTTAATAATGTTTCATGATGCACAGGCTTGTTGCACAGGCAAATACTGTATTATGTAATTTTGCTTGATGTTGCTTAGGCAATGATATGCTATGTAATTTTTAATGGTGCACAGTGTTGTGCAGGCAACTGTATTACGATATAATTACATGTACTGTGTACAGGCAATTATGTTTTCAGTGACAGCAATTGACTATGTGGAATAATTTGGGTGTGTGTTTGCAAATACTACAGTATATTTCTAAGTAAAATAATTAAACACACCAACCTTTATGAAAAATAGGTAAGCCCATAAAGTTCTGCTTTTCCATCACAGATCAGTGAAATAAATCCTTGAATTCATTGTCCGACTTAATTCTAAGATTTAGGGATGTAGGTTAGAAACTGAGATGCTTATGCCAAAGAGGAACAACTAGAGTTCAGACCAAGTCACACCCGGTGCCTGGTCCTGCGATAGACTGTTGACAGCATGACCCAGGGTAGCATTGTTTGTAAGTTGATGTGGACAAGATATCGGTCAGTGACCAAAGTTTTGTGTTGCAGCCAGATTTCTGATTTTATATTTTCTTCTGGGTCAGAAAATAATCTTTTAAAGCCCTGAATAAATTTGTTTCTCTGCAGAGAACAACCCAGTTTACGGAGGAAAAATACTTATTTTGATTTGTATCTAGTTTGGATTTAAAGCTGGCAAGTTCTTGTATCAATGTTCCCCCCCCCCCCTTTTTCATGCCACTGCATGTGGACTATGCTGTAACAGGAATATAAGAATAGTTTAATTTCTTTTTATTTGTTGCATCTGTGTAGGTATTGATAAGTACTTTTTACTGGTGTTGTCCAAGTCATATTATTATTTGTGATTTAAAAGAAGTTTCATGACATTTTTCAAGACTTGGCTTACGTGCAGAGATCTGACCTGGTACACATACTGACAAGTGAGTAACGACCTGTAAATGACACATCCATTGTTCGTATCGGCCAGTGGCCTCAATAAACAGGGATGGCCTACATGACTGCTGCTGCTGGTGACCCAGCCTGAATGGTACGGGTAGCACCGTGTATTGTTTTATCAGATTTGTGTCAGTGTTAACTTGTCATTGTCTTACATAAATTAGCCTGTATACGCAGGCCCCGGATGGTGAATGTACGTCTTAATATGGTTGCTATGGGAACCCCACTCTTACTATATATTCTTTGTATTAGCAAAAATAAAATGGTCTTTGGTTTAGAACTCAAGCAAGTTGTTCTCCTTGTTCATCTTTGCATCGGTGGGGTACACCCCCCCCCCCCCTTCTCAGCATTCAAGAACAGCAATCTTCTGCAGCATGTCATTCACGAACCTTGCGCCACAAAGCCCATAGTGAAGCGGCACAACTTTTCATTGGCGAGCTTGCCAGGATTTTGCTACAGGGTGGTGTATTCGGCCGACCAAACCAAAGAACATCGTGGGGACAATTCCTTCACTGCGCACCGGTGGATGCAATTTAAGGGAGCGGCCATCGGTGAAGTTTCAAGGCTCTCTTCTACTCATGTTGTATGGACAGGGATGCCTGATTTTTTTTAAACCAGCTATGCTGGCAAACAGTATACAGAAGTAAGTGGCAGTATTTTCAACATTTTATTGATGGCTACCAGTAGAATCGTATCGTGTGGAAAAATTTGCAAGGTGGTGGACAACCAGTGTAAATGCCTGCAGTGTGACTTTTTGTCATCTGACATTTCAAATTTCCGTGAACATATTTGGGAGGAGTTGAGCTCCATGGACCATGGCGTTATTTGCTTAAGGAAAACTTGTACCTCACAGAACTGCCCGGTTATTGTAGCCCTCATGAACATTCTTTTGGCACAAAAGCATGAAGTAGGTTCTGAACCGGTAGAAAACAATAATTTGTTGTTGACTTTTGCCCTGCCACGTTATCTTTGCACGCCGTGCAACAAGAAATTTGATACACGAACTGAATTATTGGTACATGCTGGAGAAGAACATTGTGGCTGTTGTTGTGTGTACATTTTAAAGTGCCAAAATTGTGATTTTAACGTTGGGCAGGCAAGTTTCGATCGTGATATCACCATTGCTACTAGGAGGATCAGAAGCCACATTTTAACAGCCAACCATCCAGCCGTCAGAAAATATTCAGTAACCCGGGTAATTCAAGTTGTTACAAGAACGCGAGCCCCGCCAAGACATTTTGTCGATTACTATATGTATTGAATGGCAATAAGGATCTGCCCAATTTGTGGTGAGATCAATGACCCTGCGTGGGGTTACACCTGTGTAGGTCCAGACGTTGAGTGACTGTAATTATTGAAAAAGGTGAAAAAGAGGGACAAAATGAATCCAGATCAATTTAACGGCATTGTTGAGCGCTTAGATGGACTTTTTGGGGAACTGGGGAATGCCCAGAAAGCCCATTTTGAGGCTCAAGCAGGGCAGTGGTGGACACAACAGCGTGAAAACCGTATAAAGGGGCTGTGCAAACAAGTGACGCCCTGTGATGGGGAGGTCAGCTCCCAAACCAGAAACTTTGTATACAATATAGAGCTGTTGGTGCCCCAGCTCGGTGATGACCAACCAGCAGTAATAACCATAGTTAGCCGGACAGCATGCGGTGCACTTCGCCGCGAAATTGCAAGATATATAAACTCATGGGGTGTCCCAAGGCATGAGATCTGTTGGGAGGAGCTGAAGAAATATATTGAACGAACATTCCTCTCGAGTGATGAGCAAGAGAAGTTGCGCATCAGTGTCGAGCAACTTAGGCAAAGAGACGGCGAGACTTTGGCGTCTTACAATAGACTTTATCGGGAGGCGGTCCAGAGAGCCTATTCAGGCCAACGATCTCAGGACGCAGAGAGGATAGTGCTACGGCACTATCTGAAGGGTTTACGCTCTGCTGACTTAGCCAGGAAGACGAGTCTGGAGTTGCAAACCCCGACCTTGGAGGCGGCCATGGACTTTGTTGATAAGATCGAGGCGGGAATGGAGCGCTATATGGGCCTGCATCGAGAGGACACCATTGAGCCTATGGACACCTCGGCGGTTCAGGGCCCACCGCCCTCAGTGGCCCCTGGCCCATCGAGTGACATGGCGAATGGAGAGGTCATGCAGATCTTGCAAAGGATTCGCAAGAGCCAGGACAGCTTCAACAATCGCCTTGCACGACTGGAGGTTACCAAGCGGGCCTCTAATCAACAATCATCATGGGCCGTGGATGGTGACAACAGGAATGCCAGGGCATCGAACCCGCCGACCCGCCAACAAGAACCTGTGGCCTGCTACACCTGCGGAGGGCCACACTATCAGATTGGCTGCCCGCTACGGCCCCCGAGGAGGCGTTCACGCAACCAGGCGCCCAGGACATCGCCGCAGCAGCCACCGCAGTCAACACAGCGTGCACCGCAGCAGGGAAACTAGATGGTGCAGGGGTGAGTACCAGTAGCTCCAGGTTGGGTTTGTCAATTAGCGTAAGTGGAGTAGAAATTAAATGCTTAATTGATACTGGAGCAAGTGTGACACTTCTGCACGATAGAGTTTTTAAAAGGGTTTGCAAGAACATTGGCAAATCAAGACTACTTAAGCCTGCCCCGCCACTGTTTGAAAAGATGGGGTACACTATTCAAGTAACGGTGAACCAACCTGATGTGGGTCTTAACACTGGCAATGGCGACATATTCCACCCTGTGGGTTGCATGGGCTGGAAGCCAATGGTGTGTCGGACAGGCCCAATTTTTAATACTCATAGATGGAGCTGTGTTCGTACCTTGATTGCCGGAGACAGGAGACGGACAAAGACATGTGAGGCAGTCGTTAAGCGACAAAGCAATGACACCCACGTCACAGAGATTAGTTATGGGGAATACGTACTTGTGACTTGGGGTGAGACTATTGTAACTAGGTGTATGGGAACTGCTGGTTCCCGACAGACGCTCGTGGCGGGCACCTACTTAGTGACAGTCCCAGCCTTGTGTGTTATAACTGAAAATGGCTGGATGCTGACAGGACTCATTGAAAGACTTGGACATGTATCTGTTTCTGCTTTACGGGTACCGGTGCCCGAAATGCTGAACATAACTGACATTATACCACAAGATCAAGCTATTAGTTTGTTACAGAAACCACACTTTGCTCAGACAAAACCAGTTGCTAGGGTGGACTTGGGCTCCATGTTGGAGCCACCGCAAGGCTTTGCCTGGAGTCATTATGGCAGCCGCATATCTTTTGTATCTTTATGTGGCTTAATAATACTGGTTGCTACCCTCATTACACTTGGCTACGTTATCTGGCGAAAAAGGGAAATCTTGCCGGGATTCTTAAGAAAATGGCTTCTTCTAAATTTACCTAAGGATTCCGAGTCCACAACGGTGGGGTCAACTCCTGTTAAATTATACCCTGAACTCCCGCCACCAGAGGTAACTGAGGTAGCAGCAGCAACAGATAATATGACTCACCCAGATTCATCTGTGTTTCAATTTAATGCAAATAGTTATTTATGATAAGTTGGATGTAAAGATGGAGTGCTCTCCTGAGCAACTTTGATGAGACTCGTCATGTGGAGTTGAGGAGACCATTGCAGTTGATTATGGCCTCCGGAGGTCATAGTTGGGAGACCTCTGACCTTTGCATTCTGTGAAAGCCATACAAGATCATTTGGGATTGTGCAGATCATTTTAAAACGGTTATCTTGTCAACACATGGTTCATGTTATTATGATTATTATGTGGAGTAACTGATGAGTAACAATACCTGTGACATAGCATCCATGATGTTCCAGGGAATACTTGCCAGGAAGGTATAACATTGTGCGATGTTACTGGCAGCTTAATTGGGTCTCCATATGTTGAGTTGCTTTGAGTATTGTGTTTATTGAATTTACATTTGTCGCTGATGATAATATGTTTGTGTATGATACAGTAATTAGCTTTGGTGTTACTATGTTACTCACTTCTTATACCAGATCATGCTATGTGGTAGCCACCACGGAGACGGGGTCATGAAACCCACATCACCTTGTGATCCCTGGTGTCCTACATGCCTGATCCGGCATAAGTTTTAGTCAAATTTATTAATTTAAGGTACATCGATGTGTATCTTCGACTTTAATTACCATGTTTGGATGTTGCAAGTACTTAACTGTGATCCTGCGTCACCAGTACACATCCTGCAGGTATGCACCATTTACATTGATATTTTCAATATCTTAGGCATGTTTATCTGTCTGTGCTTTTCTATGTATTTACGGAGTTCACCATAGCGCGCCTGTTTATGATGTTGGTTCAAAACTGAACAGTTTGTATGTTCCCTATAAAATATACTGGCGAGCTTGTGCAAGTCCAAGGGATGATAGGCCTCTTAGCTTTGGTTAGCTTCCTGTCTAAAAGCGAGCTGCTCCGAATAACTATACAGCTCTTTTTCTTCTTTTCTTTCAATGTGGTTATCTTTACATGCTTTATATTCTCATAGATATGTATTTTTATATATAATGTACAGAGCAAGCTTCCTTCAGAACTATACGGGCTAACGTAAAGGGGTTAACTTTGTGACCCTTGCCTCGTTCTCAGTTACACATGCTGTGTAGGGATTGTGTTTGCACGGATACTTTTGTGCATTTTATATACCTAATATAATGTGCATACTTCACGAGCTACTTTCAGAGCTGTGCATATGTTAAGGGGTAACAGTGGTCCCCCCTTTTGTACAGTTCTGTTTTTTTTGTCTGTCGTTTGAGTTTTGATGGCGGTGCCACCAAAACTGAAAGTGGTGGACGGATGGAAGGTGGAAAATGATAAATGATACACGAATTTAATTATGAAGTTGAAAGGGGTCTTAAAATTTATCTGCATCCCATATATTATGCCAACTTATATTATGCCAATTACATATTATTGCTCGGTTGCATCTTTTACCATACCTGCTTCCGTTGTATGTTTATGAGCTTTTCTTTTCACATTTATGAGTTTTAAAATTTGTTAAATTTTAAAACTAAAAGGCATGAACGTGTGTAATGTTTAGTCAGCATTTATGCAGACAATTGGGCAAGCTGAACAGGCAAAAACTTTATGTTCTATAATTGTTAGTAATACCGCACAGGCTCACATGCGCAAAGGTTGCCTAATAAAGGCCTATGCTATTCTGAGTATTGCTGGTAATGTTGCGCAGGCAAATGTATTATGTAATTTTGTACGATGCTGCGCAGGCAACAATACATGATGTAATCCTTAATAATGTTTCATGATGCACAGGCTTGTTGCACAGGCAAATACTGTATTATGTAATTTTGCTTGATGTTGCTTAGGCAATGATATGCTATGTAATTTTTAATGGTGCACAGTGTTGTGCAGGCAACTGTATTACGATATAATTACATGTACTGTGTACAGGCAATTATGTTTTCAGTGACAGCAATTGACTATGTGGAATAATTTGGGTGTGCGTTTGCAAATACTACAGTATATTTCTAAGTAAAATAATTAAACACACCAACCTTTATGAAAAATAGGTAAGCCCATAAAGTTCTGCTTTTCCATCACAGATCAGTGAAATAAATCCTTGAATTCATTGTCCGACTTAATTCTAAGATTTAGGGATGTAGGTTAGAAACTGAGATGCTTATGCCAAAGAGGAACAACTAGAGTTCAGACCAAGTCACACCCGGTGCCTGGTCCTGCGATAGACTGTTGACAGCATGACCCAGGGTAGCATTGTTTGTAAGTTGATGTGGACAAGATATCGATCAGTGACCAAAGTTTTGTGTTGCAGCCAGATTTCTGATTTTATATTTTCTTCTGGGTCAGAAAATAATCTTTTAAAGCCCTGAATAAATTTGTTTCTCTGCAGAGAACAACCCAGTTTACGG
Organism: Hermodice carunculata; assembly: GCA_964020975.1. Classification (NCBI taxonomy): domain Eukaryota; kingdom Metazoa; phylum Annelida; class Polychaeta; order Eunicida; family Amphinomidae; genus Hermodice; species Hermodice carunculata. Next base: position 30,603,383 of record OZ026622.1, on the reverse strand, counting down.
AGGAAAAATACTTATTTGGATTTGTATCTAGTTTGGATTTAAAGCTGGCAAGTTCTTGTATCAATGTTCCCCCCCCCCCTTTTTCATGCCACTGCATGTGGACTATGCTGTGACAGGAATATAAGAATAGTTTAATTTCTTTTTATTTGTTGCATCTGTGTAGGTATTGATAAGTACTTTTTACTGGTGTTGTCCAAGTCATATTATTATTTGTGATTTAAAAGAAGTTTCATGACATTTTTCAAGACTTGGCTTACATGCAGAGATCTGACCTGGTACACATACTGACAAGTGAGTAACGACCTGTAAATGACACATCCATTGTTCGTATCGGCCAGTGGCCTCAATAAACAGGGATGGCCTACATGACTGCTGCTGCTGGTGACCCAGCCTGAATGGTACGGGTAGCACCGTGTATTGTTTTATCAGATTTGTGTCAGTGTTAACTTGTCATTGTCTTACATAAATTAGCCTGTATACGCAGGCCCCGGATGGTGAATGTACGTCTTAATATGGTTGCTATGGGAACCCCACTCTTACTATATATTCTTTGTATTAGCAAAAATAAAATGGTCTTTGGTTTAGAACTCAAGCAAGTTGTTCTCCTTGTTCATCTTTGCATCGGTGGGGTACACCCCCCCCCCTCTCAGCATTCAAGAACAGCAATCTTCTGCAGCATGTCATTCGCGAACCTTGCGCCACAAAGCCCATAGTGAAGCGGCACAACTTTTCAACCTATTTGGAGCAGGATCTTCTGCTAGCTGTGCTAACTTTGGGCTGAAACAGGTGGCCAATGATAAGGAGGCTGTATTTGGAGCTGATGCAGCTGACTTCATTTGTAAAGACTTCCACGTAGATGATGGTCTCAAGTCTGTCCCAACAATGCATGAAGCCATCAATAATATTGAGCAAAGCAAGAAAATGTGTACCAAAGGTGGTTTGCGATTGCACAAGTTTGTCTCAAACTCCAAGGAAGTGCTGGAAGCAATTCCACCTGAAGATCGGGCAAAGGGTTTAAATAAGTTCAACTTGGCACTTGACTCACTGCCCAATGAAAGGGCACTTGGGGTCCAGTGGTGTATAGAATCGGACACCTTCAATTTCCACATCATACTGAAGGATCAACCACTCACAAGATGCAGAGTTCTGTCCACAATAAGCTCTGTTTACGATCCACTTGGGTTTATAGCACGTCTCATATTAGTGGGCAAACAAATCCTACAACAAATGTGTAGAGATGGAGCTGAATAGGACAGTCCACTACCTGATTTTCTACATTCCAGATGGGAACAATGGAGAAGAAATCTTGTGCTTCTTGAATCAATAGAGATCCCAAGGTGTTTCAAACCTAAAGATTTTGGAGAACTCGACACAATAGAGCTCCATCATTTTTCAGATGCAGCCACTGAAGGGATTGGACAATGGCAGACAAGGAGCAATGAGTTCCCTGTTCATTAGTGATGGCCAAAGCCAGGGTTACACCCTTAAGAGCCATAACTATTCCTCGTCTGGAGTTGAGAGCGGCAGTGATATCTGTGAAGGTCATTGCTCTCCTCCAGCAAGAACTTAGATATGACACCATCACAGAATTCTTTTGGACTGATAGCACAGTGGTTCTTGGCTACATAAAGAACGACTCACAGAGTTTCCATGTCTCTGTAGCCCATCGGATTCACTGAATAAGAGATCACACAGAACCTAAGCACTGGTACCATGTTAAGGGAAGGGAGAATCCAGCAGATGGAGCTTCATGTGGACTTGGTGCAAGGGAGCTCTTATCCTCAAATTGGCTCACAGGTCCAAATTTTCTTTGGGAAAAGGAAATTGCATTTGAAAATACAGAGTTTGAACTGTCATCAGAAGATCCAGAGGTTAAAAGGGTGAACGCATTCACATCACAGACCACTGATGTCCCACGAGTCTCAATCCTAGAGAGTCTTCAGTATTTTTCAGACTGGCACCATGTTAAAAGAGCCATTGCTCTCTGTCTGAGACTTAAAGAAAAGCTGAGAAAAAAAGATGATTATGAAGCCACTGGTTGCTACACCCAAAATTAATCTGAGAAGTCACAAACAATCTCGCTATCTGCCTGTTTCAATAGCATAAATTGAACAGAACAAGCAGAACTAGAGATCATAAGACAGACCCAACATGAGTCATTCAAAGAAGAGATCAAGATCCTCCAGAGTCTCAAATCTGATGACAGAGACTCCAGACAGTGCAAGAGATCTATCAAGGGAAAAAGCTTACTCTTTCACTTAGATCCCTATCTTAACAATAATAGGATTCTAAGAGTTGGTGGCCGCATTAATGATGCTCAGTACCCAATGAATATTAGGTATTCCTTGATTCTCCCAAGAAGCACCATATCACTGAGCTGGTGATCCAGCACTTCCATGAAAGGTGTATGCACCAAGGTCATGGCATGACCACAAGTGAGATAAGAAGCAATGGTTTTTGGATTGTTGGCTGTACCTCAGCAGTACTTCAGAACATCTCCAACACAGCTCAGCTTTTGATGAAAGCAGATGTGGGTTCCCCCACACCAGGGGAACATGCCATGAAACTGCGGAACAGGTGGAGGAGGTGCAAGATTTGGCCCAAGAGCACCTAGAAGTGGCACAAGAACACCAGAAGCGGGACCATGATGTCAGAGCCAGAAAAAGGACCTTTGCTGTGGGCGATCTGGTCTACGTCCATAATTCTTGTAGGTTCATCGGCAGGAGCCCCAAATTTCAAGCCATTTGGCTGGGACCCTATGTTGTACTTGAGCAGCTTACTCCTGTCTTAAACAAAGTGCATGACAGGAAGGAGACCAGAATGCAGCACTGTGAGAAATTAAAGGCTTACCTGGCTGGGGTCATACCAGCCTGGGTGAATAGAATTCAAAGTCAGCTCCGTGTTGCCGATGCTTCGGTAGCCAGTATCCCTGCTGGCGGGACTAGTTGCACTGCAGACAATGTGGAGGGAGATCCTCCTGAACAGGCAAGTATTGCTCCAATGGGTTTTCCTGTAACTAAACATAAGCGGAAGGTGACTGTGGGCCTTAGGAAAAGAAAGGTAAAGGCACAGGCCAGAGCACAGCAAGATGCTGATCAGGGCGTAGATGAAGCTGCCAGTGATTCCTCCCTGCTGGTGAATTTAGGTGACCATACCAGTAAGGGAAGGTCAGCAAGGCGACCAGCGCGATTTCGGTAGATATAATGCCGACCGGTATTCAGGACCCTATTGTGTGAGTTGTACATATGTTGGATTTTTATGTTGTGTTGTCTTGTTTTGTTTATAGCATATACAGCAACTGCCTTGTGCGTCGGCGAATCCTGGTGGACGATTATGGACAGGAGAGGCCTTTAGTTATAGTGACGGCTTTCCATACCCAAAGGGAGGGGGAAGGGAAAGTCCTCCCAAGATGGAAGCCAGATTGGCTAGAGCTGATTGTTTCTGGCTGGCAGAGGCAGTCTGATCCACAATCTGGAGGGGTCTATGTGCATCACTGGTAAACCTGCGGCATACCTTCAGGAGCCCATGCTGTGTTTGTTACCCATGCTGGTGCGACTAATGCTACAGCAGCTTGAAGGGTGGTCTCTTGAGGAGATCATGCGTTGTCTGCCAAGGCACCCAGATGTGCAAGAAACACTGAAAGATGAGTTAGCCCATTAGGTAGTTCCCGTAAATAACCTTTTCGTAGCAAATGGCTCAGCATCCCCTGTGGTACCACTTGGTGACACCGGGGTCTATCAACCCGATTCATCGTGGCCTGGCTAGCCCATATCCCCTAGTCTTGTCATCCCAGCTCCCAGCCAGCCCAGCCCTACTCAGGTGGCTCCCGAGTCGATGCAACAGGCTACAGCATCAAGGCATACACAGGCACAATGTGACCTTCCCAGTGAACGAGAACAGGGCATTAGTGAAGATATATCCAGAGGTACGCCTGCACGTGAGGAAGAGCATGTGGTGCGAAGGGTAGTGGTAGTAGCCCCAGGGTCTGAGACAGAGTCTGAGCCTAAACCAGAACTGAGGTCTGAGCCGGAGGTGCTGTGGGGATGGCTTACAGTGTGACCCATTGTTCTCGTGGACGCTCCAAGTCCCGGCGTCGGACTAGAAGCATCAATTAGGATCCAGGCCACGTGACGGCAGCAGGAACAGGAAATGGAATCCCCCTTCAGCCTGGCCCAAATGGCCTGATTAGCCCCCCCTGGTGAAGCCAGTGCCTATTGCCGAGAATATGAGCCACCTCCCCCAAAAGAAACGGCAGAGCGTCCAAAAGTGTCCAATCCCAAACAAAACCTCGGGGATGCGACGCAGCTATGGGCTTGACAGAACCACGAAGTGCCAGTGGTTACTGGTGTCACACGGCGGAAGGAAAGGGGAGATGAAAAACCTCAAGTTTGTTCCCTGTGTCACGATAAGGTACCCAATCTGCGGGCCCACGCCAACGCTTGTCATCTTCCTTGGATGTTTGACTATGACACTGCTTGCTTGGTATGTCAGGCACAACTCAATATGCCACGGCACCGAAAGCAGCATTCCAAGCACTGCCACTCTGGAAGAGATGGGTTGTTGTCGCCTGCAGCTTTGAAGACTGAGGCCATGCTGTTTAGGCGGCTGCTTGCCCAGCAGCTGGGTGTTCCTCCCAATGATTTGCCGGCTCTGGCAATCAAGCGAGGGCACTGTCTCCGCAAGCATGACTGTCGCCCACCTCCGCACAACCAGGCCATCAGTCTCCAGGACAGCGACATCAGGTATAACCCTATAAGACCAAAGTATGTGCATGACCTCTGCCACCGGCGAATCACTTTGTTCTTCCTGTCGGATTTCAAACCTGATATACGCGAGCAGCTGCCATTTCGGTCCCTGTGTGGTTGTAGTGACAAAAGACTGACTTCAGATGACCGACAGAAGGATGTACGATTAATGACGAGCTAGGCCACTGAGGGTGCCACCTGCTGAGGTATAGTTTGCCTTGAGAGTCCCAAAGTAACAGCCAGTCAGAGCCAGGAAGCATGGCAACGCTGAAGTTGCCCGGGTGTGAAAGAAAGGGGACATCCCAGGTGGTCTTATGGTTTCTTCACGGGCAGGACATGCTCTGCAGTGGGGGAAGACCGCAGACCCAATTTGCAACGGTGAAAGGTGCCTGCGCCCTGTAAAGTCGGTGGAGAGAAAGCGAAAATACCACATTATGTACAGTCTATGCAGGCAATTTATCTTGTTGTAATGATGTGATTATCATTTAAGTATTCACACATTTCACTTTTGATACATATAAGTGGTCATCATATTGTAAAGACCCGACCTTTGGGTGCCGAAAAATTCTGGATTTTCTTTTTGGGTTTTCATAGAGGTGTAAGGTGTGGTGTTTTGTTATAACAAGTCTGTTAGTAAGAAAATCAATATAGGTAATTTAACATACAGCCAAATGAATAATTGATTGTGTTTACCATCGAAATTTGATTGTTAATCTAGAAGGGAGTAATTGATTTTGGTTTATTGGTTTATAACCTCTGAGATTGGTAATAAAGTCGAACAATTAATTAGCTAAATTATTTTATGGCCAGTGTTAATCAGCAATTGATAGTCTTGCATGATTACCTCTAGAAATTATTTAGAGTGTTGGGAAATCTGATTGTTTGAATCATTATTGATTTTTGGAGATGGAATATAACAATGTATATTGATGAAATAAAGAACTTGTTCACTGAGCACTGGAAGAGCAGGATGGGTTCGTGTTGTGTATAACGTGGAACAGCGAATCTTTTGACGTGTGTCGCTTGCGTTCACAGGCGCACAGCCCAGGGACATTTCTCGATGTCCCAAACTGGACACAACCTTTTCATTGGCGAGCTTGCCAGGATTATGTAATCGCAACGTTTTTTTTTCCATCCTGATATGGACTGAGCGCACCATGGCAAAGTGCACACCGATGTATCTCTGTGATTTGTGCCCATGGCGGGGGGATGTGTTTTCGGACATGATGCTCCATGTAGCTAAGTACCATTATGGAACAACTTATTTATTTGAACTGACATGTTTAGAGTGCAACTTTCATATTGGGCTAGCGCAGAGTGGTACCAATCACAAGGAATTGGACACGGCAATGGAATACCATCTTAAATACCATAATAAGGCTGGCTCTTATTCTGTGGAGCGAAGGACTGTAGTGAAACCACGTCGTGCACGGAGGATGAGGGGAGCCCCAGCGTATTTAATGAACTATATTGTCTGGTAATGGAGCCAGAGGTTGCGGCCGGACTCGCTGGGCTCTTTCAGGAGTTCAAAGATGCTCAGGTACAATTTCATGCGGATCAACGGGAGCAGTGGGCTCACCAGCGCCGAAAGGACAAATTACATGCGCTTACACAGAGTCTCACACATTGCGATGGTGAGTTGAGCTCCCAGACCCGCAACTTTCTGTATGATATTGACTTAATTTTGCCGCAGTTTGAACGTGACAATTCCGGCATTTTGAAAGTAGTCACGCGGGCTACTAGTGGACCTTTACGGAGGGAGATTCTCCGATACCTGGACAACCAGCCGGAGGACAGGGAGAATGTCCCTTGGACTCGCTTAAAAAGTCATATTGAACGAACCTTCCTCTCTGCCGATGAGGAGGAGAAGTTGAGAGTCGAGGTGGAACAACTTCGGCAACAAGAGGGGGAAACATTGGCCTCGTATAATCGGCGCATAAGGGAGGCTGTTCAAAGGGCTTACCCTGGAAGGCGTTCAGCAGATGCGGAAAGAATAGTGCTACGGCATTATATGCGAGGGCTGCGCTCTACGGAGCTAGCTAAAAAACTTAGCCTTGAACTCAAGGACCAGACCTTAGAGGCCGCAATTGAATTTGTGGACAAGGTGGAGGCTGGTCTAGAGAGATATGTGGGTTTGAACCGCGATGAGCGGAAGGAGGAACCAATGGATACTTCCACAGTGCAGATTGCCCCACAGAACAATGGAAAGGAGACAAACTCTGAGCTCCTGAGCACACTTTTGAAGATCCAAAGGGGTCAGGAAAAGATGGCAGCGCGGCTAACGCAGTTGGAGGCCGGGCGACGTCAAGGCAACCAACCAAGGAACTGGGGGGGCCAATTAGGTAGAACGCGAGGAGACAGGAATCAGCCACGGGCAGACAATGGTACCAAGCAAGTGTCCTGTTTTATTTGTGGCGGCCCCCATTATCAGATTGGGTGTCCAAGGCAACCCAGGCGACAAAGGCCTGCGCCTAGGGGTTCCAGTCAAGGTGCCCCCGGAACTGCTTCTCAGGGAAACTAAGCATTGCAGGGGTGCAAAGCATAGGTCCCAGATTGGGTTTATCGATTACAGCAAGTAACGTGAGTATTCATTCCTTGATCGATACTGGGGCTTGTGTGTCACTCCTGCATATTGCTGTGTTCCAGGAGATCTGTAAAAGAAGTGGCCGTTCAAGACTGTTAAGGCGGTCCCCGCCTATTTTTACTGTATCTGGGAAAGCAATTAAAGTTTTTGGAAGAACTGAAATAGAATTTGCTGAATTAGGAATTATCTCAATTGTAGTAGTGGGAGGTATATGGCATCACTGTATTTTGGGAACTGATGTCTTGGCTGCAGGCAAAGCTGTGCTGGACTACAAAACTCAAACTCTAGCCTGGAAGGGAAAAGTCTTCCCCTTGCAGTCCTACAGACGGCCAGCACTTTCAGACAATTGTAGTGTTAGCCAGGAGGCTGGCATGGGTTTCATGTGCGGATCCATTGCTGCACCGTATGTGCAGGTGGTACAAGAGAATCAAGATGTCTTTTATGAGGATGGCATACCTTTTGGCCAATGTCCCTTAACTGAGGTCACTATCAATACTGGAGATCATCCTCCAATACGCCAACGCCCTTATAGGACTCCGCTAGCTCGGAGGAAGTTGGTGGATGAATGTATTGACCAAATGTTAAAGGACAGAGTTATAATCCCAAGTAATTCCCCTTGGGCTTCTCCAATTTGTTTAGTGCCTAAGAAAGATGGAACTACCAGATTTTGTGTAGATTACCGAGCCCTGAATGACATCACAGTTAAAGATCGTTACCCTCTTCCCCTTATACAGGACATCTTTGATCAGTTGGGTGGTAAGACTGTATACTCTGTTTGTGATCTGAAATGTGCATATAATCAATTGAAGGTTGCCGAATGCGACCAAGACAAGACTGCTTTTGTGTGCCACAGAGGTTTATTCAAATTCAAGGTGGGCAGCTTTGGGTTAGCTAACATGCCTAGTATTTTCCAAAGGACAATGGAAATGGCACTCTCGGACTTATTAGGTAAGTGCGTTTGGGTTTTTATTGATGATTTAGTAATTGCATCATCTTCACCTGCAGAACACATTCAGGACCTAGAGGCCGTATTTGCACGCCTGCGTGCAGCCAAACTGCACCTGAAAGGGTCTAAATGTCATTTTGGCAAGACTAAGATTCAGCTTTTAGGGTACATCATTACACCAGATGGTATCACTAGTGATCCTGAAAAAGTGCGTGCGATTGTGGAAATGTCTGCCCCAACAACAGTTAAACAGGTTCGTTCCTTCATTGGTATGGTTAATTACTATGCTAAAACCATCCCTGGGTATGCAAGAGTGACTGAACCATTAGTGAAGCTTACACGCAAGAACCAGCCATTTGTATGGGAGCAAGAACAGCAAGAGGCATTTGAGAACTTAAAAACCCTTCTGACCTCTGCTGAAGTAATGGCTTATCCTACAACGGACCGTAGTTACAAATTGTATACAGATGCAAGTAATACTTGTGTGGGAGGGATTTTAGTTCAGGAAGATGATCAGGGCATGGAGCGTGTCATTCAATATGTGTCACACCAACTATCTGCAACCCAACGTAAATGGTCAACAATTGAAAAAGAGGCCTATGCTGTAGTGCATTGTGTAGATAAGCTTCGCGCGTACTTGTATGGTGCCGATTTTGTTGTGTATACTGATCACAAGCCACTCCGCTCATTGTTCACTAAAGAGATGCGGAATACTAAGGTCCAACGTTGGGGGGTCTTTCTGGCCGAGTTTGGTGCTAAAATTCAGTACATACAAGGAGCACGTAATGTTCGGGCTGACCTCATGTCCAGATTACCATCCCCACCGAGTATTGCCAGTTTAGACACTGCTGATTGGATTGACCCTGATGCAACCAGTGGGTCAGGTATGTTAGATAGAATACCTTTAGAGGCAGACTGTTTAAAGATTGAAAAAGTACAGAGGGCTCAGGAAGAAGAATTTACTCCTTTGTTTACTGAGGCACAGAGCGATGATTCAGAGTATGAGGTTCATGACGGATTATTGTATTCAGTAAGGAGGCCAACTCATAATGCGCCATGGTACCCTCGTTTAGTTCTCCCTAAGCAATATCGCAACAGCATTATTGATCGTTCTCACAGAGAGGTTGGGCACATGGCCACCCTGAAAACTCTTCATCGTGTGAGAGAAGCATATGTGTGGCCAAACATGCGGCGGGAGATAATAGAAAGATTGAAGTCATGTGCCACTTGTGCAGTTAACCGAAGGCGTTCAGAGCGAGCTCCGATGAGTGATATGCCACTGCCTGTATACCCAATGCAGGTGGTCGGGTTTGACTTGATAGGACCCTTTGTACCATCAGACCAGGGCAATAAGTATGCCCTTACGATCATTGATCATTTAAGTGGATGGGCTGAAGCTATACCAATTCCAGACAAAAGTTCCAAGGCAGTGGAAGAAGCCATAGCAAGGGACTTCTTTCCTCGTCATGGTATTCCGGAGGTGGTCATCACTGACCGAGGGTTAGAGTTTTCCTCCAAACATTTTACCACTTATTTGAAGGATTTGGGGGTACAGCACAGGCAGTCTACTCCCTATCATCCTGAAACTGGGGGTAAGATTGAAAGATTTAATCGTACATTAAAAGAGATCACTACAAAGTTGGTTAACAATAGGGCAAAGGAATGGCAAACCCAGATGGCAAATGCTCTCTTTGCTCATCGCAACAGTGTTAGCGAGGTGACTGGATATACGCCTTTTTACCTCATGTATGGTCGCAGAAGTCGACTACCACTAACAAAGTGTTTAGGTGCCTCCTCTGGTATGTCTAACTTGTCAGGGAGACTAAGTGATCTCTCTGATGCATTGGTTATAGCCAGACAAAATTTAGCTCATTCTAGAAAGTATAATCGTGAGCGAATAAATTCACGTGCAAAAGCAGGTATTTTAAAGCCTGGAGATTCTGTTATTCTCCGAGCCCAAGAGAAACTTACATTTACTTCTGGATGGGACCCACAATATGAAGTTATTCGTATTAGAGGGCCAGTGTGCTGGATTAGACACCAGCAGAGTGGAAAGATTAAAACGGTTAACAGGGATAAACTACTGTTGGTAGATCCTAATATCGTGTGGGATGAACTCCGGCCCAGGCCTGTGCGCAAGTCACGGCCTAAAACTGGTATACCCTTGGCACCCACATGGCAGGGTGATGTGCAGACAACAGCTAGACCTGAATCCCCAGACCAAGCAGTAGATACTGATCAGGCACAAGATGGATCTACTGAGACGGAGGTACCTGTTACACCCTCCAATCTGCCTGTAACTAGTGGGGATGCAGACCGGTCACATAACCCTACATGGCGTAGGAGAAGGTCACGGTATGGCATTGGTGGAGCCGGAGGGAGAAGAGCTCCCTACACAGCCCCACCTAGAAACCGCTCATCTCACAGGTCAATAGGTGGTGACGCAATCCCACATTTCCCTAATGTACCTCCTATCAGTGGACAGCCAATAGACATAGACCTAGGCAGTCCCCCAATGGTGTTGCCAGGGCCAACACATGGGTATAATACTCGGTCACGTGGACCAGTATCAGACATCAATGCTCATCTCCCACCACCTTCACCACCACCAGCATCGGTGCCGGTGAAGCGGGCTAGTACAGAATGTCCAGTTCCCGATGGAGAACAGAAGCGCCAGCGGATGGCAGCCATCGAATTGGTTGCTGCTTTGTGTACTTAATGACAGTTACTTGTGTGCTGGGATCACCTGCTGTTTCCCCGCTTCCGGATGGATTGTTGCTTACTAAGGTGAATGAACTGCAGATTCAGTCCGCGGAATGGACGATTTTAGTAGTGATTGATGCCCCTGTTCTCGATCCGTTACTCCTTAAGAGTATCAACACTGTAATAAGACAATCGGCACAAGCTGTTGCGCAGGGAGTCATTTCAGTAGAGAGTCATCGTGCATGGTTGAGTCGTCTCCGTTCTGCAAAATCTTATATCCTTAGCCACTCATTTACTTCTCAGGCATCATCCTCTCGATCAAAAAGGGGCTGGTTTGACTTTGTGGGATGGATAGGACATACCTTATTTGGATTAGCCACTGATGATAGTATCAATGCTTGTCGCAAGGCAATTGATCAGGCCCGGAAATACCAAAAGATAGTGGTACACCAAATCAACCAGCTCACCACAGTACTAAATCGTACACAGATGGCTGTGGCATGGAATCGTTACCAAATTCAGCAAGTCACGTCCTTTATCGCTAAGACGCTGATCCCTCAAATGAATCAGGCTTTAATGACACTAAATGCCACCAATGTGCGTCTATCATACTTGGAACGTTCTTTCTATCTTGAACGTAGTGTTGCTTTGTTGGAACAAGTGACAGCAACTTATATAAGAGCCATTCAGCGTTACAATCGTCAAAAAGCTTCTCTTGAGGTAGGGCGACTAACAGAAGACATCTTAGGTATCGCACAGTTGACAGATATAATGGAAAGGGCTACTACATCTACGACACGCCCAGTACAGCCCTTGCAGTGGTATTATGAACATGCCCACATCTATCCAGTGTGGGGGGATACCACCTTGGTATATCGGGTTAAACTTCCCTTGGTGGACGGGCAAAATTATGATCGCTATCACATTGCCACATGGCCAGTACCATATGTGGATAAGGGGTACTCCATTCAAATTAAGGTAGAAAATGAACAGGTAGGACTAAATACTGCAAATGGGGGTATTTTCCATCCGATAGGATGTATGGGATGGCGCCCCATGGTTTGCCGATCTGGCCCTATCTACTCAGCTGACCGATGGGGTTGTTCCAGAACTCTTATTTCGGGTGTTCAGGGACAGAGACATCAATGTCAGGTTATTATCCGAAAAACTGAAAAACGTACAATGATAACTGAGATCAGTTATGGTGAGTACATTCTAGTTACCTGGGGTGAAACGTTGGTGACACGTTGTACAGGTAAGGATAGTATCAGGCAGACTATCAAGGCTGGGACTTATGTAATAGTCGTGCCTGCCCAGTGTGTAGTCATGGGAGATGGATGGACACTTACAGGACTTATTGAACGGGTAGGTCATGTCTCCGTGGCGGCTTTACGCGTAATTTTGCCAGATGTTTTCAATATTACTGAAGTCATACCATCGACACAAGCTATTGCTCTTCTGGATGACCCAAGGTGGTCCCAGTTAAATCCAGTGGCACAGGTAAAGCTGGCTCCTATCTCAGACCCTCCTCCTAAAGTGAATTGGATTTCCAAACCTGGTAACCAAGTATCTTTAGGCTTGACTATCAGTACTGCTGTGTTTAGCATTTTGAGTATCATGGTTGGGTTGTACTGTTGGTGGAAACGGTTCTTACGGTTTTCATTTGACCTTCCATGTTCCAAGAAACCTGACTACTCTCCTTCAAAGGAGAAGTCAAAGGCGGAGGTTCTGACTAGTGAGGATGTAGTTGAGGGTGCTGAACCTATGCTGGTGATCAAAGATCCTAGCATGGCAGGCTCACTCACACCAGCTGCCACTGGGTGCTCTGCACAGTAATCCTAGCCTCTGTAGTGCAGTGATGGTGCATGTCGTTGCTTCCACTTTCCTATTGTCAAGTTGCCACGTGGAGTTGGGGACTGTCATGGGAAGGAGTGAAGAGGCCACTTCACTAGGGGGTAGCCACATAGCACGGTCACTGTGGTGCATGTAATATTGACATTTTGGGGGGACCACCCGAACATAATATAATAAGGACATTCCTGTTAACTGCATGTGTCGCTGTCTGTATTCATCATAGATTATTATAATCTATGGCACTTGAAATGTATATGAGTGCCTATCCTATTAACTTACTATAGGATTCTCGTATCTGTGATCCGGGATCTCTCTCTCGGTGTGTTTCATATATATCCAAGTGTGTTTCATGTATAACTATATAATAACTAAGTACTCTGAACAGACGTGCCACAAAGTAAAAACTATGAACTTTTGGCACCCTAGAATTTTTTATTAAGCACGATGTTGCACCTTAATGTATGTCGAGTATATATGTATATGTACTTGGTATAAATAAGTGCTAGCCAATGCTTCATCTGGCCCCTTTAAACCCAGAAGAGGGCGAGATTTATGCTGGGTGTATGCACGCTTTAGCTGGAAGGATTTACCCAGAAGTGTATGTTGATAAACATTTCTTAGTTTGTATATTCTATTAACAAAATATACTGGCGAGCTTGATGAGTTTCATGAGTTTCAGTACTTGTATGTAATGGTCACGGATTATTTCGATTGGAGTTTTGAAGTATCAAAACTGAAAAGTGGGGGAAGGTATGTAAAGACCCGACCTTTGGGTGCCGAAAAATTCTGGATTTTCTTTTTGGGTTTTCATAGAGGTGTAAGGTGTGGTGTTTTGTTATACCAAGTCTGTTAGTAAGAAAATCAATATAGGTAATTTAACATACAGCCAAATGAATAATTGATTGTGTTTACCATCGAAATTTGATTGTTAATCTAGAAGGGAGTAATTGATTTTGGTTTATTGGTTTATAACCTCTGAGATTGGTAATAAAGTCGAACAATTAATTAGCTAAATTATTTTATGGCCAGTGTTAATCAGCAATTGATAGTCTTGCATGATTACCTCTAGAAATTATTTAGAGTGTTGGGAAATCTGATTGTTTGAATCATTATTGATTTTTGGAGATGGAATATAACAATGTATATTGATGAAATAAAGAACTTGTTCACTGAGCACTGGAAGAGCAGGATGGGTTCGTGTTGTGTATAACGTGGAACAGCGAATCTTTTGACGTGTGTCGCTTGCGTTCACAGGCGCACAGCCCAGGGACATTTCTCGATGTCCCAAACTGGACACAACCTTTTCAATATGACGTTGTTTAAAATACAGTGGGTTTCATTAGTTCCCATGTTTAATGGAGATGGACCCAAATCAGTCAGTCACTTAGCCATCATAGAGCAGCAGTGAGTTAAATCTGACAGCTGCTAGTGTTGGTCACACTCAAGCTGCAATGAGTTAATGCACTAGTAATGAGTAATACAATGGGTAGCATAGGGTTCAGGTTGTCAGTGTTGCAATGCAGTAAAACAGATATGGGCAGCAAATAGTTAAGTTTATCAACTGCTTGTAACAGGCACTGTACACCCATGCTACTTGGTTAACTATGTACCTTTTACTGGTATGGATGTGTTAGTAATATGAACTGTGTACATGTACTTGAATCATATCTATGATGTAGTTTCGCAGTGAGTTTTATATACCTACTTGGTAATAAATTCATGGAGAAAGTCATAGGGAAAGTACTTTCAAGATGTTAATTGTGCCTTGGGCTATGATGTAGTACTTTTATCATTGTTATTACTTGGGATTTATATTTTGCTCACCAGATGTTCAGTGATCCAACCTCTGAAGTATACTGAACCCCAATGAAAAGTATCCACATAAAAAAATTAACACATTAATTTTGTAAGTTACTAAGTACTGTGTGTGCATATATGCATGGTTTGGAGCCTACATCAGGGTCATTCAGGACAACTTTTTAACTTTTGCTGGGTTGTTACATAATGCATGTGACTTTTGTGCACCGAATATGGCTTCTGACCACCACTCCTATTGGATGGCTAAAATGACCTGATGTTTTCAGTGGCTTTAAAAAGGGATGTTCAGCCAAGAAAAAAGCCAGTGGTCTCAGGTGTGTTGAGGTGATCATGCCGCGTCTGAGCCAAGGTCAAAGACACCATGCTTTGGGGCTTGCAGAGGGTGGAGTCCCAATCACTCAAATCGCACAAAGAATGGGGTGTACTCGGCGCACCATCCAACAACTAATTGAACGGCAACAAGAAACTGGATCCGTAGATGATCGGCCTAGGCCTGGCCGAGAAAGAGTGACAACACCTGGCCAAGACCGTCACATCCGGCTGATGCACCTGCGAGACCGTTTCCGTACAGCAGGCCAAACAGCCCGTGAGACTCAAGGGGTGAATCACCGTCCTGTCAGTAGTTCTACTGTGGAGAGGCGACTGAGGAGCAGTGGCCTAACAGCCAGAAGACCTTACAGGGGTAACCTGCTGACCCAACCCAGAAGAGAAAGACGACTGCAGTGGTGTAGAGCACACTCCAGGTGGACTCGCCAGCAGTGGAATACCGTCCTTTTTACTGACGAGTCCAGTTTTTGTGTCAGCAGAGCAGATGGCAGAGAACGTGTGTGGTGCCGGACTGGGGAGAGATATGCAGATGCCTGTGTCCGTCAGGCAGATCGATGGGGTGGACCCTCTGTCATGGTGTGGGCAGGCATCAGCAACCGCTACCAGACACCCCTAGTGGTCATTCAAGGGATCCTCAATGCTAGGCGGTACATTGATGAGGTGCTGGAGCCGCACATGGTCCCATTTATGGAGCAGCATCAAGATCTGGCGATCTTTCAGCAGGACAATGCACGTGCACACTCTGCAAGATTAACAATGAACTTTCTCAATGAGAACAACATCAATGTTATGGAATGGCCAGCGTTCTCACCCGATCTGAGCCCTATTGAACATTTGTGGGATCAGTTAGGCCAAGGTATTCAACGGAGGACACCTAGGCCTACTACCCGAAACCAGCTGATCCAAGCTCTGCAGGAAGAATGGAATAATGTTCCCCAACACAGAATTCAAACCCTGGTCAGCAGTATGCGCCGCAGATGTATAGCATGTGTTGATGCTCGAGGTGGCCACATCCCATATTGAACAGAAAAATTTGTGTGACTTTCAATTAGGGCAGTTAATGACATTTTTTGCTTGTAAGTGACGTTAATGTCGGTAGAGCGTGACATTATTTTTACGCCAGAAAAGTGAATGCTTTGTTAAGTTCTAAGCACGTCTAGGTATGAAATGTTTCAAGTATAAACAATAAAATACTTCAAAATTGGCATGTGGATACTTTTCATTGGGGTTCAGTATATATGCATTTGAAAATGTTATATTCTTGTATCTGTTTATGATGGGTATTTATTAATATGGTTTTATTTCTTATATTTTAGGGTCATTTCAGGTTGTTGCTGTACATTACTTTTCTGAAGTCTTTTCTGGGGTGCTTGTGGGGGTCTTCCAGAAATTGATGGATGAATGGACAACAGCAAATAAAGGCCGTTAAAACGTAATAAGACTGGTGTTGTCATTACCCTGTGTTACATTTAAGCACACAAGTTCATTGAATGCATGGTTAAAGCTGCACCATATTTTCACTGGCATGCTTATTCCTTATGTGTACAGTATATGCAGCAAACAAACATGACAATAAGAGTGAAGAGTTTACACTTTGCGTGCACCAAAAAATGACGACTGGATGATGCATTATGCAGAAAATGAAGTAAGTAATGTGTTGCACATTTTCACAGATTTATATATTTTAACATTTATAAAGGAGTGAATGACATAAAAGTCAACTATTTCAAAATGGGGGAAAGGTCAGACTTCAACTTGGCACTTGAATTCAGTGGGGTAGATTTGATAAAAACATTGCTCAAACAGTCCATAGTGCTGCTTTCATTATATGTTCTCTGTGTAGAACCAAGATCTTCAAAAAGTGGTAGCACAATATATTTCACATCAGTGTAACTTTGGAAGAGAAAAGTAAGGGGGCAAACTACCAGTATCAAAGGGTCCCTACAAGCACTGTTTGGTAAGCTGCTTTCAGCGGCATATGACCAGTTTCAGTGGCTGCCACCGAACACCAATACAAGGGTCTGGGGTTGACTGGCGGCCGGCAGTGGCCAGCGGGCAAGTCTGAAAGTAATATTAACACCAGTATACCAAAAGATCTCCTTGAAGGCCTCAGACAGAATCATGCAATGACCACACAGGTGAATGATACAATTGACAGTGATAATTCTTTGTAAATAGAGGATGGACAGATTATAAATGAAGATGAATTTGGCCTTGGACAAGAGTGTTTGTATGACACAAGCAATACCCTCCTGATTTCTGAGCGTTGTTTTTCATTGCAACAGGGTATGTTATTTATTTGGTTGTTCACAACAACTTCCATATTAACTGGAGCACAGGTCAAAGATCTGTTACCAATGATTGACATCCTTCTCTTGAATGATCACCCAGCACTTAAAAGTCTTGAAGGCCTCAGACAGAATCATGCAATGAACACACAGGTGAATGATACAACTGACAGTGATAATTCTTTGCAAGTAGAGGATGGACAGATTATAAATGAAGATGAATATGGCCTTGGACAAGAGCGTTTGTATGACATAAGCAATACCCTCCTGATTTCACAACAACTTCCATGTTAACTGGACCACAGGTCAAAGATCTGTTACCAATGATTGACATCCTTCTCTTGAATGATCACCCAGCACTTAAAAGTCACTGCCGCTTTCATGAACTTGAGTGCAAAGATTGTTCCTGACCAAACTAGTGGAACTTCAAAGATAAGTACACAATGGACAAACTCAGGCAGCCATTTTCTTGTGCTCTACATTTATTTCAGGAATGTGGCAAAGACCTTAACTCTTTCACCTTGATAGCCCGCTATAGCGGTCAGCTTGATCGACTCCCTTCCACCCGGCAGCCCACCGGAGAGGGCACTTCGTTTCTATGCCTAGAACTCGCCAGCCCGCAAATGATGTCATTCTAACGATCCATGTTTGGGGCCCATTTATCGTGGTTTTACTACGAATAAGCACGTGACCAGCCATGGTGTGTATAGAGACCAAATGGGCCCGTTAAACAATCCAGGTTCCGGATCCTGGTCTCGTGTATTATCGCAAATAACCACGTGATCTACGAGACTTCCGTCACCTAGCTGTCATGGCCGCCCCCAATGAACACGCTGACCACGACCGTTAGCAGACGACCGTGAGGAAGAACGCTACGTCGTTATTTCTTTATGTGGCTTTCTCAGTGTTTATAGCCACCTTCAAAATGAGTGATAGCGAGTATTCAGACGATGAACAGTCAGAAAATGAGACTTTTGATGATATTGGGGAGTTTTACTCGCATAATATCACAGACGCCCAACGCGAAAGAATACGCCAAATATTTGCGGACTTGGATTCAAGTGACGATGAAGAATTTCTAGGATTTGAGCCTGAATACGAACCTCCGGATAATTTTGAATGGTCTCGGAATTATTCTGTGAAATCTATTGTTCCTTTTGATCAAAGGCCATCTTAGACACAACAACGACAGTTTTGGTATATTTCCAGTTGTTCTATACGGACAAAGTTTTCCAGCATATTATGGATTGTACAAATGCTAACGCAAATCGTAAACGAATGGAAGACCCTGATCACAATAAAGGACAGTGGGACGATGTTACCGTGACTGACATAAAGGTATTTTATGGAATTTTGATTATGATGGACATAATTAAAATGGACAGGGAAGAACTTTATTGGAAAGAGGATGATCATCATTTTCTATTGGGCACCAAAATTTCAGAGATTATTACAAAGGACAGATTCATGCAAATCAAACGATACTTACACTTTGGTTATGAAACTGGCAATGAATCCAGGAATGATAAACTGTACAAAGTCAGATATGTCTTGGACAAAATGCGAGATGCATTCAAAGCTGAATATGTACCTCATGAGGCAATATCAATTGATGAGTCTATGGTACCCTTCAAGGGTCGGCTGTCTTTCAAGCAATATATGAAAGATAAACCTTGTAAATTTGGCGTCAAGTTCTGGATGGCTGCAGATGCCATATCGGCATATTGCTGGAATTTTGATGTATACATTGGCAAGTGTGCAACTGTGGTAGACCGAAAGTTTGGTCTAAGTGGTCAAGTTGTCATAGATCTGACAAAAGGCTTGGAACATAAAGGATGCAAAATATACACGGACAATTTCTACACAAGCCCTTTGTTGGCTCATTACTTGAGCACAAATGACATTTACCTCTGTGGGACTGTTCGTCCCAACAGGAAGGGCTTTCCGCGTGACCTTGTGAAAACAAAAGCTGAAGAGCGGCGACTGGATCGCGGCTATTCTGAGTGGCGGCAATGTGGGTATCTTCTGGCCACATGCTGGAAGGACAAAAAAATGGTGTATTTCCTGTCAACTTGTCATGTCCCAGGGAATCAGGGTCTTACTGTGAACCATCATAACAAGGATGGAACTGTCACTGTTGTGCCTACAACCCCCACAGTCCTTGAATATAGTAAATACATGGCTGGGGTAGATCGGAATGATCAGGTTACTAAACTGAACAAATCCAAGAAGGCTATGAGATGGTACAGAAAAATTGAAAGGAAACTTTTTGAACTTAGCATCTATAATGCTTATGTGATTGAAGGCACTGTTGTCGACCACACACCTGGTGGAAAGCGGAAAAGGGACATGCTTTCATTCAAATTAGACTTAGCTCATGCTCTAATTGGGGATGTACGTCTTAGGAAAAGACCTGGTCGTGCAAGATCTGCATCATCAGAATCTCTTCTGCGTCTGGACAATCAAAACCATCTCCCTATTGCTGGTGATGGGAAGGATCATGTATGCACTGTATGTAATGACAGACACAACAAATACAAGCGTACTCATCCAGGTGTGTCGTACACTGAGAATCCATACAAGAGGTGCAAAACAACAATAAAGTGTGAGAAATGTCAGAAATACTTGTGTTGTTCAGCAAAAAAAATGTGTTTTAGGGATTATCACACATTTGTAAAGTACTGAGACTGGATATATGCACAAACAAATGCCTAGACTTGTAGCCTTGGCTCACTTGATGTGAAAATTTTGACAATTTTGATAACTCAGGAATTCAAATTCCATCATTGAAATATATATAACTTTTTCATATGCAAAGTTATCATATGGTAATTACATTTGATTGGTTGTGTGAACATTTTACCCCCAAATCTTCTTCAAACTTACTACAGTGCTGCAATCACATGAGCATCATCCAGCAAAACTTCAAACTTGCATGGCAATATGTATGGACATGCACTGATTGACCTTTACGCATCGGGGTTCATTCTTTGATGTTTACCTGAGATTCCAGTGTTACTGTTTGCAGGTGTGATTTTTATAAATTTACAAATGATCCATGGTGTGGTCTTCAGATTTATAAATAGTTGTAATAAATCTCTCAATCATTTTCCAATTTCCTGTTTCAAGATTTGTAGTTATTTCCATTACTTACCTGTGCCTATTCTCACCTGCATTTACCTGTAATTTTGCATGCTCTTTGTCCAGTGTGTCTGTGGTACTGTACAGGTATTTTCACATTCAATGACACTTGAGATTACAAATAATGTGACAGCTGAGTGAAAATTCTAAATGAGCAAGTGATATACAATGATAAACATAGAAAGACAAGATCAAAGGATTTTATTGTTTGTGTTTACATGTACAGGTAAGCAGGCAAATGTCCTTTTTTGATAAATACAGCATCAGATTCTGACTTTCCCTTGTTTTAGTAACGGGGAAACAACAATTCTTGCTTCTGGGTACCTGAAACCAAAAAAAAGAAGATTATTTCATGATAATTAGCCAAGATACCTGTTAATTGCACTTTACACCTGTAATTACAGGTAAATTGACACCTGACAGGTATGTTACCTATACTACAATAAAGTTGAAGTTCTTACCTTTCAGGAGGTATATGGTTTTGTGTGTTTAGCTCTTTGTTTTGGCACATTTTTGGGTGGCTGAAAAGTCCATGTTCACAATTGTGTAAGTGTTACATCATATTCAGGGTTGAAGGGTACTATGTAATGTTGGATACATAGGGCTGAAGGGAGTGTCACTGTGTGGCATATGCAGAGGCGAAATAGTTAATATGACACAGACAGGGCTCAGCTTCTTAAATTTCATTAACAGAAACAAAGATATACTAAGTGGGACCAGGAAAAGCGTCACCCACCACAGGGTGATTTAAATTCATTTTCAAGCAAATTAGTTACTCTTATGTGATTGAATGAGATACAAAGTTGTTCCATCATTTATCAAGTTGATGGACACACAAGTTATGTTATTAAGTCTAATAAATGAATATATTTACTGGACCCTCTTCCATCCCAACTTGAGATCCATATTTTACATGATACACTATGTAGTATGCAACATAAAGTGGAGCCCAGTGGCAGGGAGCAGTGACCAGCGGCAGGGAGCAGCAGCCCGTATCAGACAGCATATAAGTAAGGCCTGCCGCTGGCTGCTGCCGGCCACTGCTGACCTCCAGTCAACCCCAAACTCTTCTCTTGGCTTTCAGCGGTGGCCAGGGACAGCAGGCTGGTGTCCCTGCAACTGGCCACCACTGGATGCCACTGTCTGTCACCGAAACTTGGCAGCGAAAGACAAAAGGGTGATCACAGAGAAAATACTCACGTCTCCTGTATCCTCCCTGGCAAAATCATTTCACTCGCCACCAAGCAAGCTGTACTACAAACATCGTGAAAATTACATACAAATCTTATTGCTTAAAAGTCCTCAGCTTCTTGGAGTGGGATAATAATTCCACCTGCTTGCCAGTTAAAAAAAAATGTTACAAAAGTGGGAAAAGTTAAGAAGCAAAAACGGGTCCTGACAGATTTCCTTCATAAGTTCCATGTCAAATTTTGCGCAGAAATTCCAAAAGGCAACATCTCACTAAGCTTCTTCAAACAGGTGAGACCACAACATATTTTCCCCATTCACTGGGCAACAAAGCAAACATGTTTGTGTACCAGACATCAGAATATGAATCTGCTGCTACCGGTTGCTAGAGAAAATGTTCCAGTGCCTACCCATCCTGATGAGCTCCTCAATCCTGACGGTACAGTAAAAATGGAAGAAATTATAGCTAAAATGACAGATAAACTTCCAGCTTCAGTTGAATTTGAACAATGGGAATATGTCAAGAAAGAGTTTGGAAAACAGGATAAAGAGTTGAAGCACATCTCACTTGTGTCAAAATCCAAACCACTCGAAGAATTCATGACAAATTTCAATCTTTTGGTGAGCATGCAGCGAGAGTTATTGCACAGTTTAAAAAAGTTAAACAATTGAAGGAAACAATGCCAGAACACAATATGACTTGCCAAATGGACTTTGCCGAAAATTATACAGCAGAGCATAAAGAAGAAGTACAGAGTGCTTATTTTGTCAAAAACAAATTACTTTACATCCAGTAGTAATGCACAACAAATATGATCAAGATACACTGAAGACCAAATCTCATGTCATAGTTTCAGACATAAATACACACGATTCCACTTTTGTGTTTGCAGTTATGAAGAAAGTGAATAAAGTGGCCAAAGCAGTGCAGTTAGTGTGAAGGTGATTCACAACCTCACAGACTCCCCCACGAGTCAATACAGGAACAGCGTCATCATGAACACAATTCTGAAGCATTAAGCTTTGTTCGGGGGCCCTTGTTCATGGGCAGTTATTGAGTGTGGCCATGCCAAGGGACCCTCTGATGGAATTGGAGGAACTGCAAAGCGGGCAGTAGACATCGCTGTAACATGTCACAAATCCATTCAAAGAGCAAAGGACTTCAAAACATGGGGAGAGTTAGGTGGAAAAATATCATATGAAGAGCTTACGAAGGGTGATTACAATCATGCTAAACGTGATATAGACAACATGAAACCAGTTGGTGTCACAGGTCAAGGTATTATGAAAATTCATGCTGCACTGCCTCGTGGAAGAAAGCTGCTTGTAAGAGACACATCATGTTACTGCCAAGGTTGCTTCATAGAAAAGGCATACAGCTGTGATGGCTGGCAGGAATTAGATATATCAGAAAAGAAAAAAACCAAAGAAGAAACCAAGGAAGGGAACACAGAAGCAGACAAAAAGAACAATAATGTCAGAAACCCCGCCCAAAAAACCTGAAGAGGTCTACGAGGGGCTTCCTTCAGATCTGGTGAGAGTTACGTCGTCTACTTAATCTGCTGACACAAGTACAGAGTCGCAAATACAGACTGCTGTTGGGGACTTTGTAATTGCGGAATATGACAAGGATTACTATGTGGGCCAGATTCTGAGATATGATGAAGATGATGACGACTTTGAATTGTTGTTTATAAGAACGACATCAAATTTGAAGTTAAAATGGCCAACTCACTCAGACATCATCTGGGTGCAGTACTGTAGCCTTCAATTGAAAGTTGGTCGGGCCAAATTCAGAAGTTTGGAAATTCTGAGCAAATTTCTGTATATTAACATAGTTTTGGTGACCTAACTGTTGGTCCAACCAATCGGACAAATCAGACCCCAAGGCTACATCCCTGGGGTGTAATAGTTTTGACAATATGGTCTGGAACAATCCCAGGAATGACAGAAAGATGGACATTTCAATGGAAATTAATATATTTTGTCAAGTGTTCCAAAGATGAATTGATGGGTGTGTACTAGGGGAAATGAACTGTTAAAGTCCCCTCTTCCACCTGATAATAATGAACAAGAAGTAGTGAATGGGACCTTAAAGAGTAAAGGGTTGTGGACTTTCGACGGAATGGGAAAATCTCCATGTGAGTGAAGTATACTTCATGTGCCTAACTATCCTTCTTATACCTACTGTATTAATCTAAAAGTTCATCCTATCCTCTTCATAACCATTTGGACATAACTATGGGATAAATGTAATTGTTTTGCAACAGTTAACTCCAAGCCCCAGAAAAAAAAAAAAAAACTTTTGCAATTATGACCATCTAATTCAGCTGCTGCAAAAAACCCTAACATTTCACTACTCTCGTCTCACAGACCTGTGGGAAAAGGGGGAGCTGCATTATGCAAAAAATTACTACCACTTGCCAAATCTCGTACCAAATTCAAAATACACCAGATCATCCACGAAGCCAAAATGGACATCCTCGAAGAGCAGATTACTTCACAGGTCCCAAATCCAATGACAGGTACACTGGGGATGATGGCTAATTATCCAACTCACCTAAATGTACAAAATGGATCAACGCTGGTGCAGTATGATCCCATGTGGCATCTATGCCACAGGGGTCAACACAAAACTACGAATAGAGAACATACTTCAACATGCAGTAACAACATTCATTTGGCAAAATTTAACCTACCATGCCTCACATTCTGATGAAATAAAAGAACCAGTGAATCCTTTAACATGGATTACTTGTTACAATTGTGGTTTATTATTATTATTATCATTATTATTATTATACACACATACTTCTATCTATAAATAAATAAATATATATATATATATATATATATATATATATATTATTTACATGTGTGTGTGTGTATACTGAAATACGTACCTCAAACAAACTACGCGTCTTTCAGGGGCGCTGATCAGTTTCTTCCAGTTTGTTGTCTTTTTTTGTCAGGCGATCTACTGCTCTCTGTGTAATTTAAAATCAGCACGGAAATATCGGTTTCCACTATCCGCTTTCCATTATTGCTCTTCTGTGTAATTGGGCCTTTAATTTTTTAAGAAATTCCTGGAGTACCACAAAGAATGTGAGAGGAACCATATGGTCACAGACTCCAGCATCTCATCAAGTGTCAATCTTTACCTTATCTAATTAACAGTGTTCTTTTAGCTACTTTAAATATGTATATTGACATACTGTCCCTCCTTTAATCTTGATTGATATTCAACCAAAGCCTTTCAACTATGAAAGTACAAGACTGATTGACTTAACAGTTAGGGGTTGGACTAAGCCAAAAATGTGTGTGTGACATTTTCTGAGAACTTAGGGCTTTCTACAGGGGAGAAAGCTGTGGTAGCCAGAAGCAGCCAGAAAGTGTGGGATAGACATAGGAAGGCCAAGCTGTATACATGTATTTGCCAAATGGGAGAAAGGCAACTGGTTGATCTGAATAAACGTACTAAACAGGAGACATCTCAACTCATCATTTTCGAACCTAATTCCCCATACAACATATAGCAATAGTCCTCGAGTTTCAAAATTCATGTAGGGGGCACTATGACCTTAGGATGGGGGCAAGGTCAGCCATATACTGTCTAAGTTTGTGTCTGATAAAGGATCACTATATATATGAGCAACATCAAGGTCCGAGCTCTGATAGTTCTAAAGTTATCAAGTCAACAGTGCATGATCATATAAACAGACTGAGTATAAATTGTGCAAGGGGGCCTGTGACCTGAGAAATGAGGTAACAGTTCCTCATGCATTGTCTCAATCTTTCACGCATAGAAGACCACCAACAGATTCAACATCAAAGTCCCAGCTCAAACAGTTCTAATGAGGTCAAGATCACTGATGACCATGGGAAAGGGGTCAAGGTCACTCATATACTGTGTATGGTTGGCCCTCATTAAAGGCAACTATCATGTGCAATATCAATGTCCTGGCTGTAATAGTTCTCAATTTATTATATGAACAATGAATTACATGTAACCTAGCCTGAGTCACAGGTGAGGTGGTGCAGGGTGGCTAGCCCTAGCATGTGCCCCCCCCCCCCCACATCCTTGTGCATTGCACTCATGTACATACCTGCACCCATGCAGACCATTTCAGTGACATTCTGGTGGAGCCCTCTCAAGATGAGAATGCTCATACATGCCCAGCCAATGAGCATGCAGCACTGACCTACACGTTGATATGGATATCCCTACAGATCCACATCCACATCCACCACAAGCACCACCCACTAAGCAAAGCGACCAATCCCACACTGCTCAAGCCTGATGCTGGCCTAATATATAGATCTGATCATGTGCAGCAGAAGCCACAATATTTGCAAGATTAAATTTTAGTCTTATAACTCTCAAATAAGTATTTTTCACCTCTGCTGAGTTAGACATAAAGAAAGGTGACATTTAGTGACTGCATAAATTTATATACTTGTATTAATCTTGTTTACTTTTATTCTTTCGTTCTCCTGTTTGCACTCATGTAGACCAGAAGGTCTCTAAATTTACCTTGATGGTATGTAGGATACCAGGAAGTCTCCCTGCCACAGTGGACATGCAGGCAATTACAGCAGGCTCAATATCACTCGAGGCTGTAGGGGGAATCATACCAGGGAGGACCTCCAGTGCCTACAAAGGGAAATGCCTGATGAGAAAGCCTTCAAGTCCTGGCCTGTAAAACTTTATCATGGCCTCTCACCCTTACAAGCCCTACAAGTGCGATATGACAACAAAAAATATCCCTGCCACTCTGGACATGCAGGCAATAACAGCAGACTCAATACTACTCGATGTTATAGGGGGAATCATAACCTTACAAGCCTTACAAGTGGGATATGACCGCAATAGAATACATCATTTGGAGAAGACCCCAACATTTAAAGAAATTGGTAAAATGAACAGGACCCATCTTCAAGAAACAAGGGATGTCATGGTGGGACAGGGAGAAGATAATCCAAATGTGGAAACACAATTTAAGTATTTTTCACCTCTGCTGAGTTAGATATAAAAGAAAGGAGACATTTAGTGACTGCATAAATATATATACATGTATTAATCTTGTTTACTTTTATTCTTCCGTTCTCCTGTTTGCACTCATGTAGACCAAAAGGTCTCTAAATTTACCTTGATGGTATGTAGGATACCAGGAAGTCTCCCTGCCACAGTGGACATGCAGGCAATTACAGCAGGCTCAATACCACTCGAGGCTATACGGGGAATCATACCAGGGAGGACCTCCAGTGCCTACAGAGGGAAATGCCTGATGAGCAGGCCTTCAAGTCCTGGCCTGTCAAACTTTATCTTGGCCTCTCACCCTTAGAAGCCCAACAAGTGGGACATGACCACAAAAATATCCCTGCCACTCTGGACATGCAGGCAATTACAGCAAGCTCAATACCACTCAAGGTTATAAGGGGAATCATACCAGGGAGGCCATCCAGGGGGAAATGCCTGATGAGGAGGCCTTCAAGTCCTGGCCTGTCAAAATTTACCATGGCCTCTCACCCTTACAAGCCTTACAAGTGGGATAAGACTAGTGACGCTCACACTAGTCTGCCTATAGGTGGCGCGGCTGGTCTTGTTCAGCCCGCATGACAACCTCGTATAATGCATATAATTATCCATGTTTGCATGGCAAAATTTACATATAAAACCGCGTTGTTTGCTGGGAAATTGTGGGTAGTTGTTTACAATAAGGTACAAAGTTTACGTACCCTGGGTACCAGGCCTTGTATTTGGCGGGACGAGGATCAAGAATTTTGAGAGAAGTGCACAGTTTGACATTCGGTCACTTTTTCATAATGATACGGAAGCAAAACCAAGGTAAGATTAATCAGCAATGACTTTTGTAAAATAATATAGTTAATTTAGCGACAAAAGTTCTTGGATTTTCCAGAAATGAGAAGATTTAACTGACAAGTCTCACTTCCATTATGCCAACTTCCGGTGTCAACACGCTGTGCTGGTGTGTGGTGCCCCAATTGTCGCTCAGCACAGAAACCGATGCGTGTGTGTTGGGGATAATATTTGAGTATCTTAACACATTTCCTTGGCTTTTTTATCACTAGTATTAAATTCTAGATGATAAAAATTTAAAATAAATATAAAATAATGAATGAAGCGGAATAAATAAACTAGCAAGTGTTACAGTAACTAGTACTACTACTCCAACTCTGACTGAGGGAGTGCATGTTTGTCTGAATTTAGCATCTTTTTTGTGTGACATGTCTATCCCAGGTAGACAACACCCATTTACATATACTTACC
Source organism: Hermodice carunculata (assembly GCA_964020975.1). Taxonomy (NCBI): domain Eukaryota; kingdom Metazoa; phylum Annelida; class Polychaeta; order Eunicida; family Amphinomidae; genus Hermodice; species Hermodice carunculata. The sequence continues at coordinate 30,575,497 of OZ026622.1, read as the reverse complement.
TGACCAATACCCATCAATCATTCTACTTTCTGAATTCTGTTAACTTAATACCAAAGTTATTGGCAACTCTTACTGCACCTTTCTCCAATTTATACACTGGTGGTAGGTAGTTCCATAGTGTTCTCCACATCTTATTTGTAGGGAGAAACCAGCCAAAGGAGCTCTCAAGCCTCTGACAGCATTCTAAAAAAAAACCACCATCTCATCAAGTCAGCCCACCTTCAGCGACTTTGATTCTAGCCAAGGTAGTTCTCAGGCATCTCAGAGCATTCTTAAGAACACATTTAGTCAATTTAGCCACCTCCACTTCACCGCCAACAACCCATATTCTACTGACAGCATTCTTCAAAACAACACTTGTAGTCAACATAGTCACCTCAATTTCAGCACCTCATATTCTGCCATTTCCTGCCCAGTCAGTTCTCCAGTTTCTGACAGCATTCTTGACAACAAACACCCTACCTTTAGTGACAGTGATTCAGAAATTTCCGTTCTGCCAGACACCCCAGAGAAGTTCCAAAACCGTATAAAGTTTATTAAAAAGACACCAAAAAACACTTCTTCCACTTTTCCCACAGAAAACATCCAAGTCAAGCCATGTCCAAATGTCATCCTTGAGGAAATTTTGAGGGAAAATGCTGCACTTAAGGAAATAAACAAACTGTTGATCGAACAAAATAAACTGTTAAAAGGTAGATTGTCAAAGAAAATGACAAAACATTTTAAGAAAGCGATGTGATTCTTAACATTATATGGGAAAACTCATTTATTGTGCTTGTTACATGTCAAATATAGACTCTGACTTAGATATAAAAGAAAGGAGACATTAAGGGACTGCATAAATTTATATACATGTATTAATCTTGTTTACTTTAATTCTTTCGTTATCCTGTTTGCACTCATGTAGACCAGAAGGTCTCTAAATTTACCTTCATGGTATGTAGGATACCAGGAAGTCTCCCTACCACTGTGGACATGCAGGCAATTACAGCAGGCTCAATACCAATGGAGGCTACAGGGGGAATTATACCAGGGAGGCCCTCTACTGCCTACAGAGGGAAATGCCTGATAAGGAGGCGTTCAAGTCCTGGCCTGTAAAACTTTATCATCGCCTCTCACCGTTACAAGCCTTACAAGTGGGATATGACCACATAAGAATACTTCACTTGGACAAGACGCCAACATTTGAAGAAATTGGTACAATGTACAGGACCCATCTTTAACAAGCAAGGGATGACAAGGCGGGACACATAGAAGACAATCCAACTGTGGAAACACAATTTAAGTATTTTCCCCTCTGCTGACTTAGACATTAAAGAAAGGTGACATTTAGTGACTGCATAAATTTATATACATGTATTAATCTTGTTTACTTTTTATCCTTTCGTTCTCCTGTTTGCACTCATGTAGACCATAAGGTCTCTAAATTTACCTTGATGGTATGTAGGATACCAGGAAGTCTCCCTGCCACTGTGGACATGCAGGCAATTACAGCAGGCTCAATACCACTCGATGTTATAGGGGGAATCATACCAGGGAGGCCCTTCAGCACATATAGAAAGAAATGCCTGATGAGGAGGCCTTCAAGTCCTGGCCTGTCAAAGTTTATCTTGGTCTCTCACCCCTACAAGCCCTGCAAATGGGATATGACCACAAAAAATATCCCTGCCACCCTGGACATGCAGCCAATTACAGCGAGCTCAATACCACTCGAGTTTATAGTGGGAATTATACCAGCGAAGCCCACCAGTGCCAACAGAAGGAAATACCTGATGAGTAGGCCTTCAAGTCCTAGCCTGTCAAAGTTTATCATGCCCTCTCACCCTTACAAGCCTAACAAGTGGGAAATGACACAATAGAATATATCATTTGGACAAGACCCCAACATTTAAAGAAATTGGTAATATGTACAGGACCCATCTTCAACAAGCAAGGGATGTCATGGCGGGACAGGGAGAAGATAATCCAAAAGTGGAAACGCAATGAAAGTATTTTTCACCTCCTCTCAGCTGGATAGAAAAGAAAGGAGACATTTAGGGACTGCATAAATTTATATACATGTATTAATCTTGTTTACTTTTATTCTGCCGTTCTACTGTTTGCACTCATGTAGATCAAAAGGTCTGTAAATTTACCTTGATGGTATGTAGGATACCAGGAAATCTCCCTCCCATTGTGGACATGCAGGCAATTACAGCAGGCTCAATACCACTGGAGGCTACAGGGGGAATCATACCAGGGAGGCCCTCTAGTGCCTACAGAGGGAAATGCCTGATCAGGAGGCCTTCAAGTCCTGCCCTGTCAAACATTACCATGGCCTCTCACCCTTACAAGCCTTTCAAGTGGGATATGACCACAAAAATATCCCTGCCACTCTGGACATGCAGGCAATTACAGCAAGCTCAATACCACTCAAGGTTATGGAGGGAATCATACCAGGAATGCCTTCCAGCGCCTACAAAGGGAAATGCCTGATGAGGCGGCCTTCAAGTCCTGGCCTGTCAAACTTTATCATGTCCTTTCACCCTTATAAGCCTTACAAGTTGGATATGACCACAATAGAATACATCACCTGGACAAGACACCAACATTTGAAGAAATTGTTAAAATGTACAGGACCCATCTTCAACAAGCAAGGGATGACATGGCAGGACACGGAGAAGAAAATCCAAAAGTGGAACGCAATTGAAGCATTTTTCCCCTCTGCTGAGTTAAAAATTAAAGAAAAGTGACATTTAGTGACTGCATAAATTTATATACTTGTATTAATCTTGTTTACTTTATTCTTTCGTTCTAATGTTTGCATTCATGTAGACCAAAAGGTCTCTAAATTTGCCTTGATGGTATGTAGGATACCAGGAAGTATCTCTGCCACTGTGGACATGCAGGCAATTACAGCAGGCTCAATACCACTCAAGGTTATAGGGGGAATCATACCAGGGAGGCCCACCAGCGCCTACACAGGGAAATGCCTGATGAAGAGGCCTTCAAGTCCTGGCATGTCAAACTTTATCATGGCCTCTCACCGTTACAAGCCTTACAAGTGCGATATGACCACAAAAATATCCCTGCCACTCTAGACATGCAGGCAATTACAGCAAGCTGAATACCACTCAAGGTTATGAAGGGAATCATACCAGGGAGGACCTCCAGTGCCTACAGAGGGAAATGCCTGATGAGTAGGCCTTCAAGTCCTGGCCTGTCAAACTTTATCATGGCCTCTCACCCTTACAAATCTAACAAGTGGGATATGACACAATTAAATACATCATTTTGAGAAGACGCCAACATTTAAAGAAATTGGTAAAATGTACAGGACCCAACTTCAACAAGCAAGGGATGTCATGGCGGCACAGGGAGAAGATAATACAAATGTGGAAATGCAATTTAAGTATTTTTCACCTCTGCTGAGTTAAATATAAAAGAAAGGTGACATTTAGTGACTGCATAAATTTATATACATGTATTAATCTTGTTTACTTTTATTCTTCCGTTCTCTTGTTTGCACTCATGTAGACGAGAAGGTCTCTTAATTTACCTTGATGGTATGTAGGATACAAGGAAGTCTCCCTGCCATTGTGGACATGCAGGCAATTACAGCAGGCTCAATACCACTCAAGGCTATAGGGGGAATCATACCAGGGAGGCCCTCCAGTGCCTACAGAAAGAAATGCCTGATGATGAGGCCTTTAAGTCCTGGCCTGCAAAACTTTATAATGGCCTCTCACCCTTACAAGCCCTACAAGTGCGATATGACCACAATAGAATACATCACCTAGACTAGACGCCAACATCTGAAGAAATTGATAAAATGTACAGGACCCATCTTCAACAAGCAAGGGATGACATGGCGGGACACGGAGAAGAAAATCCAAAAGTGGAAATGCAATTGAAGCATTTTTCCCCTCTGCTGACTTAGACATTAAAAAAAGGTGACATTTTGTGACTGCATAATTTATATATTTGTATTAATCTTGTTTACTTTTATTCTTTCGTTCTTCTGTTTGCATTCATGTAGACCATAAAGTCTCTAAATTTACCTTGATGGTATGTAGGATACCAGGAAGTATCTCTGCCACTGTGGACATGCAGGCAATTACAGCAGGCACAATACCACTCAAGGTTATAGGGGGAATCATACCAGGGAGGCCCTCCAGCCCCTACAGAGGGAAATGCCTGATGAGTAGGCCTTCAAGTCCTGGCCTGTCAAACTTTATCATGGCCTCTCACCCTTACAAGCCTAACAAGTGGGATATGAAACAATAGAATACATCATTTTGAGAAGACGCCAACATTTAAAGAAATGGGTAAAATGTACAGGACCTATCTTCAACAAGCAAGGGATGTTATGGTGGGACAGGGAGAAGATAATCCAAAAGTGCAAACGCAATTGAAGCATTTTTCGCCTCTGCTGAGTTAGAAATTAAAGAAAGGAGACATTTAGTGACTGCATAAATTTATATACTTGTATTAATCTTGCTTACTTTTATTCTATCGTTCTTCTGTTTGCATTCATGTAGACCATAAGGTCTCTAAATTTACCTTGATGGTATGTAGGATACCAGGAAGTATCTCTGCCACTGTGGACATGCAGGCAATTACAGCAGGCTCAATACCACTCAAGGTTATAGGGGGAATCATACCAGGGAGGCCCTCCAGCGCCTACACAGGGAAATGCCTGATGAGTAGGCCTTCAAGTCCTGGCTTGTCAAACTTTATCATGGCCTCTCACCGTTACAAGCCTTACAAGTGTGATATGACCACAAAAATATCCCTGCCACTCTAGACATGCAGGCAATTACAGCAGGCACAATACCACTCAAGGTTATAGGGGGAATCATACCAGGAAGGCCCTCCAGCTCTTACAGAGGGAAATGCCTGATGAGTAGAACTTCAAGTCCTGGCCTGTCAAACTTTATCATGGCCTTTCACCCTTAAGAGCCTTGTAAGTTGGATATGACCACAATAGAATACATTACCTGGACAAGACACCAACATTTGAAGAAGTTGTTAAAATGTACAGGACCCATCTTCAACAAGAAAGGGATGACATGGCAGGACAGGGAGAAGAAAATCCAAAAGTGGAAACGCAATTGAAGCATTTTTCCCCTCTGCTGAGTTAGAAATTAAAGCAAAGTGACATTTAGTTACTGCATAAATTTATATACTTGCATTAATCTTGTTTACTTTTATTCTTTCGTTCCTCTGTTTGCATTCATGTAGACCAAAAGGTCTCCAAATTTACCTTGATGGTATGTAGGATACCAGGAAGTATCTCTGCCACTGTGGACATGCAGGCAATTACAGCAGGCTCAATACCACTCAAGGTTATAGGGGGAATCATACCAGGGAGGCCCTGCAGTGCCAACAGAGGGAAATGCCTGATGAGTAGGCCTTCAAGTCCTGGCCTGTCAACTTTATCATGGCCCCTCACCCTTACAAGCCTAACAAGTGGGATATGACACAATAAAAAACGTCATTTTGAGAAGACGCCAACATTTAAAAAAATTGGTAAAATGTACAGGACCCATCTTCAACAAGCAAGGGATGACATGGCGGGACAGGGAGAAGATAATCCAAACGTGGAAACGCAATTTAAGTATTTTTCACCTCTGCTGAGTTAAATATAAAAGAAAGGAGACATTAAGTGACTGCATAAATTTATATACATGTATTAATCTTGTTTACCTTTACTCTCCGTTCTCCTGTTTGCACTCATGTAGACGAAATGGTCTCTAAATTTACCTTGATGGTATGTAGGATACCAGGAAGTCTCCCTGCCATTGTGGACATGCAGGCAATTACAGCAGGATCAATACCACGAGGCTATAGGGGGAATCATACCAGGGAGGCCCTCCAGCGCCTACAGAAAGAAATGCCTGATGATGAGGCCTTTAAGTCCTGGCCTGAAAAACTTTATTATGACCTCTCACCCTTACAACCCCGACAAGTGCAATATGACCATAAAAATATCCCTGCCACTCTGGACATGCAGACAATTACAGCAAGCTCAATACCACTCAAGGTTATGGAGGGAATCATACCAGGAAAGCCCTCCAGCGCCTACAGAGGAAAATGCCTGATGAGGAGGCCTTCAAGTCCTGGCCTGTAAAACTTTATAATGGCTTCTCACCCTTACAAGCCCTACAAGTGCGATGTGACCACAAAAATATCCCTGCCACTCTGGACATGCAGACAATTACAGCAAGCTCAATACCACTCGAGGTTATGGAGGGAATCATACCAGGAAAGCCCTCCAGCGCCTACAGAGGAAAATGCCTGATGAGGAGGCCTTCAAGTCCTGGCCTGTCAAACTTTATCATGGCCTTTCACCCTTACAAGCCGTACAAGTTGGATATGACCACAATAGAATACATCACCTAGACTAGACGCCAACATCTGAAGAAATTGATAAAATGTACAGGACCCATCTTCAACAAGCAAGGGATGACATGGCAGGACACGGAGAAGAAAATCCAAAAGTGGAAACGCAATTGAAGCATTTTCCCCTCTGCTGACTTAGACATTAAAGAAAGGTGACATTTTGTGACTGCATAAATTTATATACATGTATTAATCTTGTTTACTTTTATTCTTTCGTTCTTTTGTTTGCATTCATGTAGACCAAAAGGTCTCTAAATTTACCTTGATGGTATGTAGGATACCAGGAAGTATCTCTGCCACTGTGGACATGCAGGCAATTACAGCAAGCTCAATACCACTCAAGGTTATAGGGGGAATCATACCAGGGAGGCCCACCAGCGCCTACACAGGGAAATGCCTGATGAAGAGGCCTTCAAGTCCTGGCATGTCAAACTTTATCATGGCCTCTCACCCTTACAAGCCTAACAAGTGGGATATGACACAATAAAATACATCATTTTGAGAAGAAGCCAACATTTAAAGAAATTGGTAAAATGTACAGGACTCATCTTCAACAAGCAAGGGATGTCATGGCGGGACAGGGAGAAGATAATCCAAATGTGGAAACGCAATTTAAGTATTTTTCACCTCTGCTGAGTTAAATATAAAAGAAAGGAGACATTTAGTGACTGCATAAATTTATATACATGTATTAATCTTGTTTATTTTTATTCTTCCGTTCTCCTGTTTGCACTCATGTAGACGAGAAGGTCTCTAAATTTACCTTGATGGTATGTAGGATACCGGGAAGTCTCCCTGCCATCGTGGACATGCAGGCAATTACAGCAGGCTCAATACCACTCGAGGCTATAGGGGGAATCATACCAGGGAGGCCCTCCAGTGCCTACAGAAAGAAATGCCTGATGATGAGGCCTTTAAGTCCTGGCCTGCAAAACTTTATAATGGCCTCTCACCCTTACAAGCCCTTAACCTGCGATATGACCACAAAAATATCCCTGCCACTCTGGACATGCAGACAATTACAGCAAACTCAATACCATTAGAGGTTATGGAGGGAATCATACCAGGAAGGCTCTCCAGCGCTTACAGAGGAAAATGCCTGATGAGGAGGCCATCAAGTCCTGGCCTGTCAAACTTTATCATGGCCTTTCACCCTTACAAGCCTTACAAGTTGGATATGACCACAATAGAATACATCATCTAGACTAGACGCCAACATCTGAAGAAATTGGTAAAATGTACAGGACCCATCTTCAACAAGCAAGGGATGACATGGCGGGACACGGAGAAGATAATCCAAATGTGGAAACGTAGTTTAACTAAAATTATGAACTGCCAGGTAAAGCCCCTTATCATACAAAAGTAGCCAATGCCCGTTTGCACATGTCCAAATCATGTAACCCGGAGTTAAATTGATAATCTGGAGCTACGTGACTCTGGGTTATGAAGCCATTGACCCAGAGTCAAATTAGTTTGCACTTGTCAAGATCAAGTCAGGGTCTGGTGACTCCAGGTTACACTGTTGTGTCTTGAGTGTGTATGCCTGTTTTGCATAGATTCTATTGTGATGTAGCTTTATTCCAATCTACCCACTTCTTTTTCCTTCCCCTGCATGGTTGTGTGTGAAGGCAAATAGAGGGTCACGCCATCAAAACGGGTGAAGAACGTAAAACAAAGACTAAAAAACTGCTCATTTCTGATTTGAACAAACAAATTCTAAAATGAGTAGAGGCGGATAAATATTGTGGACGGTGATAAAAAAAAAAAAAAACTAAGGTCCAGAAGAAGGAAGAAGCCTGAAAAAGAACTAGCAACAATTTCAAAGCCAATGTAGAGATGAGGGTTAGCAATCAAACAAAAATGCATGGAAAAATTTGAAAGATAAAATTGCTCAGAAGAAAAGATCCCCGAAGACAACTGGTGGAGGTGCCGCTCCAAAGCGAATACAGTAAAAGCCAGTGTCTGTCAATTTAGTCATCCCTCAATTCAAACCACTTTTCAATGCAACAGTTTTTTTCATAGAATATCGGCATTCTTCAAGAATTGGGGTCATTCAAGACATTTATGCATATTTTTTGTCTTGTATATTATGCTTTACCTATCTTCTTTTGTTGCATATGATTTGTTATTATAAAATAATTCAGAAAATAAAAAGATGATTTTCTTCTGCCTAGACCAGTAAACATGGAGGAAAATTTCGAATCCATGAATGCCACCATTTCCTTTAAGGGATGGTTCAACATTTTCATCATTTTTTAATTAGTACTTACAGTACGCAAGGGGGGAGGGGGTTGAATGGGTCTGTAAACTTCCACAGAATATGGAAAATGATGGTCAATTTTTGGCCTGTTTTGTGCAATTTTGCTATGATTTTCTGGGAAAATCATCATTTTTAAAGTACTAATTTGGGGGGAGGGAGGGGGTCATGAAATTTAGTACCCTAAGTACTAATTCAAAAATGATGATAACGCTGAACCATCCCTAACTAAGAAATTGTTCAGCCCGCTTTCGAATGTGTTTGCGCGCAAAAGTGCAATCCCATTTATCGTGGTCCTAAACACTGAATATTGATACAGATGAATGAAGTAGGTACTGATGAAACTTTTAACATATGTATCCCATGTATGGTTGATGAATTTGTTGTGTTACGCATGAAAATATCGTTTCGTGGCATCTGTTCGTTTCGTCATTCTCCTTGCCTTCGGCAGTGGGCTCCGTGGTGCCATACCAGGAAACAACTCTTTTTCCTTCTCGTGTGTGTGTGTGAAATCATGGGACCCAGAAATTATTCTGCTGTCTGCTCCTGTGTCTCTACATGTATACAACAGACGATTAACCAAATCAAATTTATGCAACTAGTCAATATAATTTCCATCGTACAATAAAACCCACACTTACAGTAAAGTGATGTGTACATACACTGGAAAATGGGTGTAACTTCAGCTTTTAATCCTGGCTGTACCCTGAGTTAAATTGTGGAGTTAAATTAAGTAGGGCTTCAGTTTAACCCAGACATGTGCAAGTGAACATACACATTTGACAGGGCTCGACTCCAGAGTCACCGTAATCCCGACCTGATCTGGACATGTGCAACTGGGCACAAATGTGATATATTTGTGCAAAAAGATGCCACAGTCATCCCCTCTTTCCAATTCTGAACTCTGACATAACACAGATTTTTTTTATGCTGGATAGAACTTTTGTAGCTGCTCATGGCAGCAGTCACATACCATCGCAGGTATTGATATTCATGATTTCAGCTGCAGACCTGCTGTGGTCCCCTCAGTTGCTATAGGCAATGGAACAATGCTTCAGTCATGACTGGGACACATGTACCAATTATGTAACTAAACCATTTGAAAATAATACTTTTTCTACCAAACAAATGAACATTTCTAAATGTGTTGGGCACCTGGTATGTTTTAAAATTTAGTGAATGACTTTCCTTAAGCTTTTTGCTCTGTGGAGTTGCCTGAGTAACCTTGGAAAATAGGACAAAGTCAGATCTGCAAGGTCTTATTAGGAAACATTGCTCCATAAAATTTCAACATCCTAATTTCCTTCTGGAATAATTGCGTCCACAAATTACTACAAGGAGATGCCCATGTGACCTTGAAACATTGATCACGACCATCCATATATAATCTAACCTAATCTAAAATAACCCACTTCATATATGGGTACATAATCACACAAAAATTCAACCTCATAAGTCAAATCCTTCTGGAGATACTGATTGCCTCCCAAATGATTTTCAAGAAAATGCCTGTGTGACCTTGCAAACTAGGTCCAGGTCACCCATCTACCATTTGAATCTAGTTTATACAACTGTTTGTTAGCACATACTCACACAAATTTTCAACCACCCACGTCAAATCTTTCTGGAGTTATTGCATCCACAATGATTTTCATGAAAATGCCCACCAATTATTTCAAGGAAATGCCCATGTGAGCTTGAAAAATAGATCAAGACCATCTATCTATAATATAACCTAATCTACAATGACCCAGTTCTAATTATAATATGGGTACATAATCACACAGAATTTCAACCTCCTAAGTCAAATCCTTCTGGAGTTATTGCTTGCCAACCCGATGATTTTCAAAAAAATCCTGCGTGACCTTGAAAAATAGGTCAAGGTCAATCATCTACTATTTGAATCTAGTTAATATGTTACCGCATACACAACATAGGTCAAGGTCACCCATCTACTATCTGAAACTAGTTTATATGTAAGCACATACTCAAACCACCCAAGTCAAATCTTTCTTGAGTTATTGCATCCACAATAATTTTTACGGAAATGCCCATGTGACCCTCAATAAGTGATAGTGATGTAGGGGGCCCTGAGACCTTACAATGGGGGGCAAGGTCACCATGTACTGTCCAAGTTTGTGTCTTATACAGAATCACTACTGTGTGCAACATCAAGGTCCTAGCTCTGATAGCACTCAAGTTATCAAGTCAACAGTGATCATATTAACAATATAAATCAAGTAAGGGGCCCTGTGACCTGGGGAATCAGGTCAAGGTCCCTCATGCACTGTCTCAATCTTTCCCACTTAGAGGACCACCAACAGATTCAGCATCTAAGTCCTAGCTCAAACAATTCCAATGAGGTCAAGATCACCAATGATCATGAGAATGGGGTCATGGTCACTTATATACTGTGTATGCTTGGCCCTCATTAACAGCAACTAGCATGTGCAATATGAATGTCCTGGCTCAAATAATTGTTATATGAACTATGAATTCCATGTAACCAACCTGGTGACCCTTGAAAAATAGGTGACCTATCTTCAATCCCAACCTATTTCTTCTAATGGTACGTAATTACGAATAATTTGAACCTCCTAAGTCAAATCTTTGTGGAATTATCGAGTCAGCATTAATTTTTCATGAAATGCCCATGTGACCTTGAAAAAAACATCAAGGTCACATGTCGGCAATCTCAAGCAAGGCCTTATATAGGAACAAAATCACATAAAAATTCAAGTCTTTCATGAGCTATAGCATCTGCAACAGTATGTTAAAGAGCAAGAAGTAGAACAAGAAGAAGCAGAAGAAATGTATGCGATATGCCCTCCCCCCCTCCCACCCCATTGGAAGTTGATGTATGGTGTGTCTTTGAACATGTTTTTTTTTTTTCAGAGCCCTCAGGACTTAAATCATGAATATCAGACTCATTTGGCTTCAGCACAACTCCAGAGAGACTCGTGGAAACTATTGGATGAGATGTTTTGTCCCTGGTTGGACCAAAAACTGAAGAAACAAGGGACAGGTCATATGAAGCAGACATGCTTGACCCATTTCACAAAATTGTAAGGGGAACAAAAAGGGAAAATGCTTCATAAGTTGATGAGTCAGGTCCTGTCTGTGGCTGAATTCAGGGTAGAATGTTCTTCCCTTGCATTAAAAAATGAAAAAGACAAGGAAGAGGCAGCAAGTGGAGAAGTGGAAGATAAGCACCAAGAGTCAAAGTTATGTTAAAATATTCAAGGATGATCTCACAGTGTATTGGGATTTTTGGCGGTCATGCATCTTCTAGAAGCAAATGAATTCCAATATAACTCCAACATTTTAGAACCAGGACTTTCATATTGCAAATGGTAATACCAATACAATAAAATACTTGTACATTTCCAGATTGAGAAGGAAACAAGAGGGCTGTGTGAACAGCCCATGCTCAGCTGACCTAGGCATTCATCACCCTTGCAGCTCCGTGAACATGGGATAGGATCAGATCGAATTATGGGCAGAATTTTCTTCACTGGTATCAAAAAAAGAAAAAACACAAGGAAGAGGCAGCCAATGGAGAAATGGAAGATCAGTACGAAGAGTCAAGGTAATGTTACAATATACAAAAATGATCTCATAGTGTGCTGGTATATAGTGGTCATGCAACTTCTAGAAGTATCTAATTTCCAATATGACAACTCAATCATTTTAGAATCAGGACTTTCATATTGCCAATGGTAATACCCATGAATTATAATACTTGTAAATTTCCATATTGAGAAGGAAAAAAATGCTATCAAGAAGTCCTCCAAGGTATGAGGGTAGCCCACTGCCAGTGCCTCCATCAAGATTGCCTTGGCCATCTCCACGCCAAACACTGGCAGAGGCATATCCTGCAACTCCTCAAGAGCTTAGCAGAGTCCCTTGGGCTTAGTCTGTCCGAATTCATGCATATGTGCACCATCATGACCAGACTCCCCAGGGTATCAGCATCTTGGCTCCTGGGGACATAGATTTTTATCTCCCTTCCGCCCTTTTAACTGCTGATGCCCACAAGGTCCGGCTACCCCAAAACCCGGAAACACTGCAACTGGTGACCCATTGGCGGGTGGTTCTTAACCTGCTTGCCGAGACTACCCCTGCCCAAAGGGAGCAACATCTTAGCCATTCCCGGCTACCAGAGGAAGAGTGCATTTTTCTGGTTGGCACCAGTCACCATTGAGGCTGTCCCTGCTGGGAAGGTCAGTCAAGGGGCCAGGATTCTCAAGAGGTTCGCCCACAGGGTGGCTTCTTTTCAGGGCTTATCCCCCCCCCCTTTCCACCAGCCACCTGTTTATTTTCCACAGAAGAGTTGGTTACAGGAAGAAGGGGACCGTGGGCCCCTGCCCACCAGCACTGTCAGCGTGGGGAGACAACCCCTGCATTTTTCCCGACATTTGTTAGGTCAGAAATATCTGAAGAATAGATAGATTTGTTCTTATGTTAGCGTAGATTGGAGTCTAGTTTGTTAATGTTTCCTTTCTTTCTGTAGTCAAATATAGGCACAGAGGATTGAGGTAGAGCATCCTGACCACTAGGGAGCCTCACGGTACCCCTTCCCCTCCAACTAACTTTAGTTCCCATGTCAACTAGGTCACCAATTCGACCAGGTGGGGGAATGAATTTGTGAGGGAAAAGGGGCGGGGCCACCCAAGTGACTGACATGGGCAATGTTCAATCACCTCCACCCACCCACACAAACGTGTTCCCCTTAAAGGGGCCCACCATCACGAGATATACACAGACACCAGAGAAGACAGAGCTTCAAGCAACCACTAGAGAGAGGGTAGAGGCAACAAAGCTTCCCGGTCTCTGGCTCGAGGTGCCTGGCTTCACCCCTGGAGACAACAGACAAGAGGTGCGTTCACACTAGGCCTTTCCTTCGATGTAAACATTGATGTCATTTTTCCCTGCAATAAGCATTCACACTTCCTTCGATAAGCCATCGAAGTCACTGCATTAACAATTGGAGTTATCCCTCCACCTTGGAGAGGTAGTTTCACTCCGATTGTCCAGCTACTGCAATTAGTTCCTTTCGCAGGAAGGGCTAATGTAGACACATCTGCAGGGGCTCAGTCGAAGGAAGCTGGCTAATACATATCACTATGGCAATTTGTCATTCATTTAAAGGTCCCACAACATGGCACTTTTTACTGGGTAATTCATAGTTGCTACTGTTCCATCCATAAGTAGGTATTATATCTGTGGATTGTGTCTTCTTATCGAAATTTTTAAAAAATGCCTGGAGAAAGAGAAGTTTGCTGGAGGGACACAGAAATGGAAACATTACTTGCTATATGGGAGGATCAAAGTATCATGACTTTGTTGGAGGAGGGGAAGAAGAGAAGATGAAACATTGAAACCTATGAAAAACTGAGTGCTCTGCTCCTGGAGAGAGGATTTAGCAGAACCCCAGTGCAAGTACGCACAAAAATTAAAGGTCTTGCACAATACTCTTGCAGGATAAAAGACCATAATGCCACATCTGGCTGAGACAGGCAAACTATGAAATTTTTTGATAAGTTGGACTCAATATTAGGCCTGAATAACATGTTGGTGGTGTTACTTATATTAAAAAAAAAAACAAACAACAAAAAAAGAGGGTCTCACTGGCGTGGCCAGTGGAGATACTAATGATAAAGAAGAGAACTTAGTGCCAGAGAACAGGGTGCTAAATGATAAGCATTCCTGTGTGGCCGGAGATGCTTCACAACATGACACTAACAGCCCAGAGGAATCTAGGCTGGACAGACTAGAAGCTATAATGCTAAAAATTTGCCACTTCATGGACAGTTTTGCTGAAAGCCATGAAACTGAAAATCATGACGAAAGCGATGCAAGGTTGGAAGAGGGGGAAAGAGAGCCAGAGACTCGAGCATCAGCCAAGGGCAGAGAGTTTAAGTGTACCCAATGTCAGTGGAGCTGCACTGACAGGGACCAAATGAAGCATCACATATACATGTATACAAGCAATGAACATCAGGCAGCCTGGTTTACTGGACTAAGGGACGTAACGGACAGCGACTCATCAGATGAGGAATCAGATTAAAAAAACAACACTGAGGTTACTTACTGGTGCTGGGCCAAGAACATTTCTCTCTTCAAATAAAAACAAAAACAAAAAACAAAAACAAAATTCAAACCATCCTATTCCATGAAGTGAGGGACATGCCATAGGCTGAAACATGGTGACACAATGTGCACATAAGTAGGAATTTCCATTTTTTTTTTTTTATTGAAATTTTTTTTTCCTCTTCATTGTTTAAAAATCATGACGGGTAAAACTGCGGAGGAACTCCTGGCACAGAGAGGGAGGATTTACAAATGTGTAACATGCAACAACTGTACTGGTGACAGGAACCTGGTGAAGCCATATTTTGAAACAGCACACCACACGGGAGGATGCTCCATTCAGATGCCCCATCTGTAAGACCTTTTACAAGAGCAGGAGGTGGGCAGAGCGGCATCTGGCCAAGCACCCTACGGAGACGTTGGACCGGATCATAGGTGGTACCCACAAGGACCTGGTGGTGGGAGACAAACATGGGCACAGGCTCGACAGGGAAGCTTCCCTCAGTTATTACAGGGCCAAATTGCAGGAGAGCGCGGCACCAGAGAGGAGGACAAGCCCATGCAGACCAGCCTCTGCCTGAGCCACTGATATACTGGAGGTCCATGTGCCAGAGGAAGACCTCATGGCAGACACATACTTATGCAGGCCTACAGGGGACAATGGATTAATGCCCATGGGAACACCCACCAAGAGGAATCACAGCCAGCCAAATGAGGATGACCAGCCACCTCAGAGGACACCACTAGTCACAGCAAACCAACAAATGCCAGATAAGATTCAGCTGTACCTTATGAATGTCCAACTCCTGAAAGCTCGCCACTGGAGGATGAGATTAGTAGCCAGGGTGACGCGTTGGTAGCGTGTGATGAGGGGCACAAATGCATTCCAGTGGCCAGGGTAGGTAGGGTGGTGTGGGAGGCGGTCTCCGCCATTATTGATACAGCAATAAGGGCACCACGGGTTTACCCATCACAGCATGTTGTGGACATCACTTCCATTGTCAGTCAGCAAGCCATTATCAATAATATTTTGGAGAAACTTCTGTTGACCAATCTGGCTGGTCCCACCTCTGAGACCCATGATGAACTCTACACTTCTGTGAAAGAGCTAAAGGGAGTACAACAACTCATGATGGAGCAACAGCAGACATTTCTTAAACAGATGGCTGAGGTGAACTCAAGACTGCTTTTAGAACTCCAACGCCAGGGGACCGCCATCAACCAGGTGCTCCACAACATGGTAGCCTCGTCAAAGAAGCTGTGACCAACAGGACACCTGGTCAGCCAGCTCTTTGGGATCACCGATGCTCAGCCGCCCAACCGAAAATCAGTGTCTGGGGAGGAGGAACCAGTACACTTATTCCATGAAGTGAGGGACATGCCATAGGCTGAAACTTGGTGACACAATCTGCACAAAAGTGGAAATTTCCATTTTTTTTTTTTTTTTATTGAAATTTTTTTTCTCTTCATTGTTTAAAGGTCATGATGGGTAAAACTGCAGAGGAACTCCTGGCACAGAGAGGGAGGATTTACAAATGTGTAACATGCAACAACTGTACTGGTGACAGGAACCTGGTGGAGGACCATATTTTGAAACAGCACACCACACGGGAGGATGCTCCATTCAGATGCCCCATCTGTAAGACCTTTTACAAGAGCAGGAGGTGGGCAGAGCAGCATCTGGCCAAGCACCCTATGGAGATGTTGGACCGGATCATAGGTGGTACCCATAAGGACCTGGTGGTGGGAGACAAACATGGGCACAGGCTCGACAGGGAAGCTTCCCTCAGTTATTACAGGGCCAAATTGCAGGAGAGCGCGGCACCAGAGAGGAGGACAAGCCCATGCAGACCAGCCTCTGCCTGAGCCACTGATATACTGGAGGTCCATGTGCCAGAGGAAGACCTCATGGCAGACACATACTTATGCAGGCCTACAGGGGACAATGGATTAATGCCCGTGGGAACACCCACCAAGAGGAATCACAGCCAGCCAAATGAGGATGACCAGCCACCTCAGAGGACACCACTAGTCACAGCAAACCAACAAATGCCGGATAAGATTCAGCTGTACCTTATGAATGTCCAACTCCTGAAAGCTCGCCACTGGAGGATGAGATTAGTAGCCAAGGTGACGCGTTGGTTGTGTGTGATGAGGGGCACAAATGTATTCCGGTGGCCAGGGTAGGTAGGGTGGTGTGGGAGGCGGTCTCCGCCATTACTGATACAGCAATAAGGGCACCACAGGCTTACCCATCACAGCATGTTGTGGACATCACTTCCATTGTCAGTCAGCAAGCCATTATCAATAATATTTTGGAGAAACTTCTGTTGACCAATCTGGCTGGTCCCACCTCTGAGACCCATGATGAACTCTACACTTCTGTGAAAGAGCTAAAGGGAGTACAACAACTCATGATGGAGCAACAGCAGACATTTCTTAAATAGATGGCTGATGTGAACTCAAGACTGCTTTTGGAACTCCAACGCCAGGGGGCCGCCATCAACCAGGTGCTCCACACAATGGTAGCCTCGTCAAAGAAGCTGCGACCAACAGTGCACCTGGTCAGCCAGCTCTTTGGGATCACCGATGCTCAGCCGCCAAACTGAAAATCAGTGTCTAGGAGGAACCAGTAAAGAAGGCCAAGAACTGAGTACCAGGGACCTTGGGCATATCCTATACTGCATATTTAAATGATAACTTTAGGAATGTATTGAAGTCAACAGTAAAGGTTTTGACTTGATAATGATAAATGTATAAGGATGCTGTTTTTGTATTGTTTATAGCAATTGTTGTTGTTGTTGTATGGATACTTGCTGGGTGCTCTATGGGCTGTCTTATCTACTGTTATTGTAAATTTGGATTGACTGTTTCACACTATCAAACATTTCCAACTGTATGGAGAGTTCACTCTGTACATGTATACTGGTGCAGACTTGATAATGATAAATGTATAAGAATGGTGTTTTTGTAATGTATATAACAATTTTTGTCACTGTATGGAAAACATTCAGTGCATACTATATGATATGTTTTAAACTGTGAATTTGTAATGTGTATTTGTGTGACCTTTTTTAGGTTTGTCATTGTGTGGTCAACTTGCATAGTATACTATGAACTATTGTAAACTAGTAAGGATTATATTATGACCTAAGATTGCTTTGCCACTTATGGTAACATGGCACACTATGGATTTTATTTGTATTACATGTAGGGGTATGGTAATCATGTAACTTGTTTTTGTAATGGCAAATGACAATTGTGCAGTTTGAGTGTAGTTTGACATAATTTGAAATGTATCGTGTTATAAACTCTGGAATGACCACTGGTATAATGTATGGATATTTGAGATGCAGTATATACATTGTAGGACAGATTATATATCTAGTGGGATTATTTTTATTTTAAGTTCATCAGCTGAGTGGATTGTTACTTATAGTCTTGATGGGGACATTCAACACATAAGTGGGGGATAATGAAGCGATCTTCTTGAGGATAACAAGAATCACCTATAAAATTTTCTTTTCCAGTTTTCCTTTTTACTGCTAATGTGCAAATGAGGCATGGCAAGAATTAATTAAGTGTAATGCCTCATTCCTATTGATAGTAAGTGGCAGGGAACGCATCCAAAGAGAAATATGCAGGGTTAATTGGGCAACTGCATGCTTGTACACTGCCAGCTGTGGGATTTGTAAATTTGGCCCACAAACAGTCCCAGAAAGCTTACAAAAGCCATTTTTGATCCACTATATCATAAATTCATTCATATACTCATCATGTTTATTAAGTGGGGAACTAGTGACTAGTTTGGGAGTGTCACAAGGCTGTTCTTTGCCAGGCACTATATTGTCATTATTGCTGTGGCATGAATCGGTCATTATAGCCATATGTGGAGTCTTGGCATTGTTTACAAACAAATAGTACCAACTATCTTCAAAAGTCACCTTTGCTGCATAATAATGCAACCTTAATGACATATTTGCCAAGTATGTCACCCAGGTACTGGTGAAAACTTGAACGAGTATTATAAGATTGTTTTGCAGGCACTATATTTTTTCACTGTTGTGGTGTAAGTTGGTCATTAGTGCCAGATATGAGATTCTGAACTTTTGCAAGAAATCGTTCCTTTTTGGTCTTTAAAAATAACTTTCTATTCAAAATGTTTCAACTTTCTTTTCATGAAATTCATGCAAAGTCAGATTTTGAACCACTGTCAACTTTTTCAGTAATTGTGATGTGCGGCTTGTAAGGCACTATTTGTTTGATTGTATGGGGTGTGAATTGGTCTTAATTAAAACACCCAAACTAATTCATAGCTTGTAAACAAAGAATCTGTATCAGATGCAATAGACGTCCAAGAGTCACGGAATGAGTCTGCCATCAACAACCTATTGAGCTTTAAAGGTAATTGGAATTTTGTTTTCTTTTTCATCCTTGTTGTATATTGTTATCTAAAAGTAACTATTGGTGAAAACTTGCCCACTTCATTATTAGGGGCTTGCAAATCAGGTGGTTATGGGAATCTTATCTTATCTGATGTATTAGGTTGTACTTGTGACTGTATGATTTTGCCTGGTAACTACCTGTAAATATGAACTACTTTGTAAATGTGTGTTTAAGTTAGAGAGTAAGTTTGGCAGGTACTGTGTATTCTTCATTGTTGCCTTCCCACCTCTTGAAGTCACAAGTGGATTGTCGATTTTCCTATGTAAGATGTTCTGGTTATTTACATAAATGGGTTTTGTCAAACACAGATTGACAGTCCTACAGTGTCCTGACTATGTATTGATACAGGGGGTGTGGAAGGGTAAATCTCTCACATTGGTTCATATATGTAAAAAGTGTTATTCTGTTGAGCATTTAAACAGTTTGGTAAGCATACATGACAATAAGTATAATGTGTTGTGCATTGAATTGGGAGGCAGTGGTCATTTTTAAAATTTTTTTTTACTTTTTGTGTTTTCTGGTACTAAAGCAATCATAGGCTTTGTCCCCCCCTTAACGTGATATAATACCCCAAACCATCCAAAATTTTGAAATTGCCCATGTTCCCCCCTAAACTGGAGTAATGGACCTGTCAACCCCAAATTGATGGAAGAAACCACCATAGGATCAGCAGTAAGTCTTGGCCTGGCTCGTCACACAAGTGGACTTGGAAAATCTGGACAACGCTGGACTTAGTAAAATTCACAAGGGTTGGACTTAAGCAATTTTGGGCAAGGCTGGACTTAAGAGAATTTGGACACCATTGGACTAAGAATAATTCAAACCTCGCTGGAATCAGTAACACTGGGCATTATCCCCTCCCCCCTTTAACTTCATAAGCAAAGTGAACCTTTGTTTGAATTAGAAACAAATTCAATGCACAGAACATTGTGAATACATTGAAGAGATAGAAAAGTGCAACTGTAACAGTAGTACTATGGTTTTTCTTATTGTTTTTATAATTTAATAAACAGCCTGCATCGAAACTGTAACCACTTGTGTTGAAGTTTTGACTTTCCCGCTACAATAGGAACAAATCACATAATAATTCAATTTCCCAAGTCAAATCTTTCATGAGTTATAGCATTTGCAACAATATGTTGAAGAACAAGAAGTAGAAGAAGAAAAAGCGGAAGAAAGGGGTGCAATATGCCATCCACCCACCCCCATTGAAAGTCTATGTATGGTGTGTTGATGAAGTTGAACATGTCTGTATATTTTTCAATTTTTTTTTTTTTTCGGAGCCCTTAGGAATTGAATAATGAATATCCAACTCATTTGGCTGCTGCACAACTCCAGAGAGACTTGTGGAAGCTGTTGGATGAGATGTTTCATCCTTGGAGGGACCAAAAATTGAAGAAAGAAAGGGCAGGTCATATGAAGCAGACATTCTCGACCCATCTCATAAAACTGAAAGAGGAGCAAAAAAGGAAAATACTTCACAAGTTGATCAGTCAGGTCCTGTCTGTGGCTATATTCAGGGCAGAATGTTCATCCATGGCATCAAAAAAGGAAAAGGACAAGGAAGAGGCAGCAAGTGGAGATGTGGAAGATCAGCATGAAGAGTAAAGGTAATGTTACAGTATACAAAGATAATCTCATAGTGTAGTGGGATATAGCGGTCATGCATCTTCTTGAAGCAACTGAATTTCAATGTAACTCCAACATTTTGGAACCAGGACTTTCTTATTGCAAATTGTAATACCAATAAAATACTTGTAAATTTCCAGATTGAGAAAGAAACGAGAGGGCTGTGTGAACAGCCCATGCTCAGCTGACCTAGACATTCATCACACTTGCAGCTCTGTGAACTTGGGATAGGATCAGATAGAATTCAGTGCAAAATTTTCTTCACTGGCATCAAAAAAAAAAAAAAAGACAAGGAAGAGGCATCTAGTGGAGAAGTGGAAAATCAGCACGAAGAGTCAAGGTAATGTTACAATATACAAAGATGATCTCATAGTGTGGTGGGATATAGCGGTCATGCATCTCTTTGTTATGACAGTTTTTAAGGGCATGTTTTCATTAATATTCATTCTTATCTGTATAGTCGACAGCATGAAAGCATATTTAGATAGAAATTATTTGTTGCGTGCAGCCTCCAATTCTACACAGTTGCTCATAGGCACACAGAAAGACATGAGAATTACGATACTTTTATTTCAAACTGAGTCTTTTTTTCTTTTCTTTGGTAAGGAATCAAGGATATTGGAAGGCATCCTACTGTCTTTATGACTCCCCCAACAGAATTGTGAGAATCAATTGTTCATTGAAATTGCATGTATTTGTTTTAGTTTCTATTTGCTACATGACTTGGCTAGGCAAGCTAGTTTGCAGGCCCCTTGGACTGATATATATCAGCCATACTTGCCAGGTCAAGGGGCTTGGAAGTTAGTTTTGCATGGTATTTATCACCCAGAGCACATCAAAGTGCCCCCACTCCAACTATACAATATAAAGGAACATGATCACAAAAAAATTCAATTTCCCAAGTCAAATCTTTCTTGAGTTATAGCATCCACAACAATCTGTTGAAGAACAAGAAGTAGAACAAGCAGAATGGAAGAAACGGACACAAAAACAATATGCCCCCTCCCCTTTGAAGTCTATGTATGATGTGTTAATTAAGTTGACCATGTCTTTATTTTTTTCCAGAGCCCTCAGGGCTTGAATAACAAATACAAAACTCATTTGGCTGCTGCACAACTCCAAAGAAACTTGTGGAAACTGTTGGATAAGGAGTTTTGGCCCTGGCAGGACCCAAAATTACAGAAACAAGGAGCAGGTCATATGAAGCTGACATTCTTGACCCATTTCACAAAGTTGAAAGAGGAGCAAAAAAGGAAAATGCTTCATAAGTTGATCAGTCAGGTCCTGTCTGTGGCTGATTTCAGGGCAGAATGTTCTTCCCTGGCATCAAAAAATGAAAAAGACAAGGAAGAGGCAGCAAGTGGAGATGTGGAAGATCAGCATGAAGAGTAAAGGTAATGTTACAGTATACAAAGATGATCTCACAATGTAGTGGGACATAGCGGTCATGCATTTTCTAGAAGCAACGGAATTTCAACTCCAACACTTTACAACCAGGATCTTCATGTTGCAAATGGTAATACCAATAAAATAAAATACTTGTATATTTCCAGATTGAGAAGGACAAAAAATTCGTTGAGGTAGAACTTTAGTATCCTATATGGTTATATAGACTTATATGTAAGGCATGATAACAGCTATATATGTCAAGTTTCCATTTTGGTGTCCTTGACTTAATATCCAAGATCATATAAAATGGTAACCCCATCAAATAATTTTTCCCCTTTTGAAACTGTGCATGGAAAATCCAATGCATTGTACATGCACTCTATTCTTAACTGTACTAGCTTGTCACAGCAAATGGATCACCTTGATTAAAATCCAAAGGCCAAATAGAGGAAGCAGCTAAAATGCTAAACTGGAATGTATGACAGATCATACATTTATAAGTGGTGAGAATTGGTGGTGAATCAAGACCCATGATGTCCATTGTGTTGACGTGATTATACAAAAGAGCTTGGCTTCTACGCCTGTATTTCTATGCTACATTTGCAATATGTGATTAACAATAGATGACAGTTATAACCTGTGCATATAAGGCATATTGTTGGGTTCGGGGCCAAAGTATAGTTAATTATTTGTTAAATTATAGGTAGCACCCCTGGTATCTCTGGTAACTTAGACTTTGATCTCCAGACACTGGTATTAACAGATAAATAGTAGTATAATTTTTAGCATCATAAAGTTGATTAAAGGTGTTATGAGGTAAAGTGTACTAAGGTATTGGCTGGAAGCCACCTCTTCCACTATACTGAATGATGGTTGAAATGAAAGAAATCCTGCAAAAAGTGAGTATGATCATGGTTTTCTGACTTAAAACGGACTAGAGAAAATTCTCTAGGTGGGTTAAGTATTCTTTACCCCGGGTACTTTCCCTCTTGCCACTCTAAACTCTTTGAGGACTACACTTTGTCATTTCAAGCTCCATCTTGACATTGTTTGACAAATGTTCTTGAGTTAGTGTTGCATTTTTTAGGTATTTGGTCATATCTCTGGAAACATTTCAATGGAATTTTGTGTAGTTGATTTTTTTTTAACCTTTGCGTTGTAGTTTTTTGCACCTAAGTTCTGACTCGATTGACAAAATCGCTGAAAAGTGTGGTATTTCTAGCAATACGTAGCACTTGTCAGATACAAACTCCATATGCTTGTTTCTCTGGAATGTTTCCTGTCAGATCAGGGTAGGAGATAATGTCAAATTTGAACTGGTCTCTCTTGTCGTATATTTTTGTTACATACTGGTTGTTCTTTATTTCTATATCCAGATCAAGGAAAGTACCTTTGTATTACTTTCATTTTCCAGACTTAATATTAGTTCTTTGGGATGTATGTTCTTCCAGTTTCCCTTTATTTCATCTCCATTGTTTAAAGCACACAGGTCATCTAGAAATCTTCTTGTGTGAGAATATGATCTACAGACGGACAAACAGACATGAGTGGTGCTATAAGCTCTGCGACCTTTGGTCAGCAGAGCTAATTAATGTGCGTGAAGTGTGTCTAGATCAGAAGCAATATGACCAAGTAGTTTAGGGGAGTCCCTCGGGCTTGGTGTGTCTGAGTTACAGGCCTATGTGAACCACCATGGCCTGGCTCCCCAGGGTATCAGTCCTTTGGCTCCTGGGAGCATAGATTACTATCTCCTTTGCCCCCTCTTAACCGCCGATGCCCACGAGAACCGGTACCCCCAGCCCCGCAGATTCTGCAAAGGGTGACCCATTGGCGGATGGTTCTAAACCTGCTCGCCCAGGCTACCCCTGCCCAAAGGGAGCAGCACCCTAGCCATTCCAAGCTACCAGAGGAAGGGCACATTTTCCTGGTTGGCGCCAGTCACCGCCGAGGCCATCCCTGCCGGGAAGGTCAGTCCAGGGGCCAAGATCCTCAAGGGGATCGCCCCCCGGGTGGCTTCCTTTAAGGGCTTATCTGCCCCCCCCCCTTCCACCGGCCATCTGTTTATTTTTCATGGAGGGGTTGGTAACAGGAGAGAGGGGACCATGGGGGCCCTGGTCCGCCGGCATTGTAGGCTTAAGGACAGGAGCCCTGCCTTTTTCCCCCAACATTTTTTAGGTTGGGAATAGCAGAAAGATGCATAGATAGGTTCTATTTTAGCATAGGCTAGAGTCTAGGTTGTTTCTTTTCTTTATGTTAGTCTAATGTAGGTAAGGAGGTAGAGTGCAATAACCACTGAGTAGTCTCACCGCTCCCCTTCCCCTCCCACTAACTTTGGGTCCCATAACAACTGGGGGACCAGTTAGACCAGAGGGCAGTGGTGTTGTGAGGGTAAATGGGCAGGGCCACCCTAGTGACTGATGGCAGCAGTGGTCAATCACTTCCCTCCCCCCACACATCTACATATGGTCCCCCAAAAAGGGCCTGCCACTACGCGACAACACAGATACACTTCAGACGACACAGAGCGTCCCACGGCCACTTGAGAGAGGGTAGAGACTACAAAATTCCCTGGTCTCCGGCTCCAGGCACCTGGCCTGACCCCGGAGACAACACAGCAGCAAGGTAAAGACAGCTTTTCTCTTGACACGCACCCAACATACTTGTTTTCAATTATGCAGGAAGACCTGCCACCAGCGTAACAGTACTATAGAGTTTAATTTGAAATGCCGATTTGATTAAGCTGTCTCAATTTTAATATTGGTGAGACAACGTGACAAGTGTAATATTTTGTCTTTGACAAGTTATATATAATATATACATATATATTTTATGTGTAACACTCAACATTCAATTAATGTTCATTCGATTTCACTTAATGTATGCTGTCTCTTAAACAAGACAAGAGGGCTGTGTGAACAGCCCATGCTCAGCTGACCTAGACATTCATCACACTTGCAGCTCTGTGAACTTGTGAAAGGATCAAGGTCACCCATGTTCTAAGTAAGTCTGACCTTTGTATCAGAACACTAACATGTGCAACATCAAGGATTAAGTAGTTCTCAAGTTAAAGTGAAGAGTAAAATTCATGAATGTTGCACTGTGATCCCAGAAACAAGGTCAAAGTCATTCATGTACTGTCTAAGCATGACCTTCATACAGAAATATTAACATGTGCAGCATCATGGTACTAACTCAAAACAGATCTGAGTTCTCGAGTTATCAAGCAAACAGTAAATTCTGTGTCAGTTGTCCTGTGAATCAGCATTAGAAGGCCTATTGACTTACAAAGTAATCAATAGTTAAGCTGCATTGACTGATAAGTACCCGAATTGAAAATCCTTAAAAATCAGGAATCCAAAGCAGTGCCACCTAGTAAACAACTTTGTTTGACCCTTCCACAAGAACAGATCCATCACATTTCAGTTTTATCTGAGTGAAAGTTCTGAGAACAAGTGAAAAATAGGAAAAATATACAAAAAATTCATAAAAAAAAAATAAATAAAAAGGCTTGCAGCACCACCTGGTGAACAAATTGGGAACTAGGTGTCCCTGGGAGTGTCTATGTACGATATCAAAGCAATTGGGTGAGCGGTTTCAGAGGAGAAGAATTTTGAAGGTTTGCCCCAAAAAGAACAAAAAAATTCATTAAAAAAATTCCAAAAATCAGTAAAGTATGACCATTTAAACAAATTTGGTATAGAGATCCACCCAAGGCACATCCCCACCAAGTTTGAAGTAAATCTGGCCAAAAATATTTAAGTTATAACCATTACAAGAAATTACAATGTTAAACTTTCCTATTAAGACTTTTGTAAAGATTTTTGAAAAAAAAAATCATAAAAAAATCCAAAAATCATTGGAATATGACCACTGGAACAAACCTGGTAGGCACCCACACAAGGTACATCCCCACCAAGTTTGAAGTAAATCTGGATGACGGTTTTGGAGTAGAAGTCAAAAATGTGAATTAGCATTAAAATGCTCATTGACTTCCATATAGTAATCAATAAGAAAGCTGCATTGACCGATAAGTACCCGAATTCAAAAAACCATTAAAAATCAGGAATCTGCAGCATTCCCACATGGTGAAAAACTTTGTTTGACCCTTCTACAAGGAACATATCCACCATGTTTCAACTAAATCTGAGTGACGGGTTCTGGAGAAGAAGTCGAAAATAGCTATAACACACAAAAAATCATAAAAAAATAGAAAAAAAAAATGCAGTGCCACCTGGTGAAAAAAATTAAGAACTAAGAGTCCCATGGAGTGTTCCTGTTTGATATCAAAGCAATTGGGTGAGCACTTTCGGAGTAGAAGATTTTTGAAAATTTGCCCAAAAAAGAACAAAAAAACCCATAAAAAATCCAAAAATCAATGGACCGTGACCATATGAAAAAATTTGGTAGACACCCACCCACAGCACATCTCCACCAAATTTGAAGGGGACCTGGCTGACTGTTTTGGAGAAGAAGTCGAAAATGTGAATTGTTGATGGACGACGGACAGACGGATGTCTCCTCTGAAACTTAAAAGCTTCAAACACTATTCCACCATACCAACACTGGTACAAACAGGAAAATAGTAATACAACTTTTAGCACCATAAAGTTGACTAGAGGTGTTATCAGGTAAAGTGTACTAAGGTATTAGCTGAAAGCCACCTCTTACTGTACTGGATGAAGAATAAAAAGTAAGAATTCCTGCAAAAAGTGAGTATGATCATGGTTTTCTGACTTAAGACGGACTAGAGAAAATTCTCTAGGTGGGTTAGACGACAAACGACAGACAGAGGACCAAAAGATTAGCTCAGCTGACTGACAAGACAGCTGGGCTAACAAGCTTGACACAATATATCAATGGTCTAAACAACAGAAAACTAATCTGATTTTAATTCAAGGAACTCATTATGCTAGAGAGATTATTCGTTATGTGAATACTGAATGGAGAAGCTCTAGCTTCCATTCATGAGTAGTGTCCACAGTAAGGGACTTTCTATCTTGATTGATAAGTGAGCATCTTAATATTAATAATAATAATAATAATAATAATAATAATAATAATAATAACTAGAACAGACTGATTTTCCAACAGAAAATCAAATGTCTCCCGGTGGAACACTTACGTCTCTGAATAAGCAACAGGTGATAACAAATTACAAATGACCAAGTTTGCTTGAAAAATACAATCCTATTTTAGCTCTCACCTAGATACATTACTCTAGCAATTTTCATCAAGTTCTTCAAGACTTGTTGCAGAGAAACCAATTTCACATCAATGACCCTGTGATCTTGAAAATTAGGTCAAGGTCACCCAAATACAATCCCAACCTTGGTCTTCCCTTGATACATAATCCTACCAAGTTTCATCAAATTCCATCTTGTTCTTCATGACTTATCGAACGGAAACCAATTTCTCATAAGTGACCCTGTGACCTTGAGAATTCGCTCAAGGTCATCCAAATACAATCCCAACCTAGGTCTTGCCTAGATACATAATCCTACCAAGTTTCATCAAATTCCATCTTGTTCTTCATGACATCAAATTTAAACCAATTTCACATAAGTGACCCTGTGACCTTGAGAATTCGCTCAAGGTCATCCAAATACAATCCCAACCTAGGTCTTGCCAAGATACACAATCCTACTGAGTTTCATCAAATTCCATCTTGTTCTTCATGACTTATCGAACGGAAACCAATTTCACATAAGTGACCCTGTGACCTTGAAAATTCCCTCAAGGTCATCCAAATACAATCCCGAACTAGGTCTTGCCTAAATACATAATCCTACCAAGTTTCATCAAATTCCATCTTGTTCTTCATGACTTATCGAATGGAAACCAATTTCACATAAGTGACCCTGTGACCTTTAAAATTATTCCAAGGTCACCCAAGTACAATCCCAACCTAGGTCTTGCCTAGATACATAATCCTACCAAGTTTCATCAAATTCCATTAAGTTCTTCAAGACTTATCACAGAGAAACCAATTTCACATAATTGACCCTGTGACCTTGAAAATTATGTCAAGGTCACCCAAATACAATCCCAACCTAGGTCTTGCCTAGATACATAATCCTACCAAGTTTCATCAAATCCATCAAGTTCTTCAAGACTTATCGAACGGAAACCAATTTCACATAAGTGACCCTGTGACCTTGAGAATTTGCTGAAGGTCATCCAAATACTATCCCAACCTAGGTCTTGCCAAGATACATAATCCTACCAAGTTTCATCAAATTCCATCTTGTTCTTCATGACTTATGGAACGGAAACCAATTTCATATAAGTGACCCTGTGACCTTGAAAATTAGGTCAAGGTCACCCAAATACAATCCCAACCTAGGTATTGCCTAGATACATAATCCTACCAAGTTTCATCAAATTCTGTCAAGTCCTTCACGACTTATCGCGCGGAAACCAAGTGTTGAAGAAGAAGAAGAAGAAGAAGAGGAGGAGGAGGAGGAGGAGGAGGAGGAGGAGGAGGAGGAGGAGGAGGAGGAGGAGGAGGAGGAGGAGGAGGAGGAGGAGGAGGAGGAGGAGAAGAAGAAGGAGAAGGAGAAGAAGAAGAAGAAGAAGAAGAAGAAGAAGAAGAAGAAGAAGAAGAAGCGGGCACTAAACCAATATGTCCCCCGGCTTCCACCGGGAGACATAATAATAATAATAATGAGATTATTGATATGCATGAAATAGATGGGAGAAGTTAGTTGTTGAATATTAAAATACATGATAAATATTATACTTTAGTAAATGTTTATACTCCCAGTGCCGAGCATGACAGAAAATTATTTTACAAAAAATTAAGTACATGTATTGAAGAAAAAAACAAATGGGAATTTTGGTAATTGCAGGTGATATGAATGAGGAAATGGACAAGAAAACAGATAAAAAATTGGATACAATAAACCAGAAATAGAGTATTAGTAAAGCAAATATTGATAATTTTATTAAATCATGAACGCAGTAGATGTCTGGAGAGAGAATCATCCTAACATTCTATAGTATACCTGGAGACAAAAAGCTCATAATGGTCTTGTAACATCTTGTCCACTTGATTACTGGTTTGCAGAAAAAAATGTGGACTTGGTATTGTAAAGAGTTGCGACATACAACCTTCAGTCAAAAGTGATCACATGGGTATATCTTTAAAACTTAATGTTTCAATTCATGATACAGGTCCAGGATATTGGAAATTAAATACCTCCTTATTGAAGGAGGATGACTACAAAAGTCAAATTATAAACTAAACTGTACAAAGTATCTCGTCATTACGTCAAACAAACATAGAATTTATAATTGTTCCTGCTGTTGGGACTTTGTGTGTACATTGTATTTACACTTTGTGTATACGATTATTCCAAGAGGGCCTCAGGGAAGATTAGTATCTTGCTATACTAACGGAGTTACCCTCTTTAAATAAAGATCTATATATATATATATATATATACACTTTACAAGAAGTGATCAATTTTGTAAGAATCATGATTTTGATAATAGATTAACTTGGGATTTGTGTAAAAGTAAGATAAGATGTGCTTCAATTTATTATTCTAAACAGGAAGTCCAAAATGGCAAGAAGAAAATTAAGACTCTTGAAAAAGAGTTGCATGATATTTTTAGTAAGATTGATTTGGTAAACGATGAGTGTGCAGATAAATGGTACCAACAAATCTCCAAAAGACAGATTTTCTTCCTGCACCAACTAAGGGATGGTTACTCACATTTTGGAGTACCACAGGGCTGTACTTTTTCGGCACTATTTTATCTCTTTGTTGTGGTGTAATTTGGTCATTAAGTCCAGATGTGGATCTTCTCAAACTTACACAAAACAATTGTCCCAGGATGTCTAAAAACACCCAATTTTAGGCCCAGAATTTTGAAAAATTATTAACACATCCTTTTTGTATGGGACATTTTGAGTTGATAACAACTTTTTTTGATAGGATTGCAAAGATAAGTTTTGTTTTGCACTATCTTGTCATTGTTTAGGATGTGGTTTGGGCATCTGATGGCCAAGCTAATTAGATTATACCTTGAGAACACAAAGAACTGGCATCAGACACTTTCGGATCACACTTCAGGCAGGATCAGGCAACACAAATTGTGACAACCTCCCACCAATGTTACAGGTTTTCTAAAGTAATTCTGAAATTTGTTTTTTTTTTTTACAGCGTGTACTGTTATCTAAAGTGGCTGACAGTACAGACCTGTCCATTACATGATTAGGGGATTGTAAATGAGACTGACTCATTCTTGATGCTTTTCGTGATATATTTATCAACTTCCATTTGTACTTTTAATTGTATGTCAATCTATACATTTTTGCAAGGGTGTAGACTCATTGATAGCACAGTGTAACACATGTCTTGTATCATATATACTTTTCCCCTGTTTGTGATTGTAAATGAAAATGGAAGCCTCTTGTTTAATCTCACAATTTACATAGGCAAGTGTCTCTGGACAACGATTAGCCAGTGCAAAGAGTTTATACTATTTACAGAGAAAGGGGTTTGGAAGAAGTATATTGTTACACTGCTACTTGATTTATGTTCAAGAAGTACTTTTTAAACACATTAAGTATTATTTGGCCTTACATTGTGAACTATGTGATGTGTATACAAGTGAAGGAAAGTAGCCACTTCCTGTTCATTTTCTCTAAGTTGTTTTATTAAGCTGTGTCGCCCATTTAACAAAATTAATGATCCAATCCATCCAAAATATCGACTTGTCCATGTGTCACCCATTTCGGAGCAATGGATGTGTCCACCCCAATATAAAGGAGAAAACACTTGCTAAATATCAGCAAGCATTAACTAAGCTTGCTCATCTCCAGCGGCAGACCTTTCCCTGGAAGCTAAATCCCAGACATCCGGAAATTGAGCTTAGGCAATCTCGGAGCCCAGACCCATCCCGAAAACTGGACCTAGCCAAAATCAGAACCCAGACCTATCCGGAAATAGGACTTAGCCAAAATCAAGACACAGACCTATCCGGAAATTGGACTTGGCCAAAATCAGAACCCAAACCTACCCAGAAACTAGACTCAGTCAAAATCAGCACTCAGTTACATCCGAAAAATATTACTTAGCCGAAATTGGAGTCCAAACCTATTCCGAGACTGGTCTTAACCAAAATCAGGACCCAGACAGATCTGGAAATGGGATTCAGCTAGACACAGAACCCAACCAGAACCAGAAAGTGGAAAGAATGAGACACACATCAACACACACACCTGGACCTCACTTCATGGTGAAAAAACCATTGACTGGTGGATTTGGGAAACTAACACTTATGTTCATATTGGTAAATCATCTGGATTCCCCTGTTGTTTAAAAATATTTGGAGCTGAGCTAATGACAGATGTGCAGATCACAGGGTAGTACACCAAACCAACTGAAACTAGGAAAGAAATCCACAGCACTGTCATAGGTTGAAAAGCTTAGTCCTTCTTGATAAACTATTGTAAGAAATAAACGCATTGTACGGAACTGAAGACATTGCATTAAGTTTTAACTTTCCCACCACAATTGGTTGTTTTGCAGGCTCACAGGTGATAAGGCCAGTACCAATTACAGTGTCACAACAGGTCAGACAAGTGGACCAGGAAATATGGTGGCCCATCCATGTTAGATGATGGAAGGATAAGGCCAAAACCTAGAACCTCCCCAAAGTCATTCTTCAAGTGATTGCGTACCTGTTTAAACCTGTGAAGAGCTTGGTGTTCTGGATTGTTGTATCATGGTTAGGGTTGTGGGCAGCAGCAGGAGCAGCTAGAGTCACCAGAAGTCAAACTGAGGCTGGCTAGGGATTACCATGTTCAATGGAAAGACTGTGGAGGAAACAGCTTGAGGATAATGAAAATGCCCCAGTTATCAAATGGATAATGGAAAAGAAGTGACCAACAAGTGCAGATGTATGCACAAAAGCACCTGCTACAAGGCATAACTGGAACTGTTAGGACAGCTTAGAAATAAAGGATGTAGTTGTAACATATTGACAACACATGGATTGGGTTTTACATGGTGAATGAATACCATTGTATCAAGTGAAACAAATGTTTCTTAGCCATTTCCTTTCTCTCCAAAGCATACTCTGATCTCGTAACTCCCAACTATATTTTGTGAGAAACAAGAAGCTGCATTGAATGATAACTTTTCCTGAGAATATTTTCCTAAGATAAGTGGTTCTTCAGTATTCACCACCTAAAGATCAAAGTAAATGTTTGTTATCCCCTTCCTTTTCTCTCCACAGCATACTCATAATTCCCAATTTCATTTTGTGAGAAACCAAATGTTGCACTGACAGGTAATTTTTCCTGAGAATAACTATTTCCTAGGATGAGTGGCTCTTCAGTATTCACCAGCCAAGCCATGAAGTCTGTCCATTAGCAGCTTTCACTGCCCAGGTAATATTCAAAATATGCAAGTTTTTTTTTCTAAAATAGTAGTGCCCCAACTCCAATGCCTTCAATTCTATATTCTCAAAGCATTTCATGATTTTTGAAAGAAAATGGTATAAATTCTCTGCTTTCTGGACCCCTATTTATGCAAAAAACAAAAACAAAAAACAAAACAAAACAAACAAACAAACACACACTTGAACTGCTTTTTTAACATAGATGACTAGACTGTAACTACTAGGGGTTCAACTGATCCAAAAATATTACCCAGTGAACAAGTGACACTAATTTAATACTAAACAATACTCCTTGTTCACAATACAGTACTGCCTGCTATATTAGACTCGGCGCCCCACCTACAAAATGTGGCCTCACATTCTAATTACACACAGGCATAAGAGTGCTACATCTTCCATGCTGTTCTGAACCAAAAAGCAATACATGTAGCACAATCCAATTTCTCTCTCTTCCATAGCCAATCCAATCACTGTCTATGTCTAAACCTACACATTATTGATCACTATCTCATGTTCGATGCAAAAAATTTGAAAAATTTATGGAATCTTCAAATATGGGTAAATTTATGAAAGAGACCGACGTGAGTGTCATGTAAGGGCAGTCTTGCAAAGATGAGTGGTCTGTCATGAGATGACCTAAAAACCAAGTGCTACTATATGACTAGAGCTTTAAGTGGCATACATATATATATAAAGTGCGCTACGCATGCAGGCATCTAAATAAAGAAAAACTACATTTTTCAAAAGTTGTTTTTAATAAATATTACCACAAAGACAGGGGACTATTCATGCTGTTCATCCAAACTATGGCCAATGAAGGTATCTCGTCTGAGAAAGAGTAT
Source organism: Hermodice carunculata (assembly GCA_964020975.1). Taxonomy (NCBI): domain Eukaryota; kingdom Metazoa; phylum Annelida; class Polychaeta; order Eunicida; family Amphinomidae; genus Hermodice; species Hermodice carunculata. The sequence goes on along the minus strand of OZ026622.1, from coordinate 30,542,044 downwards.
TAGTTTCATTCGTGTGTTCATGGAGATTAATCCTTCAGAAATGTTTCATGCTGATACCCCATCATCCAGACATTCAGCAACAAGTTCATACACAGTGCCATCAAGTTGTGACCAAAATGTCATGAAGTTTACACACCTCGTGCCTAGAAATGTCACACTGTACCTTTTCACTGGCAACAACACAGCCATTTCCACAGCCCTGAGAAGCTCCATAAAAAAAGCCACACATATGGCACTATAGTGTGTTTGGGTACTGGCTTTATGCCAATTCTTACCAAACTTCTCTTCATTACACAACTGGATGTTTCAGCAAAATTTGTGTCAACATAAAGCAGTTCATTGGGGACAAATGTTTAAAAGCACAGACTCTATACTTAATAGGGGGCTCTTTGATAAAGATAAAAATTCTCAATTACTAAGATACTGCACACATGTGTGGATTTTATGGGCATGTGCAACATCCTTGAAATCTAATGGAAGAATTAGTGTCATTTCTTCAAAAATCAATCACTGACATTGCTATGAGTTATCTGGAGGGGTGACTATCAGTAATGAAATTTACATGCTGCGTTTGGAAGGAGTCTGTATAAAATTCACATGTTGCAGCTTAACTTTTGAGAATTATTTAAACTGAAGTAGTCATAACCAGCTATATACAAAAATCAATATGCGTATGTACATGAATCTCCGAAGCTTCCCTTTATGACCAAATATCCATATGAGCTTCACCAGATGGCCATGAAAAGATTGTACTTCATATCACGCAGTAAGTATGACATATTTTGTATGTACAGTTGTATCACAAGTATGCAAAACACCAAGACGGTGCATCCTGGTGTTTTTAATCTCCTTCAGGGACCTGTCCACATATTTCACTTTTGGTAATCTTGAATTTCATGACCACCTTTTGACAACGCACACAGATGTTCATCTATTGCTGCAGTAGTTAGTACACTAATGGAACATGAACATAAGACTATGTGCTCTTAACAGCTGAAGTTAGGCATGCACTGCATCATATAAGGTAACGCGAGGCTGTAGTTCTTTCCATAAACGTATTCCATAGTAAGCACATCATAAGGTGTACATATTTCCTGTATGCATACATTTGCTGCAGTGCACTTCTCTATAAAATAATTCCAATTCCTTGGTGAAAGTTACCTGGTGTTCCTGATCTTGTATTCAGTTCTGCGGCACTCCATTTTCTTTTCTTCTTTAAGGCAGCTGTGGCTGAAGGCCTGTGACAAAGTCTCTGACACTCCATTCTGTTTTCCTTTGCCATGTGCCCAAAGTTTGTAAATTTTGTCAGTAGATTTTCTGAGGGGAAAATATTTTGGATACATGTGCTGAGTATTATGGAGGTAACATGAAGATCTCTGCCGTATTACTCAATGCTAGGACAATCGGTCCAGAAAATTTTGAGGTACTCCCAGTTTGAGCAGTTCAAGTTGAGAACAGCAGTCCATATTTGGCATTGCAGAGAGAAGGCGGTGCCATGTCAATTCCTTTAGTGAAGGCACTTTTAACCATATTTGGTAAACATTGGATGTGCGTACTTCATCAATCTCTGTAACTCCACCATATATGGTCATACAGCCATTCTACAAGAGAAAGGGCAACATCTGATCATGTCACAAATATATGTGGCATTTCTGTATGTACACAAGTTAACATAGCTATAGAATTACCCCTATTTTGAACTTTTTGTCCCCATTTCTAGCAACAATCTATGGCAACCATATTTCACACTATTTGTATTCATGCACGTAAGAGGTACATATAATCTTATACACACTGCTTCCTGATATTTTCATGAAAGCACCAAGTTCCACTTAGCAAAAATACAACAAATTGTGGGTCATACAAGGATCTCAAAGGGCAAGGGGAGGTTACTATTACAGTTCATTCAAAGAAAAATAAATATATTTTCATGGCAAACATTCAACCTAAAATTATAATTACAGTGATCCCCTGCTTATAAGCCCACCCCAAAATAAAACCAAAGGCGTGGCTTTATAAGCAGGGTCGCCTCACCTAAGGGGGTGAATATAATGAAAATCCCACACTTGCTGCACTGAGAGGTGGCCTTTCAAGCAGGGGTGACCTTTCTTCAAGGAGGCCTTATCAGACAGGAACCAGCATACCTTATTCCTCCAAAATAGTGCCCCAGCCCCAATTTTTGCATCCATGGGACCTGCAGGCCGTAGCCTGTACAATGCAGTGCTTACTGGAGGAACTGAATGCCTAACTATCCTTAATTTGCATGCACTTTTGGGGAACTGTTTGGTCTTTTTCTGGCCCTGTAAACCTATGGGGAACAGAGAAAGAAATTCTACTTCCAGCCTTTCATCTTTGAAATTTCAAAATCTTCAACTTCAAATTTCCAACCTAGCTCACAATAAGAGCCCCACCCTCACCTCCTTCCATTTGTCCAAATTTTAGTTTCTTAGAATGCAGGATTCTAACTAGAAAAGAAGATTTGCTTCACAGCAAATCTGTCTGGGTGCCTTCAAAATGAGACCAGTTTGAAAAGCTACAATTTGCCATTGTTCAACATAATCTATTTTTTATACAGTAAAATGCTACAACTTTGGTTCTTGGTTCATTGGATGTGGCCATGTCACAAATTTATAAAATGAAGTTTGAATGAAGCTAGTATCTATAACAGTTTTGAAGCTATTCAACATTTTAATTTTATGTATTTGCCTAATTTGCATAAATTAAGCCTACAACTTTGGTTTATGGTTCATTGGATGGGGTTTTGCCACAAACCCATAAATTAAAGTAGGAATGGCACCTCTATCTATAATAGTTCTGAAGCTATTCAAGATTTACATTTTGCATGTTTATACAATTTGCATAAATTAAAGTCCTACAACTTTGACTCATGTTTCATTGTTCATTGGATGCGGCTTTGCCACAAACTTGAAGTTAAATGGCATGTTTATGTATAATAGTTAGAGAGAGAGAGAGAGAGAGAGAGAGAGAGAGAGAGAGAGAGAGAGAGAGAGAGAGAGAGAGAGAGAGAGAGAGAGAGAGAGAGAGAGAGAGAGAGAGAGAGAGAGAGAGAGAGAGAGAGAGAGAGAGAGAGAGAGAGAGAGAGAGAGAGAGAGAGAGAGAGAGAGAGAGAGAGAGAGAGTGCAATAATGAACTCTTGGAAAAACAAAATGTCTAGGTTGGCACCCAGACATAATTAGCAGAAATACAGCACATCTCACAATTAATGTCAACAATTACAATAACAAATCACATAAAAAAAAATCAGTTCAATGTTCACAGGAAAAAAAATTGCCAGCAGTGTCACATGCACATGTGTTTTGGCTGCCCTCTATGAGTTCTTCCTCTTGACCAAAACTGCTGCAACTTCTGCATATTATAAAATTATTCTGTTTTTCAATCACTTCCAAGAAATATTGTTTGCTGACATGCTTCTGTTGAAACAACAGGCATATTACAAATCAGGGCTACTCACAAGGGGATACTGTGATACTTAGTATCACACATTATGTAAGAAAGTTAAGGGATTCATACCCGTGAAACAGCAGCTGAATGGAAGTACGATGGTTGAGGCATGTCTGCTTCCAATCGAGTCCACTGAAGTGTACGCATACTAAGTTGCCATGTATCTCCATAGATCTCCTCACCATTGTACCCACCACAAATGTATGCATCTGCACAGAAATAAGCACCATTAAGTTTTTACATATCAGTCAAATGATAATATACATGTATGACCACGAACTCAACCCATGAAAGGTTCCGATGTGAGGAATGCATATTTCCTATGTAAAAAAAAAAAATCTTGTTTTTTTTTTTCACAAGGCACACAAAGAGAACTGTAACATGTAAAGAAAATGTGGCAATGATCGACCACACAGAAGAGTTGTAGCTATCTGTCAGAACATTCATGATAATTTGGCAGTTTAAATGTATATTAAGACAATCCGCATGATTTTTACAGTTAACATTGCAAGATCCCACCAAAAACACTAAAATTCACCAATTGTCAGGTCCTGGGAACAATTCTTTTTGGCTCCAGAGTGCATGCGAAACCTGAGGGGTTACTACGCTGTACATAAATTTTTACAAGATCAAAAGCGAACAAATCTACATTGTCATTGTGTTCATGTTGTCTTGTAGCCCAAATTCATCAAGTGTTTGTACTAAAAGCAGTGACCTAAATTATTTCCTGGAGCATTACTTTTCTGTGTCTACTAAGTAGATAGAATTTGATACTTACTGTTGTCATATTGGACACAACTATGACATCTTCTAGCTTTGGGATACCCTATAAATAAAAAAAATACCCAGCTTTCAATATTTTTTTCCTTCCAAGGCAGTATGTGTCTGTAGGAAAAGGACAGACAAAAACTCCCTTTTTCCCAACCCATTTTGGGCAAGTGGTCAATTTTTTCTCAGGTTGAAAAACTTACCAAGTACTAAGTGATTCTACATCAGACTTGCAGTTTATCTTGAGCTTATCATTTAAACATACACATATATATCACCAACACATCACTTGAGTTGCATTTTACAGTTGGATGTTAGAAAGGCAATTAACAACACTTGATAATATGGCTATGCAACCTTGTACTTGAAGCATTTTGTGTAAATCACCTCAGGAAAAAAAGCAAACACAAACACACATATTGTTCCACATGGAACATAGCAAAATGTAGTCACAATACAATTCTTCCTAAAATGCAAAGACTAAGTATACGGCTGTATGGAAGATGTATACACACTGAGTTCTTCCTGCATTCTAACACTCATATGACCATGCTACTGATCTTGACACAAAACTTCGTTTAACATCTTACATATCATAATATCTATTATTTCATGTACTTTTAGAAGTGTGAAATAATGGATCCGAAGTGCCATGCTCTGAATTTAATAATCATCAGAATGTCACATCGGAGCTTTTAATTTAGTAGAGCCTGGCACATTTGAATCCTCTTTTTACATACCATGCTTTTTATCTGGATGGCACTGCATGTAAGACCACTTTCTGGACTGAAGACAAAAGGTGGGGATCTGAAAATATAAATAGATTTTATGCAATTTTGTGCCTGGGACACAACACAAATTCATGGGGTTTAGTTAACTCACAAGAAGCAAGCATTTGGATAACAGTTCAATTACTGCTGAAGTAAGCAAGACCACCACTGATATTATGGACCACAACAAATGCTTAAATGCACTACCGTGGGGGTGGGGAAAGAGGCCACCCCAGCCTCCCAGTAACTTCACACTGGGAAAGACCAGTCACCAACATGACAATGACTCTGCCCCTGTCAGGTTCAAAGAGCTGTGAGTGACCTGTATGCCATGGCACGATTCATATTGATCCCTGTGTTGCCAATGGTCCCTTCTAAACCCCATAGGCACCTCAATGCCAGACACACTATTCACACCTTTCTGGCCACTGTCTCACTTCCAGGACATTTTCTTTTTGTGTGACTGCTCAGGCATACTCTAGCTATCCTGTCCATGTTATGTAACATTCTCTGTGAAACCCATATTTTCTATGCAAGCTGATATTTTTAATTTTAGAGCAGCCTACCAGGTATGTTAAAACTATGAGGGTGGTCTCTTTTTTTCGCCCAGTAGTATATCTTCTATATGTATCTGTCACACAAATTATGGTCACGCAAGTCTTGAACCATGTGCGGCTTTTGTATGAATAAGATGCCAGCTGCAAGCAGCATCAGGCACACAAATCTTGATTACCCAAGTATCAGTCTTTCGGCAACGTCACAACTTTTCAGACACAAGCCAAAAGAACTGAGCAGGGCAGTGTGCACTTGAAGCAATAATGCACTCTCTCAACCAATCAGGACATTGAGCTGGGCTTTTCCCCTAAAAATCTTGGGATGGAACACACATATAGTAAAACCTGTCCGCATGGGCACTGTTGCCCGGCCTAGTTCTCTATACTTCCCATGTTAATGGACCTTCACTAAGTGGGCACCCGTCTCAAGTGGGCATTTTTGCTCATTCCCATAGGCACCCACTTAACACAGGTTTTACTGTGCGGTATTCAGTTTTTTCACCTCTGTTTCACACAGTGTGGCACCAACCTGGGATCAACACTCGCATAACCATAACCCTCCAAACTTTGATAAGAACATGGTAACAGGTACGAAATGGTATGTGGCTCAACATAACCAGTCTGAAGTAAAAAATTCTGACTAAAAAGTTTCATCATTGTAACCAATATTGTGGCAAAATTTACATCAAGCCCTCCAGCTCAGTAACCAAGCATTTCTCCACTATATAATGTATACATGTAGTACATCCAGATTAATAGCACCACATAATTTAATTGGCATTCCGGATTTAATATTGTTGTGATAAATACATTACAGCAATGGAAAACTACTGCACATCCATCAACTGAAATAAAGCCTTGGGCATCATGCATTCAGTGATAAAACCATATCTCGTCAACAAATGAAGTTAAGAAAATATAATTATATGAAAAAGGAGAAAAGGTCGAGTCAACACTGATAACTGGGAATATATAGGGATCCATAAGGATGCTGGGGATGGGAGAGCAGATTAGGTTAAAAGAAAGAAAAAACAGATCCCATCCACCATATATAGAGAGAAGTTTAAAGAGACAAAGTAAGGAACTTGATTACAACACTACTATGTATAGAGACCACATGGACCAAGGTTGGTCCAAACCAGTATGGGCTGGACCCATGGTCTGAATCCCACAGTGCTTCAAAGATCTTATATGCCGAAAGAAGTTCCAAAACTTTTAAGCAGCCAAAGTAGAGATATTTTTTTGAGTAAAGTCTAAAAGTGAAGTTGAACTTATGGTTTGCACTACTAAGTTCCATTTAAGTTTTAGACTTTACTCAAAAAATCAGGAGTCCAGCACACACCAGCTTTAAACCAACCTTGGTCCAGCTGGTCTCTATACATCCTAGCATATTACATGTAAATAGACTGCCACGTTTTGGACCAATTTCTTGGTACAGCATCCATCAATACAGCACAGTAGTACCTGCTGTATGTGACCACCCCCTCTGCCAGGCAAAAGTGGTCACATACAACAGGTGGTCTATCACAGCAGGTGGGTACATGTATCTCTATTCAGATATTGTGTTCTATGACTGGTATGAAACATGTACAAACACATTGTAATACCTGCATTAACAGATATACTTTGAAAGTTAAGCAAGTAAATGGGCACTATATATTCTTAACATTTTTCTTGAAGAGGAATAATCAAGAAAAAAATAGTTCAAAATGTCTTATTATACAAATAAAATATAAATCAATGAAATGCCACAGTGAAAGACTGTGGAACTATTTCTATTTGTTGTTTTTTCAGTTTAATACATTATAGTTCAAACCACATTTAAATAATATTCACTCCAGTCCAACACTGACTACAAAACCACATTTAAATAATAATCACTCCAGTCCAACACTGACTACAAAACCACATTTAAATAATATTCACTCCAGTCCAACACTGACTACAAAACCACATTTAAATAATATTCACTCCAGTCCAACACTGACTACAAAACCACATTTTAAAAATAATCACTCCCGTCCAACACTGATGTAGTCAATTCACTTTGAGACACTCTTCCATATTGAAGTATTGTTCATTCCAGTCCAATACTGATAAGAAGTCAATCAATCTTGCACGCTGATAGGTGATCAATACATTTTGGACACTGATATGTACTGACTAGAAGTTTTTTTATCATTTACTAAGAGGCTTCAGAAAATCTGTCCTGGAAGTTTGCTTACACTTCTGCACCGCTGCCCACTTTGTTGTTTCTAGGATCTACTCATCAAATACCAATAAATTCCATAAGTTTCTGGCTACATTGCTGCAGAGCAAATTCTTTTAACACACTTGCTGAGTCACTTGCTGCTTTTAAAGTGATTGTTTTTTTGTTGTTTTTTTTGCAGCTTCACTTTCTTCTTTGACTTCATCTTCAGAATCTACACATTCAGCACTATCACTGGTGCCTCTAGCCCTGCGAAGAATCTCTTCCTCCCAAGCCTCTCCCGGAATGTTGTCACTGGTGCTGAGTGTCATCCATGGTGATGAACTCTTCTCAGTCAACTCCTTCCATCAGCTCAGTTGTCTCCAGGTCAGGTCCAGACAGGGTTGCATCTCCTGTAACTTAAAAACCAGGATTACATTACATTAATATCAAAATGTAGCAGTATTTTGTTCAAAAGCTACACTAATAACAAAACACACTGCATCTAGAAATAATGTGTCAAACCTTGCGGTTTTTTTTTTTAAACAAAACAAAACAGCACTTTCACAATAAAACTAAAAACTATGCTTCCAACTTGCACCTGACTGAAAAGAAATTGCTTCAAAGGATAAAGCGTCCATAATTTTCAAAGACTATGCTTTGCTGTTTATTGCACTTATTTCCTATGTCAGGAGAGAATACAAAACATGTATGCTCTTCAGAAATTATGTGACTCACTGAATAAATTATGAAACCAGTAACCTTCATGCAAACTACTGCTTTCAATTTGTCACAATATTTTTTCTTCTTTAAAAAAAAAAAAAAAAACAATTTAATACACAATTATAAATGCATACATGCTTTGACTGAAAAAGATTGAAATCTAAATGAACCTACCTTCATTTGTTTCAACACCTGTTGCATCAAGGAAGCCACACACTTTTTGAAACACTTGACGATGGTGTCCGGGGAGAAGCTGTCCCATGCTATTCTCAGCCAGGTAATGGTGTCAAGTATGGTCCCTCTCTTTGCCAGCTCAGATGCTTTGTTGCATTCTTCCATGTGGAACAGCACATGACGAAGCAGCCTCTTCCTGTATGTTACTTTCACGGCCTGAATCATGCCTGCATCACGTGGTTGGAGGCATGAGTTCTGTTCGGTGGGAGGAATTTCACTTTGATGTTGCTCATGTCAATATGTGGGTGAGCAGTTGTCAACAAATAGCAGAATTTTACAATTTTGGATTTTCGTTTTGTTGTTCACCTTGGTCAGACACTGAGAAAATATTTCACTGGTCATCCAGGCCCTCTTATTTGTAGTGTATATGCCTGGCACACATTTGCTCGAAAGCATGGAGGGTTTTGTGACTTCCCAATGACGTGGGGTTTGAGTTTTTCGCCAGCCGCACTGCAGCACAGAGGCACAGTAATTCTCCCTTTGCTGTTTTTGCCTCCCTTGTTGGGATTACCCTTGATGACCATTGACCAGTTCGGCACAGCTGTGTAATATAGGCCAATCTCGTTTGTGTTGAAAATGTCCTTATCATCATAGACTTCATATAACTCTGGCACGCGTTTCTTCCAGTCGCTGACAACTGAACTGTCCACATCGCCACGCTCTCCAAACAGAACTGCAAGTTTTATATTGTGGTGTCGGTTAAAGGCTTCCAGCCGTCCCTTGCTTGTTGTAAAGTTATCCAGGCCTTGCTCCATAGCTATGAGTAAGGCTTTCTCCTGCATCAGCTTGCCCCACACTGTGATATTTCTTGCCCTTGTCTCACAGAACCACTGCCACATGGGGCCGTTTTAACTCTTCATAACCAGTCTTTCTTGTCTTGGTGTACTTTCTCTCTGTGCTGCACCCATCTTTCCATTCTCTCATGATGTTTTAACTTGTCTTTAATGATCATCTGTATTTGAGTTTTACCAATTTCCATATCTGTAGCAATTTTTCTGCTCTCTGACCCACAATCATGCATATTCAGCACTTTAACCCTCTCCTCCAGAGAAAGCACTTTTCTCTTCACCCCTGTTTTTTCTTGGCCGGCCATGGCAATGAATGTAATCCACTTGCAAAGCTTCACTCCAGTTACACACTTCAGACTTCTTTGAACAAGTGGTACCAAACGACTGCATGATCTCTCCTAAAATCCATGATTATTCATTGGGGTCTGGGTGCTTCAGGTGTTAAAAACTCCAGGACAATTCACACATGAGAGTAGATAAATTTAGCTGCATTTACTGTTCAACCCGAGAATTAATCTCTCCTGTGATATCTTTAATGGGCTTTATTTACAATAGAAATCCCTACATAAAGAGGAAAATCATCCATGTGATGGTTTTTTCCTTTTCCCAGCCATTCAACAAAGATACAGGGGATGGGAAAGTTCAAATTTCTTTCCCCAAGCCATTCAACAAAGATACAGGGGATGGGAAAGTTCAAATTTCTTTCCCCAAGCCATTCAACAAAGATACAGGGGATGGGAAAGTTCAAATTTCTTTCCCCAAGCCATTCAATAAAGACACAGGGGATGGGAAAGTTCAAATATGCATAATATAAGTGAATGAATGACAATGCAACAACGGGTTCTTTCATGCTGTATCGATGGTTGGGTTTTTTGTTTTTTTTGGCCATTGGAAATTATGGTCATAAGAACACTGTTTTGGGCAAAATTTTTTTGGCTGCTGGTCACATGCTACAAGTGGTTGCTCACCGAAGTGTTATTAACATTGAAAAATCGTCTGTGCATGGCAAAGTTGGTTGTTTTCAGCAGGTGGTTGCTGACCACAGGGGTCATAAACAGCAGGTACTACTGTACGTAAAACTAAAATATCACGAAACATAAATGTATGTATATATTGTACCTTTATTGAGGTTCCCCTGAAGAAGGCTATTTATCTCCAAAACAGGTAAAAAACTAGAACAGGCTGATTTTCCAACAGAAAATCAAATGTCTCCCCGTGCGCCCTTACTATTGTCACCCTTATTTTTATAAATAGTCATACCTATTCCAATGATCTACAGATATGGTGAAGGTACACTCTTTATTGACATTTAAAAATGTTGATTTTTGATGAAATGCCCATGTGACCTTGAAAAATAGGTCAAGGTCATACACTTGCAGTTACAAGCAAGGTCTTACAAAAGTCTTACATAGAAACATAATCACACAAAATGTCAACCTCTTTAAGACAAATCTTTCTCAAGTGCATCTGCGATGATTTTTAAAAAGTGGCCATGTGACCTTGAAAATAGGTCATGGTCACCCATCTACAATCCCAACCTAGCTGGTATTATGGTACATTAACATGCAAAATTCCAACCTCCTAAGTCAAATCCTTGCAGAGTTGTTACATCTGTGTCAATTTTAGATGACATGCCCTTGTGACCTTGAAAAATATGTCAAGGTCACCCATCTGCAATCCCAAACAAGATCATAAATAGGAACATCTTCACATAAAATTTCAACTTCCCAAGTCAAATCTTCATTGAGTTATCACGTCCACATTGATTTTAGATGAAATGCCCACGTGACCTTGAAAAACAAGTCACGGTCATACATTTGCAGTTACAAGCAAGGTCTTACAAAAGTCTTACATAGAAACATAATCACACAAAATGTCAACATCTTCAAGTCAAATCTTTCAAGAGTGCATTTGCAATGATTTTCAAAAAGTGGCCATGTGACCTTGAAAATAGGTCAAGGTCACCCACCTACAATCCCAACCTAGTTCATGTTATGGTACATACTCATGCAAAATTTCAACCTCTTGAGTCAAATCCTTGCGGAGTTATTGCATCCGTGTCAATTTTACATGACATGCCCATGTGACCTTGAAAAATACGTCAAAGTCACCCGTCTGCAACCCCAACCTGGTTCATATTATGGTACATAATCATGCAAAATTTCAACCTCTTACGTCAAATCCTTGTGGAGTTATTGCGTCCGCGTCAATTTTACATGACATGCCCACATGACCTTGAAAAATAGGTCATGGTCATACATTTGCAGTTACAAGCAAGGTCTTACAAAAGTCTTACATAGAAACATAATCACACAAAATGTCAACATCTTTAAGTCAAATCTTTCATGACTGCATTTGCAATGATTTTTAAAAGTAGCCACGTGACCTTGAAAATAGGTCAAGGTCACCCACCTACAATCCCAACCTAGTTCATATTATGGTACATACTCATGCAAAATTTCAACCTCTTGAGTCAAATCCTTGCGAAGTTATTGCATCCCTGTCAATTTTACATGACATGCCCATGTGACCTTGAAAAACATGTCAAAGTAACCCATCTGCAATCCCAACCTAGTTCATATTATGGTACATACTCATGCAAAATTTCAACCTCTTAAGTCAAATCCTTGGGGAGTTATTGGGTCCGCATCAATTTTACATGACATGCCCACATGACTTTGAAAAATAGGTCAAGGTCATACATCTCCAGTTACAAGCAAAGTCTTACAAAAACCTTACATAGAAACATAATCACACAAAATGTCAACCTCTTCAAGTCAAATCTTTCAAGAGTGCATCTCCAATGATTCTTAAAAGTAGCCACATGACCTTGAAAATAGGTCAAGGTCACCCATCTACAATCCCAACCTAGTTCATATTATGGTACATAATCATGCAAAATTTCAACCTCTTAAGTCAAATCCTTGCGGAGTTATTGCGTCTGCGTCAATTTTACATGACATGCCCGTGTGACCTTGAAAAATACGTCAAGGTCACCCATCTGCAATCCTAAGCAAGGTTTTATATAGGAACATCTTCACAAAAAATTTCAACTTCCCAAGTCAAATCTTTCTAGAGTTATCACGTCCGCAATGCACACAACAATGTGTTGGAGGAGGAGGAGGAGGAGGAGGAGGAGGAGGAGGAGGAGGAGGAGGAGGAGGAGGAGAAGAAGGAGAAGAAGAAGAAGAAGAAGAAGAAGAAGAAGAAGAAGAAGAAGAAGAAGAAGAAATAATGTCCCCCCGTTGCACGGGGAGACATAATAAACACATTGAATCAATTACTTCCTCTCTTTAAATTTCTCTCTATATATGTAGGAGGGGATCTACATTTCCATTGTTATAATGATATGAATGAATAACTGTAATTTGGATACATCAATTACTTTGATTAAAGCTTACTGGCATGTATCATGTAATTTAACATGATCTGCTTCTATTTTTGACTGAAATTTTAGAACATCATTTTACATCCATGTTTTGACATCCCCAAAACATGCAAAAGACATTGTGAGAAAACTCCTTTTAAAACTACTAAGACACGGAACTGTCAGTTACAATTTGCCCACATTCCTACTCACTTCTTCAAGTTTGTAGACAGCATAGGACCTTCCACCCCCCAGAACATACAATGTTTTTCCATCACAGACAACTTCATGTCGATACCTGGAAAATAGAGTATAAATGCTAAAATGTATTTCCCAGTCTGTCCCTGTAGTCTTCAAAATATACGCTTAATAAATTACAATAACTTGTGCCTTTGCACCAATTATTTTTCTTTAAACAAGGTACTGTTATATTTTACAATTCAGTGACCACTCATTCAGTCGAAATGCTGAGACATGAATGAGATTAATTGGCTACCAGCAAGCCTCCGTTTCAAGCTAAGGCTTAGGCTGTGACGTCACCCAGGTCAACAAAATTCAACATGGCGGTCCTATTATTACCTGATATCACATACAAATAAGAAATGTAAAAAAGTGGTACAAAAGATGTGTTATGATCTCTTACCTTTATGTATCCTCTTTCCACAGATATAAATCCACATTATGGTATTATTCAGGTCTAATAATAGGGCCATGTTAATCCAATATGTCCATTTCATTTCTGACCTGCCAGCCATTGCTGACCCAAATATCCAGAAGTCATGTACATATAATTTGATTAAATTTTGTACAAGCAATGTGACGACAAAATATTTTGCCATCTACAGCAAGAATACTTTCTTGATGCAAGCAGTAAGATGTAGGTCCAAGTTAGAAACAAATAATCTTGTGACCCGACTTTGAATTCCAACTTCTAAAATCCACCATCTTGCAAAAAAATTCACGTTTTCTACAAAGCTCCACTTTTGTAACATGGGCTCTATTCCTGGCAATTTGCACCAAGAATGCACTGCCAAAGCATATAGATCCATAATCCAATGGGGGTGGTGGGATAGTAACAACCCTGTGTCCACCTTCCAGCCAAAAAGGAAAGAAACACAAAATTCCATATTTAGGGGTAGGGCCATTGGAATTTTGATCAAAACTGTACAATTTGCCCTAGAATGCTCACAAATATTTTTTTTCACAATGAGTATGAAACTTGGCATAATCTATGTTATTACAGAAAAGGTTTCATTTTATCAGTTGTCCTAACCCCCCCCCCCCCCTCCAATTACTTCTGATAAAATGGACTGTTCTGATATTCAAATTTGACCACTTGTTATCTTGAAAATTTAACCCAACCCAGTCCAAATTTATACCCTCTTGAAGGCATGAACGCTTGTTGGTCAAGTTACAGCGTGAATGGGTCATGGGTGTGTTTTAAATTAAAATGCCAGAGCAGCATCTGGTGTTCCAAATAGATATCTTCAGTGGGGTGTTGGGTGACAGGAAACTTGTAAAGTGACCATTAATCTGGACCCAATAAAGGCACCCACTGTTATATAAGTGATAAATCACTTATCACACCCCTTTCGTGTGATCCCAAGCTGAGAGATGAATAAACACAGAGCTGGTCATTTTGCATGGTGACATGGGCACAAGGGCTCTGTAATTAGCTGTTCACTCAAGATGGCTACCAATACCATTCCTACCGTAACAAGAAGCAAGCAGTCACCTTTGCTGGATGCTGAGCCAGTATTTTACCCAATTTTGCAGCATTGTACACAGAATGATGGAACAGCATTCAATACAATTTGAATTTACAATGTATACAAAACTCATGACAGCAGGATTGGGCAGGGTCATAGGATATAAAATTATGCCCTTTTTTGACATTGTTTATCTCTGATTTCAGAGGTAAGCACATCAGAAACTGTTATTCAATGTTGTAACTACAGAAAAAATACCTAAACATGATATGTTTGGGTAAATCTATATGCATTTTGAGATGATTACACTTCAACACTCCCAAATAGCAGGGACTATGATGTACCCCTGCTGCTTTGTTTACATAAGCACTGCCCAGTTATGCAACTGAGAACAATGCTGCTGATTTGACCCCTAATCTCGCATCTCATTAAACCCAGGTCAGCATCTCAACTGACTACAAAATGTGACTCATTTCGAATATGATCCTAAGAAAAAGCTGTAAAAAATTCTGAAAGATCTGATAAAATACTTATAGAATAAAACTGCCTGATGTGTAGCTTCGCAGCACATTCTTTGATAACTCAAGATGGGATATAATTAAAACAACAGACCTGCCATTTGGCTGTTTTTCTACCTCTGCAGGCAGGTGTTCCCATTCATATGTGCACAGACTAAGGCGATGTACATCTGCGTTGTAATCCCAACCTGTGGTACCACCAAATGTATACAGGTAGTCCCCCAATAATGTCATTGTCTGTAAAACAGGGGTTTAGTTTTATATGCCACATCCACATACACCAGTACCTACAGCACCATCAATTAAAGGCAAGAAGTAATGAAACACGTCAAGAAAATATACACGGTACCACTTCACATGACAGGTGAAATCTTAACAAGGACAAATGACCTTCACAATTGATTTTTTTCTGTGGAGAAGTTGAATTGGCCTCCATAATTCAAATAGTCATCATATCAAGTGAGATTTTTTTCAAGATTCTGTCACAAGATACATGATCTGCATTTACTATATGTAGATCAATCCACTGTGTTTTTCTGAGCCAGTTTCAACAGTTGCTCTCATCCGCATGACTATCATTTGAATATTCAGTCACTTGTCTTGTCAACAGGTGGTTCCACTAAAAACACTGGTAACCCCGGGAAGATCAGATCATACTATTTCCAGCATGCATTATTCTCCTTTTCATGGAAGTTAACCAAGAGGGTGACAAGTGAATTATTACTTTTATGCGTTACAGACCACTTAAATATACATATTTTTTTAATACATGCATGTGTGTGTATTGCATTATACACCAAACGATAGAAATATGAAACATTTAGAATAGTGGAATTTCATTTTCACATCCTGCACTGTAACAATATGCAACACAACAAAAAAAAAAAGTCATGCTTCCATTTCATAATAATGTCAAAAAAAGAATGTTTTACTTACATGTCCATACACCCTAATAGGAAAATCCCCAGAACAGTCAATATGCTTCCACTGGAATGTGCGTAGGTTACAGACATGTAACTGGTTGCTGGCTGCATACCCAAACGGCACCCCTGTCCCTCCTAACACCAGTAAGTTCTTGCCATGCATCAGTGCTTTAAAAAAATAACAATACATGTAATAATAAAAATAACTGTTTGGTGCTATCTTACAACATACGTGTTGATGTCAATTTTTTTTGTTGCCTTGCTAGTCTTACAGTGGTCACAGAATGAACTATAATTATTGACCAATAATTAAATTGATTATTTGGGGAAAAAATGCAACAAGTAGTGGCAGAAGAAACCATCATGCTAACTAAACTCAGCTACATCAAACTCAACCTCATATATATATATATATATATATATATATATATATATATATACATAAACGTATAAGCCAAGTAGCCAATTTCATTTCAATTCATTTTGAATATTTTAGCCATTTATACATTTTATTAGCCACATTCAAGAAGCATTAGCAATTGGCTAATGGTCAGAGTTGTCCCTGCATTATGTCTAAGCACAAAAAATACACAAACAAATGGGCTTATGCACTGCACATAAAACATCACACAGTCGGCCTTTTTTATTTCTTTACTTTCGTTTTCTTTTCATCTGCCTGATCTACAGGTGTATGCAACCTTTCTTTATTAATCAAGTCAATATATCGGATACCTATGTGAGAAGGGAAATTGCTGAGCTTGATTTGAACAGTAACACATGGACAGATGTACTCGAAACCTGATGTGGACCAAACTTAATGGTTAACCCCTATCCTTCAGGGTTTCCAATTACTCAAAAATAATCATGATTACAAGTTTAACATTACCTGCATGAGAAGCTAATTCTCTTGGCATGCTTCCGGTACATTTTAACTTGCTCCATTTTCTTGTTGCAAAGTTGAACTTGATTAACTGAAATAAATATGTTGTATCATTGAATAAGAAAACAAATACTATCTGTAAGCTTTATACTGACGCAGCATACAGTGTCCTTACATTTTGCTTGAACTTTGCGGTCAGCCACCTTGGTTACATATCAATATGTTGTATCATTGAATAAGAAAACAAATACTATCTGTAAGCTTTATACTGACGCAGCATACAGTGTCCTTACATTTTGCTTGAACTTTGCGGTCAGCCACCTTGGTTACATATCAATCCCACAATGCACCAGTGATGACATCGTGGACACAGTGTCCCCAGAGGCAACTTATCAATAGTTCAATTGCTTAATAAAATATTATTGTTTTGTCATTTTGGGTGTTTCCTGTTAGAATTGAGCTATGTTATTACTTAAAACACACAGTTCAGAGAGGTCAATTTGTCAAAATTTTAAACTAGTCTTGTGAGGTTGCAATGTCATCACTCCCCAAAACATCAACTACCCTCCAACCCCCCCCCCCCCCCCCCCCGCGGCTAGACCTTATGTGATACTTAAAACTACTATAACTTTTGTTATACTGATCCAATTTAATCTGCACAATCTTTACGTAAAAAGTCTCATGCATCACAGGTTTTTTAATAGAAAAAATGTTCTGAGTTGGGTTCATTTTACCTTTCAAAACTACCACAAAAATTACTGTTACAAATCTTTACTAACAAAGTCCTAATCGAACAATTATTCATGGAACAAAGTGACAAACCTCTAAGAATAAAGGATATCCTGTATCTTCGGTATTTTCAACATCCCAAAAGTGAGGGTTGTACCCACCAATAGAGTAAAGGTTGGCCTCATCTGCAACTATCCTGTGGCCACTTCGAGGTTCTGGTTCAACTATCCCTACAACCAAAATTATAGAACCCCCCAAAAAATGAGAAACATGGAAATGTACAAATGAGCTGTTCCAAAGTTTATGATTCAAATATACAAATAATTCATTTTTGACCCTCACACAACCTCTCCCCCACTTCCTGATTGCATGCCCAACAAGAGGTCATGTGCTCAGCTGACCTTACATGCACAGACTGAAGTGGTACTGTGAACTTAAGAATGATATGAAGGCACTTTTGTTTTAAGACAACCATCACTGAACATTGCTAACATGAACATATCCCCTAACAGATATTTCCAAATTTGGATAATTTGTTAAAAAATCATAAAATCATAGTACCACCATGTACTAAACACATTTATAAGAGATGAAGTCCACTTACATTCCCAACAAGTCTGAAGAAGATACAAATTATGGTTTGGGAGGAATAGTAAAAAAAAGTGAAAACACAAAAATTCTTACAAAGGTGATAAATAATTGCAGTGCAACATGTTGAATAAATTAAGGTCTAAGAGTTTTACAGAAGTGTCCCCATGCAATTTTTAAAGCAACTGACCATGCAGTTTTGGAGAACATTTTTCAGGGTTTTGACAAAAAATTAACCAAGAAAATCACTGAAATTCCCAAAGTCATTAGAGCATGACCATTTGAACAAAATGGGAATTAAAGTTTTCACTCGCCAAGTACTTTATTTTTTACGTAAATTGAAGGAGTTGAATGGTTATAGCACTTTGTGAAGGAAATTTGCCTTTGCGATAACACAATATATACTTTATTCACATTTTTATTGTGCGGAATTGTGTGTCATTTGGTGGCCGCACTCATCAACTTAACATCGCTACTTTCCGTCAGTTTGACCACCAGGGTCTGTGATGTCACAGAAGGGAACTTCTACACCAACTCCGATTGTAAACATTGACTTGCAGCAGGGAATGTCAGTGTAAACATTGACTTGCAGCAGGGAATGTCAGTGTGCTCATGGCTTACTGGATTAAAATGGGGATACAAACAGGAAACCGTTCCCGCTAGGCTGATTTGAACTCATCCACCAAGGTAAACCAATGTTGGAAGGAGCAACAGGGTACGACAAAGCTGTTTTTTGCCAGTACAACGGGAAATGATCCAGTCTGTACCCAGCACTGATCACAGGGCTTGACATTAAGGCAAGCCCTATAGTCTGGGGCTAGTAAATTTAATTTTCGGGCTAGCAAATGTTAATAAGGCCTAGCCCGATCGGACTGGTGCAATTTTTTCAATCGGGTACCTGGTTCAGTTTTTTCCAGTTGTTTGGTGACTCAATGTAAAGTCACTCAATTGTGTATGACTGAATTTGTCAACTTACGATTAATTTCCCACATTTTGTAGCTTATTAGTTGGTTTACATTCCACAGTATCAAAGATGTGATTTTTCTTTTTTCAACAGGATTTCCTGAGATTTATTTAATACATTTTTTTGTAAAAAGAGAACGATTTCGGGTTTGTCATGTATGGCAATCACATCCCATTGTGATATTTGTGTAATAAAATGGTTTACTTTGTATATTTTGCTTTGGCAATTACATCATTTATTTGTTAAGATTTTAGTTCTTCAATTTATGATACTGCATCAGAAGTTTGTCCACGGTCCAAAAGGTTGTGTGGCTAGTAACTATCACTCAGGACAAAAGTGGGACAAGTAAAATTCTGGTGGGGGCTAGTAAAATTTGCTGGCCACTAGCCCAGGGACTAGTGGCTGAAATCCTTAATGTCAAGGCCTGGATCATGGCATAGCTGCAGTGCCATGTGTGAAAGTTGACCAAGGCTGAGGCAGTGTAGACTGGTAAAGGATGCTTTTCATAAGTCACTGTGCGAAAATTACTATACAAGTGACTGGTTGAACTTTAGGTCTTGGAGTACTGCCAGGTTATAGCCAATAATAAGAAGGCAGGCCATTTATTCTATCGGTGATTTACTGTCTCGTGTGCAATTGTCTTACTTTTGTTTCAGTGATGTCTACCCTGTTTTTTACTGTACATTGCTTTATTTTCTCCCTATTTTATGCGAAAGGCTATGCCCTTGTTCCCAATCCTTTTTTTTTTTTTTGCACCATCTTGCAAGGTTGCCAATAACGGTAGCATAAGCTGCACGCTAGGACAGGCAAAACAATAGTACCCCCCGCTGTATGGCTTGTGTGTATTAATCAAGCTGTGATCAAATGCTTGCGTTTTCCCTTATTTTGAAGTTTGCTGCATGCTATAGCAGTCATCAAAATGTTTAGGCATGCACCAGCCTTATAGATGCTTTTCAAAACATGTGTGACTCTTTACTTTCACATATCCCAAGCCTTGTTATAAGTCACAAAATAGAATAAAACGAACAAATTGAAAAGTAAACTATTTGCATAGGGTGACTTATGATGAAAAATACTGTGTAATCTCTGTGAGTAACTGTCCCAGGTAAATTTAATGAAGATTAATAGTTGTATTGGTTTTAGGATCATTTTTCTCATTGCTGCGGAAGAGAAGATTTTAAAAAATGAAAATTGATCTGTAAACATTTATCAAAGTAGAGAATTTTTCCAAATCTGCCAAAGGCAAAGACAGAAAGAGAGAATGCATATATTATATAACACATATAACATACGTGTGTAATGAGAAATATTGAGTGAAAGGCAAAACTTTCACTCTCCAGAGCTCCAGTCATTTTTTTTTTTTTTTCAAATTTAATTTTAAACAAGAGGGCTGTGTGAACAGCCCATGCTCAGCTGATCTTGACATTCATCACACTTGCAGATCTAAGAATTTGGGAGAGGATCAAGGTCACCCATGTTCTGAGTAAGTCTGACCGTTATAAAAGAACACTAACATGTGCAACATCAAGGTTCAAGTAGTTCTCAAGTTATAATGAAGAGTAAAATTCATGTATGTTGCACTGTGACCCCAGAAAAGAGGTGAAAGTCATTCATGTACTGTCTGAGCATGACCTTCATACAAAAACATCAACATGTGCAGCATCACAGTACTAACTCAAAACAGATCTCAAATTATCAAGTAAACAGTAAATTTTGTGTCAGTTGTCCTGTGAATTAGCACTAGAATGCCCATTGACTTACATAGTAATCAATAGGAAAGCTGCATTGATCGATAAGTACCCGAATGGAAAATACTTAAAAATCAGGAATCTAAAGCAGTGCCACCTAGTAAACACTTTGTTTGACCCTTCCACAAGAACATATCCATCACATTTCACTTTAATCTGAGTGACGGTTCTGAGAACAAGTGAAAAATAACAAAACCATATAAAAAATTCATAAAAAAAGAAAGAAAAAATTACAGTGCCACCTGGTGAACAAATTGGGAACTAAGCATCCCTGGGAGTGTCTATGAACGATATCAAAACAACTGGGTGAGCAGTTTCAGAGGTGAAGAGTTTTTAAGGTTTGCCCCCAAAAAACAAAAATAAATCATAAAAATTCCAAAAGTCAATAGAGCGTGACCATTTGAACAAACTTGATAGAAATCCACCCAAGGCACACCCCCACCAAGTTTGAAGTAAATCTGGCCAAAAGTATTTAAGTTATAACCATTACAAGAAATTCCCATGTTAAAACTTTCCTATTAAATTCAAACGTTTGTAAAGATTTTTGAAAAAAAAAATCATAAAAAAAAAAACAAAATTCATTGGAACATGACCATGGGAACAAACTTGGTAGACACCCACCCAAGGTACATCCCCACCAAGTTTGAAGTTAATCTGGATGACGGTTTTGGAGAAGAAGTCGAAAATGTGAATTAGCATTAGAATGCTCATTGACTTCCATAGTAATCAATAGGAAAGCAGCATTGACCGATAAGTACCCGAATTGAAAAAATCGTTAAAAATCAGGAATCTGCAGCATTCCCATATAGTGAACAACTTTGTTCAACCCTTCTACAAGGAACATATCCACCATGTTTCAGCTTAATCTGAGGGACAGTTCTGGAGAAGAAGTCGAAAATAGCTAGAACACACAAAAATTCATAAAAAATAAGTAAAAAATTGCAGCGCCACCTGGTGAACAAATTAAAAACACGGAGTCCCTAGGTGTCTTTCCGTGTGATATCAGAGCTATTGAGTAAGCGCATTCAGAGAAAAAGATTTTTTAAGATTTGTCCAAAAAAAGAACAAAAAAATTCATTAAAAATCCAAAAATCACTGGAGCATGACCATTTGAACAAACATGGTAGACACCCACCCAAGGTACATCCCCACCAAGTTTGAAGTTAATCTGGATGACGGTTTTGGAGAAGAAGTCGAAAATGTGAATTAGCATTAGATTGCTCATTGACTACCATAGTAATCGATAGGAAAGCTGCATTGACTGATAAGTACCCGAATTGAAAAAATCGTTAAAAATCAGGAATCTGCAGCATTCCCATGTAATGAACAAATTTGTTTGACCCTTCTACAAGGAACATATCCACCATGTTTCAGCTTAATCTGAGTGACAGTTCTGGAGAAGAAGTCGAAAATAGCTAAAACACACAAAAATTCATAAAAAAAATAGAAAAAAATTGCAGCACCACCTGGTGAACAAATTAAGAACTACGTGTCCCAGGGAGTGTTTCTGTGTGATATCAAAGTAATTGGGTGAGCGGTTTCAGAGAAGAAGATTTTTTAAGATTTGCCCAAAAAAGAACAAAAAAATTCATTAAAAATCCAAAAATCAATGGATCGTGACCACTTGAACAAACTTGGTAGACACCTATCCAAGGCACATCCCCACCACGTTTGAAGTGGATCTGGCTGACGGTTTCGGAGAAGAAGTCGAAAATGTAAATTGACGACGGACGACGGACGGAGGACCATAAGAAAAGCTCAGCTGACTGACAAGTCAGCTGAGCTAAAAATTGATTTGGTTGCACACACTTTCACTTCATCAAAGAGACCATTCCATAGTTTGAATCCATTATACATAAAGCTTGATTTGCCGTGGATCTTGACACTAGGTAACATGAAATTTGAATTACTCTTTCTTGTACAATGATTGTGTGTACCTGACATCATGGCTACATCCCCGAAATGAGATTCAGCTATGCAGTAAAAAAAGTCATAGAAGTGAGATACTGTTGTTGCAACCTTCAACATGTTTAAGTCATTAAAATTCTTTGAACTACATGTAAAATGACATCTATGGTGAAATCCACTTGCCTAAACAGCAGACCCAAGGCAGCTCTGTGTTACAAGTACGTCTGGGCAGCTGGGGCGTGTCCTTGTTGGATAAGGTCACTGTTTTAGCTTTGGAAAAGTGACTCAGTTTGTAATACAGTCTATGCACAAGTTCACCAAGTGGGGAAACCCCAGCGGAGATTCCGATTTCAGAGCCAGGCGCGCACAGGTTTCTGGGTAATTTGCGGGCCACCCAGTCTTACCGTACACTAGGCTACAGCGCTACTGAATACAGCAAGCAACAAGGAGTGAAACAGGAACCATGATTTCTTCAAAAAACAGAATCTAGGGTGGCTGAAAAAGTATTTGAAAGACAAAGGAATATCAGTTGATAGAAGGAATAAAGCGGCACTTTTATTTTTGATATTTGTCAGTTTGACGTTTCTTCCTGATCAACAGTGCAGCCCACTACACAACAGTCAGTGGTGGTTTACCATGATAATTCGCCTTGTCACTCAACGTTCTAACTATCAATGCTTTCCGTACTCCCTCCGCAAACTATCTACAATGGTAAACTTCTAAACACCTCCTGTATTTGGTCCATTTCCTGCTTTTCTGTTCATGTTGACGCGAACAAGTTTAGTGTCCGCCATCATGCATTATCGTAACCACTTTGGAGAAGGTGCACAGCGCGCCATCTGGTAGCAAAAAATCAGCCCGCATGCCTCGCTTCCGTAACGGGACAACTGCCGGGGGTTTCGCGCTTGGTGAACTTATACATAGACCGTATTGGTCCAGTATGGTCACCATAGCAACAGGCTGCAGTACACTAGGGACGAGAGGCTGCTACTGGCCAAAATGATACAGGGAGGGTCTTAGTACATATAGTTTTATTTTTCTTACCAGGAACACATACAGTTTTCCAAAATTTGTAGCTAAAATTGGAATATTAGCGTAAGTAACAATTTTGTAGAGGCCCTTTAATAAACATTAAATATTCAAGCCATTTACACATTTCATTAACAAAATTCAAGAAATATTATAACCATTTGGCTAATGGTCAGAGCTGTCCCAGGTTATTACAAATATAATCCTGTCGAAGAAGGGCAGACCACATGTAGTAGAGATAACATGGAACAATTTACAAGAGGTAGCTACATTCATGTCATTTACATACACCAGAAACATCAGCAGACCCAAAAACGACCCCTGTAGGATGCCCACATATGATGTTATCCTCCATAGATCTTGTTCTAACAATGTCTATTTGTGCTGAGTGAGATACGATTTAAACCACAACATGGTTTATTTATCCATCTATGTGGCCTCTAGCTTACTCAAAAGAATGTTACATGTGATTGACTGTATCAAAGGATTTCTGTTAATCGAGAAGGGCACCAATGCACCAAGCCATAATTTATATTATGACAAATTTGGACAAATGAATTTAAGTGCTGAATCTGTGGAAAACTTAGGTTTGAAACAAGATTGTTACCTATATATAAGACCATGACTGCCAAGATCTATATGCGTGTACACACCTGAAAGTGCACAATTTTATCTGCTGTAAATGTACTTATTTTCATAGGTATAAATTTTCACAGTTTTTGCATTTCACACATTGCATTGAATTTTTAATTTCGCTACTTTTGGCATAATTCCTATTAAATCAATGTTAAACTGCTTTTTCATCGTATTTTCATTTTCACGGTTTTGTGCCATCAGCAAAATAAGCAAAAATAAACCAAAAAAAACAAAAAAAAAACCAGTGAAATAAAAGCAATTTACAGTATGAGAGTAGATAACACTGGTACAATAGACAAAGCTCTATAGCTATTTTCCTTATTGACAATTGTCCTTCTTAATTAAACATGCCTTCTGGCTGTTTTGAAATCTTCAGGAAACATTGATGACCCACCTCAACGACAGATTGAAAATACAATGTATATGTCAGAGGGGTAGCGACAACACTGATGCTATCTCTAAGAAACCTGGCACCAATGTCACACATCCAGTAGATGTGGTAGCATTCAATGATGATAAGTATTTATGGTCTTCAGAAACAACTTGAAGATGAAATGAGTCTGAAACAACACCCTTGCTAGGCGGTCAAAATGTGTCTAGCCAAATCAGGGGAAAAAAAAAAAACAGTAGTCACTGCACAATTCAACCTACCTCATATAATTCCTGTTAAAATAAATTTAAGCCACTTGCACATTTTTGTAGCCAAATGAATGAAACATTAGCATTTGGCTAATGGCACCAGTGGTCCCTGAAGAAGTAAAAATATGTAATACCTTGTTTAACAAACACTCTCACTGGTTTCTGAACCAGTTTAAATGCAATATTGCAGAAAAATCCATTCAACCTACATGCAACATAACTTCAATCAAAATTTATTTCCTGGTGAATTCAATCTTTGAGATTTGAACATTTACATTTTTATTTTCTTGAAGGTTTACCCTAAATCTCTAATACATTTCCAAAACTTCTTGGGAGAATGTCTATTTTCCTGTGTTTGATGCCATACATCATCCATTTTTGCCTTCTTAAGGTGGAAGATCTGAAGTCAGCACCTTTGGATAACCTATAATCACTTTGTCATATTTTTGGATAGTTTGATACTTAAACTACATGCTCCCAAAAACTCAGATGTGTGAACATAGAATTTATTTGAGAAATTGATCTCAAAACTTTTGTTTACAATGAAAAGTCAAAGCAGTGCCGAGCACATGGGGTTGGTTTGCATGGGCATGACAATGACGTATGTCATTGTTTGCACAGTCATTAGTCCATGACCCCGGGAAACCAATTGACAACCTTGGGTCACTCACAGGGAACAGGAAACCATTAGCCATGGACAGAAGAATGGGCCAGTTCAGACTTATCACTACCATTGTTCTGATTACTTTGAAATTCTCTATTGATGTAAAAACAAATTAGTACAATCCACTTTCTGGGCCCCAAATATGGTAAGCCGCATGTGAACCCACACCTAAACAAGCCAAGTGTGATGTCCCCAAGTTAAAAAAGTCTAGATTTAAGCCACAAAATATACTTTTTTGGAATGACAACATCACAGAGCTGAAGCTACAAGTTTTTTTTCACACAATAATTAAAACACGGGGCAGAAAAAATGATTATGTGTCATAATACAGCCATAAATGTGTAAGAATTGGCAACTTTTTCTTTCAATGCGCTTTCTCGGAACTGTTTTTTGCTCAACCTCTGCAATTTTTATCTTGCCTCACAAACATACGAATGGCCCTATCACATTAAAATCAACGGCCATCAAAAGAAAAATATCATATCCAGGGGCGGTTTTCAGAAATTTTTTTTTCTGACAACCCCTTCCGTGACTCTTGGAGCCATTTATAGAAAGAAAATGAACAACCTGTCAGGACTAAATTAAAAATTTTATAACTTTTATTTATGCCATTTCAGGACTCACCATTGAATTGGATCCTGGACATCGATATATATTTAAAATTTCTTCTGATTTCAACTTGAAAAAAAAAAAAACAAACAATTTTGGGCGACTTTTGGGCGAAAAATGTGAAAATCCTACCAAGTCAGAAAAAATGCTATAAAATCTCAAAAAATTCCAATCCTGCAGAAAAACCGAATGAATACAAATCTATGGATATGTAGTAATCAGAAAATATATAGGTTTAATGTACTTGTGAAAAAAATTAAATAGGTAATATAGATCCAAAGTTGCCAGTCTCACTGCACACTAGCTTCACCGCCTCCACCTTAACCAGTTAACAGCATGCTGAGTATGATTCCTCAGGGATACTGAATTGTACGGGCAGAGTGCAAATGTGGCCACCCATTTGCACTCTGCCCGTATTTGTAGAAGCAAGATTGTGGCTGCCACCTTTGAATTAAATTGAAGTGCCCTTGTCACGCCTCAAGGCATTGGTATTGCACAAGCATGATTCAAAATAAAACATCATTTAACATGGTTATGGTAAAGATTCCCACAAAGACTAGAAAAGTTGAAGCTGGCCACGGTTCTCCCTCTTTGGTTCATGAGTTTGAACACTGGGCACGTACCAGTTCCGCTCTTCTTTGTCACATTAACGCAAAATAGTTTCTGTCTTAACTTACCGGTTTCGTCGTTTTTTCTTGGTTTCAAATGCAAGTACTTATGAATTTCCTGCTGCAAGGGTACAGCCATGATGGGAAGCCCTATTTTTTTGTTAAAAGCGCCATGATTGGTCATATTTCGAGAGGGAGCCAATGAGCGCCTTCTTTTGAAAATGACAAACTTGATCGAACATGGCGACGATAAGAGTGACACCAGACCGTGTGCGCAGTTTACTTTCATCATTTCTTCGACAAGAAGACAACAGCAAGCCAAAAGACAGGTCTCTTAATTTTATAAAGTCGATGACTGCATCTGCCGTTCATGCTGTGCCCAGTCCCCGTGCGGTATCATGGGGAACACATCAACGGCAGCCCAAAAATAGCTGGACCTAACTTGCCCCACTCCCTAGGCTGAGGACCGTGTTATTTTAGTATGAAAGAAGCCGTCCATCCCCACAACATAGCAGCTCGATGCCTCAAACTGGTGCTAAACCTGAACATGTCCATGCATGGCTGGACGCACCAAAATTGGCCAAAGTGATAAAATGATATGCTAGGCCTTGGCCTACATGCAATTGACCAACAGGTGACCGCATGTGCCAGGCACAATAGTCCTGCTTAAAATTTGCTCAAACATCGTCCCAACATGGACACATGACAGGGGGTGATTGTGTTCCGCGCCATGTAGGAATCTGCGCCAGTAAATCAAACCTAATAGAGTTACATGTTAAATTAGCTATATTCGTCAGTTTGTCTTGGACATTTTAAAGTTTGGTTGACACTATACCTGTTATTTGACTCAAAGTTGACTTCAATGACACTTACATTATCAATAGAAAATGGGGTCAAAACCAATGAACTTTTTTGCTACTCGTGCATTTGTTTTTGCTTACCTCCATAGCTACAGTTCCGAAGCAAATCTTAGTGAAACAATAACCCAACATGATTTCTAGTTCAAGGATTAAATGTTAAAGGGACACCCTTCCCAAATCCACAGATAATCAGGCATATTTATTCCCTTTATATGACAAGAAATGGATAAGAGTTTCTGTGCTCCCTAATTTTTAATAGCCTGTTACCTGAGGTCCTGTATTCATTGCGTGCCTGAAAGTTCTGATACAGCTGCACCCGCAGTGATTTACTGGTCCAAGACTTCTATAAGCACAAATCTCCTGGTACATGCATTATCTTTTGTCATCAGAAAGCACCATTTATTGCTAGAATTAAAATAAACTTGGCTTGAAATGAAAGGTATTTTCCTGTGAAAAATGATGGATTTTGTGTTTTGCATATTATGCTGACATGTTCACATGTAGGTACTGCAATGTCACACATATTTCCTACCATTGTAATACCTTTATTTTGAGATAAAGGTCCCATGTTTTGACTTGCACATCAAATCAAATGATAAAAGTGTTGTTTTATTTTGTATGTCACAGTGTTAATCTGTGTGGCTATACAGTGCCCCATCTATATCAATAGACCCCCTTGTCAGAGTTCACGATCCACTGCAATTGAGCGCTTTTTTTAAAAAATTGAGCGTGATTGTTCCTGACCCCCCACCCACCCAAAATGTATAAAAGTACAAAACTTATCATTTAGAAACATAAAATGACCATTTGGATACATGTGTATTAGTATGTGTCTTCATATTCAAAAGGCCATGTCTGCTCCTTTAGGTCTTGGAGCAGTAAATCAAACCTAATAGAGTTACATGTTAAATTAGCTATATTCATCAGCTTGTCTTGGACATTTAAAAGTTTCGTTGGCACTATACCTGTTATTTGACTCAGGCTTTGTTGACAATACCCACAATGAATGTCCGAGAACACAACCTCAAATTGAAATGCCGTAAAACGTTCATTTTACGGTCTCAAATATTGGAAATGTATGTTCAAACCATATTGGAATGCCCATATGGTTCAGACCCATGTTGTTGTTTTTTCCTCTTAATTTATCTACAGTGATAGTGTCCTATTATACTGTCATGGTTCACTATCAAACTTGACTCCAGTAAGAATTTCTTTTCTCTCTATTGCATATATATTAATATTTACATGTTGGTGTACTCTGAGCTGCCTTTGCATTCATGCCCACATAAGCAAGGATGTATTGGACATGCGAGTCTTACGACTATATTACGAATGAGCAAAAAATATATTTCCCATATCTGAGACGAGAAAATGTACGTTTTAAGGCATACTTAATTTGAGATTGTGTTCTCCGACGTTCATTGTGAGTATTGTCAACAATGCCTGCCGCTCAGTACGTGATTCCCACATGGGTGCGCCATATCGGAATTCTCATATGGCGCTGCACGCTGTGGGATTCTGGGAATATTCCGACATGGCACAAAACAATTATATGTCCATGGTCCTACATTGTATTTGAGACTGCACAAATAATGTTCTACTGATTGACAACAGAATTCTTTGTTAAATCGCATATCGATCAATGTCAGCATGGAGGTAGAACTTCTACCTCCATGGGCATGGTGTCAGTGAGACTTGCACAGTGGTTACCTGGCGCACTGAACCTCTCCAACCTTGCTGGTGTGTGCAGTCTTGTAGTTTACATCCAACAATGAAAATGGTGAATAACCCTGTGGAGCAACCTCATGGTAGCTCCATGATGACCCCCCCACCCCCACCCCCACAGTACCTCCTTCTTCAGTAACACCAGTACATAAGTCATAACCTTGTATGAGCATTGTCAATGCCAGTAGTTCATATGATATGTAATGGGTGTAGCCCAAAAACCGAGCTAAGTGCGTATGCAGATTGACTATGAAGGGATTGCAAATGCCGCACGGGAACCACCCCAGTTAGACAAGCTGAAAAGGAGGTGCACAACGATTTTCTCGTGCACTAAGTGCACAAAACGGAGCAGAGCATGCAAATTACTGAAAAGATTTTTATTGATGATTTATTTAATTATTTCCAATTTTGTAAATTTATGTGTTTTATGCAGAATTTAATTCAACCGGTTACCATGGGTCGTAGGCACAGCACAGTGTTTGTTCCTGGGCCAGGTCTGAGCAATGCAACCAGCCAATGAACTCACCAGAAGTTATGATCAGTTGTTGGTTCTCAGAGGTCACTTGGTTACTTAGTGGCCAATCAGAACCAGCAACTGATCGGAACACATCCAATCAGTACATAGGCCATGGTAATGGTGGTTACCAATGATGGCTGCCGTTACTAAGAAATACCAAACCCAACCCTGGCAGCT
Source organism: Hermodice carunculata (assembly GCA_964020975.1). Taxonomy (NCBI): domain Eukaryota; kingdom Metazoa; phylum Annelida; class Polychaeta; order Eunicida; family Amphinomidae; genus Hermodice; species Hermodice carunculata. The sequence continues at coordinate 30,511,759 of OZ026622.1, read as the reverse complement.
CACTGGCTTTGCCAGCTTGGTAATTTACACTTATACATACACCTTGCCATAAAACTGAGTTTTGCTCAGTATTGCATGTGGGTGAAAGTTTTCAGTCTGGAGACTGAATTCAGTGAAATGGAGAGTCAGCTGTCCAGAAAGTACCTGTGTGTGTGGGGGGGGGGATTGATTGAAGAAAAAAAGTGCACATCTCAATGTTATTGCGCTCTGCTTTCTGAACACAGAAACTTGTGAGTCAAGTCTGACAAATGCAAAATATCTTGATCACAGAAAGCTCCACAAACTGCACAACTGCCAAATATGTCCTTAATGTATGGGCAAATGCTCACTACTGACTGATGGGTATCAGAACAAACTGAATGTAGTCCATCATAACATTTGTGAAATGCAGTGCTAACTGGCATGGTCAAAGTTGTGTAACTGGCTTGTGAATGGGGAAATCCATGTTGCATGTGACAAAACCACAATATGTGAGCCACAGTGCATACAAGTTTCACAAAACTGCTCACATATATCTCAGAAAGACTGTACAAGCATCATGCACACCTACAAAAGTGGTACGTGTATATTTCTAAATTCTCAGAATATGGGAAAGAATGAAATGAATCTTTCACAACTTGAGATGTTTTTACGTTGCATCTTTCATTGTCTTTGTATTCCATACAAGGTGTGCAATCCACACAGCAGGTTATCAGACATAGCTCATGAAACACAGAACCCATTATATAAGCTGGGGCCAACAACGAGGGGTTATCTTGTTTAGCCAGATTAAGTTATTTATGTGAGGCTGTGCTGAGCAAAAACCAGCAAAGCTGCCAAGAGCTGGCAAACACTCACCCCAGATCCCAGCTGTGGTTGATTTGGAATCCCATGTCAGTTTCTGAACAAGTTTAAAAATCAAGGTCTAAGGCATCAATATGCCTAATCCAGTGAATTTGTATAATGCACTGACATTGAATTTCATGGTGCTCTCTAATGTTAGTATGGGCAGGTTGTTACTGTGTAATGGAAAAGTCGATCTTTGCTGCACAGGTTTGACATAATGATCTTCTAATTATGAGGATCAAACTGAAAGGATTACTTGGGGCATAGGAGAAATGTTAAAGGAAGGCACTCATAAATAATCATGTTTGGTGTATCAGTTTTACCATAACATTGACTGAACAGATGGGAGAATGCAAGAATGATGTTTCAAACCATTTACAGGTCTAATTTGTGAGATAGAAATCCAGTAATTTGTCTTGGCCACAGGAAGTGCAGGATATATGGAACTTCAAATGAATCTTCAATGATCGTGGGTAAATTTTCAAGGATCATGGGAAAATCCAGAAGTCTCATCAAAGACTGGTCTGTGCAAGTGTTTACATAACAATGTCAAAAAGTACAGTGGTCCAATTGGTACATAGTTCACATGCCTGAGTGATAATCTGACAGACTAGAGTAGTTGTGACACTTCATTGTGTGGTGTGCAGCAGCTTGTTTATATGCATTTTTCTCCAGAGTTGCTCTAACAATGCTTTTCACTATTCAGTGGTTGCTACCGTAGAAATTCTGTAAACCTCAATACTGCAACATTTCTGTTGGCTGGGATCTTTGCATGGTTTCATCTAATGGAGGACATCTTGCTTATACAATGTAGATAAAGTTGCAGTTGAACTCCTTAAAATAAGAGAAAGATGCAACATAATGTCTCGATATTTATGTCTATTTGCAGTAACTTGTATGACTATTTTAATAAATTAGAATTTAAGGTTCATGAGTGCCTTCCTTTAAAGTGACTGATAGATTGTTTGTTGATATGTTATTGTTTCATTTAATTTGATTCCAGTATTGAAGAATTATGGTTTTAAGTTTGATGCTGTTTGAAATAAAAAATAATAAAAAGATTAACAGGCAGTGTATTTTTCAACAGCCATGAAAATCAAGAAACCACAACAGTTACACAGGAACCAAACATTGATGACAAGTCCAGTCCCACCTCTTCACCAACCAAACCAAGAGACCGAGATGCCTACTTCAAGAGAGTTATGACATTTACTGTATCCTATCTGTGGTTGTCATTTTTGTCCCAAATGGAAAAAGGACCATCCATTTCACTTCAGAAGTGCCTTTGTCAGATGCTAAATTCCAGTCAGATCATGCCTGTCACAAAATATCTTGTACAGTGGTTAGTGTTATGGTATATAAAGACAGGGAAGAGAATATGTTAATACACATGCACTATCAATAGAGTCAATAGTGATTCCATCAGAAAACACTAAAATTTATGCACTGCTGAACAGACCAATATTCCTGTATTTTTCACTTTGTTTGCACTAGAAATAATAGAGCTGAGTTTGCTTTGGAAGCAGTGTTTTCATGACCAGTCATGAGCTTTTTCCATGAACCTAATTCAAACTACTCCATGAGTAATCATGGAAATGTCAATTTCTAGCTGTTAAGTAGAGGAGCACACCTGACATGCATATAACAAGGTGGTATAACGTTTGCTGCTGTGGCTGTTTAATAAGCAAGTAAATGTATAATTATTTTTTCAGTTTTGTCCATGTGTGCTGTTTCTTCTCATTTGAGAATAATGGTTGCAAGATTACTTGATAAAATGCTTAGGCATTATATTTAAGAGGTCTTGATTTCCACTTCCATATTTTTTAACAAAACTTGGTACAAAAAGCTAAAGAAAAAGATAAAAATTGTGAGATTATACTTCATTCAACATGCAGCAAATCATTTTTTTCCTTCAAAAGAAATAGTTCTCATTTCATTGAAATTGTGTACCAGTGACATTTTCAATTTTTGAACTTCAGATTCAAAGTTTAAATTGAAATATCACCAAGCAGGCACATTGTTCTTAAGTTAAACTCTTCTTTCCATAACTGTTTATTTTCGGAAGGTTCATTCATTCAATTTTGAGATAGGGTTTGTAGCTCAGCTGACTTACTAGTCAGGCTGAGCTTTTATGATGCTGAGTCGTCCAGCCATTCACAATTACATTTTTGATTTCTTCTCCAAAACCGTCAGCCAGATTCACTTCAAACTTGGTTGCAATGTACCTAAGGTGGGTCTCTACCACGTTTGATCAAATGGTTAGGCTCCAGTGACTCAAGGATTTTTGATGATTTTGTTTTTGTTCTTTTTGGGGGCAAATCTTAAAAGATCTTCTCCAAAACAGCCAACCCAAATTGCTTCAATATCACACAGGAATTCTTCTAGAGACTCCTAGTTCTTAATTTGTTCACCAGGTGGTGCTGCAATTTTTTTCTAATTGCTGCATTCTAATGCTAATTCACATTTTTGACTTCTTCTCCAAAACCGTCAAGCAGATTGACTTCAAACTTGGTAGCAATGTATCTTGGGTGGGTTTCTACGAAGTTTGTTCTAATGGTCAGGCTTCAGTGATTTTTGAATTTATTATGAATTTTTTTTCTTTTTTTTGTTGCAAATCTTAAAAAATCTTCTCTGAAACCACCCATTTGCTTTGATATCACATAGGAACACTGCTGAGGTCTCGTAGTTCTTAATTTGTTCACCAGGTGTGGCTGCAATTTTTAGCTCAGCTTGCTAGTCAAGCTGCACTTTAGGAGGCTCAGTCATCCATCTTGGAAATACTTCGAAATGTCATATATGCATTCAGCTAAACCTCAACTCAGGCATATTCAGTTGCAACCTTGATTTTGTGAGACAAGCTTAGGTCAGCAGAGCATGGGCTGTCCATGCACCCCTCTAGTTTAAAGTGAACAAGTCATGTGAAAATGTTATTCAGAGATATTCACAACCAAAGATTGTAAAGCAGACTCCATGAAACTTGTTAATGAGGGACTTTTTCATCTGAAGTTTTGCATAAAAGAAAATGTTTGTAGTGGAACTATTCAGTGGGCTCAAAGGTCAGCACAGCATGTTTCCAATCTAATGAAAGGTCATTTTCGACTATTGGAAGTTTTAAGCATGCTTCAGATTCTGCCTTCCTCCTTAATCGGGTGTAAGAATATCTTGCAGCCAATCAGGAGTGAAAAGTAGTGAAACATTACCATTGGAGCTGAGTAATTTCTCGGGTACTTTAAAAGGACTTGGCCTAAGTGGGAAAAATAAAGGGTAGACTGACACTGGGTCTTCATGTATCTATGAAAATGCCACAACTTATTGTGTGGAGAAGTGGAAAAAAATTCACATATTATCAGTCAGCATATTATCTGTTTAAAGAGTTTAGCAATATGTGCTTAATAAACTGTCAATGGTAAAAGCTATATTGACCAAAGTTATGTTTTAAAAGCTTCCAATTCATCACAAAGTGAACCATGGATTTAACACATGGTATAATGATGACTGAAATATAGTCCAGTAAAAAAAGCTCTTTGACACACAAATTAGTCTCTCAGTTGGTTTGCCAAGCCACCAGAGGTATGTCCGCTGATTTGTGCACGGTACGGTTGGCACATCACAGATGTGGACCTACTACAATGTGTCAGCTGTAAATCCATGTTGTCTGCAAGACTTCCCTCGCCAGTTGCTGACCCACAAGTTTGTAAGTAGTGTGTACACCAGTTTTAAGTTGTTTCATTTATTGGTTTTTATTATATTCAGGATATGCTTTAAAGCTAGAAACAAAACAAGCATGAAAAAATTGGAACTTTACTTGTTTTTGTTGAAAATGAGGTCAGCACAAAACAATGATTTTGCAACGGAAAGCTCCATGTCAGGTTTTTTTTTGTTTCAAAGTAATGGAATCCTGGTGATACTGTGATGATAATTGTCATGATCAAACTTGATTCAGTTTGTAATTAAGAGTCATTGTGACCTTGGTTGCAGCAGAACACTAAGGAGAGCCTTTTAGGTAATGATTATAAGTCTGACAATTTCTGACACATTCGTTTCACCAAGATTGTAAGTAGTGTGTACACCAGTTTGAATTTGTTTCATTTGTAAGTATTTCACCTCCTCTCATCTTGGTGCTCATTTAGCTTGACCAAACACTTTCAACAGTTTGCAGGCTGGAGGGAATGCATTATAACACAGGTAACAATATGTACATTGAAACCTGTCTTGAAAGACCACCCCAGGGATCAACAAGGTGGTCTGTCAAGACAGGCGGAATCTCAAGACAGGTACCGCTAAATGTAAGTCCTTGTATTTGAAATGCACTTTGATACAGATGCAGACTGTTGCAAGAAGCTTGAGGAGTCGTTGACGAAAGGTCACACAGACTGCTGCCCTTGGCCTGCAAATCCTTCTCCAGGTAACTCCATGCAGATCTATACTATGTAATGTTCAGACAATCAATTTTCAATCCACAGGGTGTGGTTTCTGAAGATATACATCACTGCAGCAATTGATGTATTACAACTGGTGCTTGTTTCATGGACACCATGGCAGAAGTTCTATATGCATGTAAATACCTGTACATGTATGTAAATATTATTGGAAGTGTCAGTGTGTAAATTAAAATGTTCACTTTTATTGATAAAACAAAGTACATGTATGCAGTGTTCCAGTCCTCTAGCTCCTCATATAATTTTATGATCTAATTAGATTTCTGCCTCATCATACAATTCTAGCTTTTTCTGGTTTGTGCTTGGTGTTTCTCAAATTAACATGATTAATACAGACCAAATGTTAATGGATCCAGGCAATCGGCACTATGGAAATAATGGCATCTGAATATGCAGTATGCCTTATTAATCAAAATAGTTTGAAAACATTGACTCTTTTAGGGATTCAGCACTGGCATGTAGCTAACATATCAAACGGTGCAAAAGATTGCAAGAAAAAAATCACATGAAGTGACTGTTTCTCATTTCTTCACTTCAAAAATAAGTTTCATATTTTCTACAGTGCCCACATGATAGTACATGTATGCATAAATAACTTTTGCTTAATTTTAGAACATTTTGCAACAGTACCTTCAATAAGCAAAAAGGAAGCAGCAGATAGCTACATGAAGGACGTGACTGATTTACTGACTCTGGGAAACAGTCTTCCTTTCTTCCACAATGATAAACTTGAACAAATGGTAAGTATACTGCTTTGCACATAGCATCAAATGGTCTGATATACATGACTGGTAAACAGAATTACCAAATGCCTAAAAAGTAAGATACAGCGAAAACGTATTGTTACAACATCTGTTCTCCCAAAAGGGTGTCAGGTAACTGAATATGTCAGATGAATGAATCAAATAACAAACTTTTTGTCCCTCTTTCGAATACTTTGGCAACACAACTTCAAAAGTGAAATTGGCCAATAATTGCTACAGGTACTAGTTTCACCACATTTAAAGATTGGACTGACATGAGCGCTTTTCCATTCAGAAGGGAAAATTGCCCTCTCTAATGAGATGTTAAATATTCTTGTCAAGGAAGGAGCTATTGCAGAGGCACTCTCTTTTAGTAAGGTTGGGTTTATACCATCTGGTCCAGTGTCCTTGGTCACATCAAGTGATCCTAAAATAGAAAAATACTCCATCTTCGGAGACACTTACGGTATTTAGTGAGTTGCCATGCACTGGTTGAGCAGTGGGCAGAAGAATATTAGCATCATCAACAATGTTTTGTTTTAAAAAGAAACTGTTGAACATTTCAGCCTTTGACTTTGCATCAGAGACGACTGTGTTGCCGTCCAGCAGGTAGTTTTCCACAAAGTTTTTTGTCCCCTTTAATGAAATGGCCGACAGTTTTCCACCAGTTTTTCCCTTTCTGCTTTGAATTATTAACCATGTCAAATTGGCATTCATAATATTCCTCTTCAGCCGATCTCAGATCACTGATATATTTGTTTCGCAGATCAAAAAAAAAAAAAAAACGCCAGAGATGGGAATTGTTTTGGTTTTTAGTAGATTTAGCTTTATTGTGGATTCTGTCTACTTTCCGCTTCTGAGCCCAAAGAGAGGTAGTATACCAAGGCGCATCGCCCTGACGCACAATAATGGTCCTGTTTGGGACATGTTGCTGTGCAATATTAAGAAAAATACTTGTCTAAATTTTACACATTTCATCTAAATTATCAGTATCAAACCATTGGGTTTCTAGACCACAGAAAGGGAGTCATGGTAGTTCTTCATCTGATGGAATATTAATGACATGTTTATAGTGGAGTTCTTTATATAACATGTATTATGTCAAATTGATTATAAACACTCAGATTTCTCTGCATATTCATACTGTCTATAACACTCTTTTTAAGCAAACTGTAATCTTGAGTAGATTTATGTTATACATGTATGTGTCTTTAATCAGAAGGTGTTACGCAGTCTTCAAAATTGCACTAGAGTTTGGGTTGGTTTTTTTTTTTCTTCTGAACTGGAGTCATACTCATTGAGCATTCATTTGCAAATCTTAAATGTTGTACCACTTGTAATTTTGTTTGAATTTTGTATGAATCGCTACTTTTACAGGGCATAGAGTTGTCCGACATAGAGAAACTGATCACGCTAATCACCAGCTCAAAAAGGTACACAGAAAGCAATGTCCAGGGTTTGGAAACTGTACTGCACAGCGCTGCCATTCTGGCTGTGTGCGGTTGGCACTTGAGGTAAATCTTCCACTGTCTGCATCTCAGCCTTGCTGTATTAGAGTCTAGATACCACATTGTTGTGGAAAGAAAAAAAAAGTAAAATGTGTACAAAGTGGAGCATGTAGTGGTCTTGGTAGATTAGGAATTGCACATATGAGCATTAAAATCTTCAGAAAAATAATTTCAGGATTAAACTGGAAGGCATCACGTCTAAGTCCTGTATTTTTCTGTAGTCATGGAGTATGGACTGAATACTGCAGTGTTCACAATCTGAAAGATGCTTCTTGCAACGATGCAGAAATTCCAACAGAATTCTTCATCCTAGCATAATCATGAAAGTAAAGATTTTCTACATGGACTGAAGTTCATAGGAAGCAACTCCAGTGTGCGTATATTTAAAGAATATGCAGTTCTTGTCAACATCTGTCACCTTTTACTTCTAAATTAAATATTTTCGTCAGAATTGAGTGTTAAGTAGACATATGTCCAAATTTAGTGTTGTTTTTGGAACACTAGGTGGTAAAATACCACAACTCTTCAAGAAGTTCATTTGTTTGTATGTAATTCATGTTTTTTTATCAAGAGCACAAACAGGAAGTTCTATTTAAGAATGTCAGTCACCAGAGGGTTATCATTTCAGTGCTGAGAGCTCTGTGGCTGTTCTACGCTGTTCCTACTGCCAGAGGGAACTAGGGCTGTGGCATTTCACATCTCTCAGGGATCAGTCGGAGGCTGATGGTGTGAGCAGTTCAGATGATGAGCCCCCGTCCAAGAGACCAAAAGCATCTGTAAGTATCCTCCATATTTTCTTCTGCAGGATATCCTTGTGCCATCGTCTGGGTGGCAATTGTGGGTCAGGGTTCTGTGAAAGTGGAAATTTATGGCTAGAATGATGTATTTGCAGAACTTACATTTGAGTTTGTAGATCATATTTAGTGAGGGGAAAAATTATGCAATTTCCAAAGGTGAACAAACCCTTAATTCTTCATGATCAGCATGCAGCAGATGTCACCAGAAATCCCAGGGATCTGTTTTTGACATAACTAGGTAAACATTACAGTCTTTTTTCTTGAAAGCTTGTATATGATACCACATATACATTCAGAAATGACGGTTCCGATCTGATGTTCACCTGCCAGTGACAGGAGCTCACAGGTTTCTCTGTACATGTAAGTGATGACATGTGGTGTTAATTTTGGGAACAACCATCATGACAAAGTTCAGCTGTGGCTCTGCTTGACTCTTGGATTAGACTGTCAATATCTCCTATAAATCAGTTGATGTGTACATGTATGATCAGCTTGTGATTTAGCATGGTAGTGGCTAGTGTCAAAATGTAAAGTTCATAATTCTTTTTCTTTATGACTAGTATCCGATTGTAGCAGTCTGTTGTCCTGGACAATGACTCATACTTTCATAATGACACTTTTCAGGAGTGCTTAAATCCAGTAGAAGAGCACAGAGGTTGGTGCCCCTGGGTTACCAAGCAGAAAGCTAATGGCACATCGTCACCTTTCAAAATGAGCCAATCACCAAGCCAGGGCAGCCCAAGAATCAGAAGCCTCTTCAGTAATAAACCAGATCAAAGAGGCAACTTAGTTAGCCAATCAGCTGGCAGTCCTGTGAGCAGTTGTGCACTGAATGCCTCAGACAGCAGTGATTTGCCAGGCTGGAAGAGACTACTCTGTTTATTACTTAGTGCAGACTTTGTTTCTGATGATAAAGCAGAGGAGAGTCCCAGTGCCCCAGCAGATGTCAAAGAGGTATGTAGTGATTTCTATCTCGTATTTGACCTGCCTTGACTAAACTTGAGTGCACATATACTCAGCATTAAGTTGGAACTGCTTAAGAGGGCATTTCAACATTTTCATAATTTCCAGTATTCAACCTAATGGTGCTTTTCTAGTTCAGTGAATATTCATGTACATAAGGTGAATCAGCTGTTATAACTGGGAATAATCCCTTTATTGACAACAAAGTTGGAAGTTTAGTGTAAACTTGCTTTTGATACAGCAGAAGAGTTCTTTTTTTTGGGGGGGGGGGCTTCATATCAAGATGTTAAATATATTTCCATATTGTTCTGATAAAACTGAGCTATGTAAATGAAACCTGTGACTTTTCCATGCCAGAGTGGTAACAATGTGTAATATATTAATATTTTTGCTCTGACAATTTCATATTCAGACTTAGTCAAGTAAATTTATGTATTACTAAAATAGAAGTTTTAATCTTGTGTTGTTGTCTAGCACCTGATATATTAAGATAGCATGTAATAGTGAAGTTCACTTGATCTTACATTTGCACATCATCCTACAAAATGTGTGTCATTTATTAACATGTTTCGACTTGAAAATAGTCAGAATCATAGGGATTGTGACTTATACTCCAGCAGTGACAAAATTATAGTAAATACAGGTTCTTTTCTTTTCAAGACACCATCAAGGGGAGGACTCAGAAATGTGTGGAGCTTATTCACAGGATGGGCAACTCCTAAATCCAAGGTACCAGCAAGTGCCACGTGACTCCAGTAAAGTGGGATAACTTGAATGACAAACTTTTACACAGCCTACAGCTGTAGAGGTGTTCTGGCTGAGGAAACGCTTAAAACACAAAAGCAGCATGACACAGAGGCTCCAAGTCTCCCACTTTTCATATTTTTTTACAAAGTCTCCCGCTTTTTATGAAATATCTCGCACTTTTTCCACATTCATGTTATTTCATTTTTGTTTTGTTGGCTGCTAGAGCTGCTGAGTGATTATTTTCATTGACTGAGAATGTCTGTGATGATACCAAAAGTGACTCAACATGCAGGCAATAAATGGACAAATTATGAAATGTGCCCAGAAATTATGAAATCCCCCCCCCCTCCCCATGCACTGGGCCTTTAGTGCTCATTCACAGTTTTCAGCACCTGCAGGAGGGACATTTGCTTGTAACGGGTGTGTTGGAGCCTCTGATGACAACACAATGAAGTGATTGCCACAGTGTATTTTAGCTTATTTTCTCTGCGATCATTGGGAGAAATAAAATACCACAACTGAAAAGAAACTTTACGGACATGCATTCACAGATCTTGACATTTCATGGATTGTTTCACATTATACAAGGCATAAAACAAGAAAGTAGCAATATCCGTGTTATATGTACATGTCCAGTTTCTCTTTATTGATGACTTGGAATTACTCGGGGGACAAGATGTTTTGCTATCAGCAGTGTTGATACTCAAGTGGTATGATGGTTTGACACAAAGCATGATACCAGTAGACATTCCAATGTTTATGCTATATGGTTTAGAAGACAGTTCTAAGTTGGGATTACATTGACACACTTTGGAAGAGAAGGGTAGTGTATTAACCACTGGCTCATCTGGATTTGGGGGGGGGGGGGGTACATGAAATGAAAAATAGGCAAAAATATTTTGAGATACATATGCATGGATGATGCTGCAGCTGTGTAAAGGTGACTGCTAGTATGAATGGTTCGCCAGGCACAGAACATCTGATCATCAGACCATATCCAATACTTCAGTGAGATTGGACTGTGGAATTGTGTGTATTTGATGTCAGTGCGAAGGGAAATTTTAACTGTCGTGTAGTCCTTAATCACAAAAATGTTCATTGGAAATCTAAGGAGTGTAATCTCAATACGGGACATACATTTATATGTAGACCTAAGCTAGCCATAAAAATATCTTCTACGACACAGCCTACATGCTGTCAGTGGCCTATTCTAAAGTCCCATAATGTTGCTTTATGCATCCTTATATACGAGCCTTTGAAACACCAGAATGAGGTACACTGAAAATTACTGAACTTGCCTGTATATTTACAAACTACATGAAGTGTCGCAAACTGCCAGGTATATGTATTGAAAATGTTTGCAGATCTTTCTAAAGCTACACTCATAAAAGTGCAGCCCATTAGGGACCTCTTGTGGAATGCAAATTACTTGTATATGTAGTGCCATATAAGTGCATTGCCCATATACTGGTGCTTGGTATTATGCCATTGTAGCCAATTTGACTAAAGCAACTTGAAGGTCTCTAGCCAAATGCCAATTCTGTTCGCTAAACTCGTGAGCTCAATTCATCCATTTTCAAATTATGCTTGATGAATCAAAATAATTAGGTTAAAATACCACATATATTTCAAAGTATCAAAAGTTGAATAAATTTTGAATTACAGTTACATGTATTTCAGAATTTATACCCAAGCATAACCTTTTGGGGTACTGGCTATTTGGCTACTGAATAGTGCTAGCTTTGCCTTTATATATGACTCTAACCAACCATAATTTAAAAGGTGTCTCTTAAAAGGTGTAACAACTCTGAAAGGGGGACAGTCAACTTTTAGATGCCCTGTTTTCTATGTGTACATAATGAAAATGGTAGCATTTGAGAGGGAATTTATCTGGCATGAGTGGAACACCAGAGGCACTCTTTTGTTTGAATGTTGTGATGGAGTTCATACATTTCATACAAGCAGGTGAGCTCACGCTAGCCATTCGCCAGTGGCGAAAATAAATTTGAACAAGTTCACCAGTTTGGTGAAGATAAAAGTTCTGCTTGATAGATCTTCCTCTGAAATCTCCCTGCACAAAAAAGAACTTCCATCATCAAAATAGTCGAAAGAAAACTTTATTGAACTTCAAATGGACTTCAGCAATAGGGAACCTATTTTAAACAAACAAATTGTGTGTTTCTCACCTAATTTCAGGCATAAACGGCTCTTTCTTCTCCCCTGCCAATGTCCAAAAGACAAATCAGCCTAACCCAAAATATGTACGACCATGATACGTGTTTTGAGACCGTATCATGACTTCAAACCTTCAATTTTGGTCCTCATGGTAGCTAATTTGTTGTCACAGTGATGTGTTTATCCATCAAGGTCCAAAGAAAGGGTTTTTATGAAGCATTTATGCCCAAGAAGGGCAAAATGAAGTGAAATATACAAGTAAAAAATTTACGTGCTTGGTGGCCATCTTAAATGCACTGCCATCTGGTGGCCAAAAAGGGAAATGCATGTAAAAACTTGTCTTTTTCAAGCCGTCTGACATAGGCCTACACATACTTAGTTAAGAAGCATTTTTCTTAAATAAGAACTTTTGATAATGCAAATCAATTTTCATTCATGCTGATTGAAAGCAACACTTAATTTTATGCAGCTGAGATTTTAAATGCTTTATGATGCATATCACATTACATAAAATTTATGTATTTTGTCCAAGCTATAATTCTGCCTGCATAAACACTACATTGATTTTTTTTCTTCCACCGTCTGGGTCCATTTACCTTCAATCTGAGTTAAATGTATGCTTACTCATATTTTCAAAACTAAAATTCTCAATTTAATTGTATTTTCTTCCAAATATAGATAACCAAGATTACCTTCAAATCAAATACTCAGTTTCATTACGTATTTTCTTCTGAATTTAACCATTTTATATGAGCAGCCATTTAAAAATCAGTCATTAATTGTATTTAACAGTTGATGGAAATAAAATAATATCATGGTCATAAAAATATACAATGAGCGCATACTCAAGTGTAAAACTTTAAAAAAACAGTAAATGACACCATTACACATATAATGATATTGAGTTTTGACATGTTTTGGACACTGACCTTATGTTCAAGTTTTATCAATTGAAAACTTGCAAAAAAAAATGGTGGGATGTAATTTTTTGAGGCAGGTCTTGTTTTCAAGTATTATCTTTGATGATAATAGTAATAAGAAGAAAAATGATTACTGAACCGGATCAATTACTTGCAGGCCTTCATGGAAGTGAGCTGGGATACATGTTTTTTTTTTCCTCAAAAAGTGTGGGTCAGAAATGATTATACATGTCAGATTAATGGGAGTAAAGTTTGGCTAAAGAAGGTAAATTTTGGCTTAAAGAAATTTTCCAGCTTTAGCCAAATTGGCTAAAAGATAAATATTCCTGTTGCTATAGCCCAACTGCAGGAACCAATCTAGATCTGCAACATCCGCAGCCAAATTGGCAAGTACACTGTGTAAGCAAAACTTTGAAAACTTCACACATGGCTTGAAAGAGGAAACATTAGCATTTGATTAATGGCTAGCGTGGTCTATCACATGGTTACATGGTCAAAGCTGTATGTATGTGTACGTTTGGTGCGCGTGTTTTCAGAATGTTGCAACAGTCATGTGTTTACTGTCAAGGGCCCATTGGAGTAAAAGAGCCCAATCAGCTGGTGCAGAGAAAATATTGTATTTTTTTATTCTGAGCAATGGATGTCGTTTCGAGACCACCATGTACATATACATTGGTCTATATTTAATACAAGGTTACTTTTCTTCCTCTTCACTGGCATGGAATAAAGAGCCATTTCAACAATGTCTGTGTATTGCAGTGTATTATGTACCTGTGCCCTGACAGTGAATTTTTCATCACAGGTGTCACAGTAGGCCTGGCCCCAGGTGGTCTTACACAGCAGGGACTCCAACATACTCAACTATGTATAGAGTGGTCCTTCTTTTAAGGGAGTGCACGCTTTTTCTAATGCATTCACTGGATCTCCAGCACTATTTTTTTGTCCCCATTGACAGATCACTTTCTCTTTTTGACCACTTTTGGGCCTGTCGTTGGTTTGTCTCTCAAAAGTAGGGACCACTGAATACTAGCCTGTGTATTCAGTTTCTGAGCTGTCAGAGGACAACAGTATCTCCCGTATGGGGTCACTGTTAGGAATGGTCACTACCCATAAGGGTGGTTGTATAAAAAAGAAGCACTGACAATACTTATATGATTACCAGGCTTACTGCTGGGTGATGAGAAATGGTTTCCCAGAGAAAATGTAAAAAATGTGAGGGCCTACAAAAAATCAGATTGACCTGATAGTATATTGCAGTTGGAGTATTTGATATAAATGTGTTCAGTTGCAACAATAAATGTACATGAAAATAAACTGCCAGTGTATCGTCTGCCAATGCATTGTTTGTTTACTTTTTGGCACAGCTGACATACTATTCAGCTGAACTTTTCTGATGGTCTGTCAGCAATTTGCATTTTTAGCTCCTTTTATGAAACCATTTAGTTTATCCTCTTCTAACATGGGTGGGTCTCTAGCAAGTTTGTTTAATGGTCATACTCCAGTGATTTGTTCATAACTTGGCCAAATCTTTTTTTTTTTTTTAAAAAAGGAGTTCCTTGTACCTGCTGGGCCATCTGCTTCAAACACACAGGTTCACTTTTGGGTACCCCAAGACTGTAATTGTTCAACGGGTGGTGCAGCAAGGGGGGGGGGGTGTTTTGTTTTTTGTGGGTTTTTTTTTCTTTTAATGATAGAGGTTTGTAAAAGACCTGCATCTACATTATTATCCCTGTAATATGTAATACTGACAATGTATGTACTAGGATCATTTTGAAAATGTGACAAAAATCAGGGATGAGCTTTTTTTTCTTCTTTTTTCTTTTTTTTTTTTTTTTTGGTTGAATGGCCAGATAAAAAGTTGCTCTGATTGTGCCTAAAATTATAAAATTTGATATTTTTGGTGGTACAAGGTGTGGGTGGTGGAAAGAGTTCCTAGAATGTTTTGCTGAGCCAGGCTCATCCCTGAGCAATGCTACAAGTTCCACAGAATTAACAATTTTGATAGGGACGGAGTCCAATGACCTTTCTTGTAAGCTTCAGTAGCCAGTATGCTGTTTGGGAGATGTAAAAAAACTCAAAAACTGAATAATAGAAAATATAGTACTACCTGTTATAAGAATTATGATCATGCCATCATGGTCTATGCGTATCAAGAACTGGCCCTTTGCAATTTCAAAGCTCTTAAATGCTAGCCATAAAGAAGATGGCTGTGTGGTTTCAAGCAAAATTGTTTTTATAATTTAAAAAAAAAAAAAAACTGACCCCAGAAATTCATAATGATCACTGAAACACAACTTATTTAATACCCTTGGTATAGAACCATTCAAGGTAATTCCCCAACCCAGTCTGAAGTAGATGTGGTAAATTATTTTGAGGATAATGGATCTACATGCATGTACTGTACTCACCTCATCTCACCTCCCCTCACCTCACCCCACACTAACCTAAACCAACCTGGTGGTCAAATATATCTGCTTTAACGCTCTGGATGAATTTCAACAGTGATAAAAAACAAGAATCGCTTCAATTTAAAGCATTGACTTCAAGATCCACATTTAGACATAAGTTGGTCCTGTGACCTTCAAAATGAGGTCAAGGTCACCAAAAGGTAATCAAGTCAAGAAATTGTGCCAAGGTACAAATGCAGTAAATCAGACTTTCAGGTTGCTAGCAAGCCTTGATGTAGCCCATTCACAAACAAATGATAGGTGGATAAACCACAGAGGGCCAGGCAGACAGCCCCAAAACATGGACACCCCTTTAGAGTGAACCCATAACAATTTGGATGAAAATTGTAAGTGAGGCCATTTAAGATAACATGCCCCAGGTCAAAAGCTGTTGACTTGGTCTTAATTTGGATGAAAGTGTGAAGCATGCTAACATACTCTTACTGACCATCATGTACTTTTGAAAATGCACTCAAAGTCATGAAATTATAGTGGAAGCACTCTCCACTGAACAACTCTGGTGGAGACTAAATCAAATTATGCTACCACCAAATTGGCACAGAACACAGCATCCAGGTTGGGAGAATAATTGAAAAGTACAAAATATGCACAAAAAATCATTAAAGACACAAAATGTAACAGTTGGAATGACCTTAGGACCAGAGTAAAAGTATGACGACACACAGTGACCTTGAAATAGGTTAAGGTTGCTGATGTTGAACTCAAAGCTTCCAGTGAGATGCTTCCATTGTAAGAGTTTCACGATGGCAGCAAGCTTGCCTCCAAAGCATCCCCGACTCTTTATTGCTTTCACTGATGTGGGCACTAGCCAGGCAAGAGCACATCAGAAACATATAGCGATCTAGGGGGATCCTATGGAGCCTAGCTAGCAGCTCAGTTCATTCCAAACTTGTTGCATCTGCAAGTGTTAAAACATGATGACCCTGGTGCCCTTTAAAACAGGTCAAGGTTGCTGAATGTACAACTGGCCCAAAGTTTCAATGAGATGCTTCTGCAGTTCAGGTTTCATGTTACATGTAGCAACTCATTTTGTTCACAAGTTCCAAGTTACTGCATCAACAAGTGTAAAGATATGATGACCCCTGGTGACCTTGAAAATAGGTACAGGTATATGAATGTCGAACTAAGCCAAGCTTCCAATGGCATGCTTCTAAAGTACTAGCTTTGTGACAGTAGCTCAATTTGTTGACAAGTTACTTCATCTGTAAGGGTAATGGGTGGATGGAAGGACATGCACAGACATGACGACAACAATACCCCATCAGCCAAAAGACTGAGGGGATAAATTGAAAACGGTGCTACCTGTTGACCAAATTAAGATCAAGTGGTTCTCAGAAGTGTTCTTTTGCAATTTTGAAGATACGGACCAAGCATTTTAAGAGTGAATCCCCCCTCCCCCCCCCCCCCTCAGCTGACAGTGGTTGTACTGACTGAAGTGGCCTTGTGACCTTCAGAATTGATCATAATGCACAACAAATATGTGAATTGCCATTGCAATCTCCCACTGACTCGCGGGACTGACAAATCAGCTGACTTGAGAAATTTACAGACCATGACCTGGGGAATAAACCTGGAAGAGATCTATTCAACATTCATTTCCACAAATTTTGACAAGGATTCAGCTCACAGTTTTTGCCAAGAGATCAAAAATGTTAACTTTTAAAGGATGATGGGCAACCACATATCCTGCAAACTCAGCTGACTGGACTCCACAAGTCAGTTTAGCTGAAAATGGGAAAGTATGTGTATCCATCACTAGAGAACGGCCCATAACAATGCTTGGATCATTGCCAGGGACCATTCTCAGGCTGATGGATACTCAAAATTTCTCATTTTTAGCTGAGACACGTACAGCGAGTATCACTGTGTAACAACTAGACAAAATTCACACAAAAATATCTTATTACAAGTGCCTTGTGGCAATTTTATTTTGATCTGCACAGCATATAATTTGTTACGTGTTGTACAGAGATGGATCATATGGTAGTAGTCCTGTGCAATTTGCAGATCCACAAAAACAAACTTTCCTTTTGCCCAGACACTGAGCAATGGACAGATCCTCTTTTGTACATTCTGAATAGCTGAATGTCAATTCTTCGTTTGCTTCAACATCTCGCTTTGTGAATAAAGCTAGTTTTGGAATGTTGTTGTTGACCCTAACTGGGACCATTACTAAATTTGGATGGCAACTGTGATTAATAAATCTGCCAACATTACCAATAAATTTGGGATCCACATATGTAGTTTGACACTGGGCATCCCCAAAGTGTTCATGTAATGCCATTATATAGTTCATATCCTTTTCTCTTAATTCCTCTGCTCTTTGTTTAGCTTCTGATTTGGTCAAGATTTCCCCAGCATATTCACAAACAAACACATTTTTGGGTATGGCCTTCGCTGACTGTAATCCAAGGCCTTTGGGACCACTGTCTATTACTGTGACTGGAACACGTAATCCATGCTGAACTAGCCGATTATGACAAGCATGATCACATTTACAGTCTTGGTTGCACTCATATATTGGTTTCTGTACAGTTTCATTGCGGTCAGTGTCACATATCTGTAGTCTCCCTTCACTGTTATAGTTAACACCAAACCTTTGAATGCATGGGCACTGTAGTCCACATTCATTGCAATTACACCCTTGAAACTGCTCTTCAAATTCCTCTGTTCCCATTCCTGGTCCAGGAATATTGCACGGGCAGTACTGAAAATGAATAAGCAGTTGCATTATTAGCATGGAAAGCAGATAAATTCTAGTACATAATTAATCACAGAATATCTTTCTGTGTCCTCTTAAAAAGATTTTTGCTCATCTGATTTGTCAGTTATCCAAGCTTACAGGAGGCTCATCCATGAATATTTCCTCTTATGCGGCCACAATTTACATTTTGAGTTCTTCAAGAAGCCATTGGCCAAATTGTCTTTTGTTAATTTTAGGGAAAATCTTTTCTTTAAAAAATTGCTCTCAAACTATGTGGCAAATTGCTTTTAAATTTCAAAGGAAACTTTTCATTAGCCTTTGACTTTTGTTCAAGAGGTGTTTGTTATTATTTTATTCTCCACAAAAGTCTTGTGTTTTTCGTCTTTTCCAAAACCACAGGATTACAGGATTAATCTTCTTCAAATTTAACAGGAACATAGCTTGGCTTAGTCTCCATCTTATTTCTTCACTTCATAGGGCTACTGCAATTTCCTGATTTTTAATTAATATTTTTAATTAAGCTATGACTGGCAAGAATACATGTAAACATGATTAATATACATGTATATTAAAACCTGTCCTTGTTGACACCAAGATCTCTGGTAATGTGGATAGTTTTTCCCAAAACCATATTTTTCAAAGTCCTTTGCATACTGATGATACCTGTCTACACCTGAAGGAAGGCTCTCATGAATTGTCATGTTTGATGTAACAATTTTACAATAACAATGACTTAACATAAATGGAAAGATGCAAGAATTATGTTTCAATCTGTTTGCTCAATTTCTGAGAGGGAAATCCATTAATTTTGTCTTAATCACAAGAAGTACAGGGTGTATGGAACTTCAAAGGAATCTTCAGGCATCATGAGTAAATAAATCTTCAAATATCACGGGAAAAAAGCAGAACTCTTCTGAAAGGCTACTAGGCTCTGCAACAGTTTACACAATAATTCCATGAAAAACAATTCCTTGTTCACATGCCTGAGTGCTAATCTGACAGGCTAGAGTAGTTGTGGCACTTTACTGCAGCTTGTTCATGTTGCATTTTTCTGCAGAATTGCACCAACAATACTGTTTACCATTCAGTCGCAGTTTTCATGGATGTTCCATAAATCTCAATGCACAACATTCCTATTGGTTGGATTCTTTGCATGGTTTCATCTAATGGTGCTTCCTTATAGAATGTAGATTTTATCTTCCCAGAAAAATGAATATGATACAAAAATTTCCTAATACTTTAAAGCATATCCAGTAATTAGGGTGACTATGTTGACTCTTTAAGTGCCAAATTTTGGACTAAGTCAACAGCTTTTCTCGGTATGCATTGGGCGCATTTTGAAAAAAGCTGTTGACCTGGGATATTTTCTCTGGAACTAGAGGCATGCTGGTACTTGAATGAAAGGTCTTTTTGCGAGGAATACGAATCCGAGATCTTAATGATAATTCAGACTAGTTTTACTTTAGTAGATCAACTTTAAACATGATTGGCACTGAAAGAGTTAATAAGCTAGAAATTCGGTTCTGGAGAGCCTTCCTTTAACTGTTGTGTATTGTGGGCACAACACACGGTACAGGATGTGAGTGTATTGTTTTCCACTTCAGTTGGCTCACAATATACAAAGTCATTTTACCTCAACAATGCATTACATTTAATCCACATCCAATGGCTAATTAATTCATTGTTCATGTGGCCAGCATCACATTTATGCCCATTCAGCCAAGTCAGTCAGTCAGTAAGAAAGCCTGATAAACAAACATGTCCAATCTGGTTCTGTGGCATAAATTGACTCCCTTGAGTTTGACAAATGGGGACAAATTAACGACATTTAAAGTGTGTGTGTGTGGGGGGGGGGGGGGCCTAGTACGCTGGTACAAGTAATAATTTTGCTCTAGTACAAGGTGCAGAAAATAAGAAAATGTACAAATAATGGTTGGTGCAAAGTACAGAAATTAAAAAGGATTCCAGTACGTAAGAACTGCAAATCAAAATGCCCAATACACCAGTATGGAAAACCCCTTACCCTCCCCCCCCCAAAAAAATGAACAAAAAAAATCATTAAAAATCCCAAAATCACTGGACCGTGACCATTTGAACAAATTTGGTACAGATCTTTCCAAGGTACATTCCTACCAAGTTTATGGTGAATCTGACCAGTGATTTCGGAGAAAAAGTAAAAAAAATATGGATTGTGGATGCGGACAAACAACAGACAATGGATGCCTCATCATGACATAACCTCAGCTAACTGACAAGTCAGCTGAGCTAAAAATGAAATTGTTTAAAGATTGAAGGTTCATCTAGACTGAGTCTACAAGTTACAAGTCTGAACCCATTAAGCATGTTACTTATCCCACTTTTAGAATTATCCAATTTTATTGGAGCCACTCCCAGTCATTTTTTTTTTTTTTTTAAATGCATTCCTAAATTCTGTTTGGAATTTAAATGCTACACTCTGCGGGGTACTTCCCCAAATTTTTGGCAGGGGACCTTTGAAACATCCTCCCTTTCTTAGGACACTTTTTTACAAAAAAAAAATATACCTTTGTAATTTGCAAAGGGAATTTGTAACCGAAATAGCATAAAATATGTCCCAAATGAAAAGTGATCCAGGAAGAAAATTAATAGGATGATGCTATTTTCACCGTACGGTGAGAATAGCGTTTGGTCTATTTTCACCGTGCGGTGAGAATAGCGTTTGGAAGGAGTTTTGTCTATTTTCACCGTACAGTGAGGATAGATTTTTGTCTATTTTCACCGTACGGTGAGGATAGGGTTTGGTCTATTTTCACTGTATGGGGATGATGGTACAGTTTGGTATAGAGCCGTGCCCAATTGTCGGACACAGTTAATAGTTTTGCCATTCATTGACAATATGTGTAAAAAAAAGAAAAAAAATAATTTAATAAGAACCGAGAGACTGATGTGGGATCGACGACAACTTGACCATTATTTAAATTTGCATATTTTCAGACACAATGTCAGCTTTTAGATAGAAAATATCCATTATAGTCGGCAAGTGTTAATCAACACCCGTGCAACGCAGTTTGCAAAATAAAGTTTTCAATCTATTATGTGTATTAAAATATAGAGGTTCTTCCCTCAAAGACTGGAGTTTAATTTCCAGCTAGAAGGTGAACAAAAATAACGTGGAGCCGAATACCTGCCCATGTCCGACATTTGGGCATACCTAACTTTCTGCTCGTGGTAGGGTTTTCTCGATCATCTCTTGTAAAATGTGTGCGCGTTCGCAATCCAAAGAGTGTGACCTGACAAGGAACATGCACCAACAACCCACAGTGTTTGGTCTTTTCAGCGGCAGTGCCAAACAACATCAGTAAATGTAATTTAATTTTCAGCCTGGCAATGAACGCAAACTTGCGCTTAGCTGTCCAACAATTGGGCACCCCAGTATATATTTCCATGGTGAGGATAGAGTTGACTTTATTTTCACCATTTGAAAATCGAAATTAAGAGCCTTTTCGCAAATTTACCTTGGCAGCGTTACAGCATTAAATGTTTGGCTTTGTATATGAATTTACTCTACCCACCCATCAGTCTTTCATTTTTGTTGCTTCCTGGATTTCTTTTTAATGCGATCCTTAACTAAAGTCATAACAAGAAAGATCTATAAGTTACCGTTAAGTTGCGTTACTTCCATCTGTGACAACATTAAAAATGTTCCTACTTTGTCTTGTTACCTAAATTTTTGCCTTTGCACATGAAAAATACAGTGTTGGCTCTGTAAAAAACTATTAGATAGAAAAAAAAGCTGAAATGACACCAACAGATCTGATTATAAACCATACTCAAACTGGGATGTTAGGCCTTTTCATTATTTCAGCAAATGTTTGTTCCAATTCTCTTTGTGTGCAATATCATGACACAATGCTTTTCCATAATATTCTTCCCTGGTTGACTTCTTATCATCGCTGTACGTTAGAAATAGAGCAGCCCCTATTATCACTATACGGTGAATATAGACCAAACTCTACCATCACCGTAGTACGGTGAAAATAGACAAAACACTATTCTCACCGTACGGTGAAAATAGACAAAACACTATTCTCACCGTACGGTGAAAATAGTCACTCCGAAATTAATATGCATGGGCCTAATGGCTTGAATTTGATACTGACATACTGTTTACTATTTGCACCTTCGCTTCGCTAGTGCACCGCCATGTTTTACACTGTCGACCTATAACTTATAGTATAAGCATGATGGTATATGTATAACCACTGGCGCTTCTGCAACCAAGGAGGGTAGAGTCTCTGGCTCTGCCCACCTTGCTGCGACTAACACCACTTATGACTGTGTGAATATATGTCACCAGCCCCGAGCCTACCCCCACCCCTGCCCACTCTAACCTTATCATTGCTGGCGGGGGGGGGGGGAGGGTTAGATCCCTCAGGGCAACAGGGTAACATGTCACATGACAAATGTTTTGTCATGAAGTTGATACAAAGACAAAGTGTCACAATGCAGCTATTTCTCATAATTTCACTTGCTCAGTGAACAGGAAAAAAACCATGATGGATGGCACTCAGTTTTGAGTTTGTCTTTTTAATCAAAGAAAATCATCGCGACAAAACAAACCTTAAAATTCGATGGAATCCGCTGCTTGGGACCCAAAACTGTGAGGTTTTCCAGACCAAGTGTGACATCTGCCAAACTCTCCATTATCGCCCTAAGTTATTGACACTCTTCTAAACCGGAGGTAAATTTTAGGTGTCTCGTTTAGCTGTAGGGACCGGGTAGTAATTGGTAAGGTCAAGATCAGCTGGCTCATATGGGTTCTAGATACACCGAATTTCTTACAAGTGATAAATGGTTGTATATAGTTGAAATACTCCTGTAAGTTTGATAACTTTGCTGCAAAACTATTCAATTAATTGAATGTTACTTTAACACAGAATCTAATGGGAATACACACTTCTAGCCCACCAGAATGTTGTGTATTGGGTTGCATATTGAACCAAATACACATACAATTGCTAATTGCGATGTAGTGTGATGTAATATATATATATATATATATATATATATATATATATATATATATATATATATATATATATATATATATATATATATATATATATATATATATATATATATATATATATAATATATATATATATATATATATATATATATATATATATATATATATATATATATATATATATATATATATATATATATATATATGTTGTAGTGCTCCAGTCTCGTCAGAAGAGTAGTTCTTGGAATGGTAGACTCTATTATTTGTCACAATAAAGTTCCAGTTCTGCTGGAATGTCTTTAAATTTCTTCAAAATAGTGTTACTGTTGAGTCCCTGGATGATGTATTGGGCCCAAATTTCACTTCTGTATGAGACGATAACCAAGGGATAAGGAGTCAAAGAGTTTCATGGCTAAGTCAATGCTAAAATAAGAAATACAATATTTCCGTTTTAATAAGACTTTAATAGATTTATTTTGGTTCATGACAGCTTTGAAATTCCCCGAAGGTGTAAAATCAGTTCCTAGATAACTGTATAATTATCAACAGGTTCAATCTCCTGACCATTGTAGTCAAATTTGAATTTCTTAATTCTTGCATTTCTTTATTAAATGTCGTGACTTTGTTATACACACACACACACACACACACACACACACACACACACACACACACACACACACACATATATATATATATATATATATATATATATATATATATATATATATATATATATATATATATATCGTAAAAGTCTTAAAACAAAGCCTTCTTTCACCCCAACATTTGAGGTGAATATTTCTGTATGCCCATACATAGTGCGCACTGCATACCTCTTCATAGATGTCGTTTATTTAGGGCAAGAAGTTTCCGTCTATTTTTCCCTTCATGGGTTTTTAAAAGAGTGCTTCAAAACCATAATGTGTCAAACGCAAAACAAGCAAATAGATACTTTCTTGGTAGTTTGTTGATGTATTTGTCAATAATAGTCTTTAAGGTTAGGATGTGGTTAACGGTACTACTGATGTATTTGTCAATAATAGTCTTTAAGGTTAGGATGTGGTTAACGGTACTACTTTTTGGCCTAAATCCTATTCGATTGATTGGGATCCTCTGGTACTTATGCGTGAAGTATGTTAGTCTGTTGTTTACAATGGCGCACAACAATATGCAGAGGTAGTTTGAAACCGCAACACTTTTGTAATTATCTGGGCAGTAATTATTAAATCCTATTCGATTGATTGGGATCATCTGGTACAATGAAGTAGGTTAATCTGTTGTTTAGAATGGTGCACAACAACATGTATGCAGAGGTGGTTTGAAACCGCAATACCTTTTAATTATCTGGGCAGTACTGATTACCCTTCTTATATGTACTGGAGTTAATAGCTTAATCCCCCAGGAGTTTGGGAAGGTTTCAGTTGTTAGTATTTTATTTAATAGAGTAAGGACTAAAAGTATTTCCTCCGGCCTTGCCACTCTTTATCATTTCAGTAATTATTCCATCTGGACCAGCATAGTAAATTATTATTTATCAGTTTGAGAATGCCGTCTGTAATTCACCTGAAGTGATGTGGAAGTCGAGCTCGTTTAAATTCGTGAATTCATTTTCATTGACAAAAGTTTCTAGATTTACATGTCTTACATCTGTGAAATTACCAGGATGACTCATGAGATTGCAAAAGTGCTTAGCCATTCACTAGGACTGATAGTGGTATTCTTTCTCTTGCTTTGAATTTTAGTGAGCTCATTATATATATTCTAGAACAGTTTGGAGTCTTTGTTTTCAATTACGTAAAGCCGGTTTATAAGGCTTTGCTGCATGTAAACTCTTTTCTTTTTTTTATAAAGTAGCCTCTTGTATTCTCTCTGTTTAATTTTGTATTGGGTAAGAAGAGCAGCATTAAAGGACTCGGTTGTGAGCTGTAGTCCCAGTTGGTTTGTTCGTCACAGCTATAATCATACCTTTATTGGTTCTTTTAGACCTCCTCTTTTGTTTCTTATAGGAGTGGGTTGAAGGTCTTAAGATTTGCTATGTTTGTGGCTGAGTAAAATATATCATTTAGTTTGGTCATTACATCATCTATATGAACAAACAAATCGAATCTGCATGGGGTTCCTGGTCTTCGTTTATGGTTGTTACTGAATCAAAAGGAATCCCGGTGGAAATTCAACAATGGGTCGACAAAGGGGACAGATTATGCACATAAAAGTATTGGATTCTTTTCAGTAAAGACAGTTGAACGACCATATAATGTATAATACGTGGTCCCCCAGCATGATTATAAAAGGTAGAAGACCCCCCCCCCCCCCCACATGTTCCCTTTAGAGCTACCATTCCTTATTAAACCAGAAGCCCTACAAACTATCAACAGTTTCTTTGCATGTTGAGCTACAGGGTTTTGTCCATGTTATTTCCAAGTGCACATAGTTCCTAGCACTGTGCCATTGTTGATGAGGCATATGATTTATATATAGAATCCTTTGCAAAAAAGTCAAGTCCCTATCTAGTTTGAGCATTGAAATCACCAGATTCACCAAGAGTGGAGTATATAATTACATTATTTTCTAGTATGTCAAAAATATGTTCCCGTTTCTTACTGTAAGTCGAATTGATTGGACTACTGGTAATGTAAACAAATGCAATGTTAGAGGGGAGCTTGAAAAAAATCTTCACATAGTTTGATCCACACAACTTTGTGAATTTTGCACAACCAGGTCTTACTGAATTTCGATCACCGATGGCAATGCGCGCCGCCATAAGGTCTTTCTTTCTTTCTTTTCTTTTTTTACTTCTTTCTTTCTTCCTTTTTTTTTTTTTTTTTTTTTTTTAGCTTTCATGATTTGCTTCATGTGAAAGATCGATTTTGGAAGTCATGGAGTTGTAGGCTTTCGAGTCCATCTAAATGAGTTTCTAATAATCCAAAGATGTCAAGATTGGTCAGTTCCTTATGAAAGTTACTGTCATTGAGTCTGAAATGCCTCTGGCCATCACTTTATCCTTTGGCTTTGGATCGGTCCATCTACATATCATGAGCACACCTTAGTATCAGATGATCTATGCAGCACCGCGTTTGATACTGAGTCATAGAAAATAAAGCTGTAAAATATACCACAATGTACAAGTGCAATATCACAT
This sequence comes from Hermodice carunculata, assembly GCA_964020975.1. Lineage (NCBI taxonomy): Eukaryota > Metazoa > Annelida > Polychaeta > Eunicida > Amphinomidae > Hermodice > Hermodice carunculata. The sequence continues at coordinate 30,485,320 of OZ026622.1, read as the reverse complement.
CACGGAAATTAAATTAAGAGATTGCACATTAACATAGCATTAAATTAAAAGATCTTAATATCTTAGCTAAGAGAGATGAAGTATGTCTTAGTTATCTTTATGTGAAATACAGAGACATAGCTGAACTTAGGCTCTTCGAATGGTAAAATTGATGACGATGATCTTTTAAAGCAGAAGGTGCGTGACTTTAATGGGTTCACGGGTGACACGGATGGCCTTACACAGGTCACCTTTGACTTTGATCACATCTTTTTTGCTGTAAAAGCACTCAAGGCAGGTAAATCTTATGGTGTCGATAAAATACCTAACGAATTCTTAAAGAACGGAGTCAATGTTTTGTTAAAATCTATTGTAGAATTGTTTAATATGTTTAAATTATTTTAAAAATTTCCTGAGGATTTCCAAAGGGGTATAGTCAGACCGCTTCATAAAGAAGGAGATTTTAAGGACTTAGACAACTATAGGGGTATAACTATAACTTCGAACATGTATAAACTATTTGCGGCTGTTGCTGAGCGGCAATTAATGAATTTTCTTGAAGACAAAAATATACTTGGTGAACTTCACGGCGCGTACAGGAGAGGACGCAGACTTGAGGACCACATTTTCGCTCTTAAAGGTATATGCAGTATGAGGAAGGATGACTGCAAAAAGACTTGGCTATCCTTTCTTGATATTTCCAAGGCATTTGATACGGTGTCTAGAAACCGCCTATTTTGTAACTTATGGGACCTTGGTGTACAGGGAAAAGCCTGGAGACTTTTACGAAATTTATATGATAGAGTTGAAAACAAAGTGATTTTTGGACTTTTAGAAACATCTTGGTTCGCCACATTAAATGGCGTAAAGCAAGGCTGCATCCTCTCGCCCACGCTTTTCTCAACGGTAATGACAGATTTGGTGGCAATGTTAAACAAAGAAAATGTAGGTGTTTCTTGTGCAGATCGGCTGGTACCAGCATTGCTGTATGCTGACGACGTTGTTCTGTTGGCAGAGAACGAGATAGAACTCTCTAAAATGCTGTTTATTGCAGATAATTTTGCGGTTAAATGGGGTCTAAAGTTCAATTCAAAGAAATCAAAAATATTGATAATTGGTAAAAGAGTAGACCCTCTCAAGAAGTGGGTCCTAGGAAACTCATGGATTGAAGAAGCCAATACGTACAGATATCTTGGTATAATCTTTTCCATGACGTTATCAGATTTGACGCATGTTAATGAGTATCTAGGTCCTAAATTAAGGAAATTAAGAGGGTACATCACAAGCATTCTTTCAAAGCATGATGATATTAATAGGATAGCTTTTGGAAACACTTTATACAGACACGTCGCGTTGCCGTCACTATTACATGGATGTGGTATTTGGATGGAGAATACACGCACTAGTAAAAAACTGTTACGGTCATTTCAGTACAAATTGGCCTGTTCAATTCTACGGATAAAAGCTAGCCCTGCATATCTTGCAACCACTGGCGATCTAGGCTGGTTGCCGTTGTCACTTGAGGCCGATAAGCGTAGAATCAAATATTTCAATTACCTGAAACACATAACTGATAGCCAGAGATTGTGTAATATTGTTTTTAACGAAATGTGTGAACGCTTCGAGCAGGGCCGGAGTTCATCATGGCCATATTGCGATGAGATCAAAAACATCCTAAATTACGCTGGAATGGATTGGGCATTTTACTCCGAGAATGGTGACTGGTTGTCCGGATTTAGTCATTTGCAGACCGAAGCATGGAAACTGGATTTTTTCAACCAATTAGACGAATTTCCCACTCTTGATTTGTACAAAACATTCAAAACTGACATATCATTGGAAAATTATATGTTAAACATAAGATATTTTAATGGCGTCAGAAATAAATTTAGGGTACGTACTGCTACACTAGGTCTCAATAACGACCAAAAGAGGTGGGGTGTCCGTGATAGTTCATGTGATTTATGTGGTTCACACAGGGAAGACATTTTCCATGTATTTTTCTCATGTTCTACTTATGCAGATATTCGGTCTGATCTATTTTATAAAATTGAAGCGCAGTTATTGGCGAATGGTCTTAGTTTCTTATGGGAAGAATTTATGGCCTCTTCATTAATTAACAAAATGAAATTTTTAATTGGTGATGTTGCGAAGTCACACAGCAAATGTGCATTTCAGATATTTGACGACTGTAGCAGACAATTTCTCAATTTAGCCCTCAGTCGCCGTAGATCAACCTTACAAGTGGAAGGCCATGTGGGACCCACATCGTAGAAGCTCCATTTTTCTATTTCATATGCCTGCATGGTGGTTCTTTAGGATGTTCATAAGTCTGTACATTTTTTTTAGATTGTATGGCTGTACAGATGTAATGGGTGCGCCACTGTTGATACCCCGACGGTGGCGCCCCCGATGTAAATGGGGAATATCTTGCACGAATAAATAATAATGATAATAATAATAATAATAATAATAATAATAATAATAATAATAATAATAATAATAATAATAATAATAATAATAATAATAATAATAATAATAATAATAATAATAATAATAATAATAATAATAATAATAATAGCTACCTATGGTGTCCCTTTAGCTTGTGCGTGATGCCCATGATACCATGGAGGAAGAAATCTAGTTTTCTTCCTTCATGATGATACAGACGTACCGGATAAAGTGCAAAAAGAGACAAATAGTTTTCTTGCAAGTGTTTGACTTGAAGGTCCCTTTTCGCCTTCAGCATTAAATAAATGACACATTATATACACATATGTTACTATATCCATGGAGGAATAAACTATTCCACCGTGATATATCATTAATTAAGTACCCAAGCAAAAGAAAAATAAAAAAACTAGAATATTTGATTTGCTTGTTAGCAAATCTGTCTGAGTGCCAGGAGAAACTGCAATGCAATGTATGCAGATAGCATTTAGAATCATGTCTGTATGTATATTAGCTTACCAGACATTATAAGGGTAAAAATGTATGTCTGTCACCATATCATGGAGCTTCATACATCCATGCTCTCACTGATAGCCAGAAAATAAAAGATTTGAATTGTCCAGTGTCTCAAATTTGCATAATGTTTATAGTAACAGGATCACCAATATGTCTATGTGATAGGCCATCCTAAGAAACATATATTTGCCATTTCAAAACATGTCACTATCTATAATAGTTTTAAAGATATTCAAGATTTAAGTTTTGGGTATTAACTTATTTGCATAAATGTAAATGTTAGAACTTTAGCTTATGCTTCATTGGGTGCACCTATGGGACAGTCCTATGTATTGAAGTTGGAATGGCATCTATGTCTATAATAGTGTTGAAGCTACATAAGACTGAAATTTTGTTAATAGTTTTGAAAATATTCAAGATTGAAGTTCTGTGTATTCTCCTAATTTGCATAAATTTAAATGTTACAACTTTGGCGCATAGTTCATTGGATGCGCCTATAGCACAAACCTATGTATTGAATTTGGAATGGAATCTCTATCTATCATAAGTTTGAAGATATTCAAGATTCAAATTTTGTGTATTCACCTAATTTGCATAAATTCAAATCCTACAATTTTGGTTTGTGGTTCAATGGATGCGCCTATAGCAGAAACCTATATGTGGAAGTTAAAACTGCACCTCTATCTATAATATTTTTGAAGATATTCAACATTTAAATTTTAGGTAATCATCTTATTTGCATAAATTCAAATCCTACAAGTTTGGTTCATTGGATACACCTCTATCACAAACCTATATATTGAATTTGGAATGGCACCTCCATCTATTACAGTTTTGAAGATATTCAAGATTTAAATTTTCAAAGTGCCTTAATTAACATAATTTAAAATTTTAAAACTTTTGTTTACTGTCCATTAGATTGGCAAATGTCACAAACCTGTATGCTGAACTTTGAATTTTGTGTCTATCTATAATAGTTTTGAAGATATGGAGCTTTTTAAATTTTAATTGCCCCTAATTAGCATAATTTTGAACATCATGACTATTCCAAATCAGAGAGACAACTTCCCTGCTAGGTGTATTACCATGCCAAGTTGAAACAGTGTAGTTTGCATGGTGTCCGAGAAAAGCTCCGGACAAATCTGGCGGAAAGAAGTAGAAGAAGAAAGAAAGAAAGAACTTTGCAAAAACAATATGACTTTCAGTCTATTGATACCCGTTAAACGTTCAAGCAATCAAGCTGATATTGATAACAGAGAGTACAAATATAAGTGTCCGTCGAGTGTCATTATTCAATAAAATAGCAGAAATACTGTATGTGCACGTAATCCGATTTCTAGATTTGGCAGATAATCATATAGACACAGGACAAGTGAGTTGCCAGGCAACTTAAAAACAAAACAAAAAACGTGATCAGAAACCCTTTTTTCTTTCTTTTTTAAGCTTTCGCTCACCTTTGTTTGTGTGAGAAAGGATTATATTTATTTTTTTTAATATCATATGTGAAACAGTATCAGAAATCAACTCATCCACCACAATCTCATCCGCTACCACCACCACCACCCCACTGGTTCTTAAAATCATGGACCTATTATCTCGTTCATAGGTCCATGTTAAGACAATGAATGATCCCTACAATTTGAAGGCCCCGCCATTTTGGACTTGGAACTGTCGTGCGCCGAATGAAAGAGGAGCGGACCGTTTGTTTTCATCGATTATGTTTGACCCCACAGGTGTAGGCACACATGAAGCGATTGGATCATTATCTGCCCTCACGAAGGACACAGTTATGTGGATTTCATAGAATGATATACGATGGTAAGATTATTTCATTCTGGAAATTTGTGAGCGTAATTGTTGTTTCGGCTTTCGCTAACACTGACAGTTTCGTGTATCGACATGTTCGCGGCCAGTACTGGCAGGGGATACCGCACGGTTCGAGTTTCTATTCGGCTTTGAAACAAATTGGATTTAAATTTGAACGTCCGTTTTTTTTAGTTTAACGGGTATCAATAGACTGAAAGTCATACTTATATATTCTGGAAGATCGAGACCCCCCCCCCCAAAAAAAAAGTCAAAACCTCAGCGCCCTGCCAGAGCTGAGTTTGTGCCCTAGGCTAAGGCAAAGGAGGCTGCTCAGGCAGTGTTAGTATGCAGCCCCGACATAGCCTGCAGGCAACAATGCTTGTTTGCCAGCTGGCAGGTAACTGGTCTATATCACCATGTATGAGCCCAAAGCAGGCCGTTAATATAATGTAACTGGGGGGGGGGGGTGATACTGTATTATACGGCCAGAATACTGTGCCCGTATAATACAGTATCCCCGTGATACTGTATTATGCGGGCACAGTGAAAATGTGGCCACACACATGTCCAGCTCCATTCCCCAGCGTCTTGGTTACAAGGGTGAACGCATATTTGGGTTCCTTACGCTGAGCAAAAAGCATACTTTTCAGAGAATGCACACATTGTATTTTTTTTTAATCGCAGAGACCCTAATCCTAACTTTTGAAATTTTGCGTCAACTGATTTCATGTTAACTTATACAAAAAATGTTTGCCCTGCTGGCCCATTCCCTACTTTTCCTGTGAGGAGTTTTCAGTGGCAATATATCGAGAATAGGGAACATTGTTTTTTCAAGTTTGTTACTAGAATTGATGTGACATGTCTTGCAGGGACAGACTACCTGCGTTTGTCAAGAAAAGACAACTTTGCTTAGGTTTTGCCATGGAGGTACAGCTTAGAACTTGGTGTCTCTGGTTTACAGTGCTAGAAATAAGGAAAAATTTTCACTTGTCCACAAACCAAAGTGGGGTCATATTCTAATTGAACTATATGTAAATTTTGGACAAGTGCATTGGCAAATTTACTTGTCCGTCCCAATTTTCACTTAGTACGGACAAACGGATAAGCCCTATTTCTAGCCCTGGTTTATAACAGTAATTTTGCTATCTATGGTTAGTGACGTACAGTAGTCCCTCCTTTGAGAGACCGCCCCTAGTGCCACCCAAAAGGCGGTCACATAAAGCAGGTGGTCCCTCAAAGGAGGTATAAATAACATGAAAAGTACTACAGAGAGACCTGACAACTATGGTCTCTCAAAGGAGGTGGTCTCCCAAAGGAGTGGTCTTTCAAAGGAGGGACTACTGTATTGTGCTGCATTGTATTTGTACAAACTGTATGGCTTAGTCTATTGAGAACTGGTACATTGTGTATACTACATGTATTGCCATAACGAGGCAAGTGGTAAAAGCCAGAACAAATTTTTAACTATTGCATCTTTATTTTTGTTCAGAGATTGATAAATGCTGGAATTAGTTATGGCTTAACATTATATAAATATATTTTCAGACCTTTTCACATGGACAGATTACACTTGTGCTGTCAGATTCATCATACTTGTCAGTCAAACATGTATTTACAAAAAACTGTACCCCAGCATAGCACACAGAAATGGAGATCAGCTGGCCATATTGATCATAAGAACCTACAATTCTGTGGATTGAGCCACATATGTGTTTGCCCATATATTTATGTTCGTAAGAATTTCATAATCTTCAGGATTATAAGTCCAGACAGCATAAAAGTAGTGATAACATGTAGGAGGGCAAAAGAGTTGCTGTCACTATGCCAGAATTTGACATTCTATTTGGGCTTTTACCATGTTCCCCATGGTCAGTGTAACAGTATAACTATAACATGCCCGCTAGGGGGAACTTAAAATCCTATGATAGCTTTTTCTTTCCCTCCCTACAATTTAATCAAGTGTATTTCACATTGAACTGTATCCCAGTCAATCTCTGTGGTGTGAAGTACATGTATATTAGAAATTATTTCCTTTTAAACTGATTTCTGCAATCCATGTTCAATTGTTGATCCATTCTTGTAATTTCCATTTCATAATTATGAGCTATTTTTTGATGCACAGACTAATTTCATACACTCTCTTCCATAAGTCACTCATATACAAATACCACAGGCCTAGTCAACTTGCTGTTATAAATAGATGATCATATGTGTATACACATTGTTAATTCTTATAGGCCTAATTATTTCATGAAAATTATATGGAAAACCAACTACAAAGTACAAAAAGGTAAATCATATTAATGAAGCCTGCGAAAACACCCATCTTTTCTTGTAAAGAACACCATTTGGATGCCTTTTTTTTCTTATGTACAAAACTGTCTGAACTGAGCATGATGCTTGCTTGTCACAGTCCTTTAGCTATATAAACAACTCTCCTCTCTTTCATTTTTTCAAAATAATTTAGCTCAAGACCTTAAAATTGTGTGTGTTTGTACAACTACTCCACCTGAACATCATTGTTGCTATACACATAGGTTAGCAAAACAGCTGCAGGCCTTGTAAAATAAGTGGGTGAAGAATTAGGTAAAACAGACTCACTGATACATGTGTCAGTAAAACTTGAGAAAATTGTTTTGTCGCTTCAGTGTCTTCATAGCATTTATGCAGATTTGTTACGATGGATAATTTGGGGGAAATAATCAACCATTTAATGGTAAAAATTGAGGCAGTAATATACTTTTGAAGTATGTGGAGGTTTGTGTATATGTGTACATAGTATTAACCAACAGTGGAAGAATAGATTATGCAGGAGTATAATGAAGGAGAGGGTGGATATCCCGGTGGGGATAAGTATCACGCCTCTCCCCAAAATTGTGCCAGCCATGCATGATAAGTGTATGGTGGTGTACATTTGTAATATGAAAGGTTTCAAGCATTAAATTCTGAACCTTCTTTTTTTTTCTTTTATTTTTTTTTCCTGCTTGATTTTTAACCATTCTGACAATGTGGGCATGAGTTGGGGTGGAAAGCAATAACCTGGTACATGTATGGAAATTCCCCCTTTCAAAAGATTTTAACACTATTGAAGGAAAAAATAGTAAAACTAATGCTGTTTATTTTATAATCAGAAAAGAAGATATGCTTCACAAAAAATCTGTGTGCTTTCAAAATTGCATGTAGCACAAACATATTGATAGGTGGAATGGCATACATGTATTAAGGTAATGTCCAACCTAGAAAAGTGATTTCACTTCTGGGCCAAATATTACCAAAATACATTTTCCTAACATAATAAATGTATATATACTCAATTGAGTGCAAGGGTTTTGTAGAATATGTCTGCACTAAAGATGAAACTCAAAAAAAAAGTTGTATAAACACAAGCATTTTGGTTAAAAATGTGGCTTCTGTTAAACTTTCAATGTTTCTCGAAAAATGTTCAATTTCTCCAATCCTATTAGTTGTCTGTGTGGACAGGAGAGAATGAATATCCCCCATAAGTTTTTTTTTTTTTTTTCACATACCTTGTTGTTATCTTTTACAAGGTATTGGATAGATGAGAGTGAAAATACAATTTATACAGAATCATAGGGGAGGGTTTGGTTGTGGAGGCATGGATAACTTCCCCCACCCCATTATTATCTTTTTACAAGGTATTGGATATTTAAGAGTGAACACAAATCTTATTTGCTTGTCCAGGCCTGGATCATTTCCCAATCCCCTTTGTTATCTTGAAGAAGTATTGGATAGGTAAGAGTGAATACAAATGCAAAATCTTTGAGGAGGGTGGTTGTCTAGGCCTGGATAAATCTCCCCCCACCTCCTTGTTATATATTTTACAATTGCATAAACCAGCATGGCAAATTACCACACAAAATAAAATTTACTAGATTAGGCTACTAACAACTTATAACATTTTCTGAATATATCTTGTACCGTGGTATTAGGCAGAATTTGGAACGATGGTTGGGCAAATTTCACATAAAACTGGGTGCATCTCATATTTTTGTCACTATCAGTTAAACATTCCAGTCATGCCTGTAGACACATGTGGCTTGCTTTAAATAGAATGCACGGCATTGTGCAATGTGGGAGCACAATTAAAAAAGTCAGTAATGCAAGCAATGTATATACTCACGGATTCACTGTGATGTCACTACTTAGGCAAAGTCAGATGAAAATATACCCAACTCCACATTCATGTGTGCATCTTATTGAGATTTTAAATATCAGTTGCCAATTCACAAACCCTGTTGCTACAATGAAAACCCATCATAGTGACACCATCTCTTCACCTGAATAGGTGTTAGATTATTGAGTATGTCACATAAATGAATCAGCAAGATGATTTTTTTTGTCCCCTAATGTATGTTGGATATTTAAGTTTTGTTATGATAAGATTTCACTGTATATGTATAAATATTATTTAGATGCTGAAATTATGTCATTAAAAAGTTAGAGTTCAAAAAGTGCTTTTTTTCCCATGTGTATGATATACAATTTACATACATGTAGAAACTGGATGCCAACCTTAAAAAATGTGTTGGAGGTTACATAGATGAAACAAAATCCATAAAGCAGATAGGATTTTTAGACTAGACATGCGAGATACAAGCAGCTTTTTCCATAGCAAAATCAAGACTTTTCCAAAGTTGCTATGGACAGGCTGCCTATTTTTAGGATTTGCTTTAAACCAGCATGTGTTATTATGCCCAGGGATTTTTATCATCAAGGGTAGGCTGAAGCTGGAAATAAATGATCAAAAGTGACAAAAAAATGTTGATGGCGCGTGACAAAAAATGTGATGATAGGAATTCAAGATTTGTTGCATAGAACCCTTGCTGACCATATTACAGACCTCAAGGTATACAGTAGTACAGTGAAACCTCCCTATACCGAACACCCTTGGGACCGGAAAAAAGTGTCCAGTATAGTGAGGTGTTTGGTATAGGGATGTTTGATAGCATTGATAGTATATATTTGGGACCGAGAAATGATGTTCAGTTTAGAGAGGTGTTTGGTATACAGAGGTGTTTTGTTAGAGAGGTTTTACTGTACTTGCAGTTGAAGAACACTTCTGCAAGAGATCACCTAGCATTTATGAACACATCTCTGATGGCAGAGTAGTCTGTATTATTTATGATTTTTTCCCCTGCAATTTAAGACCACCTGCCACAAGTGACCACATTTGGATGGCAGAAGGGGCGGTATTAGACAGTAGATACTACTGTAGTCAAACAGGTGAGCTTGAGAGGCAGCTATTAAATCAGACAAATTTGATCCCTGTTTTGTTCATTTCAGGCCCCCCCCCCCTCTTTTTTTTTTTTTTTCTTTAATACCATAACCACTGGATGATTATCAGTGTGCGATTCCTTGCAAAACTGTACCAAAGGACATCATAAAACACATGCTGATAGTTGTTCACAATAATCAATAATGCTTGTTCAATACAACCTCACGCTTATGATTTTATACTTGCAGGTTCATGTGATACACAGCTGGAATGCACCACAAACAAAGCATGACGAAAAAGACTTTGGCTTAGATAGCATGGAGAATGGGTGGGGTTATGGGAGCACCAATGAATCACAATCTTACAGGCCACTATGACTAAGGTACAGTTAGCCCTGTCTTTAGTGGTGCTCTCACTGGCCATTGGACATACACGCCAGCAAGCATTGGGCTTCAATCTGTGGACCAAGCTGCAAGATCTGACACTTTATTTCACCGGTAACACACATCATGATGCAAGACATGGTGCTAACTCAGAGAATGGGAATGTGGGACTCCTGTGGGGGATTCCAGATGTCACAACTTTCACGGGAATGCTCTTCAGATATGTTCTACCTGCAGCAGCCTTCAAGGAAAACCTTCAGAATCTTGAGGTATGAGACTGTGACCCTTGAGTATAAACCTTGATACCTATACAATGAACAGATAAGTTTAACATATATGCATATTTTCCTGTAATAAATGAATAAATAAAAAAAGATGATCAGGTATATTTTCAGGGAAACAAATTTCAAGAATAGTCATAGGTGTGTATATTCCCTTTGGCAGTTGCCTAGACATATCATCAGGGCTGATTGTTATGCATCTTGAATAATGCCATTTAAAAACTGGACAAAATTGCTATGCCCTGAAGACGGATGATGTCAGTCATCAAGTTAAGTTTGAGAAAGTTGAGACTACATCAGGGACATGCAGATCAATACAATAGCCTTTCTCAGTCACATAGAGAATGCTAATATCATGTAAAACTTTTCATGTTTGGCCTGGGGGTATGCTCTATACAACATTATTTCCTCTCAAACAGGTTCTTTTCTACTCTTCCATCTCATCATTTGCTTTTTTTAGAAATGCAAATTTGAGGTTGTCCTAGGGGCAATTCATTTGGGCCAGTATAGACATATTTAAATTGCTGTGGATAACCCTTTTTCAACTTTCATGACCACAAGCCTTTGTTGCAGTGATGACTACAAATGTCACAAAATTAAGTTAATAGTCAATACCTTTTTAGTCATGAGAGAAAGAAAAAAAAATGCTACATTTATCCCCAACTGAGACAATTTTAAGGGCTTTTTTATGGTAAACATAAGTTCCCGAATGTGATACCAAGACATACATGTAGTGTTTGGATAAATAAAATATTTGCCCATGGAGCCCTTCAAAAAGCACATGGCATAATTTTCAATTTTTGTTTCCTTCGTGGTATTCAATCTACTTGTCTTTCACATGTTATCTTTACTATATGTGTGTGATACAGGTATATAGGGTCACTTTGTTTTATGCATTGTAGCTTCATGTCCAAGGTGCCAAAGGAGGTCCATTACCAGACTGGCTGTACTTCAACCACAGCAGCCAAGTGTTGTTGGGTGTACCCACGGCAGCTGACCAAGGCATTGTTTTCATCCAGGTGACAGCTACCCACAAGTCAAGACATTTATCTTCAACCCAGCACGATGGTGTCACAGCAAATTTCAGGATTCATGTTAAAGTTTTACAATACTGGTCACGGAAATCCAGTGCTGTGGCTATTACTTCAGGCACCTTTAATGCAGTTACCATGCAGCAGAAATCCACATGTGCATGGGGTGAAGATAGGATTCAGGCTACTTTAGTTTTAAACACAGGCTTGCCACAGCTGACTGCGAAATCCCGAGTGAAAATCCTGTACAAGTTTGCTCATTTTGTGAAACAAAGTGTGTGGAATATAATTTTAAGTCCTCGAAAAACATCTGCTGTTCAAAAACTGCTGAACATGAAAGTATTAGTAGCCGGACCAGGGAACTTTAAGGGGAAGTCTTCAAATCCTGGTGTTGAATTGACGTGGACTGTGGGGTGTGGAGATTTTAAAGAAGTGAAAGACATTGCCAATGTCCTGGAGCACAATGTAGGAGGAGGTAGGCTGTCACAGGAGATTGGTTACTCAATGATTGGGTGGCATATAGCAAGAGTTGAACCTCCATTAGAGGTTCGGAAAATTGTCAGACAAAAGAGACAAGTAAAGGTTTTTGCTACACCAATCCCCACTCCAAGTCTTCCAACAGCAGTTCCAACAAAGATGACTGACATCATAACCGTATCTCTCACAGTTGGCAGTGACACTTCTACAGTTCCGTCTGGTGTCGTAACAAGTATGCCTACCCGAACCATACCAAGCATTGAGAGTTCCATGGGACCATCACTGGTTGAAAGCAGCATTTTACTGACTGATTTTCAGCCATCAGTGACAGTTACAGCAAGTCCCTTGGACCTTATCAGCAGTTCTGCATACATTTCACCCAGCCTCAGTGGATCAACAGTAGATATATCCCCTGTGTTGACTCAAATGCCAAGTAGTATAAGTTTTGATATTGTTCCAACATCAACAGTGTCTTCAGCTCCTTCAGTGACCATCAGCACGCCTGAGGAGTCTTTCACCGTGATAGAGCCATCTTCTGTATTCTTTCCATCTTCGTCGATACTTAATATATCAACATCGCCAGTGATTTCCTCGGGATTTGTTTCACTGCCCTCCATTCTGGTTACCAATGCCAGTGAAAGCATTTCTGCATTTGAAACAAGCTCAGTTTCTGAGACATTGTCAGTCTTCTCCGAAATATATCCCATTGACTCTTCATATCAAAGTGCAGTGGTATCACCAACTGTAACAATGCTTTATAGCGAGACCACTGGTATTACTGCCATTTCATCAATGCCTGAAATCTCAAGCACATCGATACTGTCAATAGATACAACACCTAGTCAAAGTAACTCAACATTTCCACAGCTGACTACATCAGTTATGAGCACAAGTTTGGTAGTGATACCAGACAGAAGTAGTGAGGTCATGTTTACGTCCGAGGTGTATGGCGTAAGCAGCTCAATCTACATACCATACATGACCACAGAGTCTTCTTTCCTACCTATAAGCAGTATGACTGAGTATTTCTTCAGCTCATCAACAGAACTGGCTCCATCAGTCAATGAAACCAGCTCCCAACTCTTTTCATACACAATTATACCATACAGCAGTGTTACAGACATCATTGTTGAGCCATCATCAGCTTTCAGCATGGCACCATTGTCTGTTGTAGACAGTACATCTGTTTTCACAAGCCAACTCAATTCTACCGTAATTCCAGAAACGTCATTCAGTATTTTTGTACAGAGTTTGGTGTCATCTGTCTTTTCAAGTTCATTTGATTTCATCACAAGTAGCTCAGTGTTCAGTAGTTCACCGTCAATATCAACAGCAGAACTGTCCAGTGAAATAACATTATTCAGTACCTCGCTCCAGACAACTGACTTCACAGCATCATTAGTGGACAGTTTAAGCACGTTTGCTGTAACTTCATCATTTGTGTCAAGTTCTGTGTACAGTTCATCTGTAGATAGTTTGTCTACACCACTGGTCCCCTCATCTTCACTGTATGTCAGTACATCCCCTGTCCAATCCAGTTTCATGACATCCAGTGTAACTCCCAGTACAAGTTTGCCAAGTATACAGACACTAGAAAGTTCAACAATGCAACCAAGCAGTACACTGGAAACAAGCAGCATAATTCAGCCACAGACTAGTACTGTCAGTAGCAGTGTAATGACTAGTGTAGCCACTGCAAGTATGACTAGTGTAGTGACTACAAGTGTGACTAGTATAGCCACAAGTCATGTTTCGAGTATTGAGCCCACAACAAGTGTTGTGACAACCAGCAGTCTTGCCATTACTACTACAGCTGCACCAGTCACGAGTGCGACAACCCAAGGGCCGTCGACTACAGTCCAGGCTACTACTGAGAAAGCCAGTACAGTACCACTGACAACTACAGAAGAAATAACTACCACTACAGGTAGAGTATCATGAATTTATAAACTACCACAGCTTTTGTTGTGAAAAACTATATAGTACAAGATGTATGCCCTGGCAATTAATTGTTCATGAATAATAAATGCATATCAAAGTTCCAAATTTACAGTGACTTGCTGGAACTATACTATTCATGTGATTTCATGCAACCTAGATCTTGCTTATTACAATGTTTGGTTTCTATTGTTACTTCTAACTAGTCTAAAGATACCTTTTATAACATTAGTCAAGTAAGGTTACTTTCATGGGTTACAATTAAAATTATGTACCTGGTTCTGTTTATACATGTACTTAAATGTATTCTGGATGTAAGAAGTTCTGAAGTGCAACACTCTATTTCATGTGAGGTGGTAGCAGTTTTTTAACTCAGCATATTTATCAGTCAGCTGAGCTAATAAATAGCATGTGCAGTGATCTGTCATCAGTCCAGTCACAGTTCACATTTTTTACTTCTCCAAAACCACAGGCCAAATTCTCTGCAAATTTGGTGGGGATGCACCTTTGGTGAGTCTCTACCAAGCCAGATGGTCATGGCCCAATGATATTTGGAATTTTTTGTTCGTTTCTTGGCAAAATCTTGCAAAAAAAATCTCCAAAATCACCAAGCCAACTTATTTAAAATGTGTGGATGCTTCTGGGAAGCCCAAGACCTTAATTGGTCATCAGGTGGCACTGTCATTTTTTTAGCTCTGCTGACCCAAGGTTGCAGAGCTATAGCATCAATCATGTCAATGTGTCCATCCTTCCATCCTCAAACTTTTGGTTTGTGGGCACGTCCATGGGTCCATCCTTCCATCCACAAACTTTTGGTTTGTGGGCACGATAACTTTAAAATTTTAATGTTAGCCCAATATAACTTTCAGGACTAATATATAGGGTGTATGAAAATATAGGTGCCTTTCAATATTGGTGGCACCACCTCCAGTATTATGTAATATAGGAGTCAAAAATATGAAAATCTTGTGAACACTCTAGCATCTTTAATTTTTGGTGGATCTTCACCAAATGTTGTGGGATTGTGGAGGAGGTTAAAGTCTTAGTGGTTCTACCTATAATTTGACAGGAATTATGAGCCAAAATATATTTTAAGATGTTAGATTCCATATATGGAAAAGTAATTAGATTAGACTTGCCAAATTTATAGGAGATATAGACCATGGCCAAAGGTAGAATGTTGTATAATGTCAGTGACCTTGACCTATTTTTGTGAGGTCACTATGACTGTTAGGTTGAAAGAGGTGATAGTGTAATGGTCAGGTGTAGCTTGGACATCAATTGCAAAGTGAATTGAGCCTCCATATCAAAATTGCACTTGATCACACAACACGTAAAAACTGTACTTGGTGACCTATGTTTTGGTTCACTGTCACCCAGTAATTAGGGAGTTTAGCACTTGCCCAAGTTTATTGTTTTTCGTCAAAAACTTAAAAAGTTATTACCCAATTTGAACAAATAGACTATATTTGGAAAACGGATGTGGGGCACCTATTTTGAACTGTAACAATTTTTTAATCCAAGTTGAAGGTCAAGGTCAAATGGCCAGTTTAAATATAGGCGTCATTTATGCTCTGCACCTGACAGTTTTTGAGACAGGCCCATATGAAATTTAGCAGTTATAAAGTGAATATAAAAACTTTGTCGCCATCAATGTTGGTGGTGCCACCTATATTATAATGTAATATACAGGTCAAAATATGAAAATCTTATGACCGCAATACCGTCCACAGTTTTCAAGTTAGCCCAATATAACTTTCAGGATGTACAGGGTGTATAAAAATCTAGACCTGTACATTTCAATATTGGTGGCACCACCTACATTATTATGCAATATAGGGGTCAAAATATGAAAATCTTGAGAACACTCGAGCATTCTTAAATTTTGGCAGATCTTCACCAAATTTGGTGGGATTGTGGGGGAGGTCAAAGTCTAAGGTGCTAGTGATACTAGTGCCGCCACCTGTAATTTGAAGGAATTGGGGCCCAAAATATGTTTTAAGATATAACATTGCATATCTAGAAAAGTAATTGGATTAGACTTGCCAAATTTATAGGATATATAGACAATGTACAAAGCTGAAAGTTTATGTAATATCAGGGACCTTGATTTATTTTTGTGAGGTCACCATGCCTGTAAAGTTGAAAGAGGTGATTTTGTAATGGCAGGGTGTAGCTTGGACATAATGGCAATGTCAGCACAGCACCAGGCCTATGGGCCTCTTGTATTACATACTCTGGGTGACCTTGATCTTCTGTCCCAAGGTCATTGAGGACAGAAAGTTAAGGACTCACTCATTGTTGTCTTGGCACATGCAACAATATCCATCACAGGAATTGCACAAGTCAGCTATGATTACATGTGGAGCAAAGTGGCATCTGGTGGACACTTTATACACTAAATGTACATAAGCTTTATATGTTCAGAAGCCACATGAGTACACGCAACTTTGAAATGAAGATGCAGGTGCAATATAGCCACAGTGCCAGCAGAGCATTAGGCCCATGGGTTTCTTGTTAACAAATTTTTCAATTTCGGTACTTATCATTTAATGCATCTGCTCCCTTTCATTATAGATGCATTTCAATGGGGATTGCAATGCTGAGTCACATTTTTGACTCTTTCTCCGAAACCGTCTTGAAACTAGATTCTCTTCAAACTTGCTGGGGATGTACCTTGGTTGGGTCTCTGCTTATTTGTTTAAATGGTCATGCGCCAGTGATTTTTGGATTCTTTTTTATTTTGTTCATTTTTTGGCAAAATCTTCAAAACAGTCTCTGAAACCACCAAGCCAATTGCTCTGAAATTGCATAGGGACACTCTGGAGACCTCTAGACCTTTATTTGTCTAACAAATGGCGCTCAGATAATATTTTGCTTTCAACTAAAGAATCTTGTGTGTTCTTACTTTTTTTGACTTTTTCTCCCAAAACTGATGGTAAGTTTGATCCTCGCCACACTTATTAGGAATATACTTTGACTTGATATCCACTAAATTTGTTCACTACATGGTGGTGCTGTCATTTTCTGATTTTAACAAATTATCAAAATTTGGAAAGATCAGCAAGGGGATATGATAGCAACAGTGATGATGGTTTTAAACAAAGGGGACCTTGTTATAATTCTGAAGTTCATAGGACCACTGTAGTGTGTTCAGTAAGGTCAGCTGAGCACAGTGTTGTCACAATCCTTTTTTGCTGTTGTATTTTTTAAGTTGTGTACACTGTAGCATCATCAGAAGGTCTTATATGTTTTGAATACTCTTTTGTTTGTCCAGCTGCAGTGCCAATCAACACACGACCCAGGCTGATCAATCCTATTGACAAGTTGACCGTCCAGTTGGGTCAGTACTTTAATCGCCTGGTCCCAGAGGATACCTTCTATGATTTTGAAGATGGGAACACAAGAAACCTCACACTCAGCCTAAGAGATCTGGCAGGAAAAACGATGCCACTTCAGTCATGGATACAATTTGAACAATCTAGTCAAAGGATATTTGGCTTGGCACTTGTAAGTGACATGATTCCACAGCCGCATCATCTTGTGCTCATTGCTACTGATTCTGGTGGGTTGACTGCACGCGATGCACTACAGGTGTTTGTCAACATTTCGTCAGTGCAAGATGTGTCGCATCGTTTTGTGGTCAGTATTAACAAGGATTATCAGCCGTTTATGCTGAATCGAAAGAATGCGATAGACCTTACGCAGGCAGTGAGCACATATTTCCGTGATCAAACAGCAGCAAATATCATTGTGGACTCGCTAGTCAATGGTTCAGTTGTGCTGGGATGGAGTAACAGCTCCCTGTCCAAGTCCATATGTCAGAATGAAACAATCTGGTCATTGTATTTGAAAATGGCACAGACCGGTGGAACCCCAAATGGTGAGTTTGTGACTGCCCTTCGTATGCGTGGCTACGAAGTAACTCGTGTAACATTGGAATTTCTTGGAGCATGCCTTGCCCCGCTTACAACAGTGGTTCCAACAGAGGGTGCTGCTGTAGCAGGTGGTATCTGGGTGGCGACAGTGGTTCCGGCAATTGTACTTGCGGTGATAATTTTCATTATTGCTATTGCATATCTAATTCTTCACAGAAGACAGCGTCAAAGTGGACGCCTCCTTCTGGATGATGAAAAACCAATTTTCAGTAACAATCGTAAACCTGTGCTTTTAGAAAATGAAATGGAGATGAGAGAATTTGGACGTAAGCCAAAACGTCCAGTGGTGATGGATACCGATGCTTATCCAGTGGCAGAGACACAGTTTCAGCAGCCTACTCGCAGTCGATCTCTGGCCAGACCACCCCCATATGAGTTGCCAGCAGATGCTGCATATGCAGATGCCTTTAATACCAGTGCTTTGGAATCCTCTGTGCCTCCACCAGACTATTATTCTGGTCTTCCATCACGGCCTCCGCCACCCTATAGGCTTCCACCTGCATATATAAATGATCCAGACACGTCAGAAGTTTAATGTTATCATTACTATGATGTTCCTGAGGCCAAAATTTTAATGATGTCCTTGAAGAAAAGGGGAACTCCAAATGGCCAGCGCTGAATGTGAGCATTATCTGTACACCTGATAGGTGTTACATGCTGCAGATACCAAGCTCTAATAATAATCTGGGAAGGGGATTAATGATATTTAATTTTGCAGGAACATAGAGAATTACAATGTTCCTCTCCCTCATAAGACCACCCAAAGTATGACATAAAATTGGCCTACATGTTACATTTCCAATGTAACATGTAGGAGTATAAGTCGAGCATCATCTCTCTATTGATGTGGAAAATTTAGATATGGTGGACATTTGAGCATTTGAAGAGCTACAGCATTTTGTCAGCAGGGTGAATGAGAGGGGGCTTCCATACATGGAGCATGTCTGTGCCAGAAAGGCACAGTTCTCATGATTCATGGAGGTTATGAGGATATGGTGTTAATGTCTTAACCCTCCCCCCTCTCCCCCCCTCCCCCAAACTGGTCAAAACCAGCTTTTGGTTTAATGTTGTCTGCTTTGGTGTTTTCAACTAATTTTGACAGTAATAAAAAACAATTTGATTGAGAATTTAGGTGAGACCTAGCAAGATAATATGAACCAGGCCAACAGCTTTCTTTGGCATGGGTTGGGCACGTAGTTTAATATGTCAAATAAATATGATCTGAGACTTTAAGTACCCAATTCATGCCAAGGAAAGCTGTTGACTCGGTCTTAATTCAACGGGGAAAGGGATAAAGTTTTAATCATCAATAACATAAAAGAAAGTTCTACACACATATGGTCATTGAGTATTTATTATGTATGTTGTTATATTATGAAAGTACATGTACTGTATGTAATTACCTTTGAAAACCGTCCAAAAAAAATGCTAACATGACGAGAACCTTGAATCAAGCACGTACTGCTGTAAAAGAATAAATCTGTATTTATTAACATGTTGTTAAGCATGTTAAACAGAAAGTTGACATGTAATTTTTAACTTAAAGTTTATTTAACAGCCGAGCCAGTGATTCAGTTATATGCAGTTTTAAGAATAATGGCCAATCAAAGTCTTGATTTTAAAGGCCCAGTGTTCAAGGGTCGTGTGATATTGGATATGCTGTGAATTTTGTATCTTTTAATTTATCTGTTTAGCAATGGAAAGCCACATTAAGACAATCTGTTAGAAGAAATATAGTGAACTTGCTGATTATTGAAGGGATCACTCTTCATCACTATTTTCATATGTGAACAATGTACAAGCAGAATTGACTTTCAGTAGGAGGTGCATATATATTCATGTTAACTGAGATCCTGTGTATTAATCATGGTTAGATAAGCTTCTATGATAAAAGTAACAACTCCTGAAAGCAAACAGCTTAAGAAAAGTCATTTGCTAAGTTGTAAAACATACCAGACGCCAAACAAATCTAGAAAATTTCATCTGTTTGATAGAAAAAGTTATTTCTGGATGGTTAAGTTACATGATTGGTATGTGTGCCCTGATCAGGGCTGAAGCATAGTTTCATTGCCTAGCAACTGAGGGGACCAATGTAGATCTGCAACTAATACATTGTATTGGTAAATATGACTATCTCCATTTCCTCCAGAAATGTTTTTAGAGAGATGGGCAGTGGAGGGATGGCATCACATGCAAGGGTGCTCTGTAAACATACATGTTTGATACTTAGGGGGAACATGATGTCAGACTGATCCCTCATAACAGTGTGTATGTGCCAATTGTACATAATCTAGACACCCCATGGTGTGCTGAGTCACAGTGAGTCCAAGACTCTCAGTAGATTTTTTGTAAAGCTTTTTAGCCAGTGTGATCTTAAGGTGTGTAAGTAAGTCATGTAATTTTCATACGGTACTTCAGAAGTACAGAATTTTAAGCACTAATTTTATCGTGTTTATCTAAAAAGTTTACAACTGTGAAAAAATGTTGGCCAACATGGTGCATATACAAGGGCAATTATTTGACATTTTAAAATACTTTTTTATGATTGTAAGTTTGATATTGTGTCACAACAAACCAAAGAAAACATAAAACTGCTGCTATGGGGCATTTTTTGTTTGAGGAATTGGTAAATTTCTTGGGAACTAATGGTGATTATGATTTATTAAATGTTCAAACCTACTCTTGTCAGTAGTTCCTGTTTAAGCTAAAGTAAATTAATTTTAACTACAACAAACTTTTAAATAACTGTTCTCAGCTTCTGTTATGCAACCAGACATATGTACATATCTGTACTATATGTTTATTTTACGACTGTGCCTTGTAAACAATTATTGCAGTACATGTACATAGTGCGTACTTGTAACAGTCACAGCACAGCTTTAGAAGTGTTAAGTACATCTCAATGTAAGTCAGATGGTTGCGCACTGTGTAGATGTGTATAGAGTTTCATTGACATTGTGTTATTGTCATGATACAGACCTGTTAGCACCAAACATTTCACTTCACATAGGCAGGCAGAAGATAACACATGGTATTTCAAAGCTGACTGTAATGGTAGAAGTCTTCAGTTTATCTCAGTGTGGGCCAAATAGTCACTCACTGTGTAGATAAGATAAACATAGTTTTGTACAGTTTGTGTTCTGTCAAGACCAAACATTTTGCATCTTGAGATAACTTAGCCCAGCCAGGTATAAATTT
The DNA here is from genome assembly GCA_964020975.1 of Hermodice carunculata. Lineage (NCBI taxonomy): Eukaryota > Metazoa > Annelida > Polychaeta > Eunicida > Amphinomidae > Hermodice > Hermodice carunculata. The sequence continues at coordinate 30,464,086 of OZ026622.1, read as the reverse complement.
ATACTGCTGCCTCTAGTACATGTGATAAGCATATTTGGCACACTTGGTCTCCATGGTAACTATTATGAGTGGTGTTTGATTTACTGCAAAGCCTGTATCACCATAAGGCAACTTATGTTGTAAACAGAGTACATGTAGGTGGTACGGCCTGTTGGACTTTCTGCTTGTGCAGCACTTGTGAATTCAGTGGAATATACTGAGGGCAGCATGTCTGATTGTGGTACACAATGTATTTGAAGACAATCCCACAACAGTGGAAAAAACTCCTTGTAATTAATTTTCTGTACAAAAACTTTCGTAGTACTTACCTTGTACATGTACACATTATTCCAGGCTATTTAGAGAGAGAGAGAGAGAGAGAGAGAGAGAGAGAGAGAGAGAGAGAGAGAGAGAGAGAGAGAGAGAGAGAGAGAGAGAGAGAGAGAGAGAGAGAGAGAGAGAGAGAGAGAGAGAGAGAGAGAGAGAGAGAGAGAGAGAGAGAGAGAGAGAGAGAGAGAGAGAGAGAGAGAGTCATTTTGATGTACACTGCCTAACATGAACCATGTAATGTATTTGAAATTGAAAACAGTCCCACAACAGTGGAAAAAAAGCTTGTACATGTAATTAAGTTTATGTACAAAAACTTTCTGTGTGCTTAGCTGCTGCACATTATTCTAGGGTATTTGGGGGGAGGGGGGAGGGAGAGACTAACATGACTTTGTGTGTGTGTGTGTGTTCTACATTGAAGGGGAATATTTGATTGGGAAAGCAGAAATAATGGCTCCTGAATCAGCCCAAGACGTGTTTCTATGTTGTGTTCTCATTCCACAAAACAAAAGTGGTCTTCAAGACCGTTCACTATTCTCCATGCTCAATACATGTACAGCATTCCCTTGGTTTAACCGCAGTGTACTGAGCATGATGAAGAGCAGCCTACACTGGACAGGAACTGAATTTGGATGTTGGTTAGTCATTCGTCATATCTCTCAGTAGAAATCTGTGTACAAGAAGAATTTGAGGATGTGGCTGTTAACTGCCTACTGCTCCCATCACCCTGTGTAGCAAATGTGCATGGTGCATAGAAGATACTGAAATGGTCTTACTCTATGAATCAGGACAAATATCTTGAGAACTAGTGAATAGGTGTTGTAAATTTTTACAGAGAGCTTCCCATGAGTCTTTAGTGTATGTGTCGTATCCAGATGACCTGACCTTACCTTTTTTACCAGGTCACATTTTGTAATTGATCCCTGATCACTTGAATGGCATTGCTTAGAAACCACTAGTTGATAGGATACGTGGATATCTTGATATTGCATCCAAATTTTTTGTCATCTCATTACCAAAACTGCCCAGTAAATGTGAAGTTACATGGTTTAATGTAACACTGATCAAAAATACTCACTATATTACTGAAGATGTTTCCATTGCTGGTATGTAATAACCTGTCAATGGATTTGCTGAAGTACAGGACATTGCTGAGTACATATCAAGTCAAGTCATGTGATTTTTTTTTCTACTAGGTAAGCACTGTGGCGTAAGTGGACAACATGTTCATACTTTTAGTGTGAATGATATCAGAAGGACAATCATTAAAGAAGCCACCAAGGGCTGTGTATTACCGTATTCATTCCAAAAGTAGCATGCACCCCCAACTTTTCCTTTTGTGGACTCCTCGTACAATTTCAATTTTTTTCCCTTTTTTTTTCCGGAAAAAAAAAAAATGAGCTCTGTTAAAAAGGCAGACAGTAGTTATGATAATTTCAGCTTCCCAGGCTTAACATGCCCTGTAAAGGCTATAATTATTTCAAATTGAGAAGAATCCAAGTTGCACAGTGTTGCAATCCATGAGTTTGATCAAGGAATTTTTTACATTGGCACAGCATGCCACTATTATGATGAAGATGGCATTCCTGTTTAGCACCTGGGCTGCTTTGAATAGTAAAATCAACCACAATTTTGGACCTGAATTCGGAACATGGGTGTGTCGACAGTCATCAATCATTAAAATTTCCATGACAAGAACAATTGATTTTCTACCCACTTAAAAAGATTTTTTTCATGTCAGAAAATGAGGGAGACTTAAGAAGGCAAGGGAAGTTTCAAGTGCAGTCATGTTTTGTGTGCTTGTTCATAGTCTTGGGCAATCTATTCTGTCGAGAATTTTGAAGGAAACCCATGTCCTGTGTTATATGCACCCTACTTGCCTTGATCGAGAGACTGGCTGCAAGGTGTCCCCTGATACTGGTGGCATTTAATTTGCCAGACAAGTACAGTGTAGGTCATGTGCTGCTGGACCCATTCAAGAGTACAAGCATAATGGGCATCACATCTACTCTGTAAAGTTAGTGTTTTCAAAAAGGCAACATGTGTAAAGTGTATATTTTGAAGTAAAACTGATTCTTTTGGTATGTATTCTAGACGTGCAGCTGCCATGCACACTTCCCTATGAACTAAAACAGTGATTTTATTTTTTTTTTAATCCCCACTGGTTTTTCACACTGTCTCGTTAATTTTGTTGCTTAATTGAAAGTCTCATGTTAGATGTGGACTGCTGTGCTTGCCTTGAATATAAAATCGCACATTCATTGGATGATACTATTATATTATGGTTACTGTGCCAGAGGACACAACAAGCATATGCTTCCAGTTAATATGTCCAAGGGTATGTGCAACCACAGAGGGACGCCTCAGTCAATAAGTATGCTTAATGTTTTAACCAACTTTACAAAAAATAAAAATAATGAAATAGAATGCAACAAAACTAAACATTGAATAAATGTATGAAAATCCAGCAAAAAAGAGTTCCAGACATTTGTAGTTTCATGTTTGCCATAAAAATCGCATGGTGAAAACATGGACTAGTCCCGGTCACAAAAGTATGGAGTGTGACAAATGTTTCTTGTATTTTTGAAGCACTCATACCCTCTTAAAAAGTCCCCAGTCAGTTTCTGATTTTAAATAATTTTATAATGATACTAAATATATGCCATTTTACCGACATGTTAATTCAGCAATAATATTTCAGGTACAGCTTTACAATTGAGGGTCACTTTAGTTAAGTTTCCAAAGTGGCCTGGCTGGTGAAAAGGGGTACATGTAATATAATAAATCAGTTATATTCACCTTCACCCCCTCTTCCTAGTGTGGAAGGACCTATAAAGTTGTGCACGTTGTCACAGAAAGCTATTGTTATTTTGATCTTGTAGTTCATATTTTGTATGAAATGTTGAACTTTCTTTTTTAACTGTTCTGTAAATTGTAGGAAATGTTGAACTTCTTAAAAAAAACTGTTCTGTAAATTGTGATTGGCAATAAAAGAACAAGTACATGAATAAAGTGGTTCCTCCCCCGTAAGGCCCATATCAACAGAGACCACCCCTTTTGACCGGCCACCAGTTCTATCCATAAGGTGTAAAAGTGGCATTGTACTCTCCCCCGTAGAGAGGCCATCCCTTGTAGTACTGTAGTTGTAGAAATTTTCGCGCTCGATTTAATTTCGCGCTTTTTGCGCTACCACCTAAAGCGCGAAATTAAAATGGGCGAAAATAAGTTGCATTGTATTTCACTACATTGTTTGGCACTGGATTGCGCGAAACTAAAATGCGCGAAAATTCTGCAATTTCAGAAAAAGAGTTTGCGCGAAATTAAACGCGCAAAAATTTCTAGAACTACAGTATATATAAGGCCAGTATTAGGTTGCATGTGGGGTAGCCTTGCGAGAGGAGGACCTCTGTACCATGGTTTCAAATGTAAAGCTCTGCTTTTAAGGTTGTCTGAGATAATTTATCTATTTATATGTGTTTAAGATACTGCCACAAACTATTTCTGAGTTCTGTTGGAATAATAACAAGAGAATGGTAAGGGTAAAACTATCAGTATCATGGAAAGAAAAGTTCATGACTCTCTTCAAATAGCATTTAACAAAAGGCATGGTTTGTAAGTTCATGTATCCTCTCAGTGCATTTACATCTTAATATTTGGACAAAGATCTGCAATGGCTAAAACTTAGAGCAAAGAACATGTTCTTTTAGATGTTTTATACAAATATTTAACTTTAGATTGGCAGGGTTTTCTGTGAGCATTATCTATGTATTGTATGATTTTTAATTATTTACAGTACATCATGTATATATAGCTATACTTGAATGCCGCATGACCTGTGCATAGTGGTACTTAGTGTGGAGTGCCATTGCTTTGTTACTTAAATTCAGCAGCCCAAATAATTCCCTGATGCAACATGTACATAAAGATAAGATATTGGGTATCAGCCAAGATCTGTTTGTACAGTTTGCCAATAAATACTCAAATGAACATTTCCATGTCAGTTTTTATTTATCCAAGTAGGTTTGGTTTTTGATGTTCTTTTTGGGCATGTGGTAAATGTAAGGCAATAGAACAGCATCTTGACCCCAGTCCAGTTGATGAGCACAGAGAGTCGTCTGCATAAGCCAAGTAGTACATGAACACTCCGTGAATTTAAAATTTATTGTGCTTAACAGTCACTTTCTCTGCACATTTTGTATGGTTTAAATTTAAATTACATTTAGAAAGCTCAGGAGTGAATGCACTTAAAATGCAACTGTTATTTCTCTTTCTCTCTCTCTCTCTCTCATTAATATGTTCAAGTTTCATGCCAGCCCAGGTAAGCTATCCACTGTCTGAAACTACACATACATGTGTACATGTATTTGATTTTAAATCATTTACAAAATCTTGCCTTCTGATCAAATTTACTTGAATTTTTTTTTTTTTTTTTAAAGAAGGTAAATTTACCATTTTTGGAAGTTAGAAACAATGAAAACCATTAACAAAGGTAAGTGTTCTCTTTCAATGAAAAACGAAACTGCACAGTTGGTATCCTCTTGTTCTGTTGTGCAGGGTCTGGTTCAAATATTAGAACCCATTAGAATGAATTTGGAAATTTTAATTTTGTAACAAATTTTTGTGAACTGAAAGATGGTGGTCCCTCAAAGGAGGTATGAATAACATGAAAAGTATTACAGAGAGACCTGACAATGGTGGTCTCTCAAAGGAGGTGGTCTCCCAAAGGAAGGACTAGTGTAGTGGCAAATATGTTCTTTCATTAGACATCATCAACCAAAATAATGAAATTTCAAGCACTCTATTTTTATTTTCGGTAATTAAAAAAATAAACTAATCAAAGTGAGGATGAAAACCTCTTCAATGTCAAAATTTTACTAACTTGGGTGTTGTTTTGAAGAAAAAAAATCCTTTTAGTGGTGTTGCATTGAAAGCATGTGTTTTAATTTGACACTTTTAGACTAGGGTTACAAAGTGAACTACTGCAGCCCCCTGAAAACAGTAAAACCTTGGAGTACTTGTTTCAAATGTGGATTTAACTTGGGGCAACATTCAAAATAAGGCCTTTTTACTTGTCAAAGACAAGTTAAACATGTGACTGAAAAATCACCTTGCCACTGCACTTGGCCAAATTTTACATGCATTTCAATAAGAACAACACTGGTTTTACCAAAGCTGTCTGTTTATGGACATGAGAAAAAAAAAAAAAATAAAAAATTCTGTCACTGAAGGGAAATTGATCTGCCACCCAGTTTTACAGAAGAATACTTCCAACTTTGACACTATGGCTGTTGTTCAATAAAAGTAACCAGATCTTCCCAGAATTTTACCTACCTACCTACCTGCCTATCTAGCTATCTCACATAAGGTAAGCCATAAAACTAGGGCTGTGGTACATAGGTCCTTAACATACAGTGAAAAAGAATTCTATTCCTTATTATAGTCATTTGAAATTAATAAATTTGATAGACATAGATACAATTTGTTTTGAGAATATAAAATATATGAATGCAAAATTAATGGAAGTACAGCTGTAAAGCCACTTCTGGTGCAATGAGAGGATATAAGACATTGGTTTGCACAAATTATTGATATTAATAAGCTTTTTGGTGTTAATTGTTTTGTTAATAAACATATTTTGACTTTTGTTGCAGAGATAAAGCAAAAATACACATGTTTACACTCACATATGAAAATTTCAAACATGTTTCATAAATTTATTGGCATTTTTCACAAACTTAGAGGTAGAAATCACCAACTAAACTCAAAGATATAAAGTATAAATGAGAAAAGATAGTCAGATATTTGAAAGAAGTGTGTGACATGCATTTCCTTTTATTTGGCATTCCTATATTAACTTAGCCTCCTAAACTTACACCTCTTAAAAAAACATTCTACAAAATTCAAACAAAAACAAATTTATATTATTTAGAGCTGTGAGAATAATACTCACGCAAGTCCCATCTTTAGAACACTGAATGTCATAAAATTTGAGTATGTGAACACAAGTGTTTTAAAATTTGAATGTAAACACAATTGCAAAGCCTCTAAAAGTGGCCTTTTAGTTGTACATTCATTAATTTTGCAAGTTCATATATATATATATATATATATATATATATATATATATATATATATATATATATATATATATATATATATATATATATATATATATATATATATATATATATATATATGTGTGTGTGTGTGTGTGTGTGTGTGTGTGTGTGTGTGTGTGTACTTCCCAATTCACATTATCTATAATGTAAACAATAGGCAGCTTGCAATTGTATTTAAAACACATACATTGCTATTTTTGAGAAAATTTTGTTATCATTATTGTCTTTTTAGCATTTTATATTTTGCTTGATAAACAATCAATGTGGGTCTGCAATCACAAACACTAGGGCAGGTCTATAAAGCCCTCATCCCTCACCACTTTTTTCACCATTGGTGGATGAGAAACAAGTTGTGTTCATATTATAATATTATTTCATTGGCGTTACATGTACTCACTGAAGTTTGGCACAATTACTATTCGTGTATCATGTAATGGAATTTTATCCAGATCTGGTAATTACTGTGGCAAGACATTTTCATGTTCATTCCATTCTCTGATGCAACTCTAAAAGCCGCTTTAACAAACTTTTTCTTGCAGCTGTTTGGCAATTGTTGGAATGAAGTGGAAGAGAAGTCTGTTGGATGTAACGTGCTGACACCTGGTGACGAAATGTCATGGCAGGTGCTTCTACCGTATCGGGGGATCCAATCCGAAAAGGCGTCATGGCGACGTCCATGTGAAAAGTGGAATTGAAATGAAAACAACGTAATTTCGATTTACATTGGCTTAACTGGAGCGATAAATCAAACAAATGGCAAGTAACAAAGGGAAGGCATCTGCTTTAGGTGCCTTACCCAAATCAGGTGGTAAACTGCCATCGGTTTTGAAAAAGGAAGGTAAGTTTGAAAGACGGAGTCAGTGAGTAAGTGATATCTGATAGCTTGTAGTGTAAGTCAACAATTTTTGGGTCAGTGACAGCTGATCATAAATGCATATTTTGCACATTTTGCATCAAGGATTGTGCCGATAATTAGTTATTCTACAATTGCAATTCAGTTTTATAGTCAGGGATTATTCCATTTTATGGTCATGAATTTTTGTAAATTGCACAGCGTGGTTAATATTTAATAACAAATAAATCCGGCTTTGTAAAATCCAAAATATTTCGTCTGCTGGCGTTAGGCGGAGCCCAGGCCATTGTTTCAAAAGTGTCATTTTTTTATCAAATATTGATTTATCTGTAAATTAAGGTCGAGAGAATGCAATTAAAGTGCAAGCATTAGTACTGTGGTACATTGAAGAGATTTGGGACTTAAAAGGATACAATTTTAATGATGGGTCCTGGTAACATACTAACAGGAACACTGTCAGTGGTCCTGAGTCATGACTCATGAGTTGATAAAATAGTAAAACCAGCCAAGTGGAGGAGACAAGTCAGCAGACTGGCCTCGTTCCCGCGGCGGATCACTCCGAGTGCTTGCACGAGGAGTGATCCGCCGCGGGAACGAGGCCAGTCTGCTGACGAGTCTCCTCCATGCGGCTGGTTTTACTTTTATCCAGTAATTATATTTTCATCGTTAAATACAAAAAAAAAGACAATTAAAAACAGTTTCAACGTTTATTTCATCAAACAAGGCTTTGCATAGTTTTGCGTATGAATAACTGTAACGCAGGATCCAGTAATTGGGTCATTTGAAAACTACATGCTTGACGTGCACCTACTACAAGAATTCAGAAGGAAAGTAGTTCTCAGTGACCTTTGCACTGTGGTGATACGGATTGACCTTTGCACTGTGGTGATATGGACAGGGTTATCACCCAGTCTGTATCTTCCACCTTTTCTGGATGATACAGCTATAATTACTGGATAAAACATGCAGTAACCATGACTGTCCCAGGGACCACTCTTGTCATTAACCATGTTAACCAAATGCTAGTGTTTCAGTCATTTAGTAATAAAGGGAAAGCATCTGAAGAAATGTGCAAATGGCTAATTATTTTTAACATTAATTATGTAAGAGGTAGGTCAAATTCTGTAATGATTGCTGTTTTATTTCCCAATTTGGCTAGAAATTTTAAAAGCCTCACTGGGGCTCTAATTCTGGCCCTGTATCCCCCGGGGTAGGGCCCACAGAAAGACTGGTGTGACACTTCACTGAACAACCATGGTAGACTTCATGCTTAGTTTTGTGTTGACAAAGTGTAAGACAAGACTGGTGTGCAGTACCATTGTTTGTATTCTGCAACTACGCTATCAGTGAGGATGTGGATAACACTTAAACTCAAGATGAGAACAAAGTTTGCATGTCAGGAAGCAGGGCTCTACAATGTGTATGTCCAATTGTCTGGGACAAGTACAAATTGATGCAGGCATTTAAAAAAAAAACAGTATGCAAGAGATACAAGTACTTTTTGTCTCAAGACAAGTGGACTTCAAACAAAGTTGTTGAGCCCTGAGGGAAAACAAATCTAAATTTGTTCCATGATGGTTTCAGCTTGCTTCTAATAAGATTGTGCAGGTTTTTAAGTAAATGTACTCTAGCTGCCAGCCAGAGTGTAGATTATATTTGTGGTCTATTCCCTTGTGTTAACACCCAGTACAGCTCTGTATGACAGTAGGATTCCTTTCTGAGATGGGCCAGTGAGTGCTCTACACTTGTGCTTCATTTCAGCCACAGATGTTGGTCCATATCCTGGGCTGAGAAGGCATCCTTGTGAAAAAACTGACACATGTCTTTCTCTATAGAAACTTGATGCATGTGATGCAATGATAAATATGAAGCTGTGTGTTGTTTCTTTCTCTCACTGTCTCTTTCATCCTACATTTTTTCCTTCTCAGCCCTTCATGTCATTTTCTTTTTCTTTCTTTGTTCCTGTTCTGCCATTTCTTTCTCCTTTATTTTCTGCCATTTGTTGTTCAGTCCATCTTTCAGCTTCATTGCTTCTTTGTGTTCTTCCTTGTTTGTTATAAAATCTGAAGAACCACATTGAGAAATAGACTGGGGATACCTCTTTTGCAGGAAATTTTTCCTTTGCAAATCCCATGAGCTTTAATTGATTGTCGGAGAAATGAGCACAGGCAACGAGTTTGCCATTCACATCATCATGATCATAGAATTCAGATTATAAACATATAAATGGTTCTGGCGGTTACAAGTGATATTACCCAATGTTATATACAGTATATTTCGAAACAACATTGTACAAACACTGAAGTGCATTTTGTATTGAAAAAAACATTCTAGTGCCATGTATCCCTGCATATCTATAAAGAAGGTGGCCCTAGAAAGACAATCTCAAAACATAGTGGTGTGATCCAGGCATTAATTGGTACAAATTTTATAAAACTGAAGTTAACAGTGTCTTGTAAATGTAGACAGCATTTCCAAGTATTTTGACATGAATGAAAGATGCCGTGGATGTCACAAGTATCCATCTTTTTTTCTATTTAGAGGCATTCAAGATTTTTGTCGGGTACATATGCTTAGAAATAGGCCTATTCTCTGTTCTTTTATTCTATTGTATTCTGGTAAGGTAAATGATGTAACCATGCACAACCAATCAAAACCATGCTCTCAGCCAATTCAAGGGCCATAAGACCAAAATCTGTATTGTGTCCTCTAATGGACTATCTTGTGTTGGTCAATGCCTTTAGGTATGTGAACAAAGAAATGCCTACTGACTGGGATATTTTGTACACAAACATTATATTATATCACTGTCTGAGATAAGAAAAAAATAATCTACATCATAGTATGCGTTTACTTTAAAACAATCAAACCAAGAGCCAGGTACAAAAAATAGCCTGAGTGTCAACTAAGCAGGCAAATTACAAGGATTGCTGGGGACACTTCATAAAGAGGCACCGAAGTTCGGAAAAAGCATTATGTGTTGGTGCTTGTAACTGTCTGATACGGCTTATCATGTATCCACGTAGCACCAATCTGAGCCTTGTTAATTGAGTAGATATATATCAGTTTATGGAACTGTGCTCATAATGAGGGATCACAAGCAATTCCGTTGTGTGCATGCTATTGTTTTGTGGGGAAGTAAAAGTTCTGGTGTAAAAATTAAACTAAAGGTTTCTGATTGGGTGACCATGTAAAATTTTTCAGCCCAGTTGTCACTGGAATTTATGACTATCATCAGCGTGTAGCATGGGAACACATAGGTTGGAGACATTTTTTCATGAAAAATGAAGTGTTCCCAAAACTATTTATTTTTAAGCTAAATGCTGGTACATGTAGTACTGAAATTTCCAGGATTGCAACATTAGAGCTTAATCTGTACCAGAATTTTTCAACCAGCGCATCAAGACACCTATACACAATTTGACCCACTCTTTCACTGAAACTGAACATATGCCCATGGGTAATATTTATGGATTACTTGGGTGAATATGTGTAGTCAAATACATAGAAAATAAATGTAGTTTTATCGGGATATTTTCTAAATCCTGCCACTATTTTTTGATAATCTTGCCAGTGCAAGGACAAAATAAGGGTATTACTTCCTTACATCTAACACACTGTCATAGATATAGCAGAAGTGCATTAAATTGACAGAAGAAAGGGATCAGTAATTATATTTAAAGTGTTTACAAGAAGTAATTGGCATACCGTTTTTTTTTTTTTTTTTGACATATATATATATAATCTTAATAGTAAAACATACTGAGTGTTAGAGAGTACGTTACTCTTTCATGCCTGGGAATTTTCCTGTATGAAATGGGCATATTTAGTTATGATTTGAAAAATATCTATTATTAATCTTTTTCTGATCATTCTATATTACATGTAAGAATGTATATACAGTAAATTTGCATTCTTACTACATGTACTGACTGTATATAGCAAGTTACACAATCATATATTATTATATGATCACGATATTTAGGCTTTCACAATTGGTTAAAACCTTGTGATGTCTGATGGTCTGAATACATGCATTCACCCAAATTATACATGCATGTCACTCAGCGGTCAATATAGTAAGTCACTGGACAGTTTATTGACTGCTCATCGTGTTAAATATAGAACGGAGAAATCCCTTTGCGTCATCGTATCGTTCGTCCTTGCACAATGTCAGTGCGCTCACACATTTTGCAGTGTGGCATGAACTGGGATAATGGATGGAGTTCACCTATTATGGGTCTCAGTTCTATATATTTGAGTTAAAAATTGTTGCAATGAAATGTACCAATGTGCTTTTTATCGTAATTATTGAGATACGTGCTAAGATCATATATTAATGATTACCAGCTTGTTGATATGTAATATGGATAATAGGCTATGATCAACTTGAAAGTGTTTTGTGTACATTGCAGGGTTAGATTCAGACACAAGGAAACTAATTCATCATGTGTTTGGCTCCCCTCCTGCAGAAGCATCATCCTCAGTGGACCCACAGTGAGTAAATCAGCTTTTCTCTTGTTCTGATGAGGACCAAATGATTTGCTTTAAGTGGTTTCATCGGTCTGAGTGCTTGAAGTTGTGATCTAATTAGGCTGGGAAAATGTTGCTTGCTATTAGATAGACTACGTGGCTTTTGCAAGATATTTCAAGGTGTTGTTGTTGTGTAACCAATCTGCCAGATACATGTACCACGACAGACAGTCAATGATATGTACAATGTGTGTCATATCTGATATGCCATGATGTATCCAGCCAAGTGCTTGATGGACTAAGATGCAGACCAAGAGAGACATGCGCTTGGGACTTTGACATGAATACATGTGGATTGCCCTACATGCTCTCTATTAGCTTATTGTTGTATTAGGAATGAAACAATAAATCTGTATGAAAAAGTAAATCTGTATATTTTATGTTCGGAACGAGCGGGACTCGAACCTGCAACCTTTCGCACCAGTCGCCTAGCTGAAATGGGAAACGCACATATCCACTCGACCAAATCCCCATTCCTAAAAGAATGGTTCAATGGAGGTAGCTATGTGCGAGTGCCATATCAATGGTTATGCAGTATATTTACTGAGTCGGCATTTATTTCCAGAATCTATGACTATAAAGCTACCGTAGATTATAAGCAGATAACATATTGATGGTACATATTGTTTATCTATCAGTGTCTCTCCTAGATAAAAATAGTTACCCAGTTTTCTTCCTATGTGTCAGATTTTAGGCAGAGATAGGTAGAAAAGTAGATTATCCTGTTCCCTCTTTGCAGGTCTTATGTCTGTTTTCTTGGTCTGTGAGAGACGCGGTCTCTGCCCCTAAGAGAATTATCAGTGGGCAATACCAGTGTTTCCTCCTGAATAAAAAAGTATTGAAATAAACGGACATGGAGAATGTAAATTTGGAAAGGGCGTAGTCTTTAGATTCTGACTGATTCTGACTGTATTTAAATTGGGTTATATTGGCAGTGAATGCCACAAACATCTGGCTTCTTTATAATAAATTCAGTTGTGATTCATGCACATGAATGTTGGTGATCACTTCTTACCACACTCAGTCATTTGTTGACTTTCAAACTTGAGAAACTTGAGTTATGTTTAACTCTTCCTTGCTACAAAATAAACAAAGGAAAAAGAGACAGTGTTCAGTTGTCATTTTATAGCCACATACTGTAAATTTATGCTCATATTGTCACATGTAAATAATTTTAACAGTGTTTGCATTTTACGCATTAAACTGAAGTCTGAATTTCATTATTTTGGACATGGATGCTGTTAAAAATCTATGTTGAAATATGATTTCAGTGTATCTTTTCTTTTTCATGGTTTTGTGCCATCAGCATGATCATGGAGATAAGTGAAAATATAAATGCAGCAATATGAAGGGAATTTACAAAGACCCTTTAATTTATTTGGACTAATACAGTCTATGTCAACATTCTATAGAAGAACATGACAATAGCACATATACAGTGGAACCTCGTTAATCCGAACACCTTTGTGCCTTAGAGAACTGTTCAGATTGATGAAACATCTGGATTACTGAATCACTCTTGAAATGAACAATTCTGTTCCAGGAGAAGTGTTCAGATTAATGAGACACACGGATTAATGAGGTCTGTATTAATGAGGTTCCACTGTACTTCCATGTGTATATAGGTTAGACAGTGACAGGTTAGCTTATGGGGTGTCGAGAATTTGGCCTGTAGAATAGGGTCATGAGTACCAGGAAGTGGTTCTGGTCAAAAATACACAAATACAACAGTCATGTTGCTATCATTACTGTCTAAAGTTTTGGAGATATGGTTGTACCAGGCAGCAGTTATTTTAGGGTTCAGTTGTAGATGTTATATTAAAGTTTGATGATGAAAGGACTGGCTGTCTTTTGAGCAATTACTGTTGCAATCAAAAGTTCATCTAACTATTAAATACAAATGAACTGAGTACTTATACATGACCAGAGACATCCATATTTGCTTTGACTGTATGCACATTACCACAGTGTCTATACTACTTACCTTTTGCATCACACTCAGGCAAGGTGAAATGAACACCTCATGACAAATTTGTGGTAAAATTCAGTCATGATGTGATAAAATAGACAAACATAAATTGTACAATTTATTATTTGCTGTAAATGTGGAATCTAGAGATATGAATGGAATTACACAGAGAAAAGTCTTGAAAGTTTAGGCGTAAATTACCATATTATACTTTTTAGCTCTGCTGACCAAAGGTCGCAGAGCTTATGCGACCGTTCATGTCTGTCTGTCTGTCCCTCCAGAAACTTTTGCTCTTTAGTGCGATACTGTCCACAGTTTTCAAGTTAACCCAATTTAGCTTTCAGGACTTATAGGGTGTATGAAAATATAGGCCTCTTTCAATATTGGTGGCGTCACGTACATTATTAGGGTCAAAATGTAAAAATCTTGTGAACACTGTAGATAGCATCTTTAATTTTTGGCAGAACTTCACAAAATTTGGTGGGATTGTGGGGGAGGTGAAAGTCTAAGTTGCTAATAAGTATGAGCCAAACTGTGTTTTAAGGTGTAAAATTCCATATTTGGAAAAGTAATTGGATTAGACTGACCAAATTTATAGGATATAAATTACAGACCATGGCCAAAGGTAGAATATCATGTAATATATGTGACCTTGACTTATTTTTGTGATGTCACCATACCTGTAAAGTTGATAAGGTGGTTTTGTAATGGCAGGGTGTAGCTTGGACATCAATGGCAAAGAGAATTGAGCCTCCAGATCAAAATTGCAGTTGATTACATAAACCGGTACTCACCTTACTTTTTGGGTCACTGTGACCCAGTAATTATGGAGTTTGGAAGTTGTCCAAGTTTATTGTTTTTTGTCAATAACTTAAAAAGTTATTACCCAATTTGAACAAACAGACTATATGGAAAGCTGGATGCGGGGTGCATATTTGGAGCACTAACAATTTTTTAATCTGAGTTGAAGGTCATGGTCAATTGGCCAGTTTGAATATAGGGGTCATCTCATCAATGCTCTGCACCCCACAATTTTTGATAGGCCCATATAGCGTTTAGGAGTTATACAGTGTATACAAATCTTTGTCAACATCAATGTAGGTGGTGCCACCTATAGTATTATGTAATATACAGGTCAAAATGTGAAAATCTTGTGACCGCAATACTGTCCACAGTTTTCAAGTTAGCCCAATATTACATTGAGGACTTATAGGGTGTATAAAAATCTAAGTTCGTTTCGATATTGGTGGCGCCATCTACAATATTATACAATATAAGGGTCAAAATATGAAAATCTTGTGAACACTCTAGCAGTTTTAATTTTTGGGCAGATCTTCACCAAATTCAGTGGAATTGTGGGGCAGGTCAAAGTCTAAGTTGCAAATGATAGTAGTGGCACCACCTATGATTTGATGGAAATTATGTGCCAAAATGTGATTTAAGATATAAAATTCCGTATTTTGAAAAGTAGTTTTTGCCAAATTTATATGATATTTAGACAATGCTCAAAGCTATAATTTGATTTAATATCAGTGACCTGGACTAATTTTTGTGAGGTCACCATGCCTGAAAAGTTGAAGGAGTTAAATTTGTAATGGCAGGGTGTACCTTGGACATCAGTGGCAATGTCAGCACAGCACCAGGCCTATGGGCCTCTTGTATTACATAATCTGGGTGACCTTGGTCTTCTGTCCCAAGACATAAATTTAAGGACTGTCATTGTTGTCTTGGCACATGCAACAATATCCATCACTTTAATGTATGCACAAATGAGCTATGATTACATGTGGAGAGAAGTGCCATCTGGTGGACATAACTTTACATTGAATGTACATAAGCTTTGTATGTTCAGAAGCCACTTTAGGACTCACAACTTTGAAATGAACAGTAGCAATATAGCCACAGTGCCAGCAGAGCATTAGGCCCATGGGCCTCTTGTTTTTAAGTGCGTGTCTTGAGCCTTGAGAAGCCCCCCTCCTCATATTCTAATTGAAAAATTATGAAAGAGTGCTATACACACTATCCATTTTAGAACCCTCTCCATACATGTATACAAATCGATCAATAATATTCTACATGTCTGGGTTTTACATTTGAGGCTCACATTCTGAAGTTGCACTACAGCACATGTATTGTCATGTGAACTGACATTGTAAACATGGTGTCATTATCACAAAAACTACAGGAAAATTGATAATCTGTAGGTGGTACACCTAGAGTGGGACCTGTCTTGAGATAATACTCCAATAAGAAACTACCTGTCTTCAGAGACCACCTTTAAAGATACTTTACTTGGCAACTTTCATCTGATTCTATACCTCCTATGAAAGGTCGCCTGTCTTGGTTTAAACATACATACATATACATAATTGCTTTATACAGTGAAGGGTGGCCTGTCTTGAAAGACCATAATTTAGTCATCTCTCTTGGTCTTTCAAGACAGGTTTCACTGTACCAGTACTTGCAAACATGGCGACTTTGAACTCAAAATATAAGTGTTCAGGGTTAGAGAATCTCTTTTGTTATCTGTGATACATTCGATTAGATCAATCATTGTGCATGCATGTGTGTGTGCAAGTGTGAGTGCTAGTGCAAAGATTTCCATGGAGCAGACATGGTTTGAGTGGAGTTTTGTGATGTGTCTTGATTTACAATACCATAAGCAATTACACTTATTATAGAAACCATATAGCATTAAATAGCAACAATGAACCCTCTTCTTTCATCAGAAGCAGTTAATTTTTTAAAATATTGAAAAATACCGAATTTTTAATCAAACCCCCGAAGATTACAAAGTAGGGGGTGTGCTTCTATTAGGGTGTTTGCTACAATTGTAATGAATACGGTATTTAAGACTTTTTCCCTCATATTGTCGTCTTTATCATAACATCAGGATTAACATAATTGGACAACAATTACAACTAAAAATTTATTGATCCCTTCATGATATTTTGTCTAAGGAGAGAAATGTGAGTCTAAGCTATGCCTGTTGTTCTATCCCAGAAAAGAGCTCAATTTACAGAACCTGCCAACATTCATAGATGAGGCATTGCAGGATGCAGTGGTCAAGAGAGGAAGTGCAAGAGGTGGGTGGCTTACATAAATAAACAAATAAAATAAGTTCACACTCATTTTTAAGAAATCCAAGAAAAGTGCTGAATTTAGCTTACACAGTTACAGTATGCAGAGATGGGACCATGAGATATCAAATTTTTGAAAAGCCACAGGCCCACAGGGCCAGTGAATATTGAAAATCATTGGCCCCTTGGGAAACAGCTTGCCTCAAAAATTACTAGCCAATGAAGAGTTTTTTTATGCTTTCCATTTATCAGATTCACATCCGTCATTTAAATATCAGTGAGCTGCCTTGCAGTCCCTCTGAATCCACGTTCCTAATACATGGCCACACAGGCTGCTGGTGCCATATTTGTGGTCAGTGTGCATGTCATGTTCACGATACAGGATGGGCACGACCTACATACATGTACATATAATTGTTTTTTTGTTTTTTTTTCTATTCACACACTCCAAGGAAAGCGTGGACGCAGAACTTTCAGTGTAGACAAGGCCATGTGCATGGCATGTCTCGGGCTGGGATGGTAAACCCATTCCAGTTTTGTTGATACATCTACCTGTTGTACGTACACTGTGTACATTGCTGTCATTCTTAACACCATGCCAAATTGTTAAATGACACTTTCTGTGTGTCTGACTACTTGTTTGGCATAAACTTTTGTGAATTCTTCATGTATACATCAATCTGAATTTTTTCCAATTCTGTATTTTTGGAACAAGTATTATCCAGCCTTAGTTCAATTGTTTACTGATTAAATGCTCTGCCAGCATTAGAAATGATAAGAATTTATCACCTGTTCATTGACAGGTACATTAAGTGAAATCAGGGTTGCTCTTATTGAAAGGAGCGTAAAATTTGGACAAGTGCAGCGGCAAATTGACTTGTTTTCTCACATATTTTATTACTTCTCTGTGACAGGTGAAATGGCCTTGTTTCAAATGCTGTTTATTGTCAGCGTGAGTGTACAGAATGTGAATAACAGCCATTTTGCAGTTGCGTGGCAACTGCCAAGTGGCTGACACGGATGCAACAAAGTAGCAATGCTTGTGGGCATATCACAGCGGGAAAGTTACCCACATTTGGCTGGCTTTTCCTGTATTTATGATTCTAGGGCATATAGCAAATGTAAAAAGTGTGCCTGAGATGATGACGTTCCAGAAGATCAGAGATAGATATTGATCCCAACATGCATCTGTGTCTTCCACTTTGCAGATTTTCCAGAAACCTCACATCGGTTCGCCAGTTTCCTCGGTGATCACTATGCTGATGCAAGAGTAGTACACAATGGTTAGATTTTATAATTATCTCTGTGTGCATTGTATTTGAATGACAATGTGGAGTTTAGTTTTTGTGGTTATTAGGATATTTGTGTTGGTGAAGGTCTGCATATTATTCATTAATAACAGGATGCTAGTCCTAGTGGATCCCACCACCAGAGGGAGCACTGCATTTACAGGTCTTGGACCAGTAACCCCTCAAGGTCGGGTCAACTGATCCACAACTTTTGAATGAGTACTGAATACTCTTGCTGTGTCTATTGGATGTTAATATCACAGGAGCAGAGCATCCCAAATTAAGTCCCATCATAATTTTGGATAGGAAAATACTTATCAACTGTGAGTTTTAGAAAGGCACTGCTACTCTAGAAATATTTTAAATCATTTGATAACTTTGTGTATTTTTGGAGACATATTTGGCACAGAACTGTCAAATCATGGAGGTTAGGTACACAAATGGACCTGCAAAGAAAAAATCTAATCACATGACCCCCCTTTTCTTGGTTTTAACTTGCTGCTACCGGTATAAACTTGAAGTAGAATGCAAAGGAAGTTGTGGTTTTACGTTTCAAATAGGAGAAATAAGCCAGCGAAGGTCGCTATTTTAACATGTAAATGCATTAGGCCTAGGTTACTGGTCCAAGAGCTACAGTCACAGGAGAGGAGTAGAGGCCATATTGGTTTACTTGTCGTAAGTTTTCTTACTGAACTAAATGTGCATGCTTGATGCAATGTGCTTACTCTTAAAAGAACATGTAGGTCAATGTGGCAATGCAGGAGAGCATGTTCTGGAAACATCAGCATCTTGTCACACCATGTGCTCATGTAGCACATGTTATTGTTTTTTTACCAAATGTTTGCAAATGCCTGGTGACCTAAATGGAAGAAGATACTGCATGCACGCAATATCTTATTTCAGCAAAAGTTGTTCCTTATATATGTTATGCAGATAAAATCCATAGTGCACTTCTGCTAGAAAGAGGCCATGTTGATAAACACTGTTAGCGAATTACAGATTCAGTTTCCACATAGCCAATCACCTGCTAGAAAGAATAGACAATGCCTGTGTTTTTCTATGCCAGAATTGAGTGGGCAGGCTGTCCAGATTTTCAGTCTTCAAGTTCCATGGGGGGGGGGGGGGGGGGGAGGATTGAGTTGTGGTGTTATTAGGGGATACAATGATCAGTCAGTCTGAATACGATAGAACATCTTGAGAGTAAAATAATGTGTCCAGCTCATGACACATTCAGCATGCACTACCTGTTCCCTTGCCTGTTAAACAGATTAATCTCCATGTTTTCTCCATTTTGGAAGTTGGTCTGCACTGGAGGTAACTATCTCCCTCATGAACACACAATTATGATGGCACAGGCTGCAAAACCCAACTAAAAAAGGCCAAGAGATTTAATTATTTGTTTTTGTTAATGATTCATATTCACTTGTAGGGTTATTTATATACGGAGCCCCAGAGGGGACATGAAAAAAAATTTTTTTGTGTTCCCACGCAAAATTTTTGCATGGGAACGCAAAAAAAAAATTTTTCACAGCAAAAAGCAGTATCTGGAGCCCCAGAGGCGCCATAATACATTAAAATTTATGTCCTTCCATGAAAAGAATTATTTTTTCCCTCACAAATATTTTACGTTCCCACGTAAAAGTTTTGCATTCCCACGCAAATATTTTGAGTTCCCATGCTTACTTTTGCGTTCCTCGTAGAACAAAAGTTTAGCGTGTGAACGCAAAAGTTTTGTGAGGGAACGCAATAAAGTATTTTTTTCCTCATGTCCCCTCTGGGGCTCCATGTTTTAGCCCAAGGGACATAAGTAAAAGAAAAAATAATTAGTGCGAGGGAACGCAAAAGTTTTGCGGGGGAACACAAAATGTTTTGTGAGGAAATGCAAAACTTTTGCAAGGGAACGCAGCAAATATTTTTTTCTCTCATGTCCCCTCTGGGGCTCCGTAGTTTTACAATTATAGCAAATCTGCACCAAAGTAGATTCAACAGAAGCATCTTCTCTAGTATGGTCCCTGTCCTTCGAATACCTGTGACTTCAGCTTCACGGAGCAGAGGCAGTTCCGTGACCTTCAAATTTTGATAGAAAAACCACAGTGAAAGGAAACAGACTGAACACTCATGCATTTTTACTCTCAAGTTCATGAGGACGTCTTTGTTGTAATATTGGAAATATTTGATTTTTATGAGAGTGGAAAAAGTCCCATGTACATGTAGAATGTAACATGTTAGTTATTTACTCCATGACAAGAAGTGATGAATTACATGTATTGCAGTTCTTAACCTGTTACCATGGTTACCTGATATGTCATATGTTGAAGAAGTAGGATACAAAAATTTCAGACCTAATAAATGGTAGTTACATCCTTGCATTGCATTCTGGGATCATCGTTCTATTATGTTAATTTGGTTGCCAAAGGCCTTCAGCAAATCAGAGAACAGGATAATTGTATTATTATTAGTATACATGTGCTTTACTCACAAGTCCAGGATATATATTTCTTGATCCATGTGAGTATGTTTCAGCAGAGCAGGCAAACAGGAGCAGCGAAGGACGTCTGGGCCCAGAGAATGTGATATTTGACACCACAGGCAGTGCAGGTGTCCTGGTCATAGACGTGGACAGAGTCGGTGTAAGTTCACCTTTCAGAATTTCTATCTTCGAGACACATTTTTTCCATTTCATGCTATCTTTAACCCTGTTCCCCATGAATTAAGGCTGAGTCAAGAGCTCTCCTTGTTGTGTGTTGGGTGCTAAGTGCTCAACTCATGCCAAGGAAAGCTGTTGAAGTGGGGCATGTTATCCTGAGAGGTCTCATCTCTGTTACGCATTCAAACTGTGTTTCATTATTGTCAAACTTAGCGTAAAATGTTGAAGCTGACAACATTCAACCATCAGCCGGTTTTGGGTGTTTGATGCGCAACTTTGTTCCATGTTAGTGGGCTGTTTACCAAAGGGAAACATTCAGTCAGATTGTGAACTTGGTAATTTTGTGTTTCGTTGAAAAGTGAGTGCAGATCATATATTTAGAGATTTACTATATTTTCAAATAAAAAACAAACACTCCATAAAGGGAAATCATGATAACTTGCAATCAAGATTCCAACTTTTCTCAGGGAAAATTTGACATATGCTGAATTTTCAAATAAGATACACGTAAGTATGACTCCTATGTATATTTTGTTTGATGGTAAACTGACTGATTCTTTTATTTGTCAGGTGGCTGGCGATAGTAATTTCAGTACCATCAGAGCTAACACCTGTGTCTACAAGGGTGAGTGTATCTGTATCGTTTTCAGCTCTGGCGACCAAAGGGCCCAGAGCTTATGGGATTGCTCATCTATCCATCTGTTCATTTTTCTGTAAACTTTGCTTGTGAACGCCTTGCAGTCCAGTGTGTGAAGTTAGGCACATGTAATTTTTAGGACTTGTGTATGAAAGGCCAGGTTGAGTCCAATGTTGCTGGTGTCTGCTGCAGCATTGTGTCATATAAATACAGGCTACGGGTACAGGCTCCGAAACATGTTCTGAGTAGTTACCAGCTGAAGATCCTCTAATTTGTTTGGGCTAATGTAGCCTATGTCAAAATTCTAATGAAGAGCATGTGTAATATTGACAATAGCACTTCCATGTTTTAGGTTAGGTAGTGATAGGTTAGCTTATGGAGTGTAAAGAGTTTGAACTGCAGAATAGGCTAATGACTACCAGGAAGTGGTTCTGGAGGAAAAGATACAAATATAATATATGGGATATAATGAGAAATCTTGTGAACACTCCAACATCTTAAATTTTTTAATAGTGGAGCTTCATGGGATTTAATAGGATTGTAGAGGAAGTCCTAATCTCAATTTCTTATGATACCTATAAGGTCCCATTATCCAGATGGTCACATGAGCAGCCTGTGTACTTAAATTCATCTCTTGACATGTCAGCAGAGCACTAGTCACATGGGCCTCTTTGCAGCTATGCCCACGTGAAATCAGCCCAACTGTCCAAATCCAAAGTATACATTTTTCAAAAGACCATGGTTGGTAGATCATAAAGAAACTGACACAAGGACCTTTTGATTATAATTGTTGTACTGCATAAACAACCACTTTGTTGATCACAAATTACCCTGTAACAATGACTATAGAAATGTGGAGTACATGGGTTTTTTCCTGTTGGTTGAGTCAAAAATGTCTCCTTCACTGAGTGACTGGCAGTGTATGTGGCCAAAACATTGCAGCTCAATTCTTGTAATGAGCATCATTGTAGTTCTTGATTAAATGATTCAAAACACTGAAGTCGATAATTGATCACCAGTCAGTTTTTGCCAGGTAAGGGTTAAGATCTTTTCTTCTGATACACAGGCAAGTGGGAGTATGAGCTGATGCTTGGGTCCAAAGGTGTCATGCAAGTAGGATGGTGTACAATCAACTGCAGATTCTCACAAGAGGTAAGGACTGTGTCAGGTCATAAGGTGTGCCAAGTATGTCATGGGTATGTAACCTTCATCAATATACCCATGTGCTCCACTAATTGTAAATTGATGAGCGGAAATATGTAACTTGGTTGGCTTCCTCAGGTGTAACAGAATCACTATTACATAGGTGTTTCTGAACTACTTTTTATATTTGTAATCGATGCACCAATTTCTTGATGCATTTCTAAATAATGAAGGGGACTAACAGCATAACAGTTTATCACTGATTAAGACACAGAACACCCTTTTCCAATGTTAACATATTCAAGGCCAGTAGAGTCAATGATTTAGTATCCCAAGATTGGCTTCCTTTGGCTCGAAAGTTCAGGGGTCAGTGGCTCTGTGTTGCTGTACAAAGCCATGATTGATGTATTTTCACTGTTGCTTCACAGGAAGGTGTTGGTGATACCCAGGATTCCTATGCATATGATGGCAACAGACTCAGGAAGTGGAACGTTAAAACGCTTAAATATGGAGAGGTAAGGGCAAGTACAAAAATTGTGCACAGAATGTTTGTGAAATGTATGCACGCCACGTGTAGTAAAAGTCACGTACTTTGTGCTCTTTGGGACAAATTACGAATATACCTGTTATTTAAGACCACCCCACTGGTAGCAAGAAATAGTTTATGCCGCAGGTGGTCTTCAAGTACAAATAAAGTTAGAAAGAAATATACTCAAGGGTGTTCAAAGCATGCTCTCACAATTATATGCCTTCATACATGGGAGGTAGTATTTAAAGTAGGTACCAGTGTAGTAAAGACAAATGCTGAAAAAAAACAACACTCTTTACAGATTTTACAAAAACCATGGAGGTTCTGGTCACAAATTTCTGGGTGGATACTGATATGTGGCCCCCCCCCCCCCCCCCCCCCCCCCCCCCCGTGGCTTTACATATTTAAGTACATAAAGGAGTCAATATATTTGGAAATTAACCTGTGAATGAAGACCACCTGCTGTAAATGATTGTTGTCTCTCGCCTCTCCACATACGTGTAGTGTATAGTGCTTTATCTAGTTATGTTCCTGCACTGTCAAGTATACCCAATTGCCATTAGATCCTGCATCTTATAAAATTTACGTTAACAATTGCTGTTTGTAGCAATTGTAGCCTTTGACTTGTATGAATTAAGCACCATTCTATTCAATGAAAAACATCCCTGTAGCATTGCTTAGTCTGTTAAACGCAGCCTGTTTAAGGGAACCGGCTAATTTGAAGTTCTATTTGTATGCAGCCCTGGTTGACTGGAGACATTATCAGCTGTGCAATTGACTGTGATAGAGGGACCGTCACCTTCTGCAGGTACATAGCTTTCTCAATCACAATGAAAATAATCACAAATTCAGCAACTTGCTCGTAAGTGATGAAATTAAGTAAGACCAGGCCTATCATATTTTGCCATTGATGACCCAAGTGTATTAAAGCTTATGCCCCTTAAACTAGCTGGTGGTCAAATGTCTGCTTCTGTGTTTTCAACTGATTTCATCTGTGATGAAAACCAATTTTATTGAGAATTGTAGATGAGACCTGTCAAGATCACATGCCCCAGGTCAATAACTTTCCTTAGCATAGGTTGGGTACTTAACCCGTTTCTGGCCAGATTGTGACTTGAGTCAACAGCTTTCCTTGGCATGGAGTGGGTGCATTATGCCTAACCGGTGCCAAGGAAAGCTGTTGATGTAGGGCATGGCACCATCAATGATCTTGCATACAAATCTCAGCAGAAATGTTTTCTACCAAGGAGAAATTCAAATAAAATGTTGAGGCAGACGACAAAGTACATCCAGGTGCCTTTGTGCTATTTGAGCGGGAAACGCTTGATGCCCAACCCGTGTCAATGAAAGCTGTCAACCTTGTCTTGATTCAAGGAGGAAAGGGTTAATACAGTTTGCATGACCATCCAATTGCTACACTTCACACATTCATATGTGAATGCTTAATATCTACATTTTCAAGCATTGTGAACATCTTTGACGTAATATTGTTTCCATTTTAGAAATGGCCGCTCAATGGGCAAAGCCTTCAGTAACATTCGGCTAGGCTCTGGTATGGCCTACTTTCCAGCAGTTAGTTTGTCATATGCAGAAAACCTCAGAGCAAACTTTGGTGCTACCCCACTCAGGTGAGCTTTTGTAACTGCTGAAAAGTGTGATGTAATCACTGGTAATATACACAATACTAAATCGGTTAACTTGCTTACAAGTAAATCAGGTAAAATAGAGAGCAAAAGTAAATATAGTTTCAACATGTTCCTTGTTATTTTAAATGAAAAACATGTTACATGCAAACATGGTGAAAACTGTGGATCTTATACAGTGCAGTGAACACAAAGTACATAAAGTTGTTTTTGTCTCCCTCATAAAAAACACACGAGCAAACTTGTTCCTAAATTCAAGACAGTTTGTAAACCAAGACCAAATTGATGTGGCCTGATTAAACTACAGTGAAACCTCTCTATACCGAACACCCTTGAGACTTGAAAAAAGTGTTCAGTATAGTGAGGTGTTCGGTATAGGGAGGTTAGATAGAATTGAAAGAATATATTTGGAACCGAGAAATGGTGTTCAGTATAGAGAGGTGTTTGGTATACGGAGGTGTTTGGTTAGAGAGGTTTTACTGTAGTTTCAACACAGGAAACGGTTTTATCTCTTCAGAAGATCGTGTTTAGAGGTTTTTTTGCCATGGAAGTCCATGCAGGTTGAATGTATAGAAGCATTGGTACATTCATGTAGGTATCCTATTGAGGGTTACCGCCCACTGCAGGATGCTCCAGCAGTCGACTTAGTCAAAGCTCAGCTACTGTGTGACTACCTGGAGAGACTACTGCCAGCCTTGGTGGAGGAGGACAGGGTAGGTGCCCCACTCGTTGTAAAGCAGTATTCATTCCCTTGAATATTTCTTCCCCTGGGAACCAATATTTGGCAAAATATGTGTTCCTCTGGGGGGAACAAAGATTCATTCTCACCCATGAATATTCGTCCTGCACAGTATGGGGAACTAATGTTTTGCAAATATTTGTTTCCACCCGCAAACTGATGACTAATTTTGTTTGTGAACACTGATGTACATTGTATTATGTTTACTAGTATTTTTTTAGTTTTATTTATGTTTATTTTAAATTCTTTTTAGCTTATGAAATTTAGCTCAGTGTAGGTGAGCTTAGTTTTTGTTTAGTATAAGTTCAATCTCTTCCATTGGGCTCATATAGTTGAGCTGAGCATAGGCTGATCATGCTAAAAACTGTTTCAGTGAGACACTTTTGACTGAATCGATGGCTTTCCTCGTCGCACTTTGGGCGCAGTGCACCCAAAGGATGATGAGGAAAGCTGTTGATATGGACTATTATATTCTACATAGATAGGCATGCTGGTACTTGAATGAAAGGTCGGTTTACAAAGAATATATATCTGGCACCCTTTTAATATTTTTCAGAGTAGTTCATTTTAAGTAGTTTGACTTTAGTTGCTGTTGGCACTGAAAGAGTTAAATATTCCAACTGGACTATCATATACATAGAATAAACTTAACTGATGATACAAAGTGTATCGTAGGGGAAGAAATATTCAAAAGGGGAACCAATATTCCTGAATATTTGTTCCTAAGGGGAATGAATATTTGTTCCAGGGGGAACCAATATTCGAGGGGAACAAATATTCTCTGACACAAGTACAAATGACTGGAACACATGTATAGCATACTGCGGGTATTAAGTTCATGTACCTTCCAAGTTGTACCAAAGAAGTTGCAAATGAAATGAAGCAAGCAGCTTTGTTCTGAACTCTTTAATTACAACTAAATATTAATAAAGTAATGTTAAGATCTCTGTTCTGCCAAATATTGTTCCATTATGTAACAATGAATCGCAGAAAGTGTTACCCTGATATCATTGTGAGAAGTTACTGGTGATAGTAAAACTGGGCTGTAAGTGACAGATGGCCCTCTCATACCACATGGACCCCTGGAGTGCCAGGTAGGGCAACAGTCACACTTAACTGTTTCAGTGCCAAATTTTGGACTGAGTCAGTAGCTTTTCTCGGCGCGCGTTGTGCACATTGAGCCCAATGACCTGGGACATTCTCTCTGGAACTATAGGCATACTGGTACTTGAATGAAAGGTCTTTTTATGAGGAACACGAATCTGGGATCCTAATGATAAAGCAGACTTGTCTGACTTAAGTAGATTGACTTTAGTTGTGATTGGCACTGAAACAGTTAACTGAATTATATGATGATTCTGTCTGCAAATTTCTCTTGTCCAGGATTCTTATTTGGGTACCAGCATGCCAAGGCCAAGTTATGTGATTCCAGAAAAAATAAATGGGTTAAGTCAGCATCTTTCCTGGGTGCATTGCTCCCAAAGTGTGCCAAGGAAAGCTGTTGACCAAGTCTAGAAATTAGCACTTTAAGGATTAATACATTTCAAGAAAATTAAACCTGGATTGAAATGTGAAGAAATGTATTTCATTATGACAGACATGTTTGGACTCCAAGCTAGCAGCAGCAGCAGCAAGCAAGGAAGAGGGACTGGGGCTGACTGGAGAGAGGAGATCAAGGAAAACCACTCTCATGCTACTGGCTGCGCATCTGTTTGACAAACTGGCACCTTTTCTGGTAGGACCTTAGTCATCGTAGAATCCTAGATTTTACTGTAATACAGCCGGCCATACAGCCAGCCTTGTTATAAATGGTAGTGGGACTTGGCACGTGTCTTTTGCAGATGAAATGAGGGGCGGAAAATATATATATATAAGTTGTTGTGCAGTACGTGTATTTTAAATGAGTTTATCTTGTAGAGTGACATCCATGTGACTGAAAAATATGTGAGTAGATCAGTTTAAATGAATTACATGTATATTAATTCTGAAGTGCAACCCGAAATATCCATGGCACTATACAGGCTTTATTTGTATTTTTTGGCTCTTTTTTGTTCTGTATTGATAATTGACAGTATATGCTTTTATTGTTCACAATGAACTACTGATTTGTATCCATGCCATGTCCATGTTAATCTGTTTGGAAATTTTAATACTGTCAAGAAATTGTTATTCTAGAGTTGCTCAATATAAGCCTATCTGAAGAGGTGTTTACTGCACATTTGTGGTTCAGTTGAAATATAAGAACGCTTCTTTTGCAGAAAATTGCCTACATTGTGGAAGCATGTTTGTTCCGTTTTCTGCTGAAGTTCTGTGATCCTCATACCAGGCTGTCTGAACAGCCCTTTGTCAGCAAAACCATGGATCTCATTTGGGGTCTTCTTCAGGTGTGGATGAAGTTTGTATTTGAAAAAGCAAAACTCACATTGTTTAACCATGTAGACTAGCCTAGTTATGAAACTAAAAAAAAATAAAACTCACAGCATTGAACCATGTGTACTGGCCCAGTTATTAAACTCGCGGGACTTTAATTTATCCCTTGATCATTAGGTAAACTCATTCAACATTTTGAGCCCTGTTTAGCAAGGATAAAACCCAGACATCTTGTGAGTTTGTTCAGTATTAATCCTGTTTTGTGTTGAGAGAGGCTACATTCCCTGACCACAATTGTATACAATTTCAGGTGACGAAGTGAGAAAGTAAAGTCCCCTTACACAGCACTGGGATTGCAAGCTCATGCTGAATGTATGTTTGGAGAGCCAGAAATAAAAACTTTTTGGATAAACAGGTTATCAGTTCCCCACCAGGTGGGGTGGGGAGGCTATAGGTTTTCACTGTCTCTGTCTACCCTTCCATCCTTCCCTCCATAAATGCTTGTCCAGGTCATATTTTCTATACCCTAATATGTGCAGATACCAAATTTGATGTGTGGCTACTTCTTGGGATAAGGATATGTCACAGTTTAAAATTAGGCCAGCTCGACTTTTACCCTTGACCTTTGACCCTACATAGAAAATGGATGTGTGGGCCATATTTCTGAAGCTGTAATATTTACAGATATCAAACTTGAAATGTGGATACTTCTTCGAATAGGGGTGTGTCATGTACCAATACATACCACCTTGACCTTTGATCTGCACAAAGAAAATGCTTGTGCAGGCCATGTTACCTATACTGTATGAAGTAGAGATACCAAACTTGTGTGGATACTTCTTGGGATAATAGAATGTCACATACTGAAAGGGTGCTCCATATAGCAGGCGCCACTGTGCCAGTGACTTTCGGTGAGAGCCACATTTATCGGATGTATTCAACTATCTGACACACTTAACACGGAACAGATGGTGACATTAAAAGGAGGTTTCACTGCACATGTACAGGTATTTAATAAAAAAACTCACCTGGGCATTGTACTTATAAACTTTTTTTAACTCTTCTGGTTCATCCTTAAACCAAACAGCTAAAAACCTTGACTGCATTTTGGTCACATCGGTCTGTCATTTTGTTGTAGGACTTTGAGTTACAGCCGTGTTTAGAGAACCTGGTGGTCACTCTTCTAACGTCTTACAGATTTGCACCGGTCACCCCAGAATTTGACTACCAGGTGAGTTCTCACAATAACTGTCACATTCCACATTGTTGCTAACTCAACTGTCAGACACACCTGCTTTTCATTCAGTTAGTGTATGGAATGCATAAAATTATTCTGCAGACTACTTTGACCATTAGCCAATTAGCCAAGTGATCATGTTTCTTGAATGTAGGTGAAGAAATTTGTAAATGGCTAAAATATTTTTAAACAAATTATAAAAGGATCACAACAGAATTGTTGTTAATAGGAAAGGTCAGAATTAGCTCTAAGGTGCGTATTTGCTTCCAATACACAACAAAATACACAAACATTTGGAGGGCTAGAGCTGTGTTTTCCCATTAGTTTGTATGTTAAAGCAACTTTAAATAAACTAGTCACTTGTTTAGCTGTGGATGTATGATTTTTGTGAGGTATTTAGTTATGTATCTAGATTTACTGTCTGAAATTTGTTGTTACTATGTACAGTAGTTTTCAAGTTATTAAGTTGCAAATTACAATGTTAAGTAATGGGAATACACAACCCTAGCCCTCCACTGACTGCAGTGCCCTCTTTCAGGCAGTTCTTGAACCTTCTGTTCTTGCCCTTGTCTATTATGCCTATATTTCCAATTTTGACTGAAGAGTGTTGAAGTCCAGATCTGTTACAACTCCATTAGCATCTGAATATTTCAAATTTTGGAGATTAATAGTGCATGCTATGCATCTTGTAGCCCACTTAACCCTTTCCCCCTGGCACAACTGGCCAGAGTAAAATGTCGTCTGCTTTCATAATTTTTAATTGATTTTCATCATTAATGAAAAAAATTTTGGATGTAAATATAGATGAAACCTATCATAATAACATACCCCAGGTGAACAGCTTTCCTTGCTGCAGGTTGGTAGTCAACCTGCCCCAAAGAAAGCTGTTGACTTAGACTTTATGCAAAGGGTTAATGATTGACACATGTAGTAAAGATGGAGACAGTTCACCTTTATCCTTTCATGTTGATTCCTTCTCAATCATTGCTGTTGAGTTTGTAATTTGGACAGATTGATATTTTCTGTCTGTTCCATCCATGTGAAACGGCACATGTAACCTTGCTCCTCAAACCAGTCAAAACCGCCTGGTGGTCAAATGTCGTCTACTTCGATGTTTTTGACTAATTTCAACAGTAATGAAAAGCAATTTGAATGGGGATTGGAGATGAGATTTCACAGGATAACATACCTTAGATAAACAGCCAAGTCATGCCAAGGAAAGCTGTTGACTCTGTCTTTCTACAAGGGGAACAAGGATTAAAGACGTGCTACAGACAGAATCATGATGATGGAATATGTTGTAAATTAAAATTATTGAGTCAGAACTCTTGATTGAACATTTAACTTCTTTTGTAAATTTTCAAATACAGGTTTTGGAAGAATTTTCATTGTCACTCAATGTTATCATTGAAGCTGATGCTCTTGAAACAGCTGTTGCAGATAACATCTTATATTACGTGTGGAAGACAACAAAGTGTGTGAGACTTTCTACGTGATTTGCCTTATTCTGTGTTGTTTTTTTTAATACTTACAGAGAATGTATCTGACTCTCACCCTGGCTATTCTCAGACATGAGGACACAAGGAAGTATCTTCTGAAGAATGTTTTATATCCTTTTGTCACATTTTACATTTCGCAACAACATTGTGATAATTTTATCCCCAATTAGAATTTATTAGAATTTATGTATGAGAAAACTAGGCTAGGATCCAGCAGAAATTTAAGTGAAATTGGAGAAAAAGTGTGCTGGTTTTTCCTTCAGAGTAACTCTTGTGGGACTGAACCTAACAGACAGGAGCTTCTGTTTAATATATGTATGTACTATGGTGTAAATGGTGGATGCTATTAGCATACTGTAAATTGCTTTGATTTTGCTGAATTTTTATTTTAGCGTCTTTTTTTGCTGATGACCCAAAACCATGAAAATAAAAGCACAGTGAAATAGTATTTTAACATTGTTTGAATAGAAATTACATCCAAAATAGTGATATTAAAACTACAGTGAAATGTCAAAAAAAAGAGAACAAAAATTGAAAAACACAAAAATAAAGCAATTTACAGTCCTTAGGTTGATGAGGGCCTGTCATGTCCACTGTCTTTGAAGTAACACGTATATATAAGTTACACAATCTCCAGTGTGATGCCCCATGACGCAAGGGCATTGTTGTCTGTCACTCGGTAGTCACAGTGGTAAGACAAACTGCTTTATGTACATGCACAGAAAAGGATATTATTTAGAATCTTTGGGAGACCACCTGCTTTGTAAGACCACATTCATTAGATCCTTAGTGTCATCTTTACCATGTTATTTGACTTCTATTGGGAGACCACATGTGTTGTGTGACCTCTTTTGGACCTACCCAATGGGCGGTCTGTCAATTTGGGTATGCTACTGTGGAATCCTACTAAGGCGACAAGAACTTAAAAAGAATCTGCAAGAGCTGAGATGGAAACTGCAAGCGCTGTTAGGGAATTGTACCACATATGAATCTGTGCCCCTGACCAAGAACATTCTCAGTGTAAACTGACTTGAAGATGAAACTGTCAGCTTCCATGGTATGGGACAGTTAGTTTGTACATGTCTGATCTCCCTTCCACTACTGACTTGAGAGTGTCGATGATGATGATGATGATGATGATGATGATGATGATGGTGGTGGTGGTGGTGGTGGTGGTGGTGGTGGTGGTGAATATGTACTAAGTAGATACTGATTTCAGTTGTTGATGTCAATACAGGGAGGATAACCAAGAAAGTGTGTGTAACTTTGCTTATTTTGATGAAGCATTTCTTGTTTTTCTGCATATAAATGACTAATGTATCAGATCACACATTCAAAACTGGATGGCTTTGAAAAAATGATAGCATGGTTGCCGTCAACAATGAAGATTAATTTATCAATCAAAATAGGATGTTTTATGACAATTCTCGGAAACTAGACATTGAACATGCTCATTATGCAATAAGTATAGTACCATTCACTCCAATATATAGTAGCAATGGACTTTCGATCAGGCAACCTCTACTGACTGGCAAACACACAGGAAGCTATATGCCTCATCCTTGGATTGGACAACTTACGTGTATTTTCATTTTTGTCTTTACGGCCCTTTATTTTTGCGTTTCTCTTGATTACAACATGAAATGCTGGAGCGTCACATGGGGGGGGGGGGTACATCCCCAAATGTTTGGTTGGTGTATGTGGCTCGTCCTTTAAAAATACCCACTTATTCACAAAAATGAGGCAAGTCACTTAACTTCTGTGTACACATGATTTTGTCTCAGAGAATACCATAAATTTGTATGGTGTTATAGGAGGCTTTGGTCAGTGGTTTCTGCATTGGCTTACAAGTCATGTCCTAACTGACTTTGAAGCACATGTAACAGATAGCCACAAAATGCAGAAACTGAAAAAATTGAAAAAAAATACAAAATTTGACTTGTGAGTTTAGACCAGGGAATTTGATGCTAAAACAAAAGTTTTTTTTGTGAGGAATTTAGATTGTGATTGCCATGAAAATCTCAAGAATGATGATTTAAAAGTGCATGCATTATCGTGATGATTCCAGCAAAAAACGTGACTTGTATGGAAAGCATTAAACCATATCAGTGTAATGAAACTGAAATGATAGGAACAGGAAACTAATGAAGATGGGCCTCGTAAAGAGATAGCCATCAGTGTGTAGCCCTGCAAACAGGTTTCACTGTTACAGGTGTTAAATAGACTGTCAACACAACAATTTACAGGAAGCCTTTAGTAGGTGGCTCGTTATCCTGCAAGGTCACTGCCTATTATTGACACTTTCAACAATCTTCGTAGCATGACTGACTGCTTTCATTTGGGGCAGGTGATACATTTACACCATAATGTGTCCATTTCATGCAATTTTTATGTCAGATTTGGCAGACATTTAAACCTGCTGCAGGATGGGGTTATCTTTTTTTTAATTAATTAATTTTTCATTTATTTTTTAATTTGTTTTTGTCATTCTGGTTTTCTGGGTTTTTTTTTTTTTCATTTTATTGTTAACAAAATGTGTTTAAGTGCCATCTACTGACCACAGGAGGAACTACCCTCAGAACCACCACAGCAAATATTGTGGTTTTTTCAATCCACTTGTAAATAAAATAAATTCTGTGACCAGATCTAGCAAACATTCAATTTGTTATGGACTCTGTCTGCATGCATTCAATTCTGTTTGGTCAGATATACAGCTTACTTCATATCATATTTTAAAATCTGTGTAGTATGTATGTACGTACGTACATGATTTGTATGCATGTACATACGTACGTACATATGTATGTATGTGTGTGTGTATGTATGTATGTGTGTATGTATGTATGTATGTATGTATGTATGTATGTATGTATGTATGTATGTATGCATGCATGCATGTATGTAATATGTATGTAAGTATGTATGTATGTATGTATGTATGTATGTATGTATGCATGTATGTATGTATGTATGTACATTGTATGAACAGTGGAGTCACTTCATTTATCTTTGGTCAAAGGTAATCTGCTGTATACTGGCCCATTTTGGTTCAGGTTGTAACAGCTTAAGACAAATCACGCCAACAAAATTATCCAGGCCTTGCCTGGTTATGGGATGCTCTACTTGGAGATCCACATCTTATTCCATTATGAATGGGTCAATTGCCTGTTCACTGTACTTTGTTCTACATCTCTTTTCACTATAGATTGATAATCAAATCATAACGACTATAATTTTACAACTTACGGTACTTAAAGTTAAATCTGTTAATTATGGGTGTCAAAAGTACCCTCCCCATATGTGAAGCAAGACAACACCTCCATGGTCGTTATCCTTAACTTTTTGAGCACATTTGACAAGGTGAAGTTTGCTATATTTATGCATGTGAAGCCCCCAGATGACATGGGTCTGGCTGACATTATACCGAACGTCTGGTGGGGATTTGCCAAACAGGTGAGCATAATCAATAATCCTGATATGATGTCGTAAAATTTCTTGTTCTCTTGGGAAAACATGGATAAAAACATGCCAGTATTTATTAATGCCAATTAACTTTTTTTAGGAGAAATGAATATGTTGTATCACACAAAATTACATTCTGTGCTCTAGCAGAAAACTTCCAGATTGTTTTTGTGGATGGGTGGGTAGCAGTTATACATTTAATTGTTTAGATACTAAATTTTGAGAGGTATTACTGCACTAACCCTGAGTTTGATTGAATTTTTTGCCTGGTAAAAGTTCCAGGTCAAATGTTTCGAAATGAAACCATATAGGAAAAAAAAGGAGATATTTATGTGTCAGGAAAATGAATGATCAAACTGTAAATGTACACACTCTTACTGGACAGGAGGAAAGTTCAAGTGATGAGGACAAGGCAGACCTGCAGAGAAAAGAACAGTACCTCGGTGCATGCAAGCAACTGGGCAGTAAGGTGACAGGTAGGAGTGCGCTTGGCCAGTCATGGGTAACTCTGGTCACAACATACAGAAATTAAGGGCGGAGCAGGAGATGCACATCTATATAATTTCCACATTCGAAAAGTGCATCCATTTAATAGCCGGGATGGAAGAATAGTCATATTTGTAAAGAATTTTTTAGAAATATAGATTTATATTTATTATTTTTATTTTCTGCAGAATACACGATACAGTATGTTCATAAGAGACTGAAACATTACAGTGAATATACCACCATGGTAGAGTAACATGTAACTGTGATGGACACTATTATAAAGAGATCTAGTTTTGATTACTGCCACCAGCTGTCTTTTTTTATCGTATGTTCACCAGATAAACTTTTCACTTTGTATTCCAATTTTGTCATCAGCCAAAACATTTTTCCTATTGAAAAAAAAAATTGTGATACATTTGCATGTTTTTTCTTAGCTCTGCTGACCATATGTCACAGAGCTCATGTAGTCACTCCTGTCTATCCGTCCGTCGGTCATTCCATCTGTCCTTTAACTTTTGGTTGTGAACATGATACAGTCCACAGTTTTTAAGATAGCCCCATGTAACTTTCAGGACTTATCAAGTGTATAGAAATCTAGGTCGAGTTTGATATTGGTGGTACGACCTACAGCATTATTTAATATATGGGTCAAAATGTGAAATTCTTGTGACCACTCTCGCATCCTTAATGTTTGATTGATCTTCATGAAGTAAGGGGGATTGTAGAGGAGGTCAAAATCTCAATTGCTTATGATACCAGTGGCGCCACTTATAAGTGGAGGGAAATTATGAGCCAAAATGTGCTGAAAGATATAAAGTTCCACATCTTAAAATTATTGAATTAGACATTCCAAATTCATGGGACATTTGGATCATGTCCAATGCGAATAATATATAATATAGGTGACCTTGACCTATTTTTGTTAGGTCACCATACCTGTAAATTTGGAGCAGGTGAATTTGTAATAGCTGGGTGTAGCTTGCACATTGTACTCATAACTGTACTTGGTAACCTACTTTTTGAATCACCATGGACAAATGATTGTGTGACCTTGACCTATTTTTTCAGGTCATGAAGTACTTTAAAAAAATAAACTTAATTCAATATCTTGAGAAAGAATCAGGTGATTGATACCAAATGTACCACAAATGTGTATTATGTGGACGTTTCATATTGCATAATGTGAATGACCTTGAAAAATTTCTGGAGGTCATGGAGGAAATGCTTTTCTGAAAATGATTATTTGGTAATGGTCATCAGATTCTATGTCAGCAGAACATTAGGCACATGGGCCTTTTGCTTTTTACATCAATTACCACAGAACAAAATTTTTAAACGAATTACAAAATTTGTATCCTTTTGCACTTTTGATTATACACAAAGCAAGATGGACAACATGATTTCTCAACTTTTGTTTCTTGTTTCAGTTTTAGAAGAAATCCAGGTGGAAATTCTTAAGGTGTTGCTCACAAACAAGGATCGAGTGAAGGTCAGTAAAACCAAATCAACTCTTTCTCCATTTGAGCAGCAAAGACCAACTGGTTGTCAAATGTTATCTACTTCAATGTGTATTTTATTGATTTCATCATTAATGAAAAACAACATGGAATAAAAATTGTAGTGTAATAGGTAAATCAAATCAGCATGCCATGAGGAAACAGCTTTCCGTGGTTCAGCTTGGTTACTTTGCACCCAACCCACACCAAAGAAAGCTGTTGACTCGTCTTAATCCAACAGGGAAGGGCTTAACTCTTTCAGTGCCATCTGTGACTAAAGTCAAACTACTTGAAATAAACTGCTCTGAATTATAATAAGGGTGCTAGATTCATGTCCCTTGTAAAAAGACCTTGCATTCAGGTACCATGTCTGAAGTTACATAAAAAGTAATAGACTCCAGGTCAACAGCTTTCCATGGCATGCATTATGCCCAAAGTGAACCAAGGACAGCTGTTGACTCTGTCCAAAATGGGCCACTGAAAGAGTTAAAATCCTGATTTTGTCCATGCGCTGTCTGTAATAGGACTGAAATATTGCATACATTGTATAGGCAAAAATGTTTCAGTGCAAAATTGACATCTACAAGGTACATGTGTGCTGGTGGTGCGACGATCTTCAGCATAAGATACAAAATGTTTCCTTGATTTTACCCTTTGAAAGAGGTGAAATGATACAGATGCATATACCAAGTACCAGACACAGCTTTTGAAGCATTTCAGATACATTCATGCAAATAATTGATGTCAATGTGGTTTTAAAAATGTTTTATTTTATTTTCTCCTCTTTTAATCTTGTTGTAATGAATAAAATAAGGACTTGCTAGTAGAATGTACTATGTAAGTATAGACTGACGCATCAAGATATAATCCTGTTATGAAGCGATAGAGTCATTAAACCCAATTTGGGGGTCTTGTTATAAGGAGATAAAAAGCAATTATGAGATTTTATCTCATAGTGTGATAGAACATTGTTGTACTGAGATTGTGTTTAATTACAACCAGATAAAAAATAGAAATAATGACTTTTTATCTCATGATAGTAAGATAAAAAGTAATTACCGTCACATTTTGTATCATTATGCTCAGGGGAAAGTGGCTATCATGACATAAAAGGTCTTTGTAAACCTATAAAAACTGGAATTAATGGGGTTTATGTCATACTATAACAAGATTAAAATCTTTATTTCTATTTTTTATCCCCCCCCCCAACACCAAAAACTGTAGGTACATGTACTCCATGAAATATGAAATTGCAAGGAAAAAACACATTATGCACCAAATTGTATGCAACAGAGCCATTTGGCCGGAGCATCATCGTTAAATAATCTTATTTGCTTAACAGTCATATCACAAATGTATGATTCGTGAGCTCATCCACCATATTAATAAACTAAAATTTGTAGCACATGAATCTATACCAAATTTATTTACAGTGGTCTGCAAAGTTTTGAACACTGTCTTTGGGCAGCCAGTTAAGCTCCCACCCACCCACCCACACACACCCCCATTTCAGCCAGGGATGTAAATTGGTGTTTGCAAACAATTACCCAAGTTGGTTGTGACATCATTTTAACTTGTCCACTCATCAACATCACAGAGGAGATTTGAGTTATGTAAAGGAATGGCACATGTGCCTGACATACCTTAGCAACAAAGTGTAACCTTTAACTTTATAAAGCCTGTGTAGCTTTTATGGAACTCGGCAGTGGATGAGAGCTGTTTTGCTCAAAAAACAGTCCGACTTTACACCTAGGACAGTCTTCACTGTGACTCTTGACAGACTGAACCTTATTATAACGTGATAAAAGCAGAGATTTGGGTGACACCACTGAGGTTCTTTATTATTTACATGGATCGATAAAACACTTAAAAAATAATAAATATTGTTATATCATCCAAACTGATTCACAATTTAATTGCTAAGATCCTTGAAAAATGTATCCCAATTACAACATGAACCTCATCATGATCAGAAGCAACATTTGTTGTTTGTGTGTGTGTTATGGAATTGTAGTAAGATTGCTTACTTTATCTTGTTTCAGGGTGTGTCATCTAGATTCTTGTTTCTACAAAAATTCAGGGAGTTCCTCAAAGAAAATTCAGGCATGACTAGAACAAGAGTAAGTATCGCATAAAGTTCTCTTACACATGGGGGGGGGGGTTACAGAGGAAGGGAGAAGGCATTATTTGATGGTTGTGCATATTTTTGTTTTAATGACATGATTGCTCTGTATCAGGGATATAACTGTTAATTGCACAAGGAAAAAAAAATAAAAACAAAATGTTTTGATCGCTGAAACCTATTTTGCCCTGTGGAGGACTGCGTATATTCTGATTGATGGCTTGTAACGGAAAGTCAATGTGGAAGGTCTCTGTTGTTTGGAAGAAATAATTACACCGTGTTCAGCAGCGATCCGATACAAATAATGTCATTCAAAAGTGAAGAATTTTTCAAGTAAAGCAGAAGGTGCTTGCAGAATTTAGAAAAAAGCACATGCAGACCATTACAGTAAGTCTGGTTAGCCAATATTTCTTCCAAAGTAAACCTTTTATCCCACCAAGGAACTGCCCTCCATGATCGCATTGAAAAGGACTTCTGTCGGTTTTGTGATGTTTTTATCATCATTATGTTGAAAAATGTTTGTTGTTATGTGGAACATCCAGCAGAGGGTGCCACATTTCTCTGATCAATTTCCGGGCATTTAATTTGCTGTAGAGTACAATGGCAGCATTATGTAGGGCATTCAGAGGAGAAGGTCGCCTGTCAGACCATTTTTCGTGTTTGCTGTAAACTACACTGAGAGTGTCATGTACAACTTTTGAGCGACTTTTCTCAAAACTTATTTCCCCATGTTTTTTTAAATACATCTTGTAGAAAACACTGGCATTTTTATGTCGAACATTCAGTAGAGTCACTTCTGAAGATCCACTTCCAGTGTGTCATTTGTTGTAGAATACACAGACAGTGATGCAGAACGTTTAGGAGATTGTACGCCACTTTTTTTACGACCTACATGTATTTCCTGTGTTACTTGCTTTAGAGTACACTGACAGTGCAGTGTCCCCTACCAGTGTCCTTGTGTTTCTTGCATCGTCTCATCCAAGCTCTACGCTACTATTGGGACGAACATGCAACACTCCATCCCAACAAAGCTGTGCCCAGCTCAGGTAGGAACTGCTGCAGTTTTCTTAATTTCAACAGAAAGAAAAAAAAAATTTCCTCAACAGAAATTAGGTTCAAAGGAAACATGGTTTATTTATTTTGATTGAAAATCAAAATGAGCTTGCTGATTCCAATGTGACACACATGTACCCAGTATTTCTGATAGAAGATAGCGATGTGCTGTGGACTAGTTACACTCACACATGCATTCTTGATGTGAGAAGAATAACTGTATCCAAAAATCACATTTCACTGCTGTTAGCCTATTACTAGTATCCAAGAATTACTTTTCACTGCCATTAGCACTTTACTAGTATCCAAGAATTACTTTTCACTGCTCTTAGCACATTACTAGTATCCAAGAATTACAATTCACTGCTGTTAGCACATTACTAGTATCCAAGAACTATTTTTCACTGCTATTAGCACATTACTAGTATCCAAGAATTACTTTTCACTGCTATTACTAGCACAATGAGAAAACATGTGTATGAGATGCACATTAGTTTGAGGTATTTTCACCTGGAAATAAACTATATTTGAAGGTTTTAGCTGAGGTGGCAGTTCATCCGTTTGTCTGATTTCAGATGCTTATGTACCCCTCAAGAAGTTTGTAGATGATACCATTGACTACTTTGAAACTCAGCGAGTTGGTGGTCTTCTATCACATCTGAAAAAAACTTACAAAGGTATGTACACTACATGTATTTGAAAGCATGTAACTTGGAACAAATAGCCAGAATCCTGAGGGTGATAAATATGTGGACTGTAAGCTCAGCTGACTGACAAGTCAGCTGAGCTTATCTCGTGACCTGTCATCCATCAGTTCACAGTTTGACATTTTCAACTCGTCGAAAGCCATTGGCCAGATCCTCTGCAAAGTTGATGGGATCAACCAGAGGTACACTAGTGCCAAGTTAATGTCCAGGTCACACTCCATACCTTTCGTTAAATATTTTTTTGCCATAATCTTTGCAAAAATGTTCTCCAAAAGCACTTGCCCAATTGTTTCGAAATAGCACAGGACACTTCTAGATATTCCTAGACCTTTGTCAACAGGTAGTCCTTTTTTTTGAAGCTCAGTGCAGCCAATTCTCACAGCTGTGTTGCTAGAATAAATATCAGTGAGTGAAAGCACACTTTTTAAAATGTTTGGTGATCCTCTGTTTTATTGCAATATCTATTAATTTACTCTCCATGACATGATTTTAAAATGCGGAAAGTGGCCGTGAATCAAAAGTTACTCTGCCACGTATGTGAATTTTGTTTTTTGACCACAGAATGGTAGGGTCTCATACCAGCTACCTTCAGCACCAACTACCTGGGCAGAAATGGGAAACACAAATATCCACTGCATGTCAATTTGTGCATTTTTCACTGATCATGGTTACAGAATATTTGACCGATGTACAAAATAGATATGGTTTTGAAAATATAGTGGCTTTCACCAAAACAATCAAAGCATTAGACACTTAGATGGCCAAGAGGAAACGTGCATTGCTTAACACCACTGTATTGCAACTCACCTACCCAAGGGTGGCACAGCCAAAGCTAATTTGCACTGAAATCATGAAATTTTGATCAGCAGTTTTGTGAAAACAAGTGAACTTATTTTCAGTAAATATTAAAATACTGTGGACCTTTAAGTAGTCTTGGGGGGGGGGGGGCTTCAGTTTTTGGCATTTTGTAATATATTGTTTATTTGTGTGGTTTGGTGGCCCATAAGAATGAAGAACTGATTGTCTTCATGAGAGTCATGCACAATACTCATTTAAAGGTTACTGACTATTTGTAAAAAAGTGGAGATGCTGAACCCGGGCTATGAGGCTTCATCCTACAAATTTTCAACCTTAAAACTCATCTGAAAAATGGACAAATTGAACCCTTCCACGAAAGGCTGGTTTTCAATACAACAATGCCCTGTTTACCCATTTTCAATGCATGTTAACTCTACAGGTCGACCAAC
Source organism: Hermodice carunculata (assembly GCA_964020975.1). Lineage (NCBI taxonomy): Eukaryota > Metazoa > Annelida > Polychaeta > Eunicida > Amphinomidae > Hermodice > Hermodice carunculata. Next base: position 30,422,917 of record OZ026622.1, on the reverse strand, counting down.
AATATATATGCAATATTATGAGTCAAAAAGTTAAAATCAAGGGTGTGGAATGGCTTGAAGAGAGTGCTCCTTGAAGCACTTGGCTTTGCCCATGTCACCTTAATATGATCTAATAATGTACAAGGGGATCAGATAAAATTCATGGAGGGTACCCTCCCCCGGTCTGTCGGTTCACACTTCGGTCACTCTACTTGAATTTTTTTTCACCTGACCCAAGGATGTGCCATCACAAAATAGGTCAAAATTCGTATTCATATTCCGTCAAATACGTGCATCGCACTGGCTGCTCATGCAGTGTATATTCATGTTTAAATTAGCTGTAAACCTACACAGTGCATGTCTTTATAGGTCAACTTTGATCTCATGCCCCACCAGCCTGTGATATTCTATTCGGGTAGATTTATTTGAAGTGAAGATTATATATTCAAAGCCTCAAAAAAAACCCAAAAAAACCAGTGTTCTGTCAGCCAATATGTTAGGCTTATGTCAGTAGTTTTTTTGCCACTGCTTCCTTTGTGGCAACTGCAACAAAAGTTGCTCAGAAATATTGAAATCATCAGACCCTATTCACTATGGGCTAGAGAGTTTTAAAATGTATGTTAAATCCTGTGTATCCATTGTACATAAAATGAGATGTTTTAATATGTGCAAGGTGGAATAACAATTCTTCTTCATTATGCCAGCTGAACTACAAGAGCTTGGTGTATCCTCTAGAGATGCGTCCGGCCACTCGGATGAGGAGACAGGCTCACCCCCATCACAACCATCAGCTGCAGCAGACATGCTTGGTAATATCTTGAGCAACTATAATTACTGTCATCTGTGAAAGATTATATGCACATTTTTAAGCCTAAAACTAACCCAAAGACCTGGTCCAATGTTTGGCACTTTGGAGGCTTTCGATATCCCAGTGAATGTCGTGCTTTAAATGTCCACAATGCTGGTTGAATATTTTGTGAATTGAAAATACGAGCAAAGGTATGGCTTCACTTTCGTGGCGTTCAACCGGTTTCGCCAGTAGTGTGGCTCATCAGGAACTGAAGATTTCAACGGCTGCAGCGTGGTACCGTTAATCACGTAACGTAATGTTCGTTCGTTACGTGATAATACCGTACGTTGACAACAATAGACGTTGCTAACCAAGAAATAGGCTCAACGTCTTGGATGAGCTTGGTGTTTGCTCAGGCTATTTATAGACACACCTCCTTTGTCCAGTGACAAGGTGTGAACACAAACATGCAAGTTACATATTGTTTACGGGTGCATGTGACTCCCAAGTTCCTTTATGGGAGCGGGCATCCATAATCATGTCATAGCTTGTCCTAGTGACCAACCTCTGTCCAATTTATCGAGAAATAGAACTGGGGCTGGGGAAGGGTATTACTCAAATATATAATGAGACATACAATAAAAAATGTTTTTATTTTCTTAATGATTGTAGATATTATTGGGGTATAACTGGAGTGACCATAAAAAAAGGGTTAGCAGCTGTGAAAAAGGGGGGCAATTTAGTTTCTCCCCATATATACATCCTGAATTACTTAGTGACAAGAAAATAAGCATAGACAGTATACAAATTTAGCATAATACGAAGCAAGTATGCTTATTTTCCCATCATATTGAGACCAAATGGTTCCATGGTACAAAGCTGATGAATGCAGAAAAATTCTCTCTTTAATCTCAGTGTTTCTGTCTTTTTGAGTTTGGGGGGGGTGTTCGAATGTGTTCTAAGATCTGAATCTTGAGGTTCAGACCATTGTGGTCTGCTCTGGCAAAATGTCTGCCTAGAGGCTGTAATACATCTTTTTTATTTATGTAATAAAAATGCTCCCGCATCCTGTCCATTAGTGTACGCGACCCACATATTGCTTGTTGCAAGTACCGCAGGTCAGAAGATAGATCAGGTTGTTATGTTTGCTGGAGCCACCTTGTGGTGTGCTGTATGAACTTCCAGTGTGTGAGCCTTTTGACTGTACCCGACACATCTAACCTTGGGCAATACCTGCATGTGCTCGAATGGCACGGATTTCGTTCCGTGGGGTTTCCCACATTAGATGTTTGCTCAACTGTGGAATATTTTGTCCGTGACTTCACCAATATGTCTTTTAGGTTGGTTGCTCTTCTATATCCTACCATTACCTCTTTGTCCCCCAAGACATTGCCATATCTAGAGGCCTGTATGGTGCCCCAATTGTCCTGTATAATCCTTCTCAGGGGTGGTGATGTTGGGTGATATGTGGTGATCAGGAACAGTTTGTCCTGACCTGTGTCACGTGTATTCTGTGTGTTCCTATACTGTAGAAGAGTGTGCCTATCTAGGGCTTTTACTTTCTCCTAGGTATCACTCAGGAGCTTAGTTGGGTAGCCCCTCAGTGTGTAGTAATGCATAACCTGTGTTGCATATTTTTCAAAATCTTGTTGGTGGGTGCAAATCCGGTTGAATATTTTGCTTGTGTATAACCCATATCATTGTTTGATAGAAGTACTGTGTATTTTAGGTGTACTTCTCATGCACCTGCTGCATTTAATAAGATTATTGATGAGATGGAAACTGTTGTGTGTCTATACAATCATTAACTATGGTACATGTACATGTACATGTACATGTATACCTTTAAGCATTTTGCCAAAAGTAAGAAATATCTGACAAAGATTTTGAAATGTTTTTCTTGGCCTGGAGTGAAATTACTGGTGGGGATAACATTTGCTGGTTGAAGTTGAGATAATGTGCTATGTTCTTGTCAGGTGACTTTTTTATGATGGTCCCCACCTATCAGGAGGTGGAACATATTATGGTGATGGGTTTTTTCTGTGTATGCAATATGTCTGCATGCCTCTTTCCATCAAACCGTCATTATTGGGCTGTAGCTTTTTGTCCCTTGACTGTTTCATGAAAATTCACACCTGTGTGTCAGGACCCAGCGGTGTGTCACATAAAATTAGGTCATTTGGCGAACTATCTCGATCACACTTTAATTATATATTTTATTTTATTTTATTTTTCCAATTTGATGATTAACATCGTCGATGCTTATGTTTCAGGTACTTTCTTTAACAAGATCTCGTTAAGTGGTGCTTTAGGTAGCCCCAAGAAGGATAATACAGAAGCACAGGACAGCACTGAAGATGCATCGGCAAACTCATTGGTTGAAATTTTAGATGGCATCGTGATGTTGTACAATATGGCAGGCCATAAGCAACTAGGAAAGGTGTGTATTGTAACAAGTCTTTCCCAGACTGAGTAACTTTACGGCAGATAAAAAGAAAAAAAATTTGATAATGATGTCCATTGACACAAATTTATCACACGCTCCGTATGCTGGATTGGCAGTCCAGAGTGACCCAGATGGACAGAATGCTTATTGAATTGCACGGAATCCAGTGCAGAACTCAATTTCATGTCACTTGAATGGAATTTTGTAGATTGGAATGTTCCAGACAGTTCAATCAAGCATGAGTGCTGTATTTAGTTTTGACACCATCAATGAGTATTACTGTATATAAGTGGAAATATTCCCAAGTGGAAAATTTCCCCTCTTTGTTGAGAATGAAAATTTTGTAGTTCGTATTTACCTGATTCATAATCTGAAAACAGGTTGCTCCTTGCTCGCTATGTATAACTAGCAGTCGCTGTCAAAAAATTCATGATTTTTATTTTCCCAAATGGTGCTATTCAGGAGAATTGTGGAAATTGGAATGTTTGCACTTGCACAGTAGATGTGACTGTATTTTGATTTTTACTGTATAAACTTTTGGGTGGTTTAAAGTTTTGATTCTTTTTCCCCGAAAATCACCTCAGCCAGAATTGATGGTGGTGAAATGTGGATTGTCCCTCACAGAGGTGTTTATTTCTTCCAGATGTGCACACTGAGAGATAATTTAAAAGAATTTGTGAGTGCCTTAGAAGACACAGAGAAGAAATTGAAAGCATGTCCTGCTGAGGTAAGCTTCGCATCTTGTCCCGCCTATTAACATCAGAGTTTGACCGCAAAGTTGAACCTTGAGGGTCATAATACCTATGTATCTGAATGTAACATTCTTCTGACAAAAAATAATTGCATAGTGTCTGCTGTCATGAGTGGTATTCTGCTTTTTACATTCAAGAAAGTAAAGCTGTTCATGCAGCCTGAAGAGGATTACTAGTAGACTGTCAACATCAGATACTTGTGAATCGGGATGTTTTCCATAAATGTGGGCCAAGCATGATTAGCTTCAACAGTGTGTTGCTTTGTTTGTAAACGCATTAACCCTTTTCCCTGCAAATTAAAACTGATTTTAAGATTGAGTCAACAGCTTTCCTTGTCATGTGTTGAGTGGTTAGCAACACCCAACCCACACAAAGGAAAGCTATTGACCGGGGCATGGTTTCTTGATGGGTCTCACCTGCAATTTTGGTTGTAATTGTTTTTTGTTACTGCTGAAATTAAAGTCCAAAACATCTAAGCAGGTGACCTTTGACTTCCAAAGGCTGCTTTAAGTGGCAATGGCTAAAAAATGTGCCTTTCATCATGTTCAGTGAAGCCATCTGAAAATGACCAGACGTCAGCCCTTTTTTCAATAGGTAGAGCATGTCCTTTTACAGAGGACAATGCAGGGCTCAATGTGAAGGCAAGCGCCATTGGCTGGGACAACCCAATTTTCAGTCCTGAAAAAAAAAAAAAGAAAAAGCATGAAGGATTATTTTAATCATTTGTTTTCCTTCCATGAAAGAAGAAAGTTGCAAATTGGCCAGTGTTTTGTGTTTTGATTTTGATCCAAAAAGTACCACATGTTAAAAAGATTAGTGATCACAGGTATTATTTGACCAAAAATATGAGAAGTAATATAAGAGAAAATAATATCCATATCTCATTTGGAATAAGATGCATCCATTATCACACACTTTGTATTAAGATTATACAATATATGTCTGTATAATATATAGCTAATATTACCAATAATATTCAATGAGGGATGTAAATGTCAAGCACTGTAAGGAGACCACACCCTTGGTGTGGCAACTATTCTGAAAGGTTATGAGAGAGCGAATAAGTGTTAAGGAAGTGGGTCACTCATGACTTGTTAAGATTCTGTGAAGAAGCTTGCGCAACTTCACTCACATGAACAATGGAGGTCTTGGTATCATGGAGAAGCTATGTATGCAATCAGTGGTATCCAGATAATGTATTGCTTACCAGGCTGATCCAGCCATGACTAAAGTCGCTGTTACGTGAAAAGTGACTTTACACATGTGCCACTTAAGGTGTGCTCTCATGATTTGACCAAGGGCCTAGAAAGACCAAATGATAGTACATGTACATCTATCTGAGACTGAGTGATAAATGCTTTATGCCACATGGGATATATGGTACAGAAAGTGAAAATAACACTAGTGTTATGTATTGTATATATATGTGTGTGTGTGTATATATATATATATAAATATATAAGAGTGTTTATTTGAATTTTTATCTTTTTGTGTATTTTTGTTGCTTTTTTGGCAGCAAAATGAAAAATGTAGATATTGCTCACGAATAATCATAATTTTTCATTGTGGATGAAGAAAGTGAATTTTGTTTGTTGCAGTTGACAGAGGTAGCCAGTGAACTAGAGCGAGCAAAGACAGTTTTTATAGAAAAAGTGTCTGAACAGGCTCGGCACATGGCTTGGGTGAAAGCTGTAATATATGCCAGGGTAAGTACTGTCTGGAGTACACATTACCATATTTGTTCTATTAGACACACACTTATTTGTCAGCACACACACCTCATATCCTCAGGAAAAAAAGAACAAAAAAAACTGGTGTCAAGTTACTCCTATCATATGTACAGCAATCATATTCTGTGTATCCACAATTGTAATAAATACATGATTTTTTTTTTTTATCTTGAAGGGAAGTATGATTAGAAATGTGAGATGTGTGTGACTGTCACCATCATGAAGGGGGGCTGTTCTGTCTTCCCGACTGTACCATCATGAAAATGGCTGTTCTATCTTTCCAACTGTACCATCATGAAAATGGCTGTTGTATCTTTCCAACTGTACCGTCATGAAAATAGCTGTTCTATCTTTCCGACTGTACCATCATGAAAATAGCTGTTCTATCTTTCTGACTGTTACCATCATGAAAGTGGCTGTTCTATCTACGGTGTTCATTGCAGGAGAAACAGGAGGATATATACTGGGTGCTACAGGTTGTCCTGAGAACCATTGAGAAGGCATCCGCACACAATAACCTCTTCACGTTCATCCCTGACTTCTATGTGGATGTGTGTCTGACCTCGTACAATGCCCTCAAGGAATACTTCCATCCCACTGTGCCATATGATACATTACCAGGTCAGTTTAGCCTCTCGTGTCTTGTGATGGACCATTGGGGTCGTGATAGCTGGCCTTGTCTCCCCTTCTGAGGCTGACTTGGTTCTTAACCCTTAAAGGGCTGATTTAACACTGAGTCAACAGATTTCCTCGGGACACTTTGCGCGCAATGCCCGCAAAGTGTCCCGAGGAAAGCTGTTGACTAAGACTACCTTTTGCTTTAGACTAGGCTTGCCAGTATTTGAATGAAAGCTATCTTCATAAGGAATTTGAATCTTTTAATCATGATATATGTTTAATGGTAATGAGAAAATGACTACAGCAGTGATTAGCACTTTAATGCTTAACATGGATATACTTGTATTTAAAGACAGTTTTCTACATAGTGAAAATGCGCGGGGGGTGGGGGTGGGGGTGGTTGGGTGGGGGGGGGTTAATGAGGGGACACAATTTTTAATTTTTTGCTTCAATCTAATGTCTGGGAGCAACGTTTTTTTTTTTAATCCAAAAGAGATTAAGGTTGAAATTTTGCAGTTTGTGCCTCCAAGTTTTACTGTAAGCTCTGCTTGTTATACAATCCAAGCTGTTGAATCAGTTCAAAATTTGGCACTGAAAGGGTTAACATCTGCATCAATACGTGAAGTGACTCCTTCTCTGTGTATAAATACATATATCTGTTGAGTGTAAAGTTCTTTTCTGTACATTACTGTACCTTGCTTTGATGACCGTTTCCAAGAGAACAAGGGAAATGTTGATATTAAAGTCAGATGGTCTTCCTTTGCAGACTTTCAGGATACCTTATTGTGGTTTGCCAGCTTCCTCAGTGATCATTTTGCCGATGCAAGAATAGTTCATAATGGTGAGAATATTTTGATGTTTCCTTCTGTACCGGTATGTGTGTGCGTCCAGATCTGTCAAAGTTGAAGATCTGTAAAGAGTAACATGTTGCCAAACAAAGTGCAGTTATGACTGACAGGTTAGGGTGGAAGTGGTATTCCCCTCTCGAAAATTTTAAAAATTGTGCATTTGGATGCAGCCTCACCAACAAAATTTGGAATTACACGTATATACTGTTTTCAGCTTGTAGCAGAGTCCATGTGAGTTCAATATTTTATGATTCACAGGTGACATCATCAAAGTCGCATTACCTCAATTGTACCTCAACACTACATGTATTTATTGACGGATTAAATTTTGGCGAGTGTGACTTCATCAGCAATGTCACAGCACCAGTGTGTGTAAACAGGGGGCTATGCAGTGTGTCAGGAACACTTGTTCAGGGTCATGACCGGCCACAGTTTCATAATGCCTTTCTGCAGAATTTTCTGGTGTCCAAAATAGAAACATTGAACTGCTCATTTGCTAACTTAGTATGTGTTAAAGCATAGGAGTGTCTTTGGGGAGACATACATGTATGTTTCAATTTGTGAGAAAGATATGTCTTGGAGTGAGAGCATGGCATGATCTGGAATGTGTGAGTTCCACTCTCAATGCAGGAGATTTAATATGTCTGCATGCAATGTATGTGAACTGACATTTTGAAACTTTATGGAGTCATATTTTTGGTATTTTTTTAGGATATTTTTGGGCTGAAACAGTCTGCTAAATTGCTGGGATATTAGTTGCATTATCTCTCTGCAAAACTTAAGAAGAAAAACAAAAAAACAAAAAACCCCCCAAAAAACCGAAAAAAAAACACAACACCACAAACCCAAACACTACCGGCAAATGGATCAGAATCTTATAAATATTGACTTATCGTATGGGAATTTTTTTGAGTGTATAATTATTAATTCGCAAAACTCTGAAGGCAAATGGTAATGAATAAGATACTTTCAGTGATAACCAAGGGCTGTCTATATAGTCATTTCTAGCAATAAGACTGTAATGTGAAACAGCCTGTATGTGTGGATGTCTCCTGATACTGTGACACTGTTTTGTCTGTGGAACCTCACCATGCTGGCCAACAGATCATCTTATCAGTTATACTAATAAAGCCAGTTTTAAATAGGTCAAGTTCCATATAACGAAAGGGCTGTGAATCACAGCTTTGTCATGGTATATGGTGATCCAGTCTTTAGCATCTGCACATGTAAAATCTTCACCTAAGAGCCCACAGATTGTGCAACTTCAATTGTAGTCTGTCAAGACAGGCTCACCTTGCACTGCCTGGGTCTCATCAAAAGGCTTTCATGTTACTTCTTGTTTACTTTTTAGATTTGAAGGATGGCATTGTGCAGGCCATTGCATGTTTTGTCTGCTATCCCATGTCACTACATGCTCTGGAGAGCATTCCAATAGAAAGGTTAGTACTCTCTCTGTGGTCACTACAAGCTTTTGTTATTATTTATATGTACTTTATAAGGTCCTGGGGTTTTTTTGTTTATTTTATTTTTGTTTTGTTTGAGTTTGTGTGTGTGTGTGTGTTTTCTTTTTTCTTTGGTGGGTTCACTTCAAGGGGGGGATTCATCTTGTTGTTCACCCATACAGCCTTAGAAAATGGCACTAGTCATCACCAGCTATGACAGTTACTTCTAGTCGAACAATAGGAAAGGTCAGAATTAGTTCTGAGGTGTGTGTTTGCCCAAATACACAACTGAATACACAAACATTTGGAGGGCTAGAGCTGTGTATTCCCATTAGTTTGTATGCTAAAGCAACCTTAAATAAACAAGTTACTTTTGTAGCAGTGGTTATATGATTTTTGTGAGGTATTACGTTATGCATCTAGATTTACTGTCTGAAATTTGGTGTGTCTAGTTTTCAAGTTATTAAGTTGCAAATTACAATGTAAAGTAATGGGAATACACAACCCTAGCCCTCCACTGACTGCAGTGCCCTCTTTTAGGCAGTTCTTGAACCTTCTGCTCTTTCCCTTGCCTATTAAGCAAGTGTGCAGCTGCAACCCACGTTGGTTACACATGAAATTCTAAGATTGGTCATGGACATCATGGTTCCATACATCTACCATTTGTTTATGGACATGATATCACAAGACTTACTAACCACCTGAATCTCAAATTTACCTCATTTGTACCTGGGCATCTTTCTTCACTTGATTACATGTTGATGACCTTGACCTCATTTTCAAAGTCACAAGAGCCATGTATGTGCTAAGGTGGACCCATTGGTCAATGCTTTGCATTGAGGTGGCTCTTTTTTATTTATTGAATAAAAATTATCGTGCAGTACAGAATTCAGGGTCATGAAGTCTTTGTTACTGATATAGCAGAATAAACTCCTTGATGTCTATCTTGTGATCAAATTATTGGCAGCAATTGCATAATAACTGAACTTTGCTGTAAAATATTTAACTTTCAATCAGAGTCTGTGTATATGTCTCTCTTTTAACTTTTGACCTATGAATGCTCTTAAATTTATATATTGTAACTGGCGTGATTTTTGCATTATCTTTCATTCGAGCAGCCAAACCAATATGGCCAAGTCCCTGATTTCCTTGTATGAAAATCGGCCGTGGGCTCAGACCAACTGGATCCTTGGACGACTTTGGAAGGTAAGCATGGGTTTCAGTATGACAGTATTTGCTTGGAAAAGTTGTAACAGCCAAAGGTGTCTTTGAGGTGGAAAAATGAAACAGGAAGGAACTGCTTGTCGCCCTCATGAACCTTGTGTGGGAAAAGACTTCTATTATGTCGCTTGTGGAAATAAGAATTCATAGGTAGATCGCCTAACCAAAACAACTCAGACTTTTATGTGGGTTTCGTAGATTGGGGGATATGTATCTCTGGGTGATCATTTCTCCCTCTCTTATCACATTCTAGTAATTGTTAAATGTGCACGGGGATGTACTGTGCTCAGGTGACTCTATAAATTTTTGCATCTAACAAAGAAGTAATATTTTTTGCATAACTTTGGAATATTTACATGTATAAATTTTTGTCATATGAATAGGTAATATTTTCTCATAACTTAACAATATTTTTGTGTGAAAACAATCAGGCAATTAATTTTCATTTCAATGCTAAAAATTTGAGAGCTTCAGTTTCAAAGAATTATGGACTTCATTCTAACCCCACAAACCCAGTTTTTTTGGTGGGGTATATAATTTGAACCTTGTCCGACTGTCTGATTATCCACCTGCAGCAAAATTCTTGTGAGCATGTCTCGTGATTCACAGGCCACGCGAAGCTCAAATTTACCGCAATTGTACCTTGTTATTTCTCGACCTTATTACATGGTGGTGACCTTAGCTTCATTTTTCTAGGTCGCAGAACCCATGTGTGTGCAAAGTGGGGTGGGGGTGTGGGGGGTATTCAGTCTGCCAGTGACAACTGTTCTAGTTGTTTCAAGAACTTTTTTTTACAGAAAAACATATACTGTGTGATCCCTTTTAAACACCAACACCCTCTTTGCCCCCCCCCCCCCCCTATTTTCCTCGCACAAAAGTTCATAGATATTGGAAAGTTTTACATGTGTATAAGATAATGACAGGTCACTTACTTTGTGTGGCTTCATTTTTCTTGGCTACAAGAGTCATTTTCTTTGTTAATTTACCTGCGGTGACAGGTCACCAGCTGTATGTGGTCACTTTTTTGTGGTAGAAAGGGTGGCCTTATAGAGCAGGTACCACTGTAGTTGAGAGAATAATACTGAAACAAGAATGTATATCTTGATATCCAGTTTCTTATAATTACAAGAAAAACATCTGTTTAAGGTGGCTGCTCTGAGGGGCTGCCCATGGGTTGTCCATAGCGTGACTGCTGACTTCTAGAGGGTCTCACATCTAAGTTTATGATTCACATATGTATATTTTTTTGTTGGTGTCAATGTGCAAATTTCATATTCATAAAAAAAATTGTCAGTGTCGCACACTTTTAGTACAAGTGATGTTTTCAATAAAAGGGTCTTGCTATGACTTTCCAAATTTTGTAAAGACTCTAAGTAAAATATGTTTTTAATGATCCCCGATAAATCATCAAATTAGACCCTTTATCAAAAATGTCGTTTGTGCTAAAAATGTGCGACACTTACAATTTTTTTTAATCTATATGAAATCTGCACATCAACACCAACAAAAAAAATATGTATATTTATACATGTGAAATAACATACTTGAGACCTTAAAGAAGTCAGGGGTCATGCTATGGGTGACCCCTGGGAACAGCCACTTTAGATATTTATAAATTTAGGGGGAAAGTAGAGAACATATATCAGTCATAAATATTATTGTAGTCTTACATAATATATTTCCCACACATCGACTTTTGCATTTTACTAGCATCATCAGTATCAATATCTGTACGTGCATGGTTAAATCTGGACCATAACTCTTGTAACTTTTGTAACTTCATTCATATCCAATTGAAGGTCAATTTGATTTTGTTCCAGGGCTGTGGGTTTGGATTCCGCTACACACACTTGCCACATTTGCTTCCAGCCAAAACACAGCAACAGGAGATTGGCAATGCCAGCCTTCAAAGTAAGCATATAACTGTGTGGGTCTCATGTTGGCCAAAGTACTGGCAAACCATTGACATATCCCTGATATTCACTTTCCTGTCATGATCAATAACTATCGAGCAAGACATATGGAAGTAAATTACCAATAAAAAATCCCAAATACATTTAAAAAAAGAGGTTTCTTTTGGTATTGGTGGAAAAATATTATGTTATTATATGCATATCTTAAAATTTGGAAATTTTGTTCCTAACACATTTCAAGAAAATCACTGATTTTTTTCCCCCAAGTTTAACATGGTACTATGCCATGTTGATCGTAGAATGCTAGTAACAGACGATGGGACATGCAACAAGATCTCAACTTCAATTGAACAAAGATATATCTCTGACTCTAACTACTGGAGTCTAATTACATAGAAAAATCTAGTTATAATCTATTGAGAATAAAGATATGTCAGTGACACTTACCCGCTCTACCTGTAGACAAAGAAGGTATTGTTAATGCCATGTATTTGGGTGAGTGGATGTTTGTCTTTTCACTTTTTGTATTGGGCTTGTAATTTTTTTATGATTTGATGTACTTATATGTAAATACACATACATATCAGGTCTAACAGATGTTTCATATCACCAAAGTAGGTCACTTTGTCAGTTATCTGGGTCACAGTAGCTGATTAAATAACAGTTACTAGTTTTGATTAGTAATCTCAAGATGGATGGTACCCTTTTGGTTTCATCAAGTATCAAGTATAGGTGATAAATAATTAGAGTAGTAATCACCAGGTGGCAGCATCATACAGTATCAACAGAGGAAGTGACCAAGAATCACTCAAATGTTATTTGGTGCCACATAAATATGAACAAGATGCACAATATTAGTATGATGAGGGATCACCTTACAATCTAGGTGTCAATCAGTTGACATCCAGTGCTATAGATTATCAGAAATTATGTCTGCATTTTAGTCTCCCAATCAAAGAGATACATAAGTTAATTATGTTTGTCAAGGATACTGCAGAAAGGTTTGGCTCTGTGCAGAAGGTACCGTTATTACATTTACATCTAACTTAGTTGGTTTAAGTGAAAGTGTAATCTAGGACTTTGTGTTTGAAAAAGCCTGGTGAGTAAAAGCAAAAAAAAATGTAAGTCTCCTATCAAAAAAAAAAGGTCAATCTATTATATTAGAAAATGTAATTCCTACCTTTAAAATAAGTGAATCTCCTACCTTAGCCAAGGATAGCGACAAAGGTACAGATACAAGAAACTAAAAGTGTATACTTTTATTTACTCATTTTAAGGAAACTGACTGATGCTCTCTGAATGAAATTTACGGGATTTCTGGAGGTCAATAGTGACAGGTTGAAGCCCTTGTGACCTGTCAGGTCATTGCTTTATTTCTTTTCTGACAGATAATAGTTACTTCCATGCTTGCAAAACTTGACTTCACTGTTTGATATTTCAGAGCCCTGCCCCTCATACAAGTTCCAGGCGTTGATCACAAAGCTTCTTCAAGAGGACCCTGATCACGCCACCAAACTGATAGACAGTCTGCTCAACCAGCTCAACTGGGCCTTCTCAGAGTTTGTTGGTCTACTACAGGAGGTCAGTAAAATGTCTGGCGATTTAACTCTTTTAATGCCAACTGTACCTTAAGGGGCCGTCTATAAAGCTCAGCATGTGTTGGGTTGTGGTATCTTATTCTACTTTCCTTTCTAAAATATTGCAATTAGCCCCCCAAAACCATACATTTTCTTTTAGATATTAATCTATATTTTCATTATATGAAGAAAAAAATCCTCATTTTCTCATTATTTGAGGTGATAGGCAATATATATTTATAAAGGGGTCCACTTTAGAGGTTTTCTGGGCCTACAAACCATAATATTTAACATAAAATCTTCAAATTTGGTAGAATAAAACTCTGATGTAATGTCTAGGAATGGTTTACTGGTTTTTTTACTTTACAGGCAAAAGGAAAGATTAAAAAAAAAACAATTGTAAAGAGGCACTGTTTCAATTTTCCACTTTGTGAAATTCAACATTGAAAAATTACAAAATACAAAAATTTCTACAAACACCACATACCTTTCCTAGCCAAGAATGTATATTTTCAAGAGCTTTTTATTTCATCAAAATCGGTTAAACCATTTATGAACAATCTGTTGAAAACCTCTGGGAAATCAGATGAAAATCAGAATTGTGAGAAAATGCAATTTAGGTCTAATTGGCTCTCTTGCAGCGGTAAACTGGCCTTTGTGGAAAATGTACTCACTCCCTCTGATTAATACTTGTCTTCTGAGAAGTACTCTTACAATACTATACTATTGATGAAAATATATCTTTTAAATCTATGTTTAAAAAGGAATCTTAAGTTTTTCCAGGAGAAGATCACAAAGATGTGGTTTCCTAATAGCTGGTTTCAGTCGCTAAAATAACAGATTAGGAGTGCCTATTGTTCTCTCCCTAGCCCAGCAGTCCATTGTTCACTCCCTAGCCCACTGGCCCATTGTTCTCTCCAACCTATGAGCAGCTTGATCACTTCCCATTGCCTAGCAGACCCAAGTCTGACTGACAGCTCATTTACATTGTATTGTTAATACAAAACCATGTGGGTGTTTGGCTAAAAACCATGATTTCTTTAGCTCCAAAATTCTCATAAAAATTGACATTTTTCAAACTCAACATTTTGCCGTATTGTAGATTGGTTCCTAATCTTTCCTATTCTGCAAAAAAACAATTCTTGATTTTTTAAATTTATACTGCAAAATAGCTTTACAGATGGTGCCCTTTAAGCCAAAATATTTCAGATGAAGAGCTTTTTATTATACTAAGGATACTAGATTCATATTCTTTGTGAAAAGGCTATTCATTCAAGTACCAGCGTGCCTATAATGCCAGAAAATATAATGGTCTGGTCAACAACTTTCCTCCGTGTGCTTTGGGCTCATTACACCCAAAGTACACTGAGGAAACTATTGACTCAGTCCCAAACTTGCCACTGAAAGAGTTAAAGCCCTTTATGTGGCCTCCATGGCATGCAATAGATGCATTTTTTTTGTTGCGAGAAAATAAAAGAGGACAAACTTGGTGAGTGCTAGGTTTTGAAGATTAGCAGCCAAAATTCCAATTTTTCTAGAAAAGACCTACACCAACTTGGAATCTGTTAAATTTCTGCCCAAAATTGAATTTTGGGGAAATTTTAGTAGCATTAGGCTATCTTGGCTACTGCTGGCACTATCATAGACAACACATGTAATTATGCCCCCCTCCTACCGCAGGAGGGGCACATCGTGATCGCTTTTTCGGTCTGTCAGTGTGTCCGTTCAGTCTGTCCGTTCACTATTCGTGTTAGGGCTATAATTTACTTGTCTTTCAAGTTAGATTACTGAAACTTTACACACAGGTGCATCTGGGCATAAGGGTGTGTCATGTACCAAAAGTAGATCACTAGGTCAAGTATGTGGGTCACAGTGACATATCCTTGTAAAATCATGTCTGGGCTGTAATTTCTTTAATCTTTAACTTAGGTTCATGAAATTTCACGCATGCAAAGATGTGTCATGTAGTAAAACTAGGTCAAATATCTGGGTCACTAGTTTACCCTGGTAAAATCATGAAACTTCACGCACACACATATTTTGACCCAGAGGTTTGTCCTGTCAAACAAGTAGGTCACTAGGTCAAGTATAATGCCTCCTTAGGTCTGTCCGTCCGCTATTCGTGTCTGGGCTGTGAGGTTATCAATGAGGTGCACGGGGTGGGGGTGGGAGGGGGGCATAGATCCAGCAATCTCTGATTCCATTTTAATTGAGACATGGAATAAAAACTATATATATATATATATATATATATATATATATATATATATATATATATATATATATATATATATATATATATATATATATATATATATATATATATATATATATATATACACATATATGTGCGTGCATATATACATATGCACGTGTAATGAATCTTTGTAGTCTACTGAGTTTTGGTGCATGAATTGTAGCGTAGTGCCATGACAACTGTCACAGCCTAAAAACTTGTTTGTGGAATTTGATGTTATGAAGGAAGTACTTCATTTACCATATAGTCATGGGTGAGTCATGGATTTGGCCATTAAATTTAATCAGATACTGCCTTTACTTGTCCACAGTTGCAGCAGATTGCAAACCGTCCACAAGCCTCATACATAGACAATCGGCAACTGAAGATTTGTGCCACATGTTTTGACATCTCTGTGGGTTTGCTGCGAGTCCTAGAGATGATTGTTAATCTTACACCAGAGTTCTTCACAGACTGGTCACGGCCCTCAGCAGAACTTCTTATTGCCAGGCTTTTTCAGGTCTGTGGGAGCAAAAACAATTTCTCTGTTTCTTTCACTTTTGAAGAAAATTTTTTTTTTTTTTTTTTTTTTTTTACCTTTTAAAGGAAGTAAGTCATATAACATGTTTGTAATCCATTATTGGTTGAAATGTGCAGGACTTTCATGTAAATTAGAATTTATTTGTGCAGGAAGATTAATATTTATTTAGCTTCATGCAATTAAGTGTGCAGTACTTGAGAGAATTTTTATTGACATCTTGTTTGCTGAAATGTACTTTCATGTTAAACAGGATTTACATTTGAGGAAAGTTTAATGCTTTTGTCTGGTAAATCATAGAATTAGATAGGAGGTTTATTTTTTGACATCTTCCTTGTTGCAATGTACTTTGATTACAAAGCAGAATGGCGTTGTAACAAATGTAAAAAGCATACAACTTAAAACCAAAGAATATTTTGTTAGAAACTATGGTGGTATAATCTGTGAGATAAACTGATTTAACATCTTTTTCCTGCAGTTACTTGGGCAAGTATTAAATCGTGTTACGGCCAGGACAAGTCTGTTTGAAAATGTTGTCTCAATGGCACTGCCAGGTAAGTGAACATTCAATAAACATGTTGATGTTTTGGTAATTAATAATATTAATGTTCTGATACTCTGTGTCTTCAATTTTCTTTCACTTTTTTCACCTAACAACCAAACATAGTACATCTTCTTAGTCCAAATACACAGGCATCAAATTAACATTTTAGATGCCAAGATAAGCTTGCAAGGTGTAGAAGTGTAGTTACATTTCCCGGCTTTTGTGTAATGTTGATTGCATTGCCTGTCCTGATTGGAGGATTTGGTTTTGTAAGGCATGTTGTGATAGGACCATTTGTCTGTATTCAGGGCTGGAAACAGTGGATCACTTTCCAATACTGACTGCAGTGACTGGTATACTGGTACGACTGGTGCTCAAAGGGGACGATAAAAGGTAAATGAATGAATGAATATTGCTAGAGGTCAAAGTAGACATAGGTGGGATTAGGAAACTGTCTAATACTCCTAAGGACTTACATGAAAATTAAAAAAAAAGAAGACTCTTTCAGTGCCCACTGGGACTAGAGTCGAACCACTTAAAATGAACAACATTTTTGACAAAGTTATGGGATATCAAAGTTTGCAACTGTAAGTGAGTGCTGCCACTGTATATGTATATATGGCAATACAGTGCATATGTTGCACTATTGTATTTATATTTTCGACTTCTCAATACTGTAAAAGCAGATTCCAGTCAGCAGAGCACAGGATCAACATGATTCTCTTGTTTTTGTGTTTGTTTTTGTGAATTTTTGTGTGTTAAATATATGTCAACTTCTCCAAAAGCATGTCTCATATTGTTCTGAAATTTGATTGAAACATACCTTGTGGAAGGGTCAGAAAGAGTTGTTCACTATGTGGTCATGCTGTGGATCCCAGATTTTAATGAATCTTTCAAATCGGGTACTTGTTGGTTCATGCATGCATTGCCTTTGATTATTTTGTAAGTCAATCGGGATTGCAGTGGTAATTTAATTTTTACTTTTCCGAAACCTTCAACCAAATTTACTATGTACTTCAAACTTGGTATGGATGTACTTTGGATGGGTCTTTATAATTTCTTGAAATGGTCATGCTCCATTGATTTTTAGACTTGTTATGAGATTTTTTCGTTTAATTTTTCGACAAAATCTTAAGACTGTCTTGTTCTGCACAACCATGTTGTCAGTTGCTTCAAACTTGTATAAGAGCAATTCTGGGTAGAACTGGACCAGAGTGGGACCTATCATAGGTTGAATGTCAAGGTCAGCCGAGGATGGGCTGTTCATGCAGCCCTCTTGTATTTAATTTTGGTGACCATAGTAAGATTGGGTGTGGCACGTTCTCTGTAAGCCAAAATTAAAACAAATGTTCTTCAATATTACAGCCGTGAGAGATCCATTGCGGCTGTGTTGGCAGAGCCTGGGTTCCAGATCAGCTCTCTGGAGTTTCTGCTGGGAGGGAGTGGAAATGAGGCAGCTGCAGCCGCTGCCTCAGTCTCCCCAACACCCGAGAAAAAGGCGTTCAGTTTCAGGAACTGTGAGTATAGATCTAGAGGGAGGTATGCTTCAAGGCAAGCATGTCAAGTACAATGTAGGGTTAATATTATCAACAAGAAATATATAACTTTCTTGATTTTTGTCTCGCCAGCATAAGCTGTTGGCGCGACTAAGCACTCACTTTCCTTCCGTCCATCCGTCTGTCAGTCCTTCCGTCCGTCAACAAAAAACTTAAGAGTGGCATTATTTCACTAACTACACTGGGTAGGGCTTTCATACTTGGGTAAATGATTTGCAGTGATGGTCACAACAGATTTGTACCATCACTGTCATACTTCATTGGTTACATCATGCCTGAATGAGCATTATAGAAAAACTTCAGAGTAACATTATTTCACTAACTACACTGGGTAGAGCTTTCATAATTGGGTAAATGATTGATAATGATGGTCATTACAGATATGTACTATCACTGTCATACTTCATTGGTTACATCATGCTTGAATGAGCATTGTAGAAAAACTTCCGAGTGGCTTCAATTATGCTGGCGAGACAGTCATGCTTCTTGGGCATGGCTCTGGTCTTAATGTGATTTCTGAAAATTGTGGGTGATGCCTTTTATTTTTGCAATAGGCTTTTTTTTTTTTTAAATCTCTCTTCAATTGATGACAATCTGACATAAAGGGATAAATTTATAACCATTTGAATCCCTTTTCACTCCCTCAGCCTTATGGGCTACAGGGGTATTGTCTGTGCATGTGGGTGTCCATCCATTACCTTCAAGAATGCAATAACTTTTGAACAAATTGGGTCACTCTTATGAAACTTGTACTGTAGAAGCATCTCGTTGGAAGCTGGGCACAGTTTGACATTCAGCAACCCTCACCTATTTTCAAGGTCACCAGGGGTCATAATTTTACCCTGACTGATAGGGTCTTAAGGTCATTCTGATCATTATGTTTTCATTTGAAATTCAGCCTTGTCTTTGCAAGCCACTATGCCAGTGAGTTTTTTTAATGGTTGTGTCACTGTATCAAAAACATAAAAGTTCAAAACTTGACGTGGTCTCTACAGTCATATACCCAAAGTGAAAGAGTTACTGTAAATTGCTTTAATTTCGCTGTATTCTTATTTTCGCTTATTTCGCTGATGGCACAAAACCGTGAAAATAAAAACACAGTGAAATAGTATTTTAACATTGTTTGAATGGGAATTATGTCCAAAACAGTGAAATTGAAACTACAGTGAAATGTCAAAAATACAAAGACGTGAAAATTTATACATGCGAAAATAAAGCAATTTACAGTACTCTTCTAATGAGTAAAGCTGGCTATTTGAAATATCAGACTTGGGAAGGACTTCTCTACAAAAAGGATGGAGGAGAAAGTGATAATAATGGTGCATGTACTTGCCTGGTAAACAGACTATTGTTTCCGTGTGTCTGACTGTGGAGCGCCCACACAATAACCATATCGTAGCTTAGTCTGTTTTAGCAGGCAGTACATGAACTCAGTGTATGTGGTTGTGTTTGGGTAGACAAAGAGGTGAATGAAGAGGAGATGGCACAGATGGAGGAGCTGATAACATGTCTGCGAGTACAGCAGAACAAGGCCAAGGCAGAGACACCTGTAAGTAAATATGGTTAATCCTCACACACCTTATGCCAATGTGTCCACATGCAACTCTTTCCCGTTAAAATTTTTCTGCCGTGCTCGATTGTCATAAATCATCAGGTGTCTCCACTTTTTGTTTTTGCCTGAAGAATAAAATGTATTTTAGGATTAATCAACAGCTTTTCCTTGATCGACTAAAGGTGCATTGTGCCCAGTATGTGCTGAGGAAAGCTGTTGACCTGGTCTTTTGAGAGTGAAGGAAAGTTTTCATTCTCTGTGACAACTCCAGATAATTTCTTTTGGCACTCAGTGACAATGTACTGTGCCAAAGTGCTGTATTAGTGGGTAGGTAAGTTTATTTAGGCATTAGATGATAACTTTTTGATGAAAAACTTAGGTTTTTCACATATGTGGTTTGATCTGAACTTATAACTGATGCACAGCAGTGCCCCACTAGTAAGACGAAAAAGTCACTAGTCTCCATATAAAGCTGCTATCTTCATGTAGATGAGTACTTCATTTCCATTGTATTGTTGTCACTTAGGAAAGATCAGCCCTCTAATGTGGCCATTTTTTGTTTACAGTACAGGTGGCCTTATTTTCTATTTTTTTTGGGGGGGGGGGTAGGCAAGAAAGAGAAGAGAGTACAGTACTGTACAGAGGACCAGTCTTCATCATGTTTCTGCTTTTTCCTTATATCTCATTTGTAAGCTGTAATTGAAAAAAAATTCCTTCCTCACATGGATTTTACCAATTTAATTTTGGCTATGTTAACCTGTCGTAAGCCTCATTTTTAGACTTCTATTGAAATCCTAGCAGTATGGAAACAAGTAATGTTTGTTGGGATTTGCATGTTTATGCCCAGGATAACTTGGTGATTGTCTCCATGTTGAGCTGATTTTTTTGTTTTGTGGTGTCTGTTTGTTTGCCTTTTTTTAGCTCAGCTGACTTGTCAGTCAGCTGGGCCTTTAGGATGCTCAGCCATCTGTCATCCATCAGTGTAGTCCTCAAAGTGTTTAGAGTGGTAAGAGGGAAAGTACGTGGGGTAAAGTATGCTTAACCCAGCTAGAGAATTTTCTCTAGTCAGTCTTAAGTCGAAAAACCATGATCATACTCACTTTTTGCAGGATTTCTTTCTTTTCAGTCTTTATCCAGCATAGTAAAAGAGGTGACTTCCAGCTAATACCTTAGTAAACTTTACTTCAAACACCAGCAGTCAACTTTATGGTGCTAAGAAATTGTATTACTGTTTACCTGTTCATACCAGTGTCGGTATGGTGAAATAGTGTATGAAGCTTTTAAGTTTCAAAGGAGACATCTGTCGTCCATCCAAACTTCACATTTTCGACTTCTTCTCCAAAACCATCAGCCAGATTGACTTAAAACTTAATGGGGATGTACTTTGGGTGGATCTCGACCAAGTTTGTTCCAGTGATTTTTGGATTTTTTTATGGATTTTTTTGTTCTTTTTTTGGCAAAATCTTTAAAAAATCTTCTCCATAACTGCTCACTCGATTGCTTTGATATCACACAGGGAAACTAGCGACTAGTTCTGAATTTGTTCGCCAGGTGGCACTGCAATTGTTTCTAATTTTTTATAATTTTTTGTGTGTTATTGCTATTTTTGACTTTTTCTCCAGAACCGTCACAGAGATTTAGCTGGAACTTGGTGGACATGTTCTTTATGGGAGGGTCAAACAAATTTGTTCACTACGTAGTACTGCTGTGGATTCCTGATTTTTAACAATTTTTTCAATTCGGGCACTTATCTTTAAATGCACCTTTCCTGTTGATCACTATGTAAGTCAGTGGGCATTCTGTTGCTTATTCACATTTTTGACTTCTACTGTCAAACCATCAGTCAGATTGACTTCAAACTTGGTGGCAATGTACCTTGGGTATGTCTCTAGCAGATTTGTTCAAATGGTCGTGCTCCATTGATTTTGGGGGTTTGTAATGATTTTTTTTGGTTCTTTTCTGGGCAAATCTTAAAAAATCTTCTCCTCTGAAACCACTCATGATATTGCTTTGATATCACACAGGAACACTCCTGGTGACTCGTAGTTCTGAATTTGTTCATTAGGTGATGCTGCAATTTTTTTCAATTTTTTTTAATGAATTTTTGTGCGTTATTATAATTTTTGACTTTTTCTACAGAACTTTAGGACCTTGATGTTGCACATGTTAATGTTTCTCCTTGAAGGTCACACTTAGGCAGTACATGAGTGACCTTGACCTCATTTCTGGGATTAAGTGCAATGTACATGAATTTTACCCTTGAGTGCTTTAACTTGGGAACTACCTTGATCCTGTCCCAAGTTCACAGAGCCACAGGCGTGATGAATCTCTAGGTCAGCTGATAATGGGCTGTTCACACAGCCCTTTTGCTTCGCTTTTTTTTTTTTTTTGTGTGAAAACATAATTAACTGACTGTAAACTTGCTCCTTCAGGATATAGATGAGGACTCACTGTGTAGTATTTGCTATGCAAGACGGAAATCTGCTGTCTTCAGACCATGTGGACATATATCATGCAAGTAAGTTGTCCCTATTTCACCATGAAACTAGAAAAAAAAAGACACGCATGTATTAAGCTACAGGTCTAATTACTTGATTCTTTATACTGAATGGAAACATGTAACCCATTTGCAGTTTCAAATTGGATGCAAAATGCACTGGTCTGCCACAGAGGCCCATATGAAGAATCCCAGTAGTTCAATTGTAGGATTGCTGTAAAACAAATGAAGAAAACTGAACCAAGTCTTCTGTAAGAGACAGGAAGGAAGCTTGCATAGTGTGGTTATTCATAGCTTAATTTTTTCCATACCCAGTTATAGGTAAAACCACACACCCAATTATAGTCTTAATTTTTAATGACCCTCCTTCCAACTGCCAAATTATTTCTGAAATTGTGATTACAATGTAAATCCAAATATTGATACCCTTTTCAATTCTTGGACATGTACCTGTACCAAAAAATGAAGTAAAATATATATTATCCCCAGTAAGGCATTTCTGATATAATTGCAAGGATGTAACAGTTGTACTTATACCATCCTTTTGTTACAGGTCGTGTATATCACATCACCTCATGAACAAGAAAGAATGCTTCTTCTGCAAAGTACCTATAGATGAAGTAGTGGATTTAAATGGCAAACCTCTGCCATTTCACTGAGTTTTGAACCCAAATCACCTAATCAATGTTCCCTGCCATAAATCATATCATGTTTTTATGTGCACTAGTGATAGTGAGTTTGCCAGCATAAAATGTTTATTACTGTGTATAGTTTATATCAAAGTATATTTTAATTCATGTATGGCATTACAGTGTAAATGTCAGGTATTTATAGTTCACAGAGATTATAATTGCTTACATGGGAAAAGAAACTTAAATCATCAAATGATGTTGGTGAAAGAGATTTTGCTATGATGTATGTGTTACACTGGGATGTTGCATACAATTAGGGTTAACACTGATTTTATATTTCCATATTGCCCAGACATGTTGATTGTATGATTTATAGCTATCAATACCAGTAAAATACACACTTTCTTGAACGTGTTGAAATTCAACAGAAAAGGTTGTAGATATAGTTTTTTTTTCAACCTGGCTAATACAAATAATGGTCGTGAGATATCTGGAGCACCTCTCTGTTTGATCCAAATATTGGCATGACAGAAACTGTGTAAGCATTGCCCTGCAGCAAACTGTAATTAAAGGCCAAAACTGAATAACGAGTTTCTCCGAAACTAATGTATCACTTACGAAGTTATACCATGATCTTGGTCTTGATCCCCTGGAAAGGTAAACTGGAACTTTATAGTCACAGACTGCAGACGTTTTTGGGCCCTTTTTGGTCATGTCGAGGCATACTCTGTAAAGTGCTCTGTCAAACACAGTATTGGCAAAATGTAAACTGTCCACGGCCCACCTGCATCAATATTTATGGAAAGGTTCCTGAAACTCCGTTGAATTTGATGGGCCTAAACTTGTTGTCTGCAGAGAGAAAGAGGTATCATAGTGCTGAGCTGCTTGTACATTCTTTCTGTGTCTGTGATCATGTAAGCCTAGAATGTTGCTACCCTTTAGGATGTGCAAATAGTCCAGAGGGGCCAGAAGACCTTGACTCAATAGGTACGAGAGGAGGTGTCATGTGATTCCTAGCTACCAGTGGCATCCACTAGTGTTTCGAGGCTTGACCCTTTGGTGCAATGTTTTGAATACGATTTCTTGATTGGATTAAACTCAATCTGGATTTGGTTCAATGTAATCTTGATTAATATCTTTGTTAGGTTTAACAGTCTTGATTGTAGTTAACCCAATCTCGATTTGCTTAAACTTAATGTGGAGAGGATTTTTTACTTAATTTTGGTACAGACTAGATTGATGTTTAGACATATGCACATGTGATGAGGTGCCAAACTTTACACTTTCAAGCATATGACAGCATCATACCTGTTGATATTTACATTTACAATAATTCAGCTGTCTCTGATGCTTCTCCAAATACCCCCACCCACCCACCAAGAAAAAAAAGAAATCAAAGGTTGAAACCAACTAGCACAAAATTAAATGGCTGTCTTCTCTTTGTTCAACAGAACTACTGCAAGTTTGTTTTTAAGTCAGTTGTAATACCTAAGGTCCAAATTAGCTAGTACTGTCGGTAGTCGCTTAAGCACCAGGGTCATTTACCGGTGCACCTTGCGGCAGGTTAGGTTGTCAATACAGCAGCCATATGGTGCCATAGTTAAAGTACAGGGAAATGACATCGCAAAGTCGATCGTTATTTTCCAACATACTACGGTAGTATTTACAAGCTATGATGAGAGTCTACAATTGCAAAGTTCCTGACTGTAAGCCAGACACAAGAAAACTGGGTAAATTGGATAAATACCACTGGATGCAAGGGGTAGCTTTCCACAGTTTTCCTCCAAAGAAACATAGAAACGACGGGAGTGGTTGAATATGGTGAAAAGACCAGAAGATTATGAACCACCAGGCAAATTTGACAGAATTTGTTCACGACATTTTGTTGGGGGTAAAGGTCTGACACCAGAACACCCAGTGCCCACGTAATTTCCGTATAACAACTGGACAATTGCAGAAAAAACAACGCACAACAAACCGATGGCAGAACCGTGTGAGACGGCCGAGGATCGAGAGACCTACTCAGCAACAGAGAAAGGCCAGTTGCCAAGTGGAAAGCAGGGGTGCGATCGCTGTGTTGCAGCAGTAGCTCACAGTACTACCTAATTTGGACCAAAGCTATTGGAACCAGGGCTTGACATTATGGCAAGTCCTGTTGTCCAGGACAAGGACTTGTTTTGACAAGACAAGTGAAAATGCTAATCCCTGATGGAGATTTTAACCCATTACAAGTCTGAAATTGAGGCCAAGTTGGTATCTGGACAAACATAAAAAACCATACTGTCAAGCCCATGCTAAGACAGTAGGTTGACATGATGCTTATGGTGGCGTCATGCACTCATGTGGACACATGATCTGCGTGATCAGCGGTAAGCTTGAAAATGAACTATTAATTAAATTGGTGCTGGTTCAGGATTTACTTTTGACAAACCTGTACACCAGTTTGTACTGTATTATTACATGTATCATTATTCCATGGTTACTGCTTTCTTGTTGTGTAAAAAGACGTGAATTAAAATACACCATTAAATGTAGCATAAAAGTAAACATTTTCATGTAGAAATCTTGCATGCATGCTTTAAGCAATGAAAATTACCTACTCAAAGTGGTAGACTAATTTTTTTACAGTGCGTCTGCCCAAGTTTTCTCAAATTATGTTTGTAAAAAAAATTACATGATTTTGTTTTTGCAATTTAGATAAAATTAAAAACAAATCGTGATAGATAGTTCCATGTGTGGCACATTGAAGCTGGTCCCTAGCATGGTAACATACCATCTAATCTTAAATTACAGCATTTTGAGGAGTGATGCTTTTCAGCACAAAATATTAAACTCCATTGAAAATTTGTTGCATAACACAAGCAGCTGAAACTTCACAGGTATCCTTAACCCTTTCCTCCTTTAACTGGCCAAAATCGACAGGTGGTTAAATGTCATCTGCTTCAGTGTTTGTAACTAATTTCAATGGTAATGAAATGCATTTTGACTGAGAATTGTAGATGAAACCTATCAAGATGACATGACCCAGGTCAACAGTTTTCGTTGGCATGGGTCAGGCACTTAGATAAAACCCATTCCAAGGAAAGCTGTTGACTCAGTCTTAATTCAAAGGGGAAAGGGATGATATGTTAATCTTACAAACATAACCCAGATAGAATGCTTGATAGAATTGAGTATAGTTTTTTTTTTTATCCTCAGCACACAAAGTGTTGGAGGGTATTGTTGTTGCATGTGCCATACGTCCGCTGTCCCAAGAGTGTACTTGGGAAGTACATGATCAACTTGTGGGGGAAAATTGGTACTTGTGGGGTGATCCCCACAAGTAAGTGGTGTTTAAAATGCTTCATGGTCATTTTCAGCTCACTTGTTACCACTCATGTAAAAACCTGCCGGCACTTTTGACCCTGTATCCACTATTGGGGCAACTTTCTCCCCTAAGTTCCTCCATTTTTCACTCAGCATGAGGGCTTGGCAGGTCCGACTAGTGCTGCTACTTAATATTCATAGCCTGGGCAACTTCAGTGTCTGATACAAAATCCCTGTTCTGGGGCCCACCACTGCCTACAACTGGTAACTGTACGGTGTTTTATTTACCTTTTCAGGTAATGCTCACTCTGGAAAAGACCCATTATCCATTATATTTATTCAACAAATTGACCTTCTCTTAACACCAATCACACATATATATTGGATACTACCTTTTAAAAATATCCAATCAGCTAGCCTATAGGCACTTGGCTGCCATTTTGAAAATTGGGGATTTCACACCCAATGGTTTGTAAATGAGGATAGTATTGAGACGATCATGGTGGGTTTTTAACATATGACACCAAAAGTATATATTTTGCAAGTATTTCAGAACATCAATAATGATATGATATCTGCTTCAGCCACAACCGGGCAAGCAGATTAAAGTTAAGATATTAAGTAATGTTTTGAAAAGTACTTTTACGACCCTTTGCCTTGGTAATGTGGAGAACGGACACTGGAACCTCGCGAAATATTATGATAAATGATCTCCCATGGACCTATTAATCAGAGGTCCATGGATCACTGAACCACCAGGGCTATGCTGTAGCCTGTTTCAATGAACAACTGTGGCTATGCAGCTATGCAGTTTCCCTGGCCCAAGTTAACCCTCTAGACAAGTTGAAATAAAATGCTGTGTTTGAGTTGACTTTACTGCAAAATAGCGGCATATGATGGCCACTCTCTCGATAAAATCCTTCACCCAGGGTTGATAAATTTTTATCAGGGAAGGGTGGCTTGAAACAATTGTTTCATAAAATTTATTTAGGGTCGTGTCTTTTCAGTAGGATGTGGTTGGGTTACTGGAACCACACATATATTTTTGTTAGGCCTTTGGTAACTTGGACATTTGTTAAAACATGTTTAAAATGGATGTTCTTTCCCTGCTTACACACTACTACCTTTGAGTTTGAGGTCATTTTAATTTGTTACCTAGGCACAGCCGGAGGTGCTTGTGAAGTTAAATAAAATCACCTCACACCCAAAATGGATTCCTGTCCATACGTACAAAAATACGGATTGACATATGAAGTGGAGAATATGTATCCATAAGTGTACTTGTGGGGTGATTGGGGAGTACATGATCAACTTGTGGGGAAAATTGCTACTTGTACCATGATCCTTACAAGTAAGTGGTGTTTAAAATGCTTCATGGTCACTTTCACCTCACTTGTGAAGTTTAAAACAAAATACCCACACGCAAAATGGATTCCTGTCCACACGTAAAAAATACGAATAGACATAAGAAGTGGGGATATGTATCCATAAGTGTACTTGTGGGGTGATTCCCACAAGTAAGTGGTGTTTAAAATGCTTCATGGTCATTTTCAGCTCAAGTGAAGTTTTAAAAGAAAATCAACCTGTAACCCCACAAGTACTGCTTCTATTCCCGACCCCCCCCCCCCCCCAATTTTTGTCAGAGATGCACCCTATAATGGACCAGGTTCGTATTGAAAACCAGCTTCCTCTTATTATTTTCAAAATTTTTATGAAACATTTAAAGTATTTATTTCAAGGCCGTCTGAGTGGTGCACAAGGGGACGACATTACCATAATATCTCAAAAAATATTCACCGTAGCTTTTACCAAATTTTCGTCACAGAAGAACCTTATAATGGACAATGTTCCTATTGAATACTAGCTTCCTCTGATCATGTTTAAACTTTTTATGAAACTTTTATTAATGTGGAGGCTGTCTGAGTGGCATCAACTCTGGCGACGTTACCATGATATATGAAAACATATTGATCGCAGCTTGACCAACTTTTTGTCAGGGATGCATCTTGTGATGGACCAGGTTCCTATTTCAAACCAGCTTCCTCTTTGTACTTATAAACTCTTCATGAAACTTTGAAGTATTTATTTCAAGGCCTTCTGAGTACCGCACAAGGGGACATTACCATAATATCTTAACAAGGATCCATTGCAGCTGCACCAAATTTTTATCCGAGATGCACATTATAATGGACCACGTTCCTATTGAAAACCAGCTTTCTCTTTTTATTTTTAAACATGTTATGAAACTTTAGAAATACTTATTTGAAGGCAGCTGGGTGGCGCACAAGTGAACAATGTTACCATAATATCACAAGAATGATGAAATTGCTCTTTCATTTCATAGACAATATGGAAATTGGATGTAAAGTATTCTACTGTGAAGTCTCAAAAAAAAGAAAATTGCAGAATTGAGGAAAAAAAGATTGTGGGCACCGAGGGTAATCAGTTCTCTGAACGCTATTTTTAATTAATAATCATTTTATTATTATATCTGCTTTGCAGTTGAATGAAATGCCACATGCTTAATCATGGTCAAGTAGAATTCATTGTACAATGTGTGTGTACATCTGTGAAACAGACTTGAAAAGAATAAACTCCAAACTGTTGACCTATCCCTGTGTGAGCGAGAGTAGACTTTGATATGTGCCTGTATGTACATTTATGTCTCACAAGGTTTGAAATGTCTGCATGCTGTGTATAGACATGTTTGTGTTAACTAAATAATAACTACACTACTTGAATACACACAGACACACTAGTACTTGATTTCAATGTGGATGCAGGGAAAGAATTATTATGTCCATATTTGGGCAAGAATGCCCTTGATATATAATAAGTCAGGAATGTATAAAATGCTCAATGGAGTAGCTGCTTATAGATAGATATTGACCTCTTTTGTAACATGGTATCTCCTCTAAATTACGTGCACATGTAGTGACTTAAAGGCATTATTTTAGTACTCAGTATCATATCTGTAGGAAAAGGGTTTCACTTTTAACTATGTGATAGTACCATTGTCAATTACCATCTCAAAAATTTTATGGTCAAAATACAAAGTCTGTTTGCAGTGGTATATAAATGTATAATGCATCTTCAATTTGAATTTGATAATTGTATTTTAACTTTCATGTTTCACATTTTAACGTAAAATTTGCCTTAAGTTTGTTTGATTCCAGGCAATTGCAAACACTGGATGCAATTCTGAGTTGTGCTACAATATAGGGGAAGGTGATACCACCACAGTGTATCATTTCTGTGCTGTAAGCAGTGCTGCCACCTAGTGACAGGTGAGGCTGTCATCCATATATTTTTTTCTATGCAATATAAATTAGCGATGTATACACAGTAGTCCCTATCTAGAGAGACCACTCCAAAGAAAGTCCACCTGCCTTTGAATTCTACCTTTTTAGGGTATATTGGTACTTTTTGTGTTACAAGTACCTTCGGTCAAAGACCACTTCTTTTGAGAGAGCACATTTTGGTCACTTCAGGCATTGCCTTTCAAGAGAGGTTTTGCTGTATATGTAAATGCCAGCTGGGATATTCATGGTTACTAGGTTGTGATTGGAAGATGTCCAGTTCACATAATTTTTTTACATCATGGCAAAAATTGCTGTACTTTGAATGTGGAGGTTGTTTTTGTGTGTTTAAAGTGTGTTGCTGGGGTAAGCTTCCAAATTAAACCTTGCTGCCCCACCCAACAATCTCAACAGAATTTACTTCATACTTTGAATCACCCGTCATTAGTTTCTGTATGTATATAATATATATATATATATATATATATATATATATATATATATATATATATATATATATATATATATATATATATATATATATATATATATATATATATACATATACACATACATATACACACATGTCTTGGATGGTTTATGGGCAATTATACACTGCCCACAAAAAAAAATATACAATGGAATAGGTCATACAGCCGTTTTGTGGGTCATGTCATGGTATATTGTATATACATATATATATGTATGTATATGTGTATCTGTATGTATGTGCATATATATATTATAAAGAACAGCAGCAAAAAGTACCCCAAAAAACATTGAACCCTTTCATTGCCAATTTGAGCAAAGTCAGTGTACTTTGAATTAACATAATGATGCTAGATTCATATTTCCTGTAAACAGTCCAGGTCAACAACTTTCCTCCATGCTTCAGGCAGAGTGCACCCAGGGTGAGCCAAAAAAGGCTGGGAACTACAATCATTTTTCCTCTCCCCACCACCACTGGAAGAAATGACCCTTTATTTCACACCCTTGGTAGCTATGAACAAACAAGAGAATGCACAAAAATCTACAAACCCTTGGTTATCTCGAAGACAAAAGTGACATGACTGTTTCAAGTCTAATATGAGGGAATTTATGTTCCGATTCTGGTATTTTGTCTAGAAAGGAAATTATACATATTGTTGTATTGCCTGTCCAATTTTATGCTGTTTGCATAGCATATTGCTGTAACTGTCTCACTGTATCTCCCTCCAGCTGCAGGTGAGACATGCATGTAGTAAATGCTTTTTCTATATGTGCATCCATCATGCATGTGTGTCTGGGTTTATAACTTTTGTGCTTAGTTTAAATTTTATGCAATGCAAACACACATGTATCAGAACTATTTGGGTCACCCCAGCTGCAGGTGGAAGAGACATATTTCCATCAATTTTTTTATTGTTTTTTATGTGTGTATTTTTTTTAAAATTTTAATGAAGGTTCAGTGTTTTCAGAGTTATTTAATTAGTACTTATTAGAATACTTTATTTGGAATTCCTCTCCCACCCACTAAATTACTACCTTAAAAATGGCAATTTTTCTCTGATTTATACCAATATACCATTACGCTTGAAACAAAAATTATCATTGTTTAAAGAGGACAGGACAATTTACATGTCCCGTTACCTATGTGCATTGCAAGGGCAAATTAAAAAATAATGAAAATGTTCAACCAGCCCATAAATATTTTTGCAAAATTTTCACATTCATGACATGCATTTGTATCCTATTTCATTGTTTCAATCATGTCATTTCAAGCTAGAACAGTAGCGTTTGTGAATTTTGATGCACTGAAATTTGATGTGGAGTATTTTGACGAGACGAAATAAACTGCTTAGATTTACATGTGTCTGTGATTTAAAGGCAAAGCAAGTGGTATTATATAAAGTGTGCATGCTGAAAACCTGTCACACTGCAAGTATCTGTATTAAATATTTCAAACAAAACCGCAAAAAATCACCCAACTTTGGCTGGAAATGAACTCTCAACCCTGCCAACAAGTTGTATTATATTTCCATGGTAAATTTATATAGGGGAGATTCATATTATGTACTTTACCCATTGAAATTGTGATTTGCTATTTAATCAGGTACTGGATATTTTGTATCAAATGCTTCTACTGTGAACAAGAACACTGGCAATTTGTTTTGCAAATAGTTAACTTTTTGTCACTTAATCCACTGTGATAAAATACTTTACTTCTTAAATGCAATTGAGTAGTTTGTGACTTCATATGTATCCTCCATCTGGGTGGCATAATGGCAGATTGTATGTAAATCAATGAGGTTGTCACATGATGAAATCCTTATAGGTTCTCACATGGCTGAGTCTGCAATAGTGCCTCTACCAACCCCTGGGCCTCGGTATCATCACCAGACCAAAGGTCTTGTGAAGATACAGGCCTGATACAGACCCAACCATGTGATAATCCTTTATTACCACTCACACAGAAAAGAAAAAAACAAAACAAAAAACAAAAAACATAAAAAACAAAAAAAAACAAAACCCAGCACTTACGGTTAGAGCTCTGTCATTCAGTGAGTTCAATAGCCTGCCTCCTGTGTCAGCAGCCATTTTGAGGGCAATACAAGGGGACAGCCGAACCTTGCCCAGAAGCGTGCTTGTGATTGGTTAAATGTTTGAGGTAGATCACAACAAGAATACTCTTGATTGGTTATACACAAACTGAGCACAGTGTGCTAATAGAACTTGTATCGGCTTCCCTTGAGCTATCAGAGCCATTTGTACTGAGGGACCTTCACATGTACCAGCATAGGACACATGAATGATATCCAGGGCTGTATATGCACTGAGTGGTAATAATGTTTTATATCCATCTGTTTTGACCCTTAATATGTCTGTGCAATCTGTATTCAGGCATTGAAATATGATTAAAATTATTGTGATCAGCAAATGTTTGGGCCTACATGCAGATTCTTGGATTGAGCTGCACGGAAAACTGATTGACCAACTCACTTTAAGGTATATGCAATTTAAATTTGATCAAATTGAATATGTTTGTTGATTTGTTTGTTGCCATAATCTTGAGCGTTTATCATGCAGTTGCCCTTTGTATTATTTATAAAGTAATTATATGTCATATTAAAGCATAACTTTGCCTGCTCTGTAATAATTATTTTGTGGAGGATTAAATTCAAAGCCACCATAAAGACACTGATTGATGGGCAACATATACAGTGAAATTGGAAAAGAAAGACTACCCAGCAGTCTACTCTAACATGATTTTTTTTTTTTTTTAACTCTAAGATGATGTCTCAACACAGGTTGCCTGTCTTTATGAGAATGTTACTGACTGAACTTGTATCATTTTTCATGTATGGTCACTCCAAACAAGCGGTCACTCTTAACTACAGTGATATCTGAAGACCAATTTTAAGCGAAGGGAGCAGCTATTAATTTATATGTGGATTTCGTGTTTTTGTTCCACCATGAAATGTGATGGGCCAATAAGAATTTTATTGGTTCATAAGTTGTATGAAGCAAAACATTTAATGTTTTTGTAACTGGTCAAGTTACATGTACTTGTATACTGTTCTTTCATTATTTGGTACTTATTATTACTTTTTTAAACCCATTAGTCAAAGCATAGCATTTAACATGTGTTTTCAGTTGATATAATTAAATTTTGCTGCTTGTGACATTTCTTTGTTGACCACTCGCAACACCACACTAGACATAAAGTCATTATTTGACACTCCTTAGAATCTAGTTTTTTGACACTTGTTGCCAAACCAGACTTATAATTTCTCACTCCTTCATGCTGTCCCACTCTGTGTTAAGCAAACAAGGGGTGGTAGTGCAGCCACAAGAATCTGAGTATGCAGCCTTTCACAGTTCCTGGCTGTCCCTATTTGATAAGGCCTTTTGATCAACCTGATGGGTGTCAATGAACCACAGCTGGTTTGGGGGATGTGGCCAACACACACCACAAGCTGGTCAGGTGGAAATGACATTCACACTCCAGGCCAGTGGGATTGAATGATTAATGAGGCTTGTTGGCTGTTAAGCAAAGTACCTTTTCCCTTGCCTTTGGCTAACAGGATGAGGATCTCTTATTGTTGCTGCAAGTGATGACCCCATTCATTATTTGAGACCCTTGTCACACCAGGCACTCACTATTTGACACCCCTTGCATGCTTGATATTCATTATTTGATATCCCTTGCCACACCTGACACTGTTTTGGCACTCCTTGTCACACTAGACCTTCATTATGTGACACCCCTTGCCACGGCTGACACACCTTATTTGCCATAGTGCCACACTGCACACTTTCATGATTTGACACCCCTTGCTACACCTGAAACTCCCATTATTTGACACTCATTATGCAGATGTATGATAAGTTTTGCCATACCTGACCCTGTGGGTCCTTACCACATGTGGCTCATCTTGCCACAGGTTGCACTTTCATGATTTGACACCCCTCACTAGTGCTTTACTACTTGACACTTTTTTCCACACCACTTTTTTGTTATGCTGTACTCCCGAGAACACACCATGTTTAGTTATCAGATGCTCTTTGTTGTGTGAGGCACACATTCCAACAAAAGTATTACGATAATTATTGTTCTATACATCATCTGTGTCTGCTAAATGTGAAAGAAAACAGGGAAAGATATTTACAAGACCACAAAGTCTTAAATTTTTTACAAGCATTCAAATGACAGGTGCAGTCAATTTTATTGTTTTGATGCTTTGAAAAAGTTCCAGTAGACTGGTGTTCAAAACATATTAAAAACATATGTTTAGCTGATGTGAATCCAGTCTTGTTTTTAGCCCTGCTGACCATGGGTCACAGAGCTTATGCAATCACTCGTGTCAGTCTGGCCATCGTTCTGTCCATCTGTCCATGTGTAAACAATTTGCTTGTCAACACGATAGCATCAACAATTTTAAAGTTAGTTCTTGAAATTTTCTGGATGTATTCTATTGTATTTGTGTCTTTTTGTCCAAAACCACCTCCTAGTAGTCATTACCCTATTCCGTAGTCCGAACTCTTTACTCTCCATAAGCTAACCTGTCCCTGTCTAACTTATAGACATAGAGGTTCTATTGTCCATATTGCACACGTTCCTCTGAAAAATTTTGACATAGGCTGTATTAGCCCAAATAACTTAAAGGGTCTTCAGCGGGTAACTACTCAACATGTTTCGGAGCCTTTTACCTGTATGAATAAAAATCTAGGTTCATTTCTTTATTGGCAGTGCCACCTACAGTATTATGTAATATATGAGTCAAAATGTGAAAACTATGTGAACATTCTAGCATCGTTAATTTTTGGTGGCTCTTCGTGAAATGTGGTGGGATTATGGGGAAGGTCAAAGTCTAAGTTGCTCATGATTCAAGTGACACCACCTATTATTTGACGGAAATTATGAGCCAAAATGTGTTTTAAGATATAAAATTCCATATCTGGAAAAGTAATTGGATTAGACTTGCCAAATTATAGGGTATATAGACCATGTCCAATGCCAAAATGTTATGTAATATCAGTGACTTTGACCTATTTTTGTAAGGTCACCAGACCCGTTAAGTTGGAAGAGGCAATTTTGTAATAATAAAGTGTAGTTTGGACATCAGTGGCAAAGAGACTTGAGCCTCTACATCAAAATTGCACTTGAGTACATTGTATATAAACCTCTACTTGGTGACCTACATTTTGGGTCACCATGACCCAATGATTGTGTGACCTTGACCTATTTTCAAGGTTGTTAAGCACTTAAGAAAAGGACACTTAATTCAGTATCTTGATAAAGAATGAAGTGAATGATGTCAAATGTACCACAAATATGTGTCATGTAGAAGTTTGATATTGCATAATATGGCTAACCGTAATTAATTTTTCAAGTTGCTGGATTGAATACATTTCAGGAAATGATTTTTTGGTGATGGGGGCTCAGCAGAGCATTAGGCCCATGGGCCTCTTGTTTAGAGGAAAGTAGCATTTAGTCCATTGAAATCTGGGTATGCAAAATGCAGAAATTTACAAGTGTACAATAATATATGTGTGGCTTGTACAACACAGTCATCGATAGTTTACAGGAGATTTGTGAAACGTGCATATATGGCATTTTTGTGTTCATCACAGAGTTGGTGCAGTAAAAAAACAAGTTCAGTAATAAATTTTATCCAGTAGGTGCTAGCTCACCTAATCATGTATATTTAACATAACTATTCTGGAATGTCAATAGGTTTACACAGCCTCTGCATACTTTACATTACTTGTATTAAATTCTCTCTTTCCCATGTCCAAGTACTGAAAAAAAGGTCAGTCAATTATAAGAAAATAGAGGTCTGACAGCAGAAATATTTTGTGATTGAATGGGGTTCTTTAGGTGCATGAATAAGGCAAAGCTTGGCTTGAAAAGGTGCATGATTTAAAAAGATGTTCAAAATTTGAGTAGGGTGCAAATTTTATCATTGGTGGACATGCAAAAAAATTGATGTTTATATTGATCACAAATTAATGCCTAAAGTGTTCTTGACTTGATGTGAGAAATCTGTATTTTACTATATTTGGATGAAAAATTGTACACTTGACCCAACTGCATGGTAAGCCCATTCAGATGGCACTGGCATATTTGCTCTCTTTTTGGAAAATTGCCGCCTGGGAACAGGTCAGAGGCACACAGTTGGAACATTGGCATTGTTTGCAGTGATCTCAAGCAGTCTGTAGCAAGCTTCCATTTATGCATGCGTTATGTGCCCCTGGTTTACATTGATAACACTTAAGTTCACAGTAATGCAGAACATATGTATAGAATATAATATATAAAGGCTAACAGAATAAATGCAAATGGAAAGCATTACAGCTGTCTTTGTGTTTTGTTGTAATTTTGATATTTAATCCATTCACTGAAACCTTCCTTCCTTAAGGACAGGTAAGACACTAAAAATAAATCCCACTTTAATCAATCCTAGCTCAAAATGTATTTGCGTTAGGATTTAAAATATCACATATGTGTGTAATCGTCATACTCCAAAGAATTTATATGTCCTGTATTTGGGTGTCTGTGATGTTAATTGTTGAATAAACAATTGAAAGTTGACCGCAAAGCATCCACCCCATAAATGTCGATATAAGTCACCAATTATTTGTGATAAAATCATAATTACCCTTGCATCTTAATCCTGACCTATTGCCAACAAAAAAAGATAGTGCGATTTTTTGTTTGGTTCAGTTTTTCTGTTATCCATCCTCCAAGTTTGAGGTTTCAATTTTCCCTTTGATTTCCAGGATGTTCATTTTCTTCATTTCATAGAAAAAGAACAAAGCAAAATTTAGAAAATCGCGGATTTGTTTTTGCAGTTCAGACACTACAGAATCAAAAGCCGTTAACTGGATTAAATTTCACTCAGCCGTTTTCTTGGAATAATCATTCTTAGGTGGGGTTCTCGTCCTATTATCCTTTCTGAGAAAACCAGCTTCAAAGCCCTTTGATGTTGATCATTTGCCTCTGAAACATTACCGTTTGCTTAAGTTGAGCAGATATTTGTACAAACCGTAGTAAACATTGTCTCTGAACATTTTGTGAGGTCGATCAATTCTTGGCCAATCACATGGATAAAAGAGCCTTTGAAGTACGGAAAACCTGATTCTATAATTTGTCAAACGGCGACAGCGACAAGCTGGTTTTAAAGCGTGACGTCATGGAGGCGGCCTTTCGGGCCCTGTGACCTCAAGCCTGGCAACGAATTGTGTTGCCTTGCTTCGGTGGGGCGGCCAACGGCTGCTTGGGTCAGTGGACGGGTGGTGGGTTTGGTCTACCGTCCCTTCCCTCTTCATCCCGTTTTTAGGGATAGTGTTTTATTGTATTTGCTCCTATCTGTATACTTTATGTAGTTAGCTTGTTTAGACTTGTCTGTAAATTTTACTTAGTTGGCTCGTCATTATTTTGTAGTTATTTTCTCAGTGAGTATCATTTCTCTTTCCAACCTGAGATTTGTAATGCTATTTTATGTGTTTTCTCTTCTGTTCACGTTTATGCTTATTTCAATGTGTTTATAATAAACACATTGAAATGTGGAAATATCAAATAAACTTTATTTGATATTTCCACACTGAATGTTTGCGGGACCCGGTCTCCATCTTAGCACACTCCATGATACGGTGCTTTCCAGCTGAAAATCTCTGTAGCAAAATTTTCTTTACTTGTAGCATGTTTTCCACTACTTCACGTAAGAAACACTTATTTTTGAGAAAATATGTAGCAAGTTTGAAGAGCATTGTAGCAAAATTTTGCTACATTGCTCCAGTTGGACAACCCTGTGATACAGGGAAGAAAGTTTTAGTTTCAGCACTTGAACATGTGAAGAAGTCGCAGCTGCCAGATAACAAAACTGAGGCACCAGTGCCCAAGAGTAACAGCCCTTTCACCTGCTCACCTTACCTCAAGTACCAGTTACCAGACCCCCGGGTTCCTAGGAACTCCCAACTACCCTCTCAAGGTAGTGGTGTGACCACATGAAAAGGTCGCTCATTATCAGGTGCTCTTTAACCAAAAATGGTGGCAGAGGAATAAAGACTGCTCTGACCAGTTAAGCAAGTTCCATTTACTCCAAAACTAAGCAAAAAACAAAAAACAAAAAAAAAAAAAAACAAAAAAACCCCCAAGAGGATCATGATGTCCTGTGCTCAGCTGACATGCATCTGCTTATTTTTAAAAATTTACCCAAAAATGTATGCAAAAATCAATGCAGTGTGACCATTTGAATAAAATGTGTAGAGACCTATCAAAGGTCCATTTCCACAAAGTGTGACATAAATATGGCGAATTATCTAACTTGTTTCCATTACAAGAAATCTCCATGTTCAGGTTTTGTAAAAAATTAAAAAATTTTTGTACTTTTTCAAAAAATGAATGAAAAAATGAACCGAGTCAACCTTTTCAAGAACTTTGTTTGACCCGTCTACAAGGAACATATCCACCAAGTTTCAGCTTCATCCGAGTGACGGTTCTGGAAAAGGAGTCGAAAATAACAAAAACACACAAAAAAATCACAAAAAAATGGAAAAAAATTGCAGCACCACCTGGTGAACAAATTCTGAACTAAGAGTTCCCAGGAGTGTCCCTGTGAGATATCAAAGCAACTAGGTGAGCAATTTCTGAGAAGATATTTTAAGATTTGCCCAAAAAAAGAATAAAAAAAATTCATAAAAAATCCAACAATCACTGGAGCATGACCATTTGAACAAACTTGGTAGAGACTCACCCAGGGTAAGTAAGGTTTACGGTTTTTCAGGAGAAAATGTAAATTGTGGACGATGACGGAAAGACGATGGACCCTCGAAAGAAGCTCAGCTAACTGACTAGTCAGCTGAGCTAAAAATGTGAATTAGCATTAGAATGTCCATTGACTTACATAGTAATCAATAGGAAAGCTGCATTGACCGACAAGTAACTAAATTGAAAAAATTGTTAAAAATCAGGAATCCACAGCAGTGCCACCTAGTGAACAACTCTGTTTGACCATGGAACATATCCACCATGTTTCAGCTTAATATGAGTGACAGTTCAGGAGAATAAGTCGATAATAGCACTACACACAAAAAATCATAGAAAAATAGAAAAAAATTGCAGCACCACCTGGTGTACAAATAAGAACTAGGAGTCCCTGGCAGTGTCCCTGTGGGATATCAAAGCAATTGGGTGGGTGGTTTCAGAGAAAAAGATTTTTTAAGATTTTCCCCAAAGAAGAACAGAAAAATTCATAAAATAAATCCAAGAATCACTGGAGCGTGACCATTTGAACAAACTTGATAGAGACTCACCCAGGGTACATCCCCACCAAGTTTGAAGTCAATCTGGATGACGATTTTGGAGAAGAAGTCAAAAATGTGAATCAGCATTAGAATGTCCATTGACTTCCATAGTAATCAATAGGAAAGATGCATTGACCGACAAGTACCTGAATTGAAAAAATCGTTAAAGTACCTGAATTGAAAAAATCATTAAAAATCAGGAATCCACAGCAGTGCTACCTAGTGAACAACTTTGTTTGCCCTTCTACAAGGAACATATCCATCAAGTTTCAGCTAAATCTGAGTAACGCTTCTAGAGAAGAAGTCGAACATAGCAAAAACGTACAAAAATTTTTTTAAAAATCGGAAAAAATCGCAGCGCCACCTGGTGAACAAATTAAGAACTAGGTGTCCTCGGCAGGGTCCCTGTGGGATATCAAAGCAATTGGGTGGGCGGTTTCGGAGAAGATTTTTTAAGATTTGCCCCCAAAAAGAACAAAAAAAATCATAAAAAATCCAAAAATCAATAGAGCGTGACCATTTGAACAGACTTTGTAGAGATCCACCCAATGCACATCCCCACCAAGTTTGAAGTAAATCTGGCCAGAATTATTCAAGTTGTAACCATTAGAAGAAATTTCCATGTTAAACTTTCCTATTGAATCTTTTGTAACGATTTTTGAAAAAAATTCATTAAAAATCCAAAAATCACTGGAGTACCACCATTTGAACAAACTTGATAGAGACTCACCCAGGGTACATCCCCACCAAGTTTGAAGTCAATCTGGAAGACGATTTCGGAGAAGTAAAAAATGTGAATCAGCATTAGAATGTCCATTGACTTCCATAGTAATCAATAGGAAAGCTGCATTGACCGACAAGTACTGAATTGAAAAAATCGTTAAAACCTGAATTGAAAAAATCATTAAAAATCAGGAATCCACAGCAGTGCCACCTAGTGAACAACTTTGTTTGACCCTTCTACAAGGAACATGTCCATCAAGTAGCCAAATCTGAGTAACGGTTCTAGAGAAGTCGAACATAGCAAAAACGTACAAAAATTCATAAAAAAAAAAATCGAAAAAAATCGCAGCACCACCTGGTGAACAAATTAAGAACAAGGTGTCCCCGGCAGGGTCCCTGTGGGATATCAAAGCAATTGGGTAGGCGGTTTCGGAGAAGAAGATTTTTTAAGATTTGCCCCCAAAAAGAACAAAAAAAAAAAAAAAAAAAAAATCATAAAAAATCCAAAAATCAATAGAGCATGACCATTTGACCAAACTTTGTAGAAATTCACCCAATGCACAACCCCGCCAAGTTTGAAGTAAATCAGGCCAAAATTATTCAAGTTATAACCATTAGAAGAAATTTCCATGTTAAACTTTCCTATTAAAACTTTTGTAGCGATTTTTGAAAAAAAATCATTAAAAATCCAAAAATCACTGGAGCACGACCATTTGAACAAACCTCGTAGAAACCCACCCAAGGTACATTGCCACCAAGTTTGAAGTTAATCTGGAGGACATTTTTGGAGAAGAAGTCGAAAATGTGAATTAGCATTAGAATGTCCATTGACTTGCATAGTGATCAATAGGAAAGCTGCATTGACCGATAAGTACCCGAATTGGAAAAATCGTTAAAAATCAGGTATCTGCAGCATTCCCACATAGTGAACAACTTTGTTTGCCCTTCTACAAGGAACATATCCACCATGTTTCAGCTTAATCTGAGTGATGCTTTTGGAGAAGAAGTCGAAAGTAGCTATAACACACAAAAATTCTTAAAAAATTAGAAAAAAATTGCAGCGCCACCTGGTGAACAAATTAAGAACTAGGAGTCCCAGGGAGTGTTTCTGTGTGATATCAAAGCAATTGGGTAAGCGGTTTTGGAGAAGAAGATTTTTTAAGATTTACCAAAAAAAACCCCCAAAAAAATCATTAAAAATAAAAAAATCACTGGACCGTGACCATATGAACAAACTTTGTAGAAACCCACCCAAGGCACATCCCCACCAAGTTTGAAGTGGATCTGGCCAATGGTTTTTGAGAAGTCGAAAATGTGAATTGTGGACAGACGGACGACGGATGACAGACGACTGATCCTCACAAAAGCTCAGCTGACTGACAAGTCAGCTGAGCTAAAAATTAAAAAAAAAAATAAAATAAAAAATAAAAATAAATAAATAAGCCAGCTCCTTCCAATGCCAAATTGTCTTAAGAAGGACTTACAAAGGCCCAAAGAACTTTTAATCTCAGCAGCCAAGTAGAGAATTCTGAATTCACCCACATCCAATTAAGGATACAAAGTTACTGCTTCAATCCGTGAATCTGCAAATACTGTTCCTCCATGACTGTGTCTGGTGATACTCTTCTATTTTTCATGACAGTTGTTATTTTATGTTGTCAATGTGACATCTATCTTTAGATATTCAATGAATGATATGTTGCTTGGTGGATATTCAAGTCTTGCTATTATATCTGGGGATGTTCATGTTGATGGGCTTGTCAAGATTTGGACAGTTTTCACTTCGGAATGAACAAAGAACTATGATATTGGCACATAGTGGTCTCTACTACTGTTAAGTGTCTTCAAAAAGTTGCTGGCGTGATGCCTCTGGTAATGTCATATATGGACATGCTGGAACCATCTTCATGAGGGTGTAGAAGGATGTGTTAGCATCAGACTCCATCTCTGTAGATGTGAACTCACAATAGAGATATGCCCTTCAGCTGCAGCAGTCCAACCACCACAGCTGAGCATGCCACCAGGCCAGCAATGGTCATGGACTGAAATTTCAAGCTATTCTACAGGCAAGCTTTCATTCTCAGAGCTGAACTTTCCAATCTCACTAACAAGGCACACCAGTAGCCTACTGGTCTTGATAATTGGCAACTTGATGAGAAGGACACTTCTTGTGGTACAGCAAAATGAGCATAAGCATGGGCATGACCAATCATTAGGTGTTCTTATACTGCAAGGTCGGAAGGGTTTTAGTGTCAGTCTCTCTTATTCAGTATTATGATAGGTTGATCCCTGCAGCCCTTTTTTCCTCCAAAGACCCAGCTGACCAATATGTTTTGAGTAGGATAAGGTGCAAATGTGAAGTCCTGCATAGCATCCAGATGCTGACCACAGCCATGAGTGCTTTCTAACAGCAACTGATTACAGGGGGAGGCCTTTTGTCTCACATTGGTTAGTTTCAAGTACTATCAAACAATCACATGGCAGTGATCTACATCAACAAACAGGGGACCAAGTTAAGAAACTTGTCTTCATGGCACTATCATGCTACAGTGTCTGTCGGGAGTATCATGACTTTCTAGCACTTGCATTACAGGCTCCTAAAAACTGAAGTGCTCAGCTACATCTCAGGGAATTGGCACATAATGTTCTTTACCCCCAAAACGGGATTTGGGACCACATGGGGGGGGGGGGGGGGGAGACCTCTCAAGTGGACCTGATGCAGTTAGAAGCAATAAAAAATTGCTAACTTTGGCTGTTCCTTGTTTGGATGAGTTGGCATGTAGCAATCTTCTGGCTTACACCTACCTACTGACCCATTTAATCTCTTATCCCGAAAGATTCAGTAGGCTTAAAAAAACACCACAGAAATCATTCTATTGGCATCATGGTGGCCCATAAAGTCATAAAAGAATTTCACCAGTTTTACATGTAAACAGGCAAGACTTGTGACCCTTAGAATTTTCTCAGAGGGTATTTCAGGCTTTGAAAGGGTAATATACCCCCATTTGGGGGTTAAGGGAAACACAGGATGTAGCAGATGATAGCACTGGTCAAGAGGTACCACATGACCTACTGTGACCATAGTATTGGTCAGAATAGGTCATGTGAAATCTTTTCCACCAGTGCTACCCTCTGTAACAATGTGTCATTTTGGCAAATTGACTTTCACCTATAAGTTTTAGTTGGCTTTGTTAATTTCATTTGATTAATCTTTTATTTACATTGTATTTGGTTCACATATGTTGTGTTCTGTTCATGTATGTCCAACCTATGTCAATGCTCTGATAGAACTCTCCCTAAATTTTCACTATTTTTAGGAACCCAAAACCTCACTCAACCAGTTTGGAATCGGTTAATTTGTACCTACTCACACATGCTGTCTACATCATTCTCATTCCTGTGTTCTTTTTCCTTACATGGCTTTACCTCATTAGCTTTATGATCTGTCTTTCACATGACCTTGACATCCTTTGTCTATCCCTGTCTTGGGGTTTCTGGTCATGGTCGGGTTTGGTTTAAACATATTTTTATTTCATCATTAAGTTTATGAATTACATATTATGAGTGGCAATCGGGAAGGAGGGCTGAGCCCTATATTAACCCTTCATGCAGTTGGGTTTGGGCAAGATACATATGCTGTGTATTTTGTACTTTGGCCATTTGAACAATATAGCAACATCACAACCAATTGTGGAGTTTATGTTTTATTATTTGATATGACACAATGAGAATACAGCCACAAGGCTATACCTCTACCCCTGGCCTCACGGCTTTTGCTATTGAGATCAGACATCTGTCACACGGTCCCCATAAATTCTTTAGCTTTATTAATGGATACTGTTGCACTCAGCATGCAGCCTCAAGGATTGGAAAAGGGGGTGGTAAACACGGTAATCAGAGCGAAATGTCATGGCTCCTTCTTAAAGCTTTACACACACACACACACACATATATAAATCTTTTATTGACATCATTAAGGACAATACTGACCTAATTGT
This sequence comes from Hermodice carunculata, assembly GCA_964020975.1. NCBI lineage: Eukaryota > Metazoa > Annelida > Polychaeta > Eunicida > Amphinomidae > Hermodice > Hermodice carunculata. The sequence goes on along the minus strand of OZ026622.1, from coordinate 30,378,931 downwards.
CACAATCTAAACATGCAAGTCAAAAGTCAAATGCGAACTATCGGAAGATGCTACCTGAGGCTGAGAGATTAATATTGACCATGTGCAGTATCACTCATACATGCATATATATGCATTTCCTTAATTATGTTAATGTACATATAGTTACAATAGTATGCTCAGATGGTTACATTACCATTCAAGTGACAAAATATCAGTACCAACTTCAGAAAAAATCACACGGACAGTATAATTCAAACATGTAAATCAAAAGTCAAATGCAGTCTTCTATCGATTCAAAGGTGTAACTAAAATACAATCAAGGTCTGATAGATTAAAGTTGAGTACATTTCTCATTATCCGAGTAAACAGCGCCAAGAGCATATAATTATATGTGTATCCTAAATAGTTCACAGCAGAAAATCATTATGCCGACCAAGACTCCAAAGAAAATGTAGAACGAATTTTCCCAGCCAACCAGAAAAATCCAGTTAAGACAATAATTTTTCACTGTGTTACATTATTATTCAGGCCACCAAAACCTGAGTATACATATTTACCAAGCTGGGTTACAAAGATGGGATTAACACATTCCATAATAGCCTTAAACCTATCAAAAGGTGAGAGATCCATAAAGTTGGGCATACATATTTTCATCTCATCATATAGTTGCAGTCTTTCTATATCATACTCTGAGCAGTCCTGTATAAAGTGCATCTCATCTTGAACTTGATTGCTATTGCATTTATTACAGATTCTATCTTGCACAGGCACCTTTGGTTAACTGTGGCGGCCTGTTTCTGTTTGCCAGATTATGTGAGCTTATTCTTAATCTAGTGGGTGCAGTTCTATATCTTAATATGTTTCAAATATGGGTCCATTCTGTAACAATCCTTAGATAGTTTGTAGCACGTTAATTTCATCCCTTCATCATAGTTCTGTATTCTTGGTAGACAACTATTTATTTGGTAGGACTGCAGCCTTTGTTTGATTTGGTTTATAACATATCCCTATTTTCCACCTTCAGATCTAACCAATGCTGTGTGTCATCAAGATTGCATAATATTTTCCGACATTAATGCTCCAGTTCTGTTGCCTAAGACTATCGAACTCTTTAAGGGTTTTGTACGTGCACTTGACCACACTGATATATCTAGCAATTCCAGTATTCTTAGCCAATACTTTAATACTTTCATTTCATAATTAATGGACAGGGGCATTCTTCCAGTTTCTGTATACACAGCATCATTTGAGGTTTGCATTCTAACATTTAGCGTAGATTGAATAAACTTAAGATGAAATGTTTTAATAGAATCTGGTATCTTGCCACTTCCCCACACTTCAGAGCCATACTTTAGGATTAGCATGGTCTGGGTGTCAAAGACTTTACATGCAATGAGTGGAGTCAGTCTACCCACAGTTGGACCCTCAGTTTAAAGGCTTGGTAAAGAGCTTTGCTTGACTGCCCCTCTAGATATTCACTGGTTGTAGCTAGATAATTATACTTAAATATATTAAACCATACTCTACTCTATACTAAACACAACCTTTTGATATAGTTATTTGTGATATATGGAACATGGCAGCCTAAGTGTATGACTTGTTCAATGTTCATTAAGCTGTCCATGTATGTTACTCCATCTTTGTTGAGAAACATAGGAATGAAAATTTGGATGCCTGGACTACTTCAATACAAACCTGTGCAGATTTTCTTCAAGATAGTATCAGAACATGAAACTGTCACCATGCACTATCCAACATTACCATTCCACCATGTCCATTCCTCCTTTGGCTGAGAGGACTGGTGGGACATGGTACTATTTTGTCACATTTTAACATCACAGTTTCTGCAGCTGCCTACGTTTGTCCATGTCAGCTTTGGTTAGTACGGGCTAAAAATACAAACATACTAACTTCTTATCTTCTAGTGTACCAACACTGTGAGTAATCTCATTGGTCTGGCATAACATGCTTCTCTTTACCGATGAAAAGCAGTGAGTTCCAATGAAGCATACATCACCTTTACATATGATATCGTCCAGAGTTCTGCAATAGAGCTCTGGAAAAGTGGGGAGTGTTTTCAGTTAAGTACCTGTTGCCATATTATTTGCAGTTGCACTGGTTTTGTACATAATATATGCATACACACATACATGCAACACATAACACATGTTTGTATGTACACATATATACTTACAGCCTTTTGGATGGCTAATATTCATAGTTTCTGCAAAAATAACTATCATATTGCACACTGTCAGTTGCAAGACTTTCCATGCAAGCTGTGACAGGCCAGATATTCTTTAAATATTTGTCAAATACTATGTGAAAGAGGAATCCGATAAAGATGGTGCTCCTCCTTAGACATAAGTGACATATCAGCCTGTATGACACTAAGTGCCATATTAACAAACTATACTTTAAAACAAAACTTTATGATACAGTTATCTGGGATATGTGGAATATCGCAACCTTAGCGTATAACTTGTTCAATGTCCATTAAGGTGTCAATGTCTGGTATGGTTTATCCATCTGGTTTTGCTATTTTTTCTTTATCCCATTCTTGAAATAAGTTAAAGAAGGGCATATGCAAGTATGAGGCTTACTGGGATGCAGCATGCTGAAGTCCGCAATATATTTGATGAACAGACCAGTGGTAAGTCTGACAGAATCGACTGCAATACACAGCCACCTTACACCCAGCGCACTTGTACAAGTTGTATCCATTCTTGCTGCAAGCTGCACATGTTGGTGTTTTCTCCTGAAAGAGTTCATCTCCCTGCTTAGAATTTTCATCTGCAAAGAAAAACAAAATCAGTCCACATGCATGAAGGATATTCTATTATTTTTTGCATTGGGTTGGGTGTTTTTAATATTTTCTTCTGTTGTAAACATATATAAAACACAGCAAGATCTGGCAGTACATATACAATCTGATCAATAAGTAATACTAATGTGGTTGCTGTAAGGGACAACACTAACATCAATACCATGATCTGAACTTAAAGACCATAGTGCACACACTACAGTACAATAAAACACAACACAATGCATTTTTATTGGATAAAACTACCCCTTTAACATGGGGGTATCACCGGGCCAGGGTATACCCGTGATGCTTCCAAGACAAAACAGATACATATTTCAATGAAATAAAGTACAGCATAAGTACATATAATATTGTTTCATGTAATACATATGGTATACATCAAAATTACTGTTTCATATAGTGAAGATATCCTAGGTCCCGTCCCATGGACTTCCAGAAAGACAAAGCTTCAGTTCAGAAGGAGGTTTTTGTAGGCACCATCAAATATTTTACTAATTACATGATTGGATACTACTTCCCTCAAAAATAAACACACTTTGGCATTAAATGCTCCCAACTATACAACTTATTCCAATTAATTTCTTTTGTTTTGAGATCATTTCAAAATCTTCATACGTTCTGGGTTGCCAATCATTTTGATGACATTAAATAAGAACATTTCTTTTTAAAAACTGGAATACTTTTGGACAATTTGACAAATTTACATATTTTAAGGATTAAAAAATGAAACCTGGTGGCTTTCACAAAAAACTTTAATCTAGAAAAGTTTTCAATATAAATATAATAATTACATTACCAGGGCTACTATTTGTAAGAAAAGAGTGTGCTAGTAACTTAAGCATCTAAACAGGATACTTACAATTTTCATAATTTGTTTCAAAAAACATATAATTTACAAAGTATATTATGATGTATGCATTTTCAAGGGATATCATCTACAACCAACAAGCTGCATACTTCTGTTACCCTTTTGGCTAATTTACATATTTTAAAGTCGCATCTTTAGAAATTTTTGTTATAGGAAGAATCATATAGGCTTTGCATAATGCCTATATATTTTCAAATCTTTGAAAAATTCACACAATTAAGAACACAATATACCTCTCCCACCTTTTAACGAGACATAGTTTAACACTTTCTTTGTGTGCTCTCAAAAACACATTTCACTACATGTAAGTGAATAATCATGCAATGGGACCATTCTTTTATCTTCAAAAAATTATTGCCCTGAAGACATGAGTGATCATCATGACGTACAGCGATTTTGACTTGCATGATGCAGTTCCAGAAGTATATCCCCAAACATGCACCAAGGTGAAATTGTTGCTGAAAAAGCTGGTCTCTTATTCTCCAAATTTGCAGATGGCCATCAGAGCTAGTCAAATTCAGCATCCCTTTGAATGGTCTCATGTGAAAATTTAATAACTGGTATCTTAAGATCAATGTCACATGCAATTTAAGCATAATTTTAGTATACATGTACATCCTTTAGTTTGACACGAGTTTGACACCCAAATGAATAAAACCATCAAACAATGCCATTGTCACGTTTGTATAGTTTTGCATTGCAGAGGCAATATTGTAGACAAACGTCTTGCCGCATTATTCAATCAATTATGCCCAGCTCGCTGCTGCTACACGTTACAAGTTAGCAGCAAATGTAGGGTATTACACCAGGAGGAGAGCCAAGAGTGATCAAATATGAATACATCGTTAAAAATGAAACACTTTCTAATGGCCACAGACCACAGTTATAAATCCTTCTATTTTTCATATTAGCATTTTTCAGTCTAAAAAATCATCATTTTGGTATTTCAAAATTCCGAGAACGGCATTTAACAGATAAAAATGTCAGAAAAATATGGATGGATTTCTGTCATACAATTCCCAGCTCGTTAATTTGTGATAATTGAAATACGAAACAACACCTGGATGTAAGCTTTATACAGGCGTATGAACTGTGCTCTTGCCAGGGTCACATCATTGTCATTTCCCCACCATAAAGTTCCCACCTGGCCTGGAAGACAGTGCACCTATATGACCACCAATGAAGCAACTCTGCGATATTGCAAACCTGACTTAGCTAACTTTATTTAAACAGAAGCTAGAGCATGCTGAAAACACAGTATTTTCACAATTACAGACTATCTCCGTTGGTATGCGCAACCAGCCAATCACAACTGTGGTCTGCTACCTAATGACACTACACTTCTTCATCACCAAACTATAAGCAAGATGATGGTACCTGATTCAGGCCTGCAGTCTCTCTTGTGTACAGGGGAATGACGACTCTGGCAAACTGTGTCACAATACACAGCCAGTTCACACTTTGTACATTTCTTCAGATTGTATCCTGACTTGCCACAGAAAGAGCAACTTTGTGAACCACCCTGACCACCAGTATCTCCCAGGTCTAAACCCTCCATTTTGTTTTCCAATCCTGTGGCCACACCTGTTTCTGTGCCTGTGAATAATATAAAATTCCCCAGTTTATGCTTTAATATACATGTACATCGTCAAGTCAGCTTTAAATTTGCCCTCAAGATCATTGCACATTGGCAACTATATAACCACCAAATACCATGTAATGTGTGTTGTTTACACTATTTTACACAATAAGGTTTCTATATAGTATCACTTATATTCGGAACAGTTATGTGTTCTAAGTGTATATTTGTTTATGATTGTGCAATACAGTTACATTCAATTCCTATTCTGTAACCTCAGTGCACAAAGTCTGATTGTTGTAACTGCAAACAATCACTTTGCCTTGGCCTTAGGCGTGTCCTGATTGTATCTTGTTTGGACTAAAATTGAAAATACTTTGGCACCTGCCCTTTGATTCTTACAAAAAGAAACACATTTGTCGTCAAAACAAAACAAAACAAAACAAAAAACAATGAAGCACTTTGCACAATATATCTTTAACAATAATCCTTTATGTTATTGAAACCATAACCACAGGTGCAGTTCTCCAAAAGGAAGTATCCAGTGCATTCAGGCCGCAAACAGCATGGTCAATAACATCTGAATTAAAATGATGGACACTATAATCATATGCCTCTAATGTAGATAATTTACACTCCCAACAGGTTTCCAGTGACCAACAGTCATTACTAGGCTGCTTGAGGAGTTGCAATAGTATATACACAACACCAAACTTCATAATGACTTGGCAACAGGTGAAAATTCTAATTCCTCCTAACGTTTACCTAGTTCAGACCCACATTGCTCCCTGTGGGTGGTCCAGTGGCTCCTCTGACATGTTGCATCACAGTACAAGGCTACTCTGCATCCTGCACACTTTCTTAAGTTTGAGCCGGACTTGCTGCAAAATGCACACTTTCTTTTGCTGCCATGGACTATCCCACTGCTCCTTTCTGTACCTTTGAAAATTAAAATGGTAGGTTTACTTTTCTTACAATACATGAAATTAATTCCTACACACACCCTTTTTGGGTGGAGTGCACAGATTAAAGCTTGCAAACTTCAAAGCTTATACTAGCATCAATTTTCCACACTTGTACAGCAAAACTAAACATGTATTTAGTGCCAAGTTGTCCATCATTTGGTATTCACAAAGTAGGCTTTGTCCAAGACTATTTTCGTGCTTGCTTTCATGACGAACATAAATAGAGCAAAAAGAGTGTCAAGAGACTGGCACCAGCTTTAATATGTTATGTACAAGCACCAGTCATAATGTGGTATGGTTGCTATAAAAAAAAACAGACTATGATGATATTAACTGTATTGAATCCTGTGGTAGTCTGGCATGCCTGTTGTGAAATGAGTATAAAGAAATCAATTTTGAAATCAGTTGTAATGTTGTATGCTAGTTATAATATACAGAGTGTAAAGAGGTTAAGCATATTGACACATACTTGTCATAATGTGGTTTACCTGCTGTGAAGTAGCCCATACTGAGTACATGTATAAAGCGAAAGTGTATTACACTACTCACAATGTAATATGGTTGCTGTAACACATACAGTATAATAGGAATAAATTGTTTTACACCGGTCATGGCGTTGTGCAATTTTTGCCAGTGCTCACTGCTTTATGGTGGTGGGTTTTTTCTGGTGAACTGTCTATCTGATTGTATATATGTCAGCATCCATGTTTGTTTAAAAGTTAAAAAAGTCTGCTCTCTACACTCCATTGATCATTGAAACCTTTTCAGTTCCTACACTGATGTTCCTAAGCCTTTTGCGCCTTCTCAAACTGGATCCCATTTGCTTCTCGCCACTGATGGCTGAACATAAAACATAATTTTGGGTTAGCGCATTTTTGAAAACACACATCAGTTGTGTTCTCAGCAGGACAAAGAGTCACCTGAATCAAAATCTCAGACAAAAATGTCTCTTATCCATAGCAGACCTGCCAACATTCTCTGACTGATCCAGATAAGACAATTCATGTAGCATTAATATTCACATACTTTAAAACTTTTCACTATATTTACTTTCCTACCTGACTGATCTGGTCTGCACTCAGCCTGGTGAAAAGGCCAGTGTTCAGCCTGGCAAATGGCATCACAATATTGGACATTCTTACATCCAGCACATTTCCTCAGGTTTGGACCATACTTCTTACAAAACATGCACTTTGGTGTTATGTCCTCGACCACTCCATGACTCTTCCCTGAAACTTTTCGAAAATTGTGAAATGGGCATGTTTCAGTTTTATTTTTCTACCAGTAATCCTGTTGTTTCATTTATAACAACTGTAACATTTACAACACTTGGCAATTAAGTTGCTGAGTTAACTCTCCTTGATGCATGGGTTAAGCCTATATTCCAAAATTCACAGCAGCAATACCATGTCTCTCAATGTGCGTTGGTGTTTGAAGCAACACTTGTCATATGGCAATGCGGGGCACAATTACTTGAGAACATATTTTCATATTATAATTGTAAATACAAAAGATGCTCTGCTTATCTATAATCTGTTACCTGTTTTAGTTGTGCATGTCGTCTTGTGGATAGCCCAGTGGTGACTCTGACAGACCTTGTCACAGTACGATGCTTCCCTACATCTCTTGCATCTCTTCAAGTTTCTGCCTTGCTTGTTGCAGGCAGAACACCTTTCACCGTCTTGAGCCAATTGGTCATCTTGTGTCAAATCCCAAGCTGTTTACAGACACAGCAAAACTACAATGAAACTATACCAATACATGCTATACATTTACTTATTTATTTTCAGTCATTATATAGCATTTGGTATTCCGCTTTTGATCGATTCACCTTACAAGTGTAAAAGATTTGACAATGTAAACTGTCCCATCTCTTTAAGCTTTTGTCTTGTTTGATGAAGGTAGAGCACCTTTCTTTGCCATGAGCCAATCAGCCATCTTGTTTCAAATCTAAAGCTGTTTACATAGTAATGAAACAATACCAAATCACATTATTTATTTTGAGCCATTATACAGCACTTGGTATTTCACTTTCAATCCCCTCACCTTATAAGTTTACAAGATGTGGTTCCGTAAATTGTCCCATCTATGTTTTACACATTTATGTAATAAGCATGCAAAACACACAGGTCCCTGCTCTTGTCACTTCTACATATGCAATAGACCTATTGTAAGCTGTATTGTTACTTGGCAAGACATGAGGTCACATGCTTTGAACTTTAAGTATAATCAGTTAATTGTGCTGTAAGCACATGTTTTTAAAGGATTTTTTTTCAATACATTTGTTTGGCATATGAGTATACATCAACTTTAGTATATTACAATTAGAAGAAGGACCAACAGCCTTTTTCTTGCTTTTTTCTTTTAAAAATATTTTTTTTTGAAAATCTTTCCTTTATTAATCTCTAATTTCTGTCCCATCTTAGCATTTCAAATAAAATCATGGTACTGTATAATCATAAATTTACCCAAGCCATAAATTTGCTTATCTTATTTCCTATTGAGGTTGATCCTATAATATTTGACAAAGTGTTTTTTCTTTCCTTCTAGATGTTATATTTAATTGAGAGTCAATTTGAGACAACAAAACTAGGCAATTTTTTTATGCTCCAAGTCCAAAAATTAGGCGCTTGTCAAATTTCACTCATTATTTACACACATACCCAATGTGTCAGGAGTAGGCTTCTGCTTTACAAGTGTTTAGCATACTAAGTTTTCTCCAGGTCTACCTGGTGGACATTTAGTGGTCTTTGATTGCTGGTGTGATTGTCCTTGCACACTAAGCTATTTAGTTAGGAATATTAGTCTAAGCCCCCCATCTTATGATTCCCAGAAAGTTTATTATAAACAGGTATGATAAAAGGGTGACAATATCACCAGCACATGGATGATACCTCCATTTACATGTATGTCCTCTCAGATGTTTATGCATACAACTTCTTGCCACAGGTCATTTTATGGCTCATTGATTGAAGATGTAAGTACAAACCTTTAACTTTTATGCAGAACTTCTTATGGACTGGCCAGTGTTTGGCCTGGCATATTTCACTACAGTAGGTTACATCTTTACAATGTCTGCACTTTTGCTGGTCACTTCCAGCTGATTTGTCACAGTATGAACACGTCTGCTGATTTTCTGAAGCTTTCTCTGAATCTGGGGATGAAGGCATATCTGAAAGAAAATGGTTGGATATTTTGGTTATTTATATCTATAGAGATGTTGTGCCATCAGGAACACTCACTGATCCCTTGGCATTGGTGAGGTCAGCAGGACCGGTGAACAAAACGACCCAACATATTAGAGAGGGTCGTATTCTTCTTGGGTTCTTCTTGTCTTCTGATATTGAGACTATCATTCGTATTCTACTCATCTTGGATTGAAGGTACATGTATATTGCTATGTATGACTTGAATGCAATGTATTCTATGTGTTGATCTTGAAGTCTGTACAAAGTATAGCACTTCATTTGGTACCATAAGTGGGGCAGTCCAGCACACTTTGCAAGAGGATGGCCAAAAAAGTCCTCTGGTTCTCCAAAGATGCCTTACCCCCAGATGTCTCCAGTGAAATAAACAACAAAGGGTTGTAGGCTCTGGCCACCCAGCAACCCCAGCAAAGAGGGATGGCCAGATACCACCTGTACATGGTGTCAATAAATCTGTAAATAATTTCCTGTTGAGGGAAGTTGTTTTTAGAAAACACAAGGGTATAATGTTATCATACCAACGGCTGTGAATTTCACAAATATCAATGCTGTAGTGGACACTGCTGCTCAGGTGACAGTGATCAGTGACGTAGTCAGGACTTCGTGAAAAACATAAATCTAAACTTTAAAAGTCTGGAAGAAGTTCCACTGAAAGGTGCTGCCAAAGGAAGCCACATGTCTAATTATCATGCAAAGGATATGTGGATAACAGTAGGCAAGAAGACTTACTTTTGTGATGTCTTCATAGCACCTATCACTTACCAGATAATTCTGGAATAGGACTCTCTGTTCATGTATAATGGAATTGTAGATTTGAAGAAAAATGTTGTCATAGGAGATAACATTATTCTGGCTGTACTTTTTTTGCAACAGAGACTCGCAGCATGCAGTAAGGAAGGTTTCACTGGATAAAAGACTGGTTATTCCACCTAACAGTTGTATGCACACTGTCGTGTTCATAGAAGATGCACAAGCTAAAGAATTTATCATTTCACCAATTCCATTAAAACCAGATTTGGTTTCTCTGACAGTTCTTGTCCAAGGTGAAGTCATGTACCAATGATATTGGTTAATTTGAGTGACAGATACATCACCCTCAAACCCTGCAGTTTTGTGGGAAGTGCAGTGCAGAGCAGTTCAGTGCAGTTGGATGAAATTTTATCTAGTTTGGATCCTGTGACAGCTGATCCTGGTAGACATTTATCACTGGAGGCAAGTTCATCAGGTACCTGTTTCCCCCAGGGAAACTGATTTAATTCCCAAATGAATCTCATACAGATCCCCTTTCAGAGCAACTGCTTAATGAGGTTTCTAACTCAGATGATTAGTGTCTGTCAAATATAACTGATACTGTTCATGTACAATGTCACACAATTAAAAGAGTGAATTCTGGCAGCAAGTCGGATAATTCTTCCGATTTAGGATCCAGTACTACCACTATACCAGAACACATTCAACTTTTGCTTAACAAGACTGCAGAAAATTTAACAACAGAGGAATAGAAATTGGTAGCTAGCCTACTAAAAAAATACTCTGATGTTTTCTCCAAGAATGATCTAGACTTTGGTTGTTTTTCTGGAGTGACTCACTAAAATGACATTCAGGGAGCTGAGCCTATTAAACAAAACATGAGACAAGCTCCTTTAGGATTTAACAAAGAGGAAGAGATGCATCTTCAACAAATGCTTGGTATTGGTGTAATAAAGCTGTCATCATCAGATTGGGCAGCAGCTCCAGTCTTGGTTAGGGAAAAAGATGGTCGGGTGCGTTGGTGCATGAATTATCGCGAACTTAACAAAGTGACTGTTAAAGACGCTTACCCCCTACCATTAATTGAAGAATGTCTGGACACTCTAGGGGGTAATATCTTCTACTCATCGTGTGATATGGCCATTTCTAACTGGCAGATTCCCATAGAACCGTCTGATTGTCCTAAGACTGCATTTATCACCAAGTATGGTCTGTTTGAACATTGTTGCATGGCCTTCGGTCTTTGCAATGCACCTGCAACTTTCATGTGAGCAATGAATCTGGTGCTGTGAGGACTAACCTGGAAAAGGGTTTTGGCATTTCTGGATGATGTGCTGATCCTGGGGAAATCCTTTCCCAATCACCTTGAAAATCTGCGAGAAGTGTTCCAGAGGTTTTGGATGAATAAGATCAAACTAAAACCAAAGAAAAATGTATGCTTTTCCAAAAGGAAGTCAAGTTCCTGGGAAAGATCGTGTCCAGTGATGGTGTTGGGGTAGATCCTGAGAAGATCAAGGCTGTTCAAGATTGGCCAGTACCACAGAATACCAAAGAAGTTGGGACTTGTTAATTATCACCGAGAGCACATCCCAGGATTTGCTGAAATTGACAGTTGTCTTTAAGGGTTGACAGGACCAAAGCATAGATTCATCTGGCAAGAAAATCATCAAGAGGTATTTGTGAGGTTGAAGTCTTAGTCTCAGCTCCTCTTCTGGGTTTTCCAAAGAAGGACGGAATGTTTCTCTTGGACACAGATGTCTCAGACATAGCAATCTTGGCAGAGTTATCACAGCTACAGGATGCAAAACTACAAGTAATATCTTATGGTAGTTTTTCACTGAAATACTGCACCACCAGAAAGGAACTCCAGGCTATAGTAAGATTCAGCAGGCAATGCAGGCATTATTGGTTGGGAAGGAAATTTGTGATTCATAGTGATCACAACAGTCTTTCTTAGCTGTTTTCGTTATAAGTATATCGAAGGCCAGTTAGCCAGATGGCCCAAAGAACTGAGCCAGAATGATATGCAAATTTTCCACAGGGCCGGAATGAAGCATTTGAATGCCAATGCATTAAGCAGAACTACTGACCGGATGACTTTCTATGATTGCTATGAAGCAGGAGTCTCATTGCATGAACTTCCATGTGGCCGTTGCAAATATCGCACTTGTGCACATATGCAATTGTGCCAGTTTGAAAAGGATGTGGATGATGTAGTTCCCCTTTCTGTATAGACAATTACAGTGGCAGATCAAGCTGATGAACTCTAAAGTGAAAATGTCCAGGACATGGCAGTCTGGTTGGATAGATATTCTTAACAGGAACTGCGGGATCATCAAGTTAAGGATTCAGATATTGCTCCAGTCATTTCCTGGCCTGAAAATGATGAAATTCCAACATCAGATGTGCTGCATTTCCATCTGTGAAACATCTGTGAACGTGCAAGTCCCAACTGAAAATGGACCAGGGAATTTTGTATTATAGATGGGAGGATGCAGTTGCCAGGAAGTGTTTGGTAGTTCCAAGAACCATGAAACAGGAAGTGTTGAAATATTGCCACAATATCCACAAGGCAGGACATTTGGGACAGAAGAAGACTCTCCAACTCCTAAAACAGAGTTTTTTTTCTGGCACACTATGCACCTTGACAGTAAAGTATATGTGGAAACCTGTTCTACATGTTGTTTAAACAAGAGACCCAAAACATGGCCAAAGGCTGGTTTGGATAAATATCTGCTGGTGCTCCACATCCATATTTTAGGTCCATTTACTGTCAGTGCAGGTGGCAATGTTTACAATTTAATGCTCAATTCACAAAATGGCAAAATGGCTTGAATGTTATCCCCTTCCTTATCACACTGCAGAATCTATTGTGAGAAAGATTGTGAATAATGTTTACTCCAGATTTGGTTGCCCTCTGCAAATCCATAGTAACCAAAGAAAAAGTGTGGACATAAACTTGATACATGCCATATAGGTCTAGGCTAATGGTCAGGTAGAGAGGTACAACCGTCAGCTTCTTCAGATAATCAGGTGCTGTGTACATGGCTCTAACAAGAGCTGGGGCAAGTCATTACCTCAAGAAGCAGCTGCGATACATGTGGTGCTTGACAAGAGTACATGATTCTTCGTCCATCTCATGATGTTGGGTGGAGAAGTTTTTTCACCAACAGATCTAATATTCAGACTTGTGGAGGACAGCAAATCTCAAGAAACTCCAGCTTATGTAAAACAGCTCCTGGATTCACTCTTTAGGACTCACGAGATTGCTTGACAACATCTGCAAGAAACACAGTGGAAACAAAAGAAAACGTATGATCTGAAGCAGTGTGAAAGGTCCTTTGAAATAGGAGACCTTGTGTATAAGCTGAAGACTGCAAGCAAACCAGGTCAGTCCCAGAAACTGAATAAAGTATGGAGTGGTCCTTTTCTGGTGACCAAAATCCTGTTTGCTGTTCTTTACAAGATCAAAGGATGCAGGAAGGAATGCAGTGGTTCATCATGATTGCTTAAAACCATGCAAAGATCACTTCATCCCCATGTGAATGAGGAGAATGAGACATAATCTCTTAGATCTGCATGCCACCATACCTTATTCTGAGGAGGAACAAGAAGAATCTCTCTTGGGAGATGTCTTTAGAGATTTTTTTGCAGAAATAGAGTATGGAACAGAGGTAGGCAATGATCCGGATGGAGTGGTAGCAGATACTCAATCTTCTGCTGAGGCAGAGGAACAGCTGCTGGCTGCAGATATATCAATGGATCCTAGTAACTTTGTTATTAGTACTCCGGTCCCATGGGAGAAAGAGATGGTTCAAACCTCAGTAGCACCTTCCCCCAGAAGATCTTCTCCAAGGAGGACAAGGCGAGGCACAGCTGTTTGTCCCCCTTCTTATTTGAACCAATATAATCTTGGCTAGCTATCCACATTCATATCAGTTGCTGGTTGGAATGACTCCAACCATCTGAGTATCTGAACAGATCTTTCTTGAGAAATAGCTGCACACTCTGTAGTTATTTGTGACCAGCTGTAAATATGTACATATGTAAGTATTTTCTGAATAAAGGATTGAACGGCTCACAGATAAGTGTCTTTTCCTTGTTTTTCTGAGTAAAATTGGTTTGCTCTCAGTGTAAATTGTTAACTTGAAGGACAAGTAAGGATAAACCGTGTATATATCTTTACAAACCATCTATTTTAGGCCTAACTTGTTTTATCCTAGGATGGAACAGCCCAACACCCAAGAAATTCAGAAACATCGGCCTGAAGAATGGATCCTTCTCGACATTTGGGAGGACAAGAGGGAGGAGGGAGAACTGTCAGATGAGGATGATTTGGGTTTGATGGAGGTGAGGAATGTCCGGGAAAGAAATGGGGACCTTCACATCACCCTGCAACTATCTTTTCCGGAGTACCTGCTACTACCCAATGAGAGCACTACTGCTGAAGTTGACCCTGGTCCCTTGCCTGAATATTTAACCAGAGCTACAGGAGGCAAGAAGACCTCAGAAGGATGGGAGGATTCTTTTGACAAGAAGAAGTGCCATCCCTGTCCTTTCTGTGGTGGAAGATTTACCCACATGAAGCACCACATGCTGAAGAATCATCTGCTGTGGTACGTATCTCCCACTACCTCCTACTGGGAGTGTGAGTTTGTGAGTACCCAAGTGACTGGTCTTATTGACCACGATATTGGAGAGTTCCAGGATAGCTACCTGGAGGCTTGGGCATCTCTGATGACTGGCTCATTAATAACCTTGCCGGAAAAGTTGGAGTGCCAGAATATCACAGCATAACTCCAGAAAGTCCAGGATGATCACCCTTGTGCAGAAGGAGCTATGATCACAGAGGTGGAAAGACAGCTGATTAAGGAGTATAGCGGACGGGTGATGGAGTTCTTTTGGCCACTGCCAGAGACCCTGAATATTGAGCCACCGAACTGCATACATGCTCTGCTTCACTGGAGGGTGTTGGCATCCTTGGTGAGTACCCTGAGTGAAGAGGATGCAGAAGTGGTTACAAATATCAGGAAAATGGTTCACACCATTAGTATGCAGGGGGAGGGGTGCCACATGATTGTTGCCAACCATCTTCAGTACGTCTTGGTGGATGCACACTGTCATCTGGGGGAGCTCTTATACCGTACCAATTTACGGGACTTAGATGCAGTTTTGGATCGGTTTCCAATGAATGAGGAAGAATTCCAGATTGAGTATATGGTCAGCAATCAGATTTTCGAAAACAAGTGGAATGCACCAACAGGTATGGGGAGTCTCACAGAAGATCCTAGAGTACATCTCATGGTGGGTATACATCCACGATTCAAAGGGGATCACACCAGAAACAGAGTCACAGAGATGATTTCCACATCCTCCAAGCTCTTCTTCAAGAACCTACAGTGAAATGTTTAGGAGAGATAGGGCTGGATAACACCACTGAGAAAGTGTCACTAGAAGTTTTGACACAACAGAAATGGGTGTTGGAAGCCATACTTCCTCTCCTAGCCATGAACTCCTTACCAGTCACAATCCATTGCAGGGATGACAAAAATGAAGGGATCTTGCTGGAATGGTTGAATATCATGAAGCGCCATCTACCAACCACCCAGAACATGGAATGGTGTCTCAAGGTAGTTTCCAAATACCGTGTTTGGCATTACCTGGAAGGCAGTTGAAGGCCAGGAGAGGATTGTCAGACAAATCCCCTTGGACAAGGTTGTGCTGGAGACTGATGCACCGTATGGAGTAGGGATCCCCCAAATCTTCAGGCATAGCAGATGTTTGCACTCTGGTATGATTTTGGAAGAGGCCAAGTTGGTGGCTCAGGCAAAAAACATTGTAAATGGAGTCAGCATCAGCCGTTCCACTGGACCGTCCATACCAGTTGTGTACCAAGGGTCTCTGTAGCCAAGATTGGATCTGAGCCAATGTAATAGGCATATAGTGGTGTATACTTTGAATCTGGAGGTTGGATTTTGAGCCAATCCAGTGAATAGTGATTGTGATAGGTCCATTGGGTCCGGGTTGGATTTTAAGCCAACACGACACATATTTAAATAAATATATATAAGCGCTGGGTTGGATTAGAGCCAACCTTATGTAAATTCAAATCAGTTAAGCAGGTTGTCTGACTGATAGGTTATTTCCTGTAAATATGTATATACTAAAGGAATTCCGAATGTCGAACTAGTTGTGTCTGTATGAATGTGGAAGCTGTGTGTGAAGATGTTTAACTGGAAATGGCATTTAGATGTAATATCTCACTCATTAACTCAAAATGCACGGGGGAATGGTGTGAATATTACTAATTATTCTAATGCCAAATTTTTGTGTAGAGGTGCATATTAAAGACACTCTGCAAATGGGGTAAAAGTTAATATTTTTTATAGATGTGTGATAAAGCCTAGGCATTCTGTATTATGAATGTCCTGTGAGAAAGTCACTAACATTTTATACTTTCTTCTTCTCACTTAAGGTTGCACCTAGGAATCACTCATTCCACCTACACACCTCCAAATTTTCATTTAGTAACAGTGCAAAATTATGTATTTTCGGCCACTCCCTTCCAAATTATGGTTTGGCCCTTCAAAAATTCAATGACATACTCGGGACAAATGAAACAAAATGGGGCAGGATGTTGAGGCATCGGAAATTCTATATTGCTATGTATGACTTAAATGCCATGTATTCTATGTGTTGATCTTGAAGTCTCTTCACAGTATAGCACTTCGGACACAACAGAAGTATACTTACACTTTCCCATTTTAAAGCCTTTGTGATGAATCTGTGCATTGGCGATAGATATCTCTTAAAATATCAAACTGCCATTTAGACCATAAAATACAATTATACAATGATTAAAAATGAAGATCCTCAGTGTGAAAAGAGTACGAAATGATGTAACTCCTAAAAGGTAAAATTGAATTTAGCTACAATTTATCACGTCATTTCATTTCATTTCATAAGAATTCATGTGATACTATGCAAAACCACACACCTACACTTACCCACTTTTAAGATTCAATTACACTTTTATAAATAACCTTCCACTGGGGTTCACAGATAATTCGAAGTGCATTCTATATACAACAATTTTAAAATCAGTAGGTGCCAGCCAAATACTGATAATGCTGGGACTGACTGTGTTTCAGAAATCGCACAGCATGCGATGATAATCAACTTTCAGTTACCAGTAAAAAACCGAAAGTGTGGTATTTCATATTGACTTGTTATGTATTGTTCATTTCTGCAACACAGTTTTATTAGTTTACAATAATCTAGGTCCATATTTCTTGCTTTCAGATGGCTGCCAGTCAATCATGACTGTTATTTTTACCTTGGCTCTTAGTAAACCTCATTTTGGTATTCCAACCTTGTCAGAAGAAGATCCTCTTTTGTATCACTCATTTGCACCGGTAGTTTCAATATACTGTTATCCAAGTTATACCTCTACCCAAGCACACATTGTACTAAAGTCTATTGAAAAAATGCATTCACCTGACAATAATTCATTGAGTTTCATGTCTTCTCTGCAAAAATATAACTGGATAAAGGTGTTCCTCTTCCACAGTCTGTCACGTTGCTTGGTTGACTGCTCCATGCGATAACTGTTTGTTTCCAGTAATTTGCGCAGGAGATTACGATCCTTCAAAACCAAAACAAACAAAAACAAAAAACAAAAAAACAAAAAAACAAAAAAACCCCAACTAAGCATACTGTAAATTATTCAAATTATTGTTTTATGTCTATACATGTATCTGTAACTTTCTGTTCTATTCCAAAAATGATAAAAACTCTGCACGTCATGTTCACTTGAAACGCCCATCTCATCACTTTTTCAAAAATAGTAAAATTAGTATAACTAACAGTACCAAATAATGACAAAGTTATAACCACAGGATGAAATTTTTGAGCTCTAAAACTCTCAGTATAAAGCTACTTTATCATTTTTACATGTCATTAGTTGTCTATCTAACATAAAACTGTCAAACTGTGATGTTCTTTAAAACAGCTAATGGACTGTGGAAATTGTATTTGCTTTACAATGTTTGTCAATTCAGTAATGAAGGACCATACACAGAAAGGAAATACCTGCTGATTAAGACCATTTTGGCACACAGCTACTGTGATAATACTTATCTGCCAGTATATCTGCCGGTGAAACAATTTCCAATATGTAGCCCAAATAAGGTGCTGGAAAACTTTGAAACTTTACTCATAAATGGGAGGTATAATTTGAAAGAAAAAAATATAGCATATGCACAAACCTGCAGAGGTTTTCTGTTGTATTTTTTCTACATTAGCGCACGACCAAAATTATGGGTAATAGATGAATGCTGCACGTTATTAAAGCCTCTTACCACTTTGTGGACAAAGAAAGATAGCTGGGTAAACTTCAACGAGCAACACTGTAACCGAGTTGCAGCAGAATTGGTGTATATGATGACGACATACAGTTAAGCCTGTCTTAAGCTTAACAGCTTAAAGGCATTTTTTTGTGTTGCAAAGTGTTGTACTGGGGTTTGTAAATGTTGTAAAAGGTTGACAAAGGGCTTCAAACGGTCGAAACGGTTGCTTTTAATCAATAAGGTTGAGAAAGTGTGTGAAATGGTCATTAACTATTAGAGAAAGGTTTACGTAGTGTTTAAGGGGTTTCAAAATGGTTTGGAAAGTGTTTAAAATGGGTTTGAAAAAGGTTTGACTTTTACTCAAAAGGTTGGAAAAAGGTTGCAAAAGCTTGATGCATTTGGTGACTGTTAAGTTAAACACGGGCTTAACTGAATACTAAGACAATAGCAAAATGATGGGGATCCAAATCATATACCCATGAAATTGAAGTGCACATGCCACAACACAAGATGTTTATCCAACTTCTTGATGTTCAAAATGACAGTTTCTCCTGTCATACAGGTTTACCAGGTCAATTTAGATCAATATAGTTTCATACTTTTATTACCGTAAATTCTCAGATAGAAGCCGCACCCTAATTGAAGACGCACCCTGACTTTGAGTCCTTCCCTGGGGAAGATTTTTCACCATTTCCGATTCACGCAAAACCCTATTAGAAGCCGCACCCTAACTTCAGAATGATTTAAGTCGACATGATGACCCTTTTTTAATGTGATAATTCTGATGTCTTTACATGCAGTTTTAAATATGACATATTTTAATAAAGTATGTATCACATGTGCTTGGTGTTTTGTCTATGATGGGCCCATTTGTTTTAACCATGACGTTGTCATTTTATACGAGATTTCTCGGTAGAAAACCCCTAATACAAGCCGCACCATGACCTATGATACTGAATTTGTGTTCTTAAAAATCCTTACTCTAATTGAAGCCGCGGCTCGTAACAAAGAATTCACGGTATTCAAAATACTGATTTTGAAATGCTATTTATTAAATGATGAGTTGTAGTAAGACTACCTCTGCTTGATATATGTATGCTTGGATTTTGTGCGTGTCCATAATCTGTACTAAATTTGGTTGTTACAGGGTAAGATAATATGACATGCTTAGTTATATCTGTGATGCGTATGTATTTAAAATACATGAGAGTGCCTGGGCTGCAAAAATCACAACAAGGCATCTCTAAATTTAAAGGCTGCCTGCCCTCTGTTAAAATACATTTAGAAACTTACTTGTCATTGTACATTTAAATTAATGTATTTATTAACAATTGCCATAAGGCTATATAACCAGTTGCAAAATTTGACCACAGTTGTCAGGGAAATTATAACTGCAGATGATGTTAAAACTACATCTGAGAAACTAAATACTGTGGATGACATTAAAACCATATTGGGAAAAACTAAACATGTCAACTTTGATGCAATTCTATCAGTTGTAGATACTACAGATTGATAAAAGGCACATCTGAATTACATAGCTATGGGTCATCCATAATTGTACTTTTTTCAAAAGTGGTAAGCTATTTTTGTTTGGGACTCTGTACTCCCTTTAAAGTGGATGCTTAGTAAAATCAATATTTTTACTGGTAGCTTAGCCGAGTTGGATGTTGGAACATTTGCCTGTAGCCCACCAAGGATCTTTTGCAAAGAAATGTCAGGTTATTGTAAAACTCACATATTTTACATACAAATTTTATTCCATAAAACAAGAGGATCATTATGGTTCTGTGCTCTGTTGACTGCAATCTGCTGTTTCTGCAAGAGTAGACCAGACTGCTCTGTATTAGTACTGAATTAGCGCTAACCAATAAATGACCAAAAGTTCGATTTTACCCAGTAATAAGCCAACATGTCAGTTTGACATTTGAAGGTCATTTAAAGACAAAATTACCTATGCCAAAAGAGGACCCACAGGTACTTTCCCACTTATGTAACAGTCACTATGGGCCCAGGACCAATCATTACCAAAATTTAAGCCAATAATTATGTCGGTTTGACCTTTAAATGTTGCTCGAGGTCAAAATTAAAAACACCATGAAATCCCTTCTGGTACTTTCCTGTCAACAATGAATAGCTACTACACCTAGGATCCACTATTACCAAGATATAAGCCAATATGTAAGATTTGCTGGGTCAGTGAAAAGCATGAATTTTACTGAAAACTATATAATTTGCACCCCTTGGTAGAGAATCCATAATTATTGTATTATCATCTCCTTGCCACTTTTGGTGAAGGTCTACCGGGGGTACACGTGTGTAAAACCCAAGTATTAAATACAGCAGCTTTTGGCAATAATTATTGCAATAAATGCACTGTTGCTACATACTAACACCATAGTATGCAATGTGTTTTGAACAACCCTGCTCATGTGTTTAGGAGAAAAAAAGGAAAAAACTTATAAAACACACTAACATTAAAAAAATATGAAAATTGCAGCACCGTCTCTTGAACAAAATTATTGTATTCCACAAGTATTTCTGTGCAATTTCAAAGCTATAGGCCAAGTTGGCTGCTGTGGAAGGTTTTGAAGACCTTTTCCCCAAAAATGATTATAAAGGAGAGAACCAAAATGATTCTATGCTCTGTTGACTGCAATCTGAGACCATAACAAGTAGTTCCCAGACAGGGACACATCTGTCAAGCATGAGGCATGACCTCACCGCTTCAACAGGAGCATGACACAGCCATTTTACATGCTATTGATGTGGCATGCATGGATGGAGAGAAGTTCCCTCCTTCTTTAGTTGTGGGGAAGTTCTTGTGGTAGGCTGCCCTGGTGTTCCTCAAACACCTAACTAGCAGAGTAGTAGTTGCTAGTTAATAAAGGGTGCTTTCTTACCCCTGGAGCATTGGAAAAGACAGTGGTAGACAGGTAAGGTCATGAGAGTAATGACTAGGCTGTCATAAGCACTAGCAGCATGACTGAAACTATACACCTTTATGGTAAATTGCATGATAATTTTGCCAACTATGATTGAAATGGTGCATGAATTGCAATTGCAGTTTAATAAGTAGAAAAAGTAAAGTGTATTTGGCAGCTATTTGTCGTGCACATGGTTGCACTCCAGTGTTTGCCAGCAAGTTTTGCTGTGTGGTTACACCTGTGGGTAAGTGGGAACTACGCATTTACCAGTGCACGGAAAGTTGTGCATGGGTGGATACAAATGTCCTGAAGGTTAAACCCACATGTACATACTTTGCCTTGATTTGTCATGTTGGTTTCCTATAGAAAAGGAATCAGCAGGCCTTGTACCAATATATGGTTGCCAGACAGCCTTATCATTGAATATTGGTGCAAATTGATCTTGCTGCCCTGCATATGCCTAGTCCTGAAAAGTTAATTATACAACCATGATTTGAATACCAATTAGTAATTGTTGGCACAAGTACCACAAATCTTGTTGACACTGTGCAGGCAAATAATTATTTCTGTAATTTTGATACATATAATTTTTTTCCTAATTATTATTTACATTGCTTCAAAAAAATTCCAGCACAGATCATATGATCCAGCTGTTTTGCTGAAAGTGTTAAACGCTCACCAAATTTTATTGGTGTAATTGCTATAAGGTTGTAGTTAATGGTGTTTGCTTTATTCTTGTCATTTTTTTTGTACATTAGATTTTTCTTGTATTTTGGCGATTAAGTCAAAACAAAGGTGTCCCTTACCCAGAATTTTCAGAGATAAACACGGAAGAACAGTTTTTCCCACATATTGGAACTATGTGCCCCCCCCCCACCAATCAAGGAAAAGATAACTTGGAAGAATGTGGGGAAGATTGGGGCTCTGGGGACATTGAACTAGAGATGGGGCCTGATGGTCATGGTTAACATCCAATTGATGATAAAGCCAATGCTGGTCAAGTAGATTGGATGGAAAGAGTGTCTACCCTTGGAAGCCACAATGATGCATTCCGAAAAAGCATGAGCACCTTTCAAAGCAACCCAAAGGGTGTGGCTGATATAAATGATGCCATGTGGGACAGTATGAACAGTAAAATGAACGCATTTCAGAGTAAATTGGAAGATCAAAATAAGGCATTCAAAGTTCCCTTAGATCAACTTTTGTCATTTATGCCCGCTTCCCTCTTACAGAAAATGTGGGATTCAGGTGTAACTACACCCTTGAGCAGGGAGTGGGCATCCCCAGTGGTGTTTGTCTGGAAGTGGGATGGCAAGGTCGGTTGGTGTGTGGACTACAGAAAGTTAAATGACTTTAGTGTGAAGGTTGCCTACCCACTCCCACAGATTTGCGAAAGCATACACACCCTTAGTGGGTCACAATGGTTCTTGGTACACAACCTAAATAGCGATTATTATCAAATAGAGATGGATGGATGTAACGGGGACAAGACCGCCTTTGCTAAACGTCATGGCATCTTCCAGTATAACTGAATGCTTTTTGGTCTGTGTAATGCCCTCCTCAACTTTTCACAGGGCTACGTACCTTCTGTTTAAGGGCCTTCAATAGAAAATGCTCTTGGTTTATATAGATGACTTCATAGTGACAGCGAAATACTTCTCTGAACATCTTAGTATGTAAAGACAGATGTTGGAGTGATTCCATAGTAACAACTTAAAGCTGAAGAGGAAGAAGTCTCATTGTTTAGAAATTTGGTTGTCTTTCTGGGGTATGTGGTGCCTGAAGAGGGTATACACACCAACCCAGCACTGGTCAAAAGAGTGTTGGCAAGTGGTCTCCTCCCCAGACAGTTAAGCAGTTACAGGCATTTCTGGGAATAGCCAATTATTGCTGTCAATACACTCTATTCTAAAGTCCCCTGCATATTTGAAACACTGGCAACAGAAACCAGAATGAGGCTGTGGTGGACACCAATTCAAATCCAAATTCACTTGCATGTTAAATTTGCTTACTTTGCTTGCTCATATCTATTTTTAAAACACTTTTGAATATAACCATTGTGATATTCTGTCAAGAAAACTCTAGGAATACAACAGTGAAGACAAGGAGAAAAATCTTTGGTGTTTTGCCTTTTCCTAATTGCTGTTGATATATATCTTACTGCAATTTTGATACCATGTTTTATTGTTTGTGTTTGTTTAAATTTTATTGTGATGCCCCAGGTAGTACAAATTACACACCCAAATGAATCACTGGTTCTAAAATATGAATTCAACAGATTTTGTTTTGTAATAAGGTAATGTAAAACATGTTGCCATGAAAACGTATTTTATATCAACAGAAACTTTTGCAACAATGAATCAAACAATGAAGACCTGCTTTTTTCACTCACTGTTGTAGTCCTAAAGTTGTCCTGAGAGGATTGGGAAAGTGGTTACCCCAGAAAGACAACACAATGAGTGTATTCAAAAGTGTTTTTAAATGATAAATATGAGCTAGAAAAGTAAGCAAATAGTAAGCAAATTTAACTTGTAAGTGAATGGGGACTTGATTTGGTTGCCACCCAAGCCTCATTCTGGTTTCTGCCACCAGATGGTATTAGTGTTCCAAATATGGCAGAGACTTTTGAATAGGGTGCATTGGTATCCAGTTATGACAACATAGAAGACCCCTTAATGACATGTTGAAAAAAGATACCCCGTTTGTGTGGCAAAAAAGGAAGAGTCCTTTGAGGCTTTGAAACAGAAATTAGCCACTGCTCTATGTTCATGTACCCTCAAGATGAGAAAGCTTTCCTGCTGGACAGGGACCCTTCGCCTGAGGGGGGGGGGGGGCAGGACAGGGACAAGAGGCCTGTGCATATGCTAGTTTATGGTTAGATTGTACTCAATGTCATTACTGTGACTTTGAGGGAGTTGTTAGCAGTTGAAGTTTGAAGTTTGAAGTTTATTATGACGAAAAGTACATCAAATATTTACAACAGCCACATAGGAGATAGAAACCCAAGTGGGCTTATATAATCTCCTGTTACAAAATGCATTACATAACTGTTTAATAATAGGTTTCTGGCAGAGAATAATTAAGTAAAAAATGGCTTGATAGTAACACTAAACATAACTATAAGACAGTATACCACTCAAGCATAACAAATCTGAGACATGCAAGAAATTAAGTAACCCTTAAGTTTTGATTTAAATACATAAAGAGAAGGTGAACATCTGATGTTGAGAAGCTTACAAGACAGTTTAGGCACTACTTGCTGGGGCAAAAGTTCTTGGCCAAAAAATGAACAGAGAATTCATTAAAAATTAAAAATCACCACAGCATAGCCATTTGTTCTAACTTGATAGAGATCTACCCAAGGCATATTGCTACAATGTCTGGTGTCTTGGAACTCTTTCACCGTGGGAAGTGACTGTAGCCTAATTGTCTGCAGGCTGCAGATGCCACTCGTCGAATTCCAAGACGACTTTTAAAATTATGTTACATTTGACCTTTACAGTGACTTCCTGACACTGAAAATGACCTTAATGGAACGTGCATGATGTATATGAGCAGGTTTTTTCTTTATTTGAAATAAATGTATTTTTAAACATTTCAGATATGAATTGTTGGTTTGTATAAAGGGAAGAGGTTTGTAACGTGCAGCTTTCCTGTATAAACTGACAAGGTTGGGCTCAAGTCCTGTGTAACACAAGCAAAAAGAAAATGTTTATATAATTTTCTTTATCTTCATTTATTGTATTTACTATAAATACATATGATTGATTCAAAGGTACAAATATAGATCAATTTTTGGATGGAATAAATGGCAGCATCAGATCCATCTCATGCTTTGTGTGTTTTAGGTCTTTTATTATAAAAAAAGTTGTCAAATGTTATGACCTTTGACCTTGAAAGTGACATTGTGACCTTGAGACTGAGCTTGAAGAGTACCAGAAACATGATGTATATTGCTAGTGCTTACAGGTTAAAATAAATACCATGAGAACTTTTTAGATACAAAATGTAATATCAAAATAGTCAAAATAGGTGGAAAAAATATGCTTAGGAATTTAAAGGTCACAGGTTAACCTGTGTAGAAATGCAGCGGCGAAAGAGTTAAAACTCAGGGATGACAATTATAATCATCACCAACTGACAAGCTACATTCCAAAAAGTTTCAGGATAGTCTAAGAGGCAGTTTTGTCAGAAACAGCTTAAACATACAAAAATTCATAAAAACGCAGAGAGAAAAATCGCAGCGCTATCCTTTGACAAACTGAAGTCTATGGGTTGAAGCAATAAGTCAATCATTTTCAGAGATTTTTTAAAGATTTTGCCAAAAATTAATAAAAACATTCATAGACAAGTAGCTGTTGACCCTAGCCATATCCCCTACCATCAATAATCATGGTGGTAAATACACGATATACATTTATATATTATAGTAAATAAAGTGTGAAAAGTTTCTGTTGGTGGTTATATGGAAATATAGATGGAGAAGCTGTGTTAAGTAATTATTAAAAGAAAGTAATCAGCAAAACAAAATCATGATCATGTGCACCTCCTACCTAAAATCTACCAACCGTGAAAATTCTGAAGGGCTACATTTATAGTTTCAAAGATATGACCAGGGCAATTTTTTTCAAATGTGGAGGTTGCTCAGTGAACCTTCTTTATTAATTACTGAAAATAATTCAACACAACAAACAATGCACACCTACACCTTCGATTTACCATCCGTATAAATGAGCTAGCATTTATAGTTTAGAAGATATTGCCCAGACAAAATTATCCAGATGATTTTGAGGTGCTTAATGATCCTTTTTTTAATTAATTAACAAACGGAAGTAATCAGCCAAATAAATTTAATCCTATGCACAACTCCTACCTACGATTTACCAACCCTGAAAATTTAAAAGGGCTAGCATTTATAGTTGCAAAGATATGGCCAGGACTAAATAGTTTCTGATCTGAAAGTTGCCTGATGAAATTTTATTTATTTAATTAATTAATTAATTAATTAATGTAAGCAGTAAGGCACACAAAACAATGCCTATGCATACCTACTACCTATTATGTACCAACTTTACTAATTTCGAAGGGCTTGCATTTATAGTTTAGAAGATTTGGCCTGGACAAAATCTGTTTCAGATGCAGGTGATTTTGAGGAGTTGAACACTCTTTGTCAATTAATTATTAAAAGAAAGTGATCAGGCATATAAATTTAAAATAAAATTTATGAACAAAATATACAGAGAGAAAAGTTCACAAGAAGAAGTCGAAAATCACAAAAACACAAAAATGTTGGTAAAAGGGGGAAAAAATCGCAGCCCCACCTGTTGAATAAATTAAGGCAGTGTGCCACATGATTTTTAAGCTTTCTCCATTTTTTATTATCGTTAAACTTCCAAATATCACTGGGGCACGGCCATGAGAAGAAACCTTGTAGAGACCCTCTCAAGCCAGATCCCCACAGGTTTGAGGGAAATCTGGCTAACACTTTTAAAGAATCCAAAAATGTGAATTGTTGAGAGATGGATGGAAAACCAGCACATGACAGATGAGTGACTATGTGATAAAAATTAGGTCAAAACCTAAAAACAACAAACAATAATTGAGCAGGGGTTCCCCTAGAAAAACTTTTTTGTCCTTAATAACCCCTTCCCCGACCTGAAACTGACTACTGTCAAGGGTTTTCACCATGCTAACCACATTAAGCGAAATTCAATATTTTTTGGCTGTACTCAGCGATATTATGCAATGTCTGAATATGCATGGAATCATGATGACAATGAAACAAAACAGAAATAAACTGTGCCACAGTGTGGGATCCTGCATCTGACCCCTTGGCATTAAATATTTCTTACTGAAACCCCCCCCCCCCAGACAATTGTCACTTGCTTGCATCATTGTGGGTTAATACAGTTCCATGCTTGTGATCCTGGAAAGTCATCAATGGAAACCATTCCAAGCCTGGGCAGTGCAGAGGTTTGTATCCCACTTGTTCATTCTGTCTATGGCAGGTGATAATAAAGTGAGATAGATCCCAAAATGGGAATGCCTAGAGAAAAATATTTTCCACAACATTGAAAAATCTCTTCATAATGCTTGTATACTTGCTTGGTGACTAAATGGCTTAGATTGGCTTTATTTAAGGGCAAAAATCATGGGTATGCGCCTCTCGACTCAACGGCACCCTTCATCTAGAAACACAGCTTGACCAGTGAGAAAGGTCTCAGCTAACCTGTCCTCTCTGACAAATTCACAAATAAATGATATCTGAGCCAAAAATTTGCTATTGATGCCCACAGATGTTCATAAAGTGAAATACTAATCCAAGAGCTTATTTTCACTTTTTATTCAATGCCAGCAGGTTGAGAACCCTGGTTCTTTCCCTCCTGTAACAGATCATCCCTTGGGAATAACAAAAGGGCTGTGTGAACAGCCCATGCTCAGCTGATCTTGGCATTCATCACACTTGCAGCTCTATGAACTTGGGAAAGGATCAAGGTCACCCATGTTCTGAGTAAGTCTTACCTTTTTACAAGAACACTAACATGTGCAACATCAAGATTCAAGTAGTTCTCAAATTATAATGAAGAGTAGAATTCATGTATGTTGCACTGTGACCCCAGAAACGAGGTCAAGGTCATTTATATACTGCCTAAGCATGACCTTCATACAGAAACATTAACATGTGCAGCATCACAGTACTAACTCAAAACAGATCTTAAGTTATCAAGTAAACAGTCAATTCCGTGTCAATTGTCCTGTGAATTAGGATAAGAATGCCCATTGAATAACATAGTAATCAATAGGAAAGCTGCACTGACCCATAAGTACCCAAATTGAAAATCCATAAAAATCAGGAATTCAAAGCAGTGCCACCATACAAAATATTCATAAAATGATAAGAAAAAAATTGCAGCGGCACCTGGTTAACAAATTGGGAACTAGGTGTCCCTGGGAGTGTCTATTTACGATATCAAAGCAATTGGGTGAGCGGTTTCAGAGGAGAAGAGTTTTTAAGCTTTGCCCCCCAAAAAGGAACAAAAAAATTCATAAAAAATCCAAAAATCAACTGAGCGTGACCATTTGGACAAACTTAATCTGACTGACGGTTCTGGAGAAGAAGTCGAAAATAGCTATGACACACAAAAATTCATAAAAAATTACAAAAAAGTTGCAGCCCCACCTGGTGAACAAATTAAGAACTAGGAGTACCAGGGAGTGTTCCTTTGTGATATCAAAACAAATGGGTAAAATCCTTGAAAATCAGGAATCCAAAGCAGTGCCACCTGATAAACAACTTTGTTTGACCCTTCCACAAGAACATATCAATCACATTTCAGCTTAATCTGAGTGATGGTTCTGAGAACAAGTGAAAAATAGCAAAGCATACAAAAAATTCATAAAATGATTAAAAAATGGCAGCCGCACTTGGTTAACAAATTGGGAACTAGGTGTCCCTAGAAGTGTCTATTTACGATATCAAAGCAACTGGGTGAGCGGTTTCAGAGGAGAAGAGTTTTTAAGCATTACCCCCCAAAAGGAACAAAAAAAAAATCATAAAAAATCCAAAAATCAACTGACCGTGACCATTTGGACAAACTTAATCTGAGTGATGGTTCTGGAGAAGAAGTCGAAAATAGCTACAACACAAAAATTCATAAAAAAATTACAAAATAATTGCAGCGCCACCTGGTGAACAAGTTAAGAACTATGAGTACCAGGGAGTGTTCCTGTGTGATATCAAAACAGTTGGGTAAGCGTTTTTGGAGAAAAAGATTTTTTAAGATTTGTCCAAAAAGGAACAAAAAAATTCATTAAAAATAAAAAAAATGACTGGACCGTGACCATTTGAAGAAACCTGGCAGAAACCCACCCAAGGTACATTGCCACCAAGTTCGAATTTAATCTGGATGACGGTTTTGGAGAAGAAGTCGAAAATGTGAATTAGCATTAGAATGCTCATTCACTTCCACAGTAATCAATAGGAAAGCTGCATTGACCGATAAGTACCCGAATTGAAAAAATTGTTAAAAATCAGGACTCCCCAGCATTCCCACATAGTGAACAATTTTGTTTGACACTTCTACAAGGAACATATCCACCATGTTTCAGCTTAATCTGAGTGACGGTTCTGGAGAAGAAGTCGAATATAGCTGTAACACACAAAAATTCATAAAAAAATAGAAAAAAATTGCTGCACCACCTGGTGAACAATGAAGAACTAGGAGTACCAGGGAGTGTTCCTGTGTGATATCAAAGGAATTGGTGAGCAGTTTTGGAGAAGAAGATTTTTTAAGATTTTCCCCAAAAAGAACAAAAAAATTCATTAAAAATAAAAAAATGACTGGACCATGACCATTTGAAGAAACTTGGTAGACACTCACCCAAGGCACATCCCCACCAAGTTTGAAGTGGATCTGACTGACGGTTTCAGAGAAGAAGTGGAAAATGTGAATTGTTGACGGACGACGGATGTCGGACGGACGGACGAACGACAGATGGACAGATGATGGACGGAGGATCATAAGATAAGCTCAGCTGACTGACAAGTCAGCTGAGCTAAAAATGGGTGGCTGGTGGCAGGGTGGTGGATAATAGACCGCTTGATTGGAGTCATCCTGAAAGCGAACCCCTTGAGGGTCTTGGCCTTCAGACTGGCCTTCCTGCCGAGGGTGGCCTCGGCAGTGGCTGGTTCCAGTCAGGAAGATGCTCCCCTCCACCAGCGGTAAGGATGGCTGGAGTACTGCTCACTTTCACACATGGCCCCCCTGTTACTAAATGTCTGGTAACTCTCTAGTGCTAGAGGCAGAAAAAACACAAAAATACTCATTTCCGGTAGCAGTATGTTTGCACATATAAATGTGTTACAATTTACATCAAATTCACCTCTTTTGTGACAACACAAGTTAATTTTGATGTAAATTGTAACACATGACAGGTTAAATGACTGATAATTGATGAATTTATAAATATTATGGTTAAAATCAGCTTATAGAAAATACCAACATGCACCTCCAAAATAAGAGAGTGCTGGACGGGGTGCATGTGTATTGTGCAGGGCTAGCTTGGGAGAGCAGGTTAAGCACGACCTGCCAATGGGTCACCATTGCAACATCTCCAGATTCTAAGGTAGCCGTTCCTCATGTGGATCAGCAGTTAAGAGGGGGTAGGGGAGGTAATGGCCTATTTCCCCAGAAACGGAGGCCCTAGGAGTCCAGATCATGGTGGCAGACATATACAACCAGCTAGGACAGACTAAGCCTGAGGAAACCTCGGCTGGACTTTTTCCAGCTTCAGCATTCTGGACAAAAATTCGAAACTTGAAAAAATACCAAACTCTCACAGAAAATTAGCAAAAAAACTGCACTGCAACTAAGGTCTAGGGGTCTGCAGATGTGCCCCTATGCAAGTTCAAAGCAATTAGCTAGGTGGTTTCAGATATTTTTTAAGTTTGTCCAAAAAATGAACAAAAACTCATGTAAAAAATCACTGGACTGGTACTTTTTGAACAAACTTGGAAGCAGCCCACCCAAATTGCTTCCTCACCAATTTCAAATATATCCAGGGAACGGTTTTTGGAGAAGTAGACAATGTGAATGGTTGATGGACGACAACAACCTGGACTGGCTGCAGTCTTGTTTGCAATCAAAAAACTCATTTATAAAAAAAAATAACAGCATATGATTGCTTAGCCAGCTAAATGGTTGCCTGCTTTGCCAGCCCACCAATTGTATTTGTAATTTTCATAAATTATTACTGTGAACGAGACTGCAGCCAGTGTAGACAACAACCATACTATAACTTCAGCTGACTGACAAGTCAGCTGAGGTAAAATCACTACATTATAACAATTTGTTTGAACTTGACAGAGGCCCGCCCAAGGTAAATTGCTACCAAGTTTGAAGTGAATCTGGCTCAAGGTTCTGGAGGAGGAGGTAAAAATGTAACTTGACATTGCTATCCTGGTTGATTTGGACATTGCTATCCTGATTGATTTGGATTGCAATCAATAAGAATGTATGCAGCTGCTGATAAGTATCCAAAGAAATCATTAAGAGGGCTCTCATGAGGCCATGCTCAGCTGACCTATGATGAAGAGAGCAAAGTGAAGTAGGCCCACCTTGACTGGAAATGAAATTCGAGCAATCCCCATTGACCTGCACAGTTATCAATATGAATCTATGTATTAATTGAAAGGTACCAGATTTTAAAAAATTCATTAAAAATCAGCAATCCAGAGTGTCACCACCAAGTGAACATATTTGTTTAACCTCTCACAAGCTACATTTGCAGGAAGTGTTAGAATAATTTGAGTCACAGTTTTGAAGAATTCAAAAATAGCGAAAACACAAATTGTTCAAAACAAGATGGCTGTGTGAACAGCCTGTGCTCTGCTGACTTCAGAAATTCATCACACTGGTGGCACTGTGACCTTGCGAATGAGGTCAAGGTCATCCATGTACTGTTCGGGTCTGGCCTTCACAGAGGGCCACCACCATGAGGAACAACAAGATCATAGCTCAAGAGGTTCAAGTTATTATGTGGACAATAAAATTCACAAAAGTGACCCTGTGACCTTGTAAATAAGTTCAAGGTCATTCATATACTGGGTAATTCTGGCCTGCACAGAGGGCCACCACCATTCGCAATATATGGCAAAAAGTTATGGATAAAGTTATATAACAGTAAAATTCATGTAAATAGACCTGTGACCTTAAGAATGAGGTCAAGGTCACTGATCTACCATGTAATTCTAGCCCTATAACCACTACTTTCCCTATGCAATTGCAATGCACTCTCTCAGTGCTTTTGGATAAAATTTTACTTGATTATGTCAAAAAAGAAAGAAAACTACTAAAAAATCCAAAAATCATTGGACTGTGACCATTTGAACAAACTTGGTAGTGAGAGTCACCCAAGATGCATCTCCACCAAGTTTGAAGCGAACCTGGGTAACCATTTTTGAGAAGTCAAAAATGTGAATTACCATTGCATTCACCATTGACTTACATAGTAACCAATAGGAATGCATGCATTGATTGACAAGTATCCAAATAATCAATCTGTTAAAAATCAAAGATTCACTGCAATGGCACCTAATAGGCACATCTGTGTGACCCTTCGACAAGGTACATTAACACCAAGTTTTAGCATAGGCTGAGTTAGAGTTTTGGAGAGGTTGAAAATTGTGAAAACACACCAAAATTCATTAAAACAATTGCAGCATTATTCGTTAACAAGAAGAAGTCAAAATGTGAATTACCATTGCACTTCCCATTGACCTACACAGTAATAAAAATGAATGTCTTTATAGACCGATATGTACCCAAATTGAAAACATTTGTTAAAAATCAGGGATCCAATGCAATCCCACTTGCTGGACAACTTTATATGACCCTTCTACAAGGAATATTAACACTGAGTTTCAACACAATCGAAGTGACCACTTTGGTGAAGTCAAAAATAACTAAAACAGGAAAATTCACCCCCAAAAATTTATAAAATGCAGCACCATCTCTTGAGCAAATTAAAATGCAATCAGAGATTGATCTAGATCTATGTCCCACCTCATGTTACAGCTATAGTACTGACAGCAGTCATGGCTCTATGATCTTGAGATTTGTGTCAAAGTGATCCATCTTTTAACTTGTCTGAGACCTGATGTAGGATTAAAACCATGCGCAATAAGAGAGGTCTATGTCAAAAACTCTTCAGGTTATCATGTGAAAACCAAATCTGCTTATATGACCTTGGGATTTAGCTTAAGGTCACCCATCCTCATACTCACCGGAGACAATACATAGGACAATAATCACCTGCAAGCACCATGTTAAAAATTTGTCATATCACCACATGAAAAACCAGATTCACTGAAATGGCTCTGTGACCTTGGGAATTGGGTCAAGGTCACCCATCTTGTAACTTATTGGAGACCTTATGCCGGACTATAACCATGTCTAATATGAAAAGGCTATGTCGAACACAGTGCCACTTATCATGTCAAAACCAATTCACTAAAATGGCTCTGTGACCTTGGGAATTGGGTCAAAGTCTACCATCTTGTAACTCATTGGAGACCTTATGCAGGACTATAAGCATGTGAAATATGAAAGCCCTATGTAAAAAACCCTTTCAAATTATTGCATCAAACCCCAATTCACTAAAATGGCTTTGTGGACTTAGGATTTTGGTCATGGTCATCCAGCTTTTAACTCGCCCGAGATTTGATGTAAGAATAAAACTATATGCAATGTGCAAAGTCTGTGTTTAAAATTTTCAAGTTATCGTGTGAAAACCAAATTCACTAATATGGCTCTGTGACCTTGAGAATTAGGTCAACGATCTTCAAATTTGTCTGAGACTAGATGCAGGACTATAAGCATGTGAAATATGCAAGGCCTTTGTCAAGAACTTTTCAACTTAGGTGAAAACAAAATTTATTAAATGGTTCGTGAACTTGGGCATTGCGTCAAGGTCACCCAAATTCAAACTTGAACGAGACCTTATTCAGGACCATAAACATATGCAATATGAAAGCCCTATGTAAAAAACTTTGCAAGTTATCGCATCAAAACCAAATTAACTAAAATGGCTCTGTAACCTTGGGATTTTGGTCAAGGTCGTCCATCTTCCAACTTGTCTATGACCTAATGTAGGAACAAAACTATGTGCAATGTGAAAAGTTTGTGTCAAAATCTTCAAGTTATTACATGAAAACCAAATTCACTAAAAATGACTGTGACCTTGGGAATTAGGTCAAGGGCACAGATCATATAACTCATCTGAGAACTTATCTAGGATTTTTACCACCTGGAATTTGACAGGCTGATGTCAAAAACTTTTCCGGTTATTGTGTGAAAACCAAATTCACTGAAATGGCTTTGTGACCTTGGGAATTGGGTCAAGGTTACCCACCTTCCAACTCATCTGAGACCTTATTCAGGACTATATGCATGTGCAATATGAAATCCCTAAGCGAAAACTTTTAAGTTATCAAATGAAATCTGTACATCAGGAAAAACACACACACACACGGAAAAAGGAATAATTATTTGCCCTCTCCTCGGTGGGGTGGGGGTGGGGGTGGGGGGCTATCTAAGGTCTAGGGGTACCCAGAAGATTTTACCAAAAAATGAACAAAAGCAGTCATAAAAAAATCAAAATGTCATTGGACCAAGACCATTTCAACAAACTTGGTAGAGACCCATCCAAGGTGAATCTTCACCAAGTTTCAAGTGAATCTGGAAATGATTTTGGAGAAGTCAAAAATGTGAATAACTACAGCAATCCCCATTCACTTACATAGTTTTCAATCGGAATGTATGCAACAACTGACAAGAACCAGAATTGAAAAACTCATTAAACAAACAGGGATCCATAGCAACACCACGTAGCCAACAAATTTTTATAACCAATCTACAAAGAACATTTATACATCTTTTCAGCATAATGTGAGTAACAGTTTTGGAGAAGTTGAAAACAGCGAAAAAACAGAAACAATTTAAAAAAAAAAAAAAAAATCTGAGCACCACCAGTTGAACAAATTAAGCTCTTGGGGTACCCAGAAGTGTCCCTATGCAATTTTGAAGCAATTGGCAGAGTTTCGAAGAAGAAAATTTTGGAAGATTTTGCACCCCAAAAATGAACAAAAAAATCATAAAAAATTTAAAACCACTGGAGCATGATCATTTGTACAAACTTGGTAAAACCCACCCTAAGTACATCCCCAGCAAGTTTGAAGTGAATCTAGCAAACGTTTTGGAAAAGAAGTTATAAATATTAATTTGTGGACGGATGGACGATGAAGGATGGAGGAGAGACCATCCTGAAAACAAAACAAAACAAAAACAAAACAAAACAAAAAATCGCTGCACCACCTCTTGAAAAATTAAGGTTTTTGGATCCCAAGTGTCTGTATGCAATTTCGAAGCAACTAGTCAAGCAGTGCTGCAGAACTAGATTTGTTAAGATTTGTGCAATAATTAAAAAAAAAAAATCATAAAAATCCAAAATTCACTGGAACATGAACATTTGAACAAACTTGGCAGACACCTACCCAAGCTACATTCCCACCAATTTTGAAGTGTCGTTTGCCCAGCAGTTTTGGAGAAGTTAAAACAGACCAGACTGACACGATGGATAGACAGACTGGGCAGACGGACAGATGTGAGACAGACTGACAGCCTCTATCCCTACTATTCCTATGCCCCCCTTCACCACCTTTGTTGGCACAGGAGAAGAATTAGTTTAGTATGTAAGCCTCAATGTATTTAGAACTCTTTACAGGAAAACCTGGGAAAACCAAACCTCAACATCTGTGCCGATGTAAAATCGTCCATATGGTCCGCAGGCCTCCCTTTGGAATTTCGCCACCTCCTTAGTGGTCAGCTCACTTGACTGAATCAACTGATCTGTCACTTCATAGTCTACCCAGCATAAGGTCATTAATGGCAGCCCTTGGTAGATGTAGCAGCCTGTTCGCACCAAATCCATGAAGCTCTTTCTGTGTTTCGCCTGTGCATGGTTGCATTCCTCCATAGATCCTTCCATCCCATCAAGTGATACCACTTGGCAGTGTTTCCTCTGCATAACATGTGTCAGACATGAGCTTCTATAGATGTGATTTTGCCACTTATAACCATATATAACTTACTTACCTGTAACTATTCACGTGCAGATTACTTCCCCCTAAGACTGACGTAAAATTGCTGTATGCTACAGCTTTCTTAATTCTGATTCTGATTCATCTCAGGTCAAACTGCAAAAGGGCCATTGAATGTTTGTAGAAAGAATCTATCATTACTCAGACGGGCAAAGCAGTAAATTATTTACCGTTTTCCATGCTTTCAAATTTGAGCAGCTTGGACATGACAATCTGAGAAAGTGCCAATTGAATAACAATAATACTAGTAATAGTAATAATCATAATGATAATAATAATCAAAATGACAATAATAACCACAAACACAAAAACAACATGCTGTGTGGTTTATATAAAGTATACACACATTCAGTGCCGTAGCCACGCTGAGGCAGAGGAGGCGCTTGCCTCCTCTGAATTTTGGCTGATGATGTTAGGAGTTAGCATAGAAATAGTTTATTAAGCCTCAACAAGACTTCCTAAGTTTAAGTTATCATACACAACAAAAACAAAAAGACCCTACTGTAACTAAGATTTTGAGTCACTCATAGAGATAGAAGATAAGAGCATCACAGAAGGCGTACTTTTTTCAATGATTAATTGTATCGTTGCCCTAGGAGCAAATTCAATTAATATAAAATGATCAAAAATAGTCACATGTAAGTAAAATTTTGAGAATTTATATCTGTATAAAGTCTTTTTTTCCTTGAAAACCTACTTAATTACACCATTTTATGTGCCATTTTTCAAAAGTTTTCAATCTTGGGAGGGGGGCACGCCCCCCTCCCAAACCCATCCCCCACCTGTACCCTTTGCCTCCTCTGTTTTAGAAGGCTGGCTACGGCCCTGACATTGCAAACTGATCTGCAGCAAAGCAATAACTAGAGGACAATATAAACAGCCCATGCTCAGCTGACCCAGAGATTCATCACACTTGTGGCTGTGTGAACTTGGGATAGGATCAAGGTCTCCCATGTGCTGAGTATGTCTGACCTTTATGGAAGAACACTATGTCAAGGTCCCAGTTCAAGTAGTTCTCAAGTTATAGAGAAGATTTAAATTCATATGTATGTTGCACTATGAACTCAGAAATGAGGTCAAGGTCACTCATGTACTGTATAAACATGACCTTCATAGAAAAACATTAACATGTGGAACATCAAGGTCCTAATCCAAAACAGATCTCAAGTTATCAAGTGAAGAGTTAACTTCATGTAAATTGTTTTATGACCTTGGGAATGAGCTCAAGGTACTGTCTGAGTGTGGCTCTCAAAGAGAATCATAACCATGTAAAATATTAAAGTCTAGGCTGAAATAGTTCTTATCTGAAGAGTTAAATACACCTAAGTGACCCTGTGACCCTGAGAATGAGGTCACGGTCACCCATGTACTGTGTAACTCCACTTGTAAAGCCTGCAAGTTTTTTCTATGAAATTTTGAATCAATTGGCAAAGCAGTTTTCCACAAGACTTTTAAAGATTTGGCTAAAATATGAACAACAAAAATCATTAAAAAAAAAAAAAATTATATATATATATATATATATATGTGTGTGTGTGTGTGTGTGTATACACAGCTGCAGCACTTCCTTACAGTTGCAAAGTTTGATATCCCATAACTTTGCCGAAAATTAACATATCCATATTATTTTCGTACACTTTCATTGTCTAATGTCCAACTACATTCTGATAAAATTTTAAGAAATTCTGTTCAGTCCTTCTGGAGAAGAAGTCGAAAATAGCCTTAACAGGCAATAATTCATAAAAAAAATAGGAAAAAAATCACAGCGCCACCTGGTGGCCAAGATAAGAACTAGTTGACCCCAGATGACCCTACATGCAATATCAAAGCAATTGACTTCGTAGTCCTTAAGATGAAGAAATTTTATTTTTTTCAAAAAATAAATTTAAAAAATAGAAAAATTATTGTATCATCATCTCCTTCGCAAACTTGGTAGAGGTCCACCTGGGGATCATCCATGTGCAAAATCAAAACATTCTATGTAGTGGTTTTTGAGAAGAAGTCAAAAATATAAAAAATTTAACGACAGACGCACAGACGGACGGATGGACGGACAGACGGACGACGGACGCAAACGGATTCTATAAGCTCTGCTGACTGACAAGTCAGCAGAGCTAAAAATCACAGGAGCATGACAACTTGCACAAAATAGGCACATTTATCAATGGTAAGTCCCCACCATGTTTGACACAAATCTAGACAAAAATCATTTAAGTTATAACCATTTCAAGAAATTCCCATGTTAAACTTTCCTAAAGGTTTTCAAAGATCCCCCCCCCCCAAAGAAAATCACAAAATATATATAAAAAAATCAGTGAATCTCTGCCATTTGAACAAACATGGTAGAGATCCACCCAAGGTATATTGAAACCAAGCTTACAGTCAATCTGACGGACTGTTTCTTCAGATAAGACCAAAATTCAAATTAGCACTATAATGCCCATGGACTTTTACAGTAATCAATAGGAAAGGTGCATTTACAGATAAGTACCCAAATTGTTAAAAATCAGCAACGCACAGCAGTGCCACCTAGTGAACAACTTTGACCCTTTCACAAGAAACCTGTCCACCAAGTTTCATCTTAATCCGAGTGACCGTTCTGGACAAGAAATCGAAAATAGTGAAAATACGCAAAAATCATTAAAAAGTGGAAACAAAGTGGCAGTGCCACCTGGTGAATAAATTAAGAACTAATAGTCTAAAAAAGTATGCCTGTGTAATATTAAATCAATCAGGTGACCAATTTTGGAGAAGAAATTTTAAAATTAGCCCAATAAAAGGACCAAAAGAAGAAAAAAATCATAAAATCCTCCAAAATCACTGGAGCATGACCATTTGAACAGACTTGGTAGAGACCCACACGAGGTACATTGCCACCAAGTTGGAAGTCAATCTGGATGAAGGTTTCAGAGAAGAAGTAAAAAATGGGAATTTGCAATAGAATGCCCATTGACTCACATAGTAATCAAATGGACATGCGCATTTACCAATAAGTACCCAAATTGAAAAAAAAATTGTTAAAAATCATAAATCTTCAGCAGCGCCACCTAGTGATCAGTTTTTTTTTACCTTTCCACAAACAACATGTCCAACAAGCTTCAGCTTCATCTAAGCGAAGGTTCTGGAAGAGAAGTCTAAAATAGCAAAAACACAAAAGAAAAACAATAAAAAATTATGAAAAAAAAATGCAGCACCACCTGGTGAACAATTTAAGAACTAGAAGTCCTTAGGAATGTTCCTGTGTGATATACAAACAAATGGGAGCGTGGTTTTGGATAAAAGTTTTGCCCCCCCAAAAAAGAAAAACAACAGGGCTGTATGAATAGCCCATGCTCAGCTGACCTAGAGATTCATCATACTTGTGGTTCTTGCAGTGCCACCTGGCAAACAAATTCAAAACCAGGAGTCCTTATAAGTGTTTCTGGGTCCAATCAAAGTAATTGGGTGAGGGGTTTCGGAGAAGATTTTTAAGATTTTGCCCGAAAACCAAAAAACAAGAGGACTGAGACAGTCCTGTGCTCAGCTGACCAAGTCACCCTATGACCTTTGAAATGAGGTCAATGTCACTGATCTATTCTGAATCTAACTTTCATAGAGGGCCATCCCCATGTGCAAGATCAAAGTCGCAGTACAAATAGTTCTAAGGTTATCACATGGCCAGTAAAATTAATGTTAGTGTCCCTATGACCTTAAGCAGGAGGTCAAGGTCACTAATGTATGGCTCAATTTTTCCTAAATAGGGGACCACCAACAATTTCAACATCAAAGTCCTACCTTACACAGGTCTCAAGTCACAATGTGAAAAGTAAAGTTCACGTGTCTGGGTCCCAGTGACCTGGGGAATGATGTCATGGTCACCCATGTACTGTCTAAGTCTGGCCTTTGCTCAGAACAACCATCATGTCCAACATCAAGGCCCAAGTTAAAATAGCTCTCAACTTGTCAGATGAACAGAAAAATTTGAGCAAGTGGCCCTATGACCGTGGGAATGAGGTTAAGGTCACTCATCTACTGTGTGAGTCTGGTGCTCATTAAGGACAACTAGCATATACAAAAGAGAAGTCCAAGCCTTAAAAGTTACCATGTAAACAGTGAATTTCATACACCTTGCCCTGTGACTTTGGAAATGAGGTCAAGGTCACACACCTACCATACATGTATCATCCTCATACCCAGAAGTGTCCCTATGCAATTTCAAAGTAATTGGCTGAGTATAAACAAGGATAAAGACTTTTGAAGATTTGGCCAAAAAATGAACAAAAAAATCATAAAAAAATCCAAAATTCATTGGACTGTGACCATTTGAACAAACTTGGTAGATACCCACCCAAGGAACATCCCCACCAAGTTTGAAGTGAATCTAATAGATGGTTTTTGCAGAAGAAGTCAAACATTGTCAATTAGCATTGCAAACCCTAATGACTTTGTAATCCCCACTGACTTGCATGGTAAGCAATAGGCATGTAAAATCAACAAGACAAATTCCTTAAAAAAACCCAAATCACTGGACTATGACCATTTGAATAAACTTGGCACAGACCCACCTAAGACACATCCCCACCAAGTTTGAATTGAATCTGGTTTTGGAGATGAGGTCGAACATTTAGATTACATTTGCAATTCCCATTGACTTACATAGTAAACAATTGGAATGTATGCATCCACCAACAAGTACCCAAACTAAAAAATTTGTTAAAAATCAGGAATCCACAGCAACACCACCTGATGAAAAACCTTGTGTGACCCTTCCACAAAGAACATATCCTCCAAGTTTCAGCACAATCTGAGAGAAGGTTTTGGAGAAGGGGTCGAAAATAGCAGAAACACACAAAAATTCATAAAAAATAGAAAAATTGCAGTGCAAGCTGTTGGTTCCCAGAAGTGTTCCAATACAATTTTAAAGTAATTGGCCAAGCAGTTTCGGAGAACAAGATTTTTTAAGATTTCCCCCACAATGAACACAAAAAATTATTTAAAATCCAAAAATCATTGGACTGTCATCATTTGAACAAACTTGGGAGATAGCCACCCAAGGAACACCCCCACCAAGTTTGAAGTGACTCTAGTTGATGGTTTTACAGAAGTCAACAAGAGGGCTGTGTGAACAGCCCATCCTCAGCTGATCTTGACATTTATCACACTTGCAGCTCTATGAACTTGGGAAAGGATCAAGGACACCATGTTCTGAGTAAGTCTGACCTTTATAGAAGAACACTAACATGTGCAACATCAAAGGTCAAGTAGTTCTCAAGTTATAATGAAGAGTAAAATTCACGTATGTTGCACTGTGACCCCACAAATGAGGTCAAGGTCATTCATGTACTGTCTCAGCATGGCCTTAATACAGAATAATCAACATGTGCAGCTAACTCAAAACAGATCTCAAGTTATCAAGTAAACAGTAAATTTCGTTTCAGTTGTCCTGTGAATTAGCATTAGAATGCCCATTGACTTACATAGTAATCAATAGGAAAGCTGCATTTACCAAAAAGTACCCCAATTGAAAAAATCGTTAAAAATTTTAAGGGAACGCCACCTAGGGAACAAACTTGTGTGACCCTTCTCCCAGAAACATTTACGCCAAGTTTCAGCATAATCTGACTGATGCTTTTGGAGAAGAAGTCGAAAATGGCAAAAACACACAAAAATTCATAAAAAATAAGAAAAAAATAACAGCGCCACTTATTGAACATTTTAAGGTCTAGGAACCCTCAGAAGTGTCCCTATGCAATTTCATAGCAATACACCCAGTGGTTTCGGAGTAGAAGATTTTTTAAGATTTCCCCCAAAATGAACAAACAAATTCATAAAAAATTCAAAAATCACTATACCATGACCATTTGAACAATTTGGTAGAGACTTACCCAAGCCACATCCCCACCAAGTTTGAAGTCAATCTGGCTTTAGTTTTAGAGAAGAAGTTGAAAATGTGAATTGTGGACGACGGATGACGGACGACGGACGACAGACGGATGACGGATGCCTAACCATCACATAACCTCAGCTGGCTGACAAGTCAGCTGAGGTAAAAACTGTCAATTAGCATTGCAAACCCTAGTGACTTTGCAATCCCCATTGACTTGCATGGTAATCAATAGGCATATAAAATCAACAAGAAAATTCCTAAAAAAAAAACCAAATCACTGGACCATGACCATTTGGATAATTTTGGTAGAGACCCACCCAAGACACATCCCCACAAAGTTTTAATTAAATCTGGCTAACGCTTTTTAGATGAGATCGAAAATGTAAACTACCAATGCATTCCCTTTGACTTACATAGTAAGCAATAGGAATGTATGCATTGACCAACAAGTACCCAAATTGAAAAATTAGTTGAAAATCAGGGATCCACAGCAACGCCACCTGGTGAAAAATCTAGTGTGATACTTCTATAAAGAATATATCCTTCAAGTTTCAGCACAATCTGAGATATAGTTTTGTAGAAGTCAAAAACAGCAAAACTGCACAAATAATTCATGAAAAAATCGCAATTCCGCCTGTTGAACAACTTAAGGTCTGTGGGTCCCCAGAAGTGTCCCTATCCAATTTCAAAGAAATTTGCCAAGCAGTTTCGGAGAAGATTTTTACAGTTTTTGCCCCGAAATGAGCACAAAATTTCATTACTTGGGTAAAAGGCTCCGAAACATGTTGAGTAGTCACCCACTGAAGACCCTTTAATTTATTCGGGCTAATACAACCTATGTCAGAATTTTACAGAGAAACATGTGCAATATGGACAAGAGTACTTCTATGTATATAAGTTAGACAGGGACAGGTTAGCTTATGGAGAGTAAAGAGTTCGGACTGCGGAGTAGGGTAATGACTATTAGGAAGTGGTTTTGGACAAAAGGACACAAATACAATTAAAAATCCCAAAATCACTGGACCCTGACCACTTGAACAAACTTGGTAGAGACACACCCAAGCTAATCCCCACCAAGTTTGAAGTGGATCTGACTTGCAGATTTGGAGAAGAAGTCGATAATGTGAATTGTGGACGGACGATGGATGCCTCACCCTCCTAAAAGCTCAGCTGAATTATCAGCCGAGTTAAAAATCAAAATTCATAAAAAATTCAAAAATCAATGAAGCATGACCATTTTATCAAACCAGGTAGAGACCCACCCAAAGTACATTTCCCACAAGTTTTCAGTCAATCTTGCTGATGGACTTATAACGTCTTAATACACGTTAACAAGTGGAAACTTTACAACCTGGTGAAGAAATTTAGAACTAGGAATCACTATAAGTGTTGCTGTGTGATATCAAAGCATTTGGGTGAGTGGTTTCGGAGATGTTTCAAGATATGCCCCCAAAACAACAAAAAAATCACAATAAAGTCATACATCAATGAAACATGACCATTTAAGCAAACTTGGTAGAGACCCACTTAAGATATATCC
Source organism: Hermodice carunculata (assembly GCA_964020975.1). Classification (NCBI taxonomy): domain Eukaryota; kingdom Metazoa; phylum Annelida; class Polychaeta; order Eunicida; family Amphinomidae; genus Hermodice; species Hermodice carunculata. The sequence continues at coordinate 30,335,414 of OZ026622.1, read as the reverse complement.
CCAAGATTGAAGTACATCTGGCTAATGGTTTTGGAGAAGTCCAAAATGTGTATAAGCATTAGAATGCCCACTGACTTGCATAGTAATCAATAGGATAGATGCATTTACAAATAAGTACCCGAATGGAACAAATGATGACAGATCAGAAATCTACAGCAGTGCGCCTAGTTAACAAGTTTGTTTGACACTTCCACAAGGAACATATCCAACAAGTTTCAGTGTAATCCAAGTGACGGTTCTGGAGAAGAAGTCAAAAATAAGGAAAACACATAAAAAAAATCATTAAAATTTTTTTTTTTAAATTGCAGCACCACCTGGTGAACAAATTAAGAACTAGGAGTCCCTAGGAGTGTCCTTGTGTCATATCAAAGCAATTGGGTCAGCTGTTAGGGAGAGAAACATTTTTTAAGATTTGCCTCAAAAAAACAACAGAATATTTGATAAAGAAAATCCAAATATCATTGAAGCATGTCCATTTGTACAAACTTGGTAGAGACCCACCCAATGTACATTGCCACCAAATGTGAAGTGAATCTGGCTGACGGTTTCGGAGAAGAAGTCAAAAATGAAATTGTGGTCAAAAGCGCACAGATGAGGAATGATTGCACAGACAACAGACCATCCTACAAGCTGAGCTGAGCTAAAAAATCATGAAAAGTCCAAAAATTGCTGAAACACAGCCATTGGTACACACTTGGTAGAGACTGAACCAAGGTTCATTCCCACCAAGTTTGAAGTTAATCTCACTGAAAGTTTTGGAGAAGTAGAAAATGTGAATTGTGGACGTACGGGCAGGGGCAGACAACTGACCATTCTTTAAGCTCGACTGACTGACAAGTAAGTCAGCTGAGCTAAAAATCCAGATATCCCTGGAGTGTGACCATTGAAACAAACTTAATAGACACCCACCCAAGGTACATCCCCACCAAGTTTGAAGCGAAACTGGTTGGTGGTTTTGGAGAAGAAATCAAAAACGTGAATTACCATTGCAATCACCAGTCTCTTACATAGTAACCAATAGGACCGTATGTATTAACCGTCTCCCCCTTGCATTAAAATGAAGTGAACAGCTTTTTTGTTACCGGCTGGGCACCTTGTGACCAATTGGTGACAAGAAAAGCTGTTGACCTGGAACATGCCATCTTCACAGGCCTCATCTACAAATCTCAGTCAAATTGTTTTTCATTTCTGTTGAAATTAGTTGAAAACACTGAAGCACACATATGGCTCATTTGATCATCAATTGGTTTGGGCTGGTTTAAGCTGGAAAGGGTTAACTGATAAGTACCGAATTGAAAAAGTCATTAAAAATCAGGGGTTTACAGCAACCCCACCTTCTGATCAATTTGACCCTTCTACAAGAAACATTTCCACCAAGTTTCAGCATAATCCAAGTGATGGATTTTGTGAAGTTGAAAGTACCAAAAACATGCTTTTTTACACAAAAAATATTTAAAAAGTCACAGTGCCACCTGTTGAAAAAGTTAAGGTGTCAGGGTCCCCAGAAGTCTCCCAAAGCAATTTTATAGCAATTGGCAGTGTGGTTTTGGAGAGGAGTTTTTAAGACTTGGCCAAAAAATGACAAAAATTCTTAGAAAATCCAAGTTCTCTGGAGCGCGACCAATTGAACAGACTAGGTAGAGACCCACCCAAGGTACATTCCCAACAAGTTTGAGGTGATTCTGGTCAGTGGTTTTGGAGAAGAAGTAAAAAATTGAATTGACTCCTTTCACAGAACCTGCAGAAAGAATTTTCTTACCCCCAGCTGACTGGAGAGGGCATCGTGGGGCTGGACACTTGTGGTATAGTTGTCAACTCTCCCATTTTCTCTCCTGTTTTGGAGACTCAAAAAGATCTTAAAATGACAAGGATTTTGAGGCCAAATTGACTATTTTATTTGATTTCATGCACTTCTTACAAGAACCTCCCAGTCACGCATTTGTGTGGGTTGACACCTATGTTGTGGGCATAGGGTAATGCATGTTAAAAGTACTAATCTTCAAAGAAAATGTGAGATCTAGTATGGCACATTCACATAAAATGTAAAACTTCTTGATTAGTATGCCTGTCAATATAGGTAAGGTACCAGGCATTTTTAATTTGAAGATGTTAAAAACTTTTAATAGGCAAAATTAACGAGACCCTCATATAGAATCTGTGTACTGAGCACCTTACATGCATAGGTGTCAACTGGTTTCTGACACCTGTGGGGTTAATCACAAGTGTACTTTGTGAAACTTTTAAACTGACTACATTTTGGCAGCATGTGCACATGATGCCACAGCATATGGCTCTGTGGGAGATAACCATTCATACAAGGGTAGTGTTTAAAGAGCAAAATGCCATTGTTTCAGTTATGGCAGACACTTCATTGATTAGGCAAGCTTTACTGCGCCAAAATAGTCTTCACCTATTATTATAAGTTCAACGTTTTATGAAAGGTTTCATTAATAGTTTTGAGGCCATTTTCCTTAAACTTGTTCAGCTGAGATATTTATGTTATTTTACCATGTAAACCTTGCTCTGTGGTAAGTGCCTATGTTAAAACTATACAATCAATTAGTCTTACCCCAGCAAAGGGGCTTTCTCCAGCAGTTGAGGTGAGAAAATCACTGGGCACATTGGTCCATCTGTGGGGGAAAGTTCTGAATTGTGGACACCGACAGATGGACCATGGATGTCTGACTACCACATAACCTCAGCTGACTGACAGTTGAGCTAAGCTAAAATGTACAACTCTAATAACAGCAAAATGATACATCCAACTACATATACATGTAGGATATACACAAGATGAATCTGTATTAATGGGCTGACAAAGTTTAATATGAAAGTTAAAGCAGACACCACCCAAAATATTCATACATGGAGACAGAAACAGGCCAATAGGCCTACTTCGAGCCCAACAGACTGCTTACTAAGGCTGAAAAATTACATAACCAATAAAAAATCACTTACCTCTGGGCTCTCTCTTGCAAACTCCCACAGGGCACAAACTGTTCTTCGCAGATGTAAAAAAGGATCTGAAGAATGAGCAGACCAGACTTCCTTCGAAAACCATTCCCCTGGTCGAAGAAACATTTCGTTAAGCACGGTGTGCCATTCTTGTACATTATTCAGAGGTTCTATTTGCCCAATGTTGATAATCTCCAAAGGAATGCGAGCTGGACCAATGGTCCCAATTGGATCCTTTGGCACGGTGCATGATATGGTACCTTTTCGTTTTGATACCCTGATTTTGGTTTTGCCACTCAGGACTGCACAGGAAAAGTTCACGGCAATACATTTCTTAGCCCTGTTGTGGGAAAACATAAGGCAGCCAGCCATCAGTATAATAATTCTCTATAAATTTAATGGTATGTGGGTGCTTTACTGATGGGTGCATAGTATAAAATTTATAAGTAAAATATAAAAAATTCAAATGTTAGCAACAGTTTTGAGGAGGAAAAATAAAATAAATCCTATTTGCAAACATTTCTGACAGATTGTGATGAGGATGCAGCAGTACCAGGTACCTCTAGTTAACAAGTCTTCAAGTTGCAAGTGCTTTAAAGCCAACTTGTCTGATTTTGTAGGCATTTACACCACAGAAACACAATTTGACCTATCTAAAATGTCCTTATAAGTTGATCTAGTGTATGTTTTCACACTTTCTACTTACATATTTATTAAATTGAAGTTTCATGTTTCCTATAAAATTAGTAAGTAGAGACAAAGCTATAAAAATGTAAACAATTTGGTTCCAACAGAGCTATATACCATAAACGTCTATGAAACAATCTCAGCAGTCCTTCCAAATTTGTGCTGTATAAGCCACATATTTTACAATGAGAAATTACTACAAAATATTATGAATCTCTTCAATACTTGGATCAATAGCAAAAACGTCACTGGTTCTATCAAAACAGCATCAGCGTAAAGAATTTTCTACCATACCTAAAAAATTGCCTGTTTTGATATTCAAATGAAGTTCAAGGATGTCATTTTCCCATTTGATAAATACCAGACTTTAAGAGAAAAATTAAATGAGCATAGATGCCCCCCATGGTAAGCTAGATTTGTTTTCGAATGTTACTGCTCAAGTATTTCCAGACTTCCCATTTCCTCGACCCTGTACTTCATATTGACCTGATTAGTAAATTAATTCTTTGAATACATTCGTCCCTTGCTACACCAAATGTAAGCCTGATGGATTGTTTAAAATAAAAGAACAATGTGGATTATAGGTAACTGGATTTTCCAATGTAGTGCAACTCACAAAATGTGGTTCCTTCTATCTCCCACAATTGCTTATCACAGAGATAATGAGGATAATAATACTAAAGATTATCTGTCCTTTATAGAAGTGGAAATCCTACTTCAAGCAATGTGGCATCTCATACCTTAAACTGTTTCTACAGAAATAACACTCGGATGAAAAATGTCTTCTGCTGAATTGTTCCATACAATTTCTCTTCAAAAGAACACACACATACAAAAAAGACAATCACAACAACTGAGACTTAACAGGTTATCATGCCTCAGGCACTTTCCTTGCCACAAGTATCCAACTCACGTCAAGGCCATTTCTTAGTGCAGTTAAAGGTCCTATTGATTGAATGGGTACCACAAATTGGAAAGTTGATGTTTAGGGTCGTTAGAAATGATATCTGAAAACCAAAATGTTAAATATCCTTTTTAAATAGTGTTTTTTTAGCTCATAAAGTGCATCACATTTGTGACAGGAAAGCACGTAATTTTTTTCCGATCATGGCCCGATGAGGGAAAGTGTTACTGACGTCGCAAACGCAACCTGCAGTACAGGTTCAGACAAGACCAATTTGACTTACCCCTGAACCAATATGTACCCTTTCTAGCTGGATGGCTTAGCATAGTTAAACCACCTGCCAGTGTATAACTAAAGTGGAAACAAGCTGGGGCATTATATTCAGTCCCAGTGATTGTAAAATAAACAGTTGCAGCTAAACCACCTGTACAAACCAAGGGAAATCCTAACAAGGACTGCAACAATGGACATCCTGCACCAGAAATGTAAAACAAACTGTATGATGACACCTACCCCTCAAACAAAGAAGCTCTATTTCACTGCCAACCCTGAGTCAATGAATCAGCGTAATGTGTCAGGTCTGTGACACTTGAGAAAATACTGTCAATTTTGAGTAATTTTTTAAAAACATTGAGTCAATGTGAATTTAGGCATGTCAGAAAAGAATAAAAGCCATTAGCAGTTATGCCAAAAACATGTCATCAAAACAATTTTTCTTAAAAGGATTTTAGGTACAATTAGGCAAGCTTGTAACTGTTGTCAGTAGCTGCTTGTTAACAGGATTTTAAGTACAATTAGGCAAGCTTGTAATTGTCATCAGTAGCTGCTTGTTAACAGGATTTTAAGTACAATTAGGCAAGCTTGTAACTGTCTTCAGTAGCTGCTTCTGTTTCTGTAGACATTGTCATCAGTGCAAATGCTTATGATATCCTTTATTTCAGATCATATCCATTATGTAACCATGGTAAATATTTTCCTGTGTGTGACTTATTTTCTGGCTCCATGTGAACAACATAGGTACAATGAGATGGAATTTCGTACACCCAATTATTGGGAGATGGCCATGGACTGTCAAAAACACTGGCACATGACTAAAAAAGATGAAAAGCCAGTCGCCCACTGGTCTTGGCAGTTGTGTAGATGAGGCGTGAATGTGGTAGCTATCCAAACAAATGTTATCTGGTCATGGGATTAAACACGTTGCAATATATAGTAGCAATTGGACACACACACACAACAGTGGCCTGGTAACTCAACCTGTTATAGACTGTTCAACCCTAGACCTGGGTATGGAACAAGACCAGTCCTTGTTTGTCCATGTTTACCACCATTTTTTTTTTCATCAATTGAATTATTATAGTTAAACACACTGACGTTTTGTTACAATGTTACTTTGTAACAACATCCTAGACCAGGGTTGTCACTGTGACATTCGATTGATAATTATGTGATACATTGCAACAGTCGTAGAATTACTAGAGCTATACTTTGCTGTTATGCAAGCTTTTGAAATCAGAATCATACTGTAAATAAATTTGTAAATACTCGTAAAAAAAAACAACAAAACAATGAATCACTGTTCCTGGTTTTATGAGTAATGCCTAATTTGGCCAGTTCCATGAGTTTTTCCATTGGCCAATGATGGGACCGTATTTGGCAACAGCAGCAGCTTTTTCTTGCCAAACCTATCCTAAACATCGTCATATTTAACAAATCAAAGTCACTCACACAAAGGGTTTGCTATATAGGTTAGATCGGTTCCCAGAGCCTTGCCACTTGTCCCTGTAAATCTTGACAGCGGGCCCATGCTCTCTGTAATTTCAGGTCTTTGGGGGAATGTAAACAAGCTGTAGAACTTGTATTGCTACAATTAACAGCAACACACCAACCCATCCTGGGCGATAACTGGGACGAAAATGAATATTACTACATGCATTTTTAATCCTGTTGGTTTATACATATTTTATTCAAAAAAAAAGGAAACAATTGGAGAGAAGGGCAAGGCCCTATAATGACCCCTCTGGTCAGAAGAAGACAACTCTGTTGATACAGGGTGAATCAAATATGTTTAAACCAAGTGACACTTGACAGCCAGGGCTCGCTAGCATGGTCGGAGTCTTCCCTGGCTGCCAGCATCGTTGCCTTTGTGACGTCACAAGTTTTTCGTGCCTTGTGTGTGTAGGAAAAGAATGGAAAGCCACAATTGAAGGCACAGTGAGTTTTTAAAATAAAAATGGGAATAAAAATATTATTTTCACATCCGTATTTTAAAAATCGCGCTGTATGGTGGAAAAGCAACCCATGAGTCACCCACGTATCAAATTTAAACGTGGTCAATCAACAGGACTTTTAAATTCTTACCACAAAAGTATTAATGTCAATGCATGTCAAAGTGTAATTTCATTTTTGTTCTGCCACAGCGCATGAAGGATGTGACTCCCTTAATTACACTCGTATAAGTGTAATAAAGTGGTTAAGCCGGGTATCGAACCCAGGACCTCTTGAAGGCTGAGCCAACGTTTTGCCATTATGCTTTAAGTCCGGACATTGAGGGCTTAACACTTTCACTACACTCCTTCACCTTTTTTCCCCAAGGACCAAGGAATGCCCAGTGATAGCAACAAACTGACCCCACAAGTTGCTTCTCTGATCTCCAGCCACGAAGACCACAACCCCACCAGGCATTGTCTGTCCAACTCCCAGCCAGCCAAGCCCAACAATGAACTACCCTCAGCCACTGCGGCCTGTTGATGTGCGTTCATGTTCACCTTGACACCAATGTTGTGGTTCAGCCCGGGATCAAGTCAGGGACCTCTCGCACCCAGAGCCAACATTTTGCCATTATGCTTAAAGTCCGAATGTTGAGGGTGAGGGTACCAAACTGCCTGGCTCTCACTACCCTCTGATTTTTTCTCTGATTGTTTTGGTGGTTACACACATCAGGAAATACAAGACCCTCAGTTGAAGGATAAGAGCATCAGTTCTGCAATCTTATGGTTAGAGACAAATATCAGTAAAACAAATATCTCAGATAAGTCTAACATGAGATGTGTGCATCCCTGCCCTAATTGTGAGGATTGTTCTTCCCACGTAAAACATCACATCCTGAACAGCCATTTGCCATAGTATGCTTCGCCCCACACTGCCTGTTGGCACTGCAGTTATCAAGTGGCTCAAGTTACTGGTGTGACAGAGCACTTCCAGATCAAGGAACATGCAGTGGAGAGCCCTGCATGGTTTCATAGAGGAGTGTTTTGGGAAGTGGTCCTGTTTAGTGGCAGGTTTTCTTACTGCCCTGGCCCAGACAGCGGGACAGTCTTCTGTCAAAGGTCTACTCGAGATGGTGGTCCAAAATGAGTTAATGCAGAGGAAAACGTCCTGTCTGAGATGGAGGAAGTGTTATTTCTTGATTTTGGACACAGATGTTTGAGTGATACAGTGCCAACGTTTCCCCACCAGACTGCATCCCAGGTTTGTGGCACTGGAGAGTTTTGATCTTGATAGTCAGTACACCATCAGCTTCCGACAGAGAGCAATTGAGAAGCTTTCAGAAGCCAGTAATTGGGTTCATGCCGATTGGAAAAAAAGGTGCACAGCCCATTTTCAAATCCACCACTGATGAGAACACTGTTAATTGTGGCTTCTCACTGCTATGTTGGGGAGTTGCTGTTCAGGCTTCATGTAAGTGAATTGGCCACTGTGCCAGCCACTCAGCCTGGAAGTGTGGAGGGCTTCAAGCTGGAGTTTGTCATCTCTAATCACGTCTCTGAAAACATGTGGAAGATGTAGGAGAGATTACAGCAACTCATGGATGACCCCAGAATTGACTTTGTATGGGCATGCATCCAAGGGTTTTGGATGAACACACTAGAGAGAGAACCAGGGAGATAATCAAGAAGTTGGAAGTCTTGTTAAACAGCCCTGGAGTGGTTGGATTCAGAGAGGTGGGACTTGACTTCACCATTCCTAACATCTCACAGAAGATTGTCTTGCGGCAGCAATGGGCATTAGAGCTGTGTTTACTTTGGCTGCTAAATTCAACTTACTGGTGGTTATTCACAGCCGAGACACCGGGAAGCCAGGTGAGCATGCTGCCAGAAGATGTCTCCACATCATGAAGTAGTCACTGCCCTCCTCTCAAGCAGTACATGTTCATCGTTTTTGCAGAGATACGCAGCTGTACAACGAGTTTCTAGGAGCTTTTCCCAAATGCATCTTCAGTGTCACCACTCAAATGGCACAAGACAATGTTAGAGTTATAAGACAGATTCCTCTTAAGGGATTGATGCTGGAAACAGATGCTCCTTACAAGTACCATCCATCTATAAGGGCCAGACTAGGTATTCTAAACTGGGATGATCATGGAAACAGCAAGAGCAGTTGCTACATCGAAAAATATACCTGTCTTTTTTATGCAGCATGACCAGGGCCATTGCAAAGAGCTTCTATAAGCTGTAAGTTGTAATTATACATGTGGACAGATTGCGGATCACTAGTCAATTCCTTTCTGATCATTTGGTAGCATGTTACTGTAATGTCCTGTGTTGTGATCATCATGGTGGTCACAATATTGTGTACATTGGTCATCAAAATTAATTTATTCGTTAATCCCTGGATTAATTCTAATTGTAATTTCTTTTGGTTACAATGATATGTACATTGGTCATCAAAAATTTACTTATTGGTTTGATTAATTCTCACAAATACTTAACTTCTTTTGGTCCAAAAATTTTTCTGTAATCGGTTGGAGGTCATCTGGCTACATTTATATATCATGGATGCAAATATCTGCATTTTTTTTTATCTGCAATGTGTGGTATTTATAGGAGATTGGTTCAGCGCATTCTAATGTTTCTTTCTTTCACAGATCCGCAGCCGTGAATGCTGGAGGTGGAATTGCATGTATCCTAGTGATGGTACTCATGATACTGTCAGCAAATGAAGTAATCATTGGATGTATGCATGTGGTATGCTGTGGTTCTAGTATTTTTATAGAAGTGGTAGTTACAGTTGTTTATAGATGTTATTATCACATCAATGTGACAATCGAATGAAAAAGCATGTTCCAATTATCTTTTTTTTTTAGGCAGAATTGATAAAAGGATTTTGAGTGGTTGGGCCTATACATATTGGAAACACTATTGTCTTGAATGAAGTATACTTCAAAGGTTGAGAGGACCGGTTTAAAACCACCAGTTGCCTTTTGTGGGTGACTACCTGTTTCAAGTCCGGAGTGAAATTTGTTTCTTCACATTGGTATTGGAAGATGAATGTTGATGCTTTGGTAACTCTGGAATCTCTTTCCTGTCATTGTTGGGTTTGATGAATATGGGTCATGTTTTTCTACATAAGTGTATCATACTAGAGAGGTCCGTCAGTAGAACTTCAATTGTATAGTGATGGTCTTGTAGAAGTCTGCTCCTTGCATTTGATACTCTATAACAGTGATTCAATCACTTAACTTATTAGTTACATAATGTTCCAGATTCATAGATATCACAAAAACGATATAGGCCTCCTGTCTACTTTTGCTATAAACTCAACTGGCAAACTAGTCAGAAGAACAAAAAAAGTGATAGGCCTACCAATTTTCTTTTTACTTTTGGCAGTAGTGATAAAATTTGGATTTTGAGTGGTTGGGCCCATACATATTGGAAACGGTATAGTCTTTAATGAAGAATATTTCAAAGGTTGAGAGGACTGGTTTAAAACCACCAGTTGCCTTTTGTGGGTGACTGCCTGTTTCAAGTCAGCTGTGAAATTTGTTTCTTTACATTGGTATTGGAAGATGAATGTTGATGCTTTGTAACTCTGGAATGTCTTTGCTGTCATTGTTGGGTTTGATATTTATGAATATGGGTTATGTTCTTCTACATAAGTATATCATACCGGAGATTTCCGTCCGTCCGTTTTGGTTTAAACATATTTTATTGGCACAAAACAATTAGGCAACAGGCTCACCAGCCTATATCAGGGCCTCTTGTACATTTATAACAAGACTACAATGAGTTTGCGAATACCAATCCACAGACAGGTCACGCATAGGAGCATAAATAGATACATAATTTACTATACTTATGGATAGCCTAAAAAGATTCCATACTGTGACCTTTTGAAATTCCTCTTCCTTCTTTTCCGAACAATAATGTTTTCAAGTTAAAATTACCAAGTTATTATTTTACATTTCAATTTGTTCCCTAGAATTGCATACTTATCACATTCGAAGAAAAGGAGATAGGTAGTTTCCAGATTAGCTCCACATGACCATGAAGGAGACTCTACAACGCCAATTTTGTACAGATCATTGTTCAGCTGGATACAGCCCATTATCATTCTTGAATGGATTATGGCAATTTTCCTATCTCCAAAGTAATACAACTTGTTATGTTTTGGACTGCTCCTGTTTATTTCCCATTTAAAGTGGTCAATATCCTCACTGATCCTAACTGATTGGGGTAATGAATTCCATTTACGAATGGCTGATAGGAAGAAGGAATTAAGAAATGTGGTTTTCCTTGCCTCAATGGCTCTTATTTGCTTTGTCCGTGCTGAAATGGTTCCCGGCAGTAATCTAGAAAGGTATGCTGGGGCTATTACATTAACACTTTTGAACAGAAGTATAAGTTTTTGTTTTTATCGACGCTCAGCTAATTTTTCCTAGCCAGTCTCAGAGTAAATATCTTGGAGACTAATGTGAGTATAAGCCCCTGGCTGCAGCCAGCTGAACAGATTCAAGTTTATCCCTGTCAGGCTCTGCCCATCCAAGCCAGACCGCACTGGTGTACTCTAGGCATGGACGTACAAAGGAAAAGTAAAGAGTTTCAAGAGCTTTTCTGTTCAACTTGTACTGTAGATGTTTAAGGACACCAACAAGTTTTGTCTGTCTGTCTTCTTGATGTTACCACAATATCTAAAATAAAAAACAAATCACCGTAGCGGTACCAATTCTTTGTTACCGAAGGACCTTATGATGGACCAGGTTCCTATTGAAAACCAGCTTCTTTTGATTATTTTTAAACTTTTTATGAAACTTTAAATGTATGGGGTCAACCCTGATGACATTATGGCGATATCTAAAAAAATATTGCCTGCAGCTTCACCAACTTTTTGTCATAGATGTATCTTATGATGGACCAGAACCCTTTTTAAAACCAGGTTCCTCTTTGTAGTTATTAACTTTTTATGAAACTTTAAAGTATTTATTTGGAAACCGTCTGAGTGAAGAGAGTAAGTTCACAATATCTATTCCAGCACATGTCAATGAGTCATGGCGCCAAATGTTGTAAAAACGTATGACACCATATCAGTATTTACAACAGGTGTATATTGTGAGCAATACATACAGTTACATGTCCCTTGTGTGGCTCCATATTCACACACAAATAGAAAAGGCAAAACATAAAGAAATCACAAGGCTTACATAATACAGGTCTTGTCAGTCCGAGTTCCAGGGCTCGACTGAAGAAATAGTCTATGTGCTGGCAGTGGCCAGACAGATGTGGCCAAACTGGGAGATTACCATTGTCACTGGACAATGCAGCTTCGAATGCATACCCAACAATTGTAACACGAGCATAACATAATCACATTTCAGTTTACTGCACATAAATGTTTCTTGTCCAGTAATATGGGTCACACACATGCAAAACGCAATGAAACAATATTGCCTACTTTAGCTCCTGAAAATGCCATGTCTAGTGGGAAATGGCTTTACTTATACATGAACAGGTCAGCACACAAACGATCCTCACGATTATATTCCATAAAATATTTCAAACCTTTCACAAGGTTGTAACATTTTGTTTGTTTACTTACCCTCCGTTGTCAGATTGAACTTCAATCTGCATGTTACAAGGAAAAGCTTCGGGATTGAATTTGGTGTCAAAACTGACGATTTGTTGTTGCTTTGCCATGAACATTTCCACTTTGTATTCATCTGTATGTTCGATTACTGATGCAATCTGGAAGAGTAATCATGTTAGCTGAAAATCAGTTGCACATGAAGGAGCCCCAAATTAAAAGAAAAAGAAAACATTTTCAAACCTGATTTGTTACTTGCAAAATTTTCAATGTCATGTTTGCTTGAAGTAGTCGATCAAGTTGCACATTGTGTAGCTCACTAACTTTCTAAACAAGAGGGCTGTGTGAACAGCCCACGTTCAGCTGATCTTGACACTCATCACACTTGCAGCTCTATGAACTTGGGAAAAGATCAAGGTCACCCATGTTTTGAGTAAGTCTGACCTTTATAGAAGAACACTAACATATGCAACATCAAGGTTCAAGTAGTTCTCAAATTATAATGAAGAGTAAAATTCATGTATGTTGCACTGTGACCCAAGAAACGAGGTCAAGGTCATTCATGTATTGTCTAAGCATGACCTTCATACAGAATCATTAACATGTGCAGCATCATGGTACTAACTAAAAGACAGATCTCAAGTTATCAAGTAAACAGTAAATTTTGTGTCAGTTGTCCTGTGAATTAGCATCAGAAAGCCCATTGACTTACATAGTAATCAATAGGAAAGCTGCATTGACCAATCAGTACCCAAACTGAAAATCCTTAAAAATCAGGAATCCAAGCAGTGCCATCTAGTAAACAACTTTGTTTGACCCTTCCACAAGAACTTATCCATGACATTTCATCTTAATCTGGGTGACGGTTTTGAGAACAAGTGAAAAATAGCCAAACCACACCAAAAATTCATAAAAAATTAGAAAAATTGCAGTGCCACCTGGCAAACAATTGGGAACTAGGTGTCCCTGGGAGGGTCTATGTACGATATCAAAGCAATTGGGTGAGCGGTTACAGAGGAGAAGAGTTTTTAAGGTTTGCCCCCAAAAAGAACAAAACAATTGATAAAAAATCCAAAATCAATAAAGCGTGACCATTTGAACAAACTTGGTAGAGATCCACCCAAGGCACATCCCCACCAAGTTAGAAGTAAATCTGGACAAAATTATATAAGTTATAACCATTACAAGAAATTACCATGTTAAACTTTCCTATTTAAACTTTTGTAAAGATTTTTGGAAAAAAAATCATAAAAAAATTAAAAATTCATTGGGACATGACCATTTGAACAAACCTTGTAGACACCCATCCAAGGTACATCCCCACCAAGTTTGAAGTAAATCTGGATGACGGTTTTGGAGAAGAAGTCGAAAATGTGAATTAGCATTAGAATGCTCCTGACTTCCATAGTTATCAATAGGAAAGCTGCATTGACCGATAAGTACCCGAATTGAAAAAATGGTTAAAAATAAGGAATCTGCAGCTTTCCCACATAGTGAACAACTTTGTTTGGCCCTTCCATAAGGATTATATCCACCATGTTTCCGCCTTAATCTGAGGAACGGTTCTGGAAAAGAAGTTGAAAATAGCTATAACACACAAAAATTCTTAAAAAAATAGTAAAAAATCGCAGCACCACCTGGTGAACAAATTAAGAACTAGGAGTCCCAGGGAGTGTTCCTGTGTGATATCAAAGCAATTGGATGAGCGGTTTCAGATAAGATTTTTTAAGATTTGTCCAAAAAAAATATTAAAAAAAACATTAAAAATCGTAAAATCATTCGACCGTGACCATTTGAACAAACCTGGAAGACACCCACCCAAGGCACATCCCCACCAAGTTTGAAGTAGTCTGGCCAGCAGTTTTGGAGGACAAGTCAAAAATGTGAATTGTTGACGGAGGACTGACGGACATCTCCTTTGAAACTTAAAAGCTTCACACACTATTCCACCATACTGACACTGGTATAAACAGGTGAATAGTAATACAACTTTTAGCACCATAAAGTTGACTATAGGTGATATAAGGTAAAGTGTACTATTAAAGGTATTAGCTGACAGCCACCATTTCCACTGTACTGGATAAAGATTAAAAAGAAAGAAATCCTGCAAAAAGTTAGTATGATCATACATGGTTTTCCGACTTAAGATGGACTAGAGAAAATTCTCTAGGTGGGTTAAGTATACTTTACCCCGGGTACTTTCCCCCTTACCACTCTAAACACTTTGAGGAGTATACTTGGTCATTTCAAACTCCATCTTGACACAATTTGACTAATGTTCTTGAGTTAGTGTTGTATTTATTAGGTATTTGGTCATATTTCTGGAAACATTTCAACAGAGTTTTTTGTAGTTGTTGTTATTCATAACCTTTGTGTTGTAATTTATGCAACAAAGTTCTAACCCTTTTGACAAAATCGCTAAAAGGTGTGGTGTTTCTAGCAATACGTATGACTTGTCCGATACAAACTCCATATGGTTGTTTCTCTGGAATGTTTCCTGTCAGGTCAGGGTAGGAGATAATATCAAATTTGACCTGGTCTCTATTGTCAAATATTTTTGTTACATACTGGTAGTTCTTTATTTCTATATCCAGATCAAGGAAAGTAGCTTGTGTATCACTTTCATTTTCCAGATTTGATATTAGTTCTTTGGGATATATATGTTTTTCCAATTCCCCTTAATTTCATCTCCATTGTTTAAAACACATAGGTCATCTACAAATCTTCTTGTGTGAGAACAGGATCTTCTTGCAGCTGTAAAGTTTGTTTTTGCCAATTCCTCCATCCATTTTGATTCATAAAAATGTAAATAAAGGTTGGCAATATATGGGACTGGATCTGTTCCCATTGGTATGCCTACCATTTGTTCAGAGACTCTAGTTTCAAAGCAAAAGTATGCATTGTTGATAATGTATTCTATCATTTGAGCACACTCTTGCTTCGTGTAAGATAGTCCTTTGTTCTTAACTTTATCAAATTTAGCCTCAGCACCAGATATTTTACTACACTGATATGTGCCACCTTTGAATGCTTTATCTAACATGGAAATTAATATGTTGTTTGAGTCTGTCAAGTTGATCTTTGTATACAATGTTGAGAAATCAAAAGTTTGAATTGATTTGGCACCATTCTTTTTGTTGATTTTGTCAATGCCTAGTTGAATATCACTTGTGCTATTTGTAATCCACATTCTATTCACTCCCCTGTACATTTTCACTTTTTGGCAGTAGTTAGTATGTGAATTTTTGACAAGTTTGAGGACTTTAGTGAGTCGTTTGGCAACTTGTTTCGAAACACATTTCTTTGCTGCAATGATTGTCATTTTCACTTACTGAAAATGTTGATTTATTTATTTATTTTTGTCAAGGTGCTCTTTTGTAAGGTATAAAAGTTATTGCAGTGACATCTCTTGTGCCGTGACTGTACTAATATTTAACACGTCTTTTATTTATGAGGGGAACTCCTCTGACACAACGTCGCCAATTGAATCATTGTTTTCAATCGCCGCATTTATTTTTGCCCGCGGGACCGGTTTTCTCGCTTTCCTTCAGAGCCCTCTTTTCGCTGAGCCAGGACAGACGTCCTTCACATGTGGCTCTGATATTCATACCTTATCATAGCATATTGGTACACGGTGAGTCTTTTTTTTTTATCATAAGTTTTTTTTTTTCTCTATGAAATTCACTCGTATTTCCTCAAGCTTTTTTGGTATATATATATTTATTTTTAACTCACTTTTTGGGCATATTTTGTTTCCTATAGCACCATGGGCGGTCTTGTCAAGCCAGCCACACCAGTCACAAGGGACTCGTGGTTTTGCCTCCCATATAAGCAATGGTTTTGTTCCTGCTATGCCATGTTACTGTCTACTGCCCATTAGACCGCCATACACGTTTTGTAAGTTTTAGCTTGTCTTCGTTCTTTGCATTATCGCAGCGATATAGGGATATAAATGCGCCAGTAAAATTGAATTTATATTTGTGTGCACATGACTCGCACCGGCAGACAATTTGTTTGAGCGCGTACATAATGCATTCAGCGTATTCAAATAACTTGAACGCAGAATTTGGTACAAATGTCTTACCTGTGCATTAATGTTCTGCGTCGCTTACGTTCTGTTGTTTTTGGCGCTGAAGTTTTGCTGATTAATTGTGCCCACATATTGCAAAGATATGCACGTGCGCAGATGTATACTGAACCCCAATGAAAAGTATCCACATGCCAATTTTGAAGTATTTTATTGTTTATACTTGAAACATTTCATACCTAGACGTGCTTAGAACTTAACAAAACATTCACTTTTCTGGCGTAAAAATAATGTCACGCTCTACCGACATTAACGTCACTTACAGGCAAAAAATGTCATTAACTGCCCTAATTGAAAGTCACACAAATTTTTCTGTTCAATATGAGATGTGGCCACCTCGAGCATCAACACATGCTATACATCTGCGGCACATACTGCTGACCAGGGTTTGAATTCTGTGTTGGGGAACATTATTCCATTCTTCCTGCAGAGCTTGGATCAGCTGGTTTCGGGTAGTAGGCCTAGGTGTCCTCCGTTGAATACCTTGGCCTAACTGATCCCACAAATGTTCAATAGGGCTCAGATCGGGTGAGAACGCTGGCCATTCCATGACATTGATGTTGTTCTCATTGAGAAAGTTCATTGTTAATCTTGCAGAGTGTGCACGTGCATTGTCCTGCTGAAAGATCGCCAGATCTTGATGCTGCTCCATAAATGGGACCATGTGCGGCTCCAGCACCTCATCAATGTACCGCCTAGCATTGAGGATCCCTTGAATGACCACTAGGGGTGTCCGGTAGCGGTTGCTGATGCCTGCCCACACCATGACAGAGGGTCCACCCCATCGATCTGCCTGACGGACACAGGCATCTGCATATCTCTCCCCAGTCCGGCGCCACACACGTTCTCTGCCATCTGCTCTGCTGACACAAAAACGGGACTCGTCAGTAAAAACGACGGTATTCCACTGCTGGCGAGTCCACCTGGAGTGTGCTCTACACCACTGCAGTCGTCTTTCTCTTCTGGGTTGGGTCAGCAGGTTACCCCTGTAAGGTCTTCTGGCTGTTAGGCCACTGCTCCTCAGTCGCCTCTCCACAGTAGAACTACTGACAGGACGGTGATTCACCCCTTGAGTCTCACGGGCTGTTTGGGCTGCTGTACGGAAACGGTCTCGCAGGTGCATCAGCCGGATGTGACGGTCTTGGCCAGGTGTTGTCACTCTTTCTCGGCCAGGCCTAGGCCGATCATCTACGGATCCAGTTTCTTGTTGCCGTTCAATTAGTCGTTGGATGGTGCGCCGAGTACACCCCATTCTTTGTGCGATTTGAGTGATTGGGACTCCACCCTCTGCAAGCCCCAAAGCATGGTGTCTTTGACCTTGGCTCAGACGCGGCATGATCGCCTCAACACACCTGAGACCACTGGCTTTTTTCTTGGCTGAACATCCCTTTTTAAAGCCACTGAAAACATCAGGTCATTTTAGCCATCCAATAGGAGTGGTGGTCAGAAGCCATATTCGGTGCACAAAAGTCACATGCATTATGTAACAACCCAGCAAAAGTTAAAAAGTTGTCCTGAATGACCCTGATGTAGGCTCCAAACCATGCATATATGCACACACAGTACTTAGTAACTTACAAAATTAATGTGTTAATTTTTTTATGTGGATACTTTTCATTGGGGTTCAGTATATTAGAAGTTGCTTATCATATATGCTCATGACTCGACTGCATTTTGAAGAGCTTTTCTATGTAAAATATTGTCTAGTACGGTAACTAATTTTGCGGACATGCGACATGTATTATGACTTTTCTCTCATGGGACGTAAAATTGCTTGAGTGGAATATTAGCTATGTATTTTCTTGTGGTCGCGAAGTTAAGATTAATACAAATTCGCGTGTTCTTAGACATTGTAAATTATTCTAATTTCGGTTTAGAATTCACGCATTTAGCCTGACGTAAATATAAAGATAATGTGACACGCGTCATGCAAATTTAACTTGGAATGTATTTGCCATCACGTTCGCGTGTACATTTCGCGAGTTCGCGCATGTAGGCTTACTTGTCCTAAAGTTAAACCATGCTTAATATTTGGCAAATGTTTCGACTTCGTGTGTTATATCATATGGCTGGTAAAACTTGTTGTAATTGTATTTTTCTTGTTTTTTTTTTTTTTAGCTTTATGAGACATGTGTAAGGTACATACTCAATAAAGGAATATGGTGGTCTAATTTGGACGTGTCGGGGATTCGTTCTGTAGAAGTGACATGTTTATAAAGAAAACGTGTACCTCCATTGTCAAAGGATCACCGCTGGCAGAATCGGAAGTTCTCTTCATTGTCAAGGATCGTGGCGTTGCGCGTGGAGAGACTCTATTCATTGTCCAGGAAGGTCGCTGTGGAGTGGTCGCGTGGACGGAGGCACCAGTTTCAGCACATCGCGCAGTGCGCGATAATTATTGACTGTGTAGTGGTGTCATGTGTGATCTGACTTGACTGTCGCGGTATGCACATCTTGATAATTGCCTGTATCTGTATGCTGTGTTTTGACAGCATGGCTACTTTAGAAGAGTGTAAGGCTTCTCGTAAGCAATCCAAAGCTAAGGTTACTCGTTTTTGTAATAAACTTAACCAGGTAATTGCTGAGGAGGATGACGTCTCATCTGTGCCAGGTGTCATTGAGCAGTTGAAGAAGGCATTCAGTGACTTTTCATTCTGCCATGAAGCTGTTGTTGGTAAAGACCAAAGTGATGTTGATCATGACGAGTATTTTTTTGCAGTTCAGAAAAACTATGTTGATGCTTTGTCCCGAGCTAAAGCGTTTAGGCATGAAACGAGTCTCAATATTTCAGCACAGACGAGTGACAGTGTTCCATTAGCTGCATCGAGTCATGACCAAACAAATAATGATATGCTAAACTTGCTTAGTCTGCCTAAGGTCGAACTTGAAACTTTTTCAGGTGATCCCCTGAAATATCATTCTTTTATCAGGGCATTTGAAGCAAATGTAGATAAATGGAATCAAGATCCAGACAGTAAGCTTGCGCGTCTCTTGCAATATGTCAGTGGCGATGCACGTTTGGCTATTCAATCTTCACAGCTTGTAGGTGGCGCTGAAGGCTATAAGCGCGCACTCGACACGCTTAAAGAGTTGTACGGGTCAAAGCACTTGATGACAGAGAGCATTATAAAAGATCTGCGTAAACATAAAGCCGCAAAATCGGCGCATGACATGCGTCTTTTGAGCCACGAGCTGCGTAACGCTCTTGATGTTTTGAGAAGTCTTGGTGCATTAGATCAAGTGAACGCTCAGGTCATCATTTTTGATATTGTGGCGCGTCTTCCAATTTTCGCACAAAACAAGTGGTCGAAAAATGAATGCAAATGCAGGCGTGAATCAGACTCTTATCTGAAGTTTGAAGACCTAGTCAAATTTGTAAAGGAAATTGCGGACGACATGAACGATCCTGTTTGTGGATCAGCGGCTAAAGCGGAGCGCTATTCGTTAAGGAAGCAAGTTAGCTCACATGCAGCACAGCTGCAGCAGGCTGTGAAGAAAAAAGGAGGTAAGAAAAACGGTGGTGCAAATGATAGCCATTCTTTGGTTACAGATGTAACAGAATCTGATACATCTCGTGAGGTCCGTGATAGGAAAGCACCACCATGCACTACTCCATGCAAGATGTGCAGGTCTTTGCATTCAATTATGCGTTGCCCTGAATTTCGAGCCCTGAAAGTTGTTGACCGTATTGAGTTTGTCCGTAGGAATAAGTTATGTAATAACTGCCTGCGTGATAACCATGCCACGGTTGACTGCAAGTCGAAAAACACTTGCTTTGTCTGTGGGCTCAAACATTCGAGCTTCATACACGTGGATCGTGTTTTCGCCACCAACCATGCCGTGTCTTCTAACACCACGTTCATGCCCATTGTTCAAGTCCGTGTGAATGATACATTGGATGTTAAAATGGCACTTGACAGTTTTTCGTCCAATTCGTTCTGCACGGAATCTTTGGCTAAAAGGTTAAATCTGAAAGGGCCTATTTCAAGCTATGTCCTTAAGACAATGAGTGGTACTACATCATGTAGATCAAAGCATGTCGGCATGAAGATTTCAGCTGGAAATGAATCCATGTTGATTTCGGGTGTGAAGGTTGTTGAAAACATCCCTGTGGCTCCTGCTTTCTTAGACCAAAGCAAGTATCCGCATTTACGCGATCTTGACCTGTCTGCAAATATCGGTTGTGACAATGTTGATATTTTGATTGGTCAAGATTTCTCAGAATGCCTTTTCCCCTTAGAATCACGTGGGGGTGATGGTTCTTGCTCAATCTTTGCCATTCGATACAAATTTGGCTGGACAATTCAAGGACAGACTGATGATAATCTGAATGCTGCTAGTAATGCTGTTATTTGCAACTTCATTTCAGCAGCACCTGTCATTGCAGATGCGAGATCTGATAACGTACCATTGGGGGATATTGAGCGCTTGTGGCACTTGGAAAATGAAGGCATGGACAGGCCTCAAATGTCCATACAAGATAAGGAAGTCATCAGTCTGTGGGATCAAACCTGTGTTAAGACAGAGGGCCACTATGAACTACCGATTCCATGGAAGGATCGGGGCGAGGGTCTCCCCAACAATTTTTCCCTTGCAAAAAAGCGTCTGGATAACTTGATCAAACGCCTTCATCGTGAGAACTTGTATGAAAGGTATGATCAAGAAATAGGCAAGTTGTTGGACGATAGATATGCCGAATATGTTGATCCTGGGTCTGTCGATAATGCTGAGCGCATTTGGTACTTACCCCATCACTGTGTCATAAATCAAAACAAGCCTGATAAGATTCGGGTTGTTTTCGATTGCGCTGCAAGCTTCGAGGGACGTTCACTGAATGAACGTTGTTTTCAGGGACCAGATCTGATAAACAAGCTGCTTTTTGTTTTGCTGCGCTTCCGTCTGCATGGTTACGCTGTTCAAGCTGATATTTCGGCAATGTATTCCCAGGTCAGAATCCCATCTTATGATCGGGATGCCCTTCGCTTTCTGTGGATTAAAGACGGTAAACTGGTCCACCTGCGTATGACAACCCATCTTTTTAGCGGAGTGTGGTGCTCAAGCTCGAGTGCTTATGCTCTCCGAAGAACGGTCTTTGATAATCCAAATGTGGATCCTCTAATAAGAGAGGCCATCTTACGGAGTATGTACGTCGATGACCTCACTTGCTCCATATCCTGTAAGGAGGATGCCCACAGAATTATCATAGGAGTCCCTGCAGTTTTAGAGACAGGGGGATTTGAGTTGACGAAGTTTGCCATAAATGATAAGCAACTGATGGATGAAATTCCTATTGCTCAACGTGCAAAAGAAGTCCATGATTTTTCCTCACAGTCTGTGGGAAAAACGCTTGGTATAAAGTGGAATGTCCATGAAGACTTATTTTTCTTTCATGTACAAGATGCCAAGCCAGGTGAAGTTACTCGCCGCACAATGCTGAGCTTTGTGTCGTCTATTTTTGACCCCCTTGGCCTGGTTACGCCCTGGGTGTTACCTGGGAAATTATTGTTTCAAAGTGCCACACGTCTGAAACTTGGATGGGATGTTCCTGTGCCAGATGAAATGCTTAGTAGGTGGCGCTCATGGACCGAGTCATTAAGCAATTTACAACATTTCAATTTTCCACGGTGCATCAAGCAGTTTGCTTTCGACAATGGATACTATGAGTATCATATATTCACTGATGCCAGTGAATCAGCATATGGCGCATGTGCTTACCTCAGGTCCATCAACACCAAAGGTGAGATATCTTGTCATCTCATTATGAGCAAAGGTCACGTGGCTCCGACGAAACAGTGCTCAATCCCGCGTCTCGAGCTACAAGCCGCTGTGAAGGGCGCGAGAATATATTCTATTCTGTGTTCTGAATTGGGCCTAAAATGTGTGCCAGTGTATCTATGGACTGATTCCACGATTGTGTTAGGCTATATATCGAATGAGTCTCGTAGATTTCGCACCTTTGTTGAAAACCGAGTTAGTGTGATACGATCTCTCACAAATGTCAGTTCTTGGCATCACATCTCTTCACGTGACGACCCTGCTGATCTACTTACAAAGTATGGCTCATTGTCACGTGAGCGCACAGTTCAGTTATGGAAATATGGTCCATCCTGGTTGTCTGAGCATGCTTCATTCTGGTTACATGGGGATCAACTGCTGTTCCCTGTCCCAGAAAATGACCCTGAAGTCAAGATTACCCTCTCCAGTGTAACTGAATCACATCAAAATTGGTTACAGCGAATTTCAGAACATTACTCGTCAATAACAAACATGCTGCAATCTGTTGCTTGGTTGCGTAGATTTGTACTGCAAAAATTAAAACGTAACCATGATGGTTTTACAGGACCTTTGCGAGCAGCAGAGCTCAATGCGTCGCGCGTCTTGTTGTTCAAGCACGTTCAGATGCAAACATATGCACAAGAGATGGAAGATCTTGCTAATGGCAGGAGTTTACGTAAATCAAGTTCCATATTGGCATTGAATCCATTCCTGGATACTGATGGATTGCTGAGATTGGGGGGCAGGACAGGACATCATCCTATAATACTTCCTCATAAACATCCAGTGGTCACAGCAACTGTCAGAAATTATCATGCCTGCGGACATTTGGGTACTGAATGGACCCTATCCTTGATCAGAGCTAAGTACTGGATAGTCAAGGCTCGCAAATTGATCAAACATATTTTGCACAGGTGTGTCCCGTGTAAAAAAATGTTCGCTAAGCCAGCATTACAGATAATGGCTGATTTACCGCAAGAGCGCATACAGGCTAATTGTCCCGCCTTTAGTTTTATCAGTGTGGACGCTTTTGGACCGTACATCACAAAGCAATATCGTTCACAGAGGAAGCGATATGGATGTATATTTACGTGCATGTCCAGTAGAGCAGTCCATATAGAGATGCTGTATTCCCTGGACGCTGAATCCTTCCTAAATGCATTCCGTTGCTTTGTAGCATGCAGAGGGCTGCCTGTCAAAATTTACAGCGACAACGGAAGGAATTTCCTGAAAGCTGAGAGTGAGCTCCGTGATGCTTTCTTACGTTTTTCCAAGCGCAATTTACAACCATATGCAGCTGCGCGAGGCATTGAATGGTCATTTAACCCACCTCATGCACCACATTTTGGTGGTTTTTTCGAGAGATTAGTAGGATTGATAAAGCGAGTCTTCCGAGCCATCTTGCCCAACGCGAGTCACCTCACTGACGAAATCTTAGTGACCACATTCTGTGAGGCTGAATCCATAGTTAAGTATAAGTATAGACACATTTGTTTTACATGGATTGTGAAAGAAGTCAAGCATTGACTTATCGAGTCACTCTCCATGGCACAGATGTTGGCGTATACTTCCTACCTTGCCTAGTGGAGGAAACCGAAGAACTCGGAGAAAACCACCGTGCACGGTTAAAGTGGTAGGAACTTTTTCCACATGCTGCCCAGGACGAGAATCGAACCCGGGTCGCAGAGGTGAAAGGCGAGCGTCTTACCGCTCTGCCAACCGTGCACCCACAACAGCCAGTTAACAGCCGGCCCCTGACAAAACTCAGCGATGATCCCAGAGATCTTACTCCATTGACTCCGAACAGTATTTTGGTATTCCAACATGATGCTTACCAGCCTCCTTGTGAAGGCTCGGCTGCAGATGCTTACCGTAGGCGGTGGCGTTACGTGCAGTACCTGGCACGTGAGTGGTGGTCTCGTTTCGTACGTGAGTATCTTCCCGAACTGCACAGAAGGTCCAAGTGGAGAGTACCCACCAAAGATATTAAAGTCGGGGAATTAGTCATGATAGTTGAAACCTCTTTACCACGGAATCTATGGCCCCTTGCTATTGTCAAGGAGATTTTTGTCGGCCGGGATGGTAGAGTGCGTTCGGCCATTCTCAAGACACGAGTTACTGAATTACATAGGCCAATAACTCGACTTGTTCGATTGGAGTTGGATTGTGACTCCCAAAATGACAAATAAATTAAGCATTTCCCCTTGCTGGGTAAATCATCTGGTATTTAAGCTACCGTAATCTTGTCTTGAGCCATGTAGTTTTTGAAGATACTGCTGTTCATTCGTTCGCTTGCCGAGTCGATGCCATTATTGGTTTTGATCATTCAACCATTCGGTGATCATGTTATGTAGGAGTGATTCGGACAGTTTTCCCCTTTGGGATTGCCAGTCACTTGGGTATATCTCAGGAGGGTCTTGGGTGCCTAATTAGTTTGGTAATGGCAATTTTATGTCATGCTATTGCTAATACTACAGTCGGCGCAAGGAGGTTTGTGTTCATGAGCGGTCAAAATATCCATTTTTTTGCATCGGGGATGCGGATAAAATTATTATCTTCATTTTGGCATGCTTCACTGTGTTTGTGAAGTGAATGGTAAAAGCTCAGGTGCATTTTTTCGGTATTTGCTTTGATATACACCAGAAGTCTCGGGCTTTGATTACATTACCCCATGATAATTATTGCGTCCGATGTTAACTTAACATTTGGGGTTTTCTTGTCATTATTTCATTGGGTTTTTCCTGGATCATGAGAATCCAGCGGAGGGGACTGTCATTTTCACTTACTGAAAATGTTGATTTATTTATTTATTTTTGTCAAGGTGCTCTTTTGTAAGGTATAAAAGTTATTGCAGTGACATCTCTTGTGCCGTGACTGTACTAATATTTAACACGTCTTTTATTTATGAGGGGAACTCCTCTGACACAACGTCGCCAATTGAATCATTGTTTTCAATCGCCGCATTTATTTTTGCCCGCGGGACCGGTTTTCTCGCTTTCCTTCAGAGCCCTCTTTTCGCTGAGCCAGGACAGACGTCCTTCACATGTGGCTCTGATATTCATGCCTTATCATAGCATATTGGTACACGGTGAGTCTTTTTTTTTTATCATAAGTTTTTTTTTTCTCTATGAAATTCACTCGTATTTCCTCAAGCTTTTTTGGTATATATATATTTATTTTTAACTCACTTTTTGGGCATATTTTGTTTCCTATAGCACCATGGGCGGTCTTGTCAAGCCAGCCACACCAGTCACAAGGGACTCGTGGTTTTGCCTCCCATATAAGCAATGGTTTTGTTCCTGCTATGCCATGTTACTGTCTACTGCCCATTAGACCGCCATACACGTTTTGTAAGTTTTAGCTTGTCTTCGTTCTTTGCATTATCGCAGCGATATAGGGATATAAATGCGCCAGTAAAATTGAATTTATATTTGTGTGCACATGACTCGCACCGGCAGACAATTTGTTTGAGCGCGTACATAATGCATTCAGCGTATTCAAATAACTTGAACGCAGAATTTGGTACAAATGTCTTACCTGTGCATTAATGTTCTGCGTCGCTTACGTTCTGTTGTTTTTGGCGCTGAAGTTTTGCTGATTAATTGTGCCCACATATTGCAAAGATATGCACGTGCGCAGATGTATTAGAAGTTGCTTATCATATATGCTCATGACTCGACTGCATTTTGAAGAGCTTTTCTATGTAAAATATTGTCTAGTACGGTAACTAATTTTGCGGACATGCGACATGTATTATGACTTTTCTCTCATGGGACGTAAAATTGCTTGAGTGGAATATTAGCTATGTATTTTCTTGTGGTCGCGAAGTTAAGATTAATACAAATTCGCGTGTTCTTAGACATTGTAAATTATTCTAATTTCGGTTTAGAATTCACGCATTTAGCCTGACGTAAATATAAAGATAATGTGACACGCGTCATGCAAATTTAACTTGGAATGTATTTGCCATCACGTTCGCGTGTACATTTCGCGAGTTCGCGCATGTAGGCTTACTTGTCCTAAAGTTAAACCATGCTTAATATTTGGCAAATGTTTCGACTTCGTGTTATATCATATGGCTGGTAAAACTTGTTGTAATTGTATTTTTCTTGTTTTTTTTTTTTTTTTTTTAGCTTTATGAGACATGTGTAAGGTACATACTCAATAAAGGAATATGGTGGTCTAATTTGGACGTGTCGGGGATTCGTTCTGTAGAAGTGACAATGATGAATCTGAATTTAACAGGGTTTTTATGCACTTTGACAATTGCATAAATGATTGGTAATTTCTTGTCCTCATGTGAGACAATGCATTTCAACTCATTATTTTTATCCACTTGGTCCTTGATAACAGTATCAGAGGTTCCTGCCTGTTGATAACTTTCATTATTGAATTCACTCAGTATTCTATTAATGTAGTATGGTTTATAAGTTAGTGCAATGTTATAGCTAGCTTTGTCAACAGGTGTGATGACAAACTTGTCATGTAAGTCTTGTAATTCCTGACTACAATGTGAATCCTTCAGCACTTGTTTAATCTGTCTCCACTTTTGAAGAGGTCCTTTTCTCAGGTATTTAATTCTTTCATCCACTTTCTCCATTACTTTAACTTTCCATTCATCAAATGCCTTGTTACATATTCCTTTCTAATTACTATGTTTCTTAATGAAACTGTTGAGTCCTCTTTTAATCTCCTCTCTTGCCTTTGTGAAGTTGATGTTATGTCTTTCTCTATAGTTCGGTCCTCTTTGAAACAAATGTCTCAATTTCTTGTTTTTAATGATACTTAAACTAGCCGTGATTACATGTTTGTGGTCTTTATCCATATACTTCTTGAAAGTAGTGTTACATTCACAAGTTTGGCTTTCCATATTCCAGCTGTCTAAGTCCACGTCATCCATTATCCGATTGTAGTTGAAGACCTCATTACGAATACTACAAGTTTACAAGCAACTGTGACATCCTCCTCAATATAGTTGCTGACTGAATTTTCCACTTCTGGAAGTCTAAGAATACTTTGAAGATTTATGTACTCGATAGCTGGATTTTCATAGTGTATTATCACAAGATTCATGTGTTTCTTTTTCTTCTTACTTTTCCATGTTTGTTCTTTCTTAAGCTCCAATTTATGTTGTATCATGTCTTGTACTAAAATGACAATCCTATCTGTTAACTTGCTGTCATTTGTTACTTCATGATCTAGAAGTAAATGTCCCAATTGTTTGAGATCTTTTTTCTTCATTTGTGGTAAAGTTTTATTGATGTAGTATGTAGTTTCTTTGATTACAGTTTCTAGGAGTACGATGAATACATGTTGAGCTGTAAGAGATTCTTTATGCGTTCTGTGTTTACTCTTATGTTTGTTCTTCTTTTTTCTTCTTTGGTTAAGTATGTCATATACATTATCATTCTCTGCTCTTTGATCTATGTTCTTATCACATCGGGTATTCGACCCATAGGGACATGCCGTTCGGAGTTCTTTCATCCAAAATGTTTCTCTGTTCCTTCGCAATCCTGCTGTTTCCCCATTCATCTTTCCATTTGAGTATTTTCCTGGTTGTTTTACAGTTTCAATAATTTGGACTTCAAATGTTTTGTTCTTGCAAAGTCCACTAGTGAAGTGATCCACCAGAATCATAGAATTGGATCCTTTGTTAGGGTGTTTTATTCTATTCCTATGATCATTTAATCTTTCGTTCAATTTTTGGTCGTTTTCAGGGACATACTGACCAGAGCAATTATCACAAGTTACCAGATAAACCAAGTTATCTGTATTTTCTACATGTTGTAATTTTTAGTTCTCTAAGTTCTATGTGTAACAGTACTTATAAACTTATTCATTTCCAAAAATTCTTGACAAAGCCTACAGTTAGGTTTCCCAACAAGCTTTAACCATTTCAACCCCATGGTCCCCAGCAGAAGGTTCCAGATTACCTCCTAAATCCTTATTTGTTCCCTCTACTTCGGCAGACAGACGGACGGACGGATGACAGATGGAGGACCATAAGATAAGCTCAGCTGACTGACAAGTCAGCTGAGCTAAAAGGCACTATTACCTTCGAGTCTTCATCTTCCTTCTTGTACGTTTAGAATCAGTTCACATGCTTGTTGTTAACTTATATCACTTCACCTTTTTGTTTTTCACCGAAAAACATAGTAACTGCTTTATAATATGAATAATTCATGGGTACATCTTCAACGTAAGGCCAAAAAAAAAAAATTGTTTATTTCCCCTAATTCAACTGACCCATCTCTAAACCCCCTACCGACCCCCTTTTAATTTACTTCCGACCGAAAAAAATAAAAACACCTACATATGCAAAATTGTTGAGTATTTAAGAAAGAAAACATACCAATCCACCCAAATCGTCAGACTTCAAACAGGAAAAATTATGCCTACCTGCCTACTCCCCTAATTTTGGTCCTTGAGGGGAAAGCCACTTATACTAGGGAGGGGGAGGGGCTTAAAAGAATGTAGCTTACCTTGATGTCGGAAACTGCTGGTTTCCGCATCCTTTCTTGGTTACAGCTGGAAAATAAAGTTTCTATTTCTCCTTCATCAACTGGCTGAACTGAGGCTGATTGTTTTGTTTGTGGGAGGGAATAAGGAAACAAGCCCTTTCGTGTAAAAACCATAACGAAACTCTGTGCTGGAATACTATTCCAATCCTCTTTTCTCAGGACAAAATGCACGAAAAGCGACCCTGATTCACGACGAATATGGAAATTGTTGATAATGTGAACAGCTCGGCAACATTTACCGCCCTAAATTTAAAAAAAAGAAAGCATAATTTTCACACATCCTGGAAGCCTGACATTCCCTGTCCAACCATACTTGTATAATTGCAGCAACATCTTTACCATAGTGCCTAACTGCACAGTTTTTCTGATTGACTTTTAGATAAACAATGAAGCCAGGGATATAGTTCCCATAAACTAATATAAACATAGTCATGTATGAAACAGTAGTATCATTTTTTCGTTAAAATATTGTGGTTAAAAAAATTAAACATGATTTGTCAGTTGAAATATACACATCACGTTTAGCAAATATTTCTACAAATAACACCGTTTATCTTTGTCATCTGTAACAGTTTTAACAATACATCCTATTTAAAAGTGTAAAAAATAAATATTTCGAAGTAAATTCAAGAAAAAGAAATAGTTCAAGAAAGTACAAATATTTATTTAACCTCATATCATTACACGTTGTGCAATAATATTGATCATTGAAAAGAGCCAGCTTTGGTAAGTTCACAAAAATGCGTCTCTTTCTTTCCCCAAAAAAGTTCAAATGTTGTACAAAACAATGACAGGGTAGTTGTGGGCAAATAAATATATCAATGCAAACATAACATTTTTTGAGACAAGAGAGACCAACAAAACTAGGAAGTCCAAAACTGCATTAACATGTCGTTTGAAAATTCCACTTATGGAACTTTCATACTCATTGCAGCGAGGAATGTCGTAATCTCTTAGACTGAATGATAATTTTGGGCCAACTAAAGTTCTGGTATGGTGACAACAATAATTTGTAAGGCACATGAATATGATTTATGTCATTATATCTTCCTCTGCATACCTGTGGTACGATTCCTGCTTTTCCCATCAAATAAAGATGTGGTGAAGTTATTGGTACCTTTTCACTGAAGAATGGAATATCTAATATTTCTTCAAGTATAACCAGCTGGACACTACATGTGCCTTGAATGTCGCCCATTGTTGGTGAAAGCTGAAGCCTCAGTTTGACATGCAACAGACTGAATCCTGAAGTCATAAACATAACTGGTTAAGACATATTCATAACTTTTTTTAGAATAACGTAAAGAGTTTACAAGATTTTAGTCATCGTTCTGGCAAAACGTGACTGTTTTACACTTCTCTTATATTTTTCATGTACATTTATTTTAATCATATACATATATATGTATTGTATGTATTTATTGCAAGGACTCCTGGGAGAACAGTATGGGGCCTCTGGGTAAAGAAGACAATAAATAAATAAAAAAAATCAGGGTACAAGTGAACTTAGTTGGCTTTCAACATCTACATAACCACAGTCCAACAGTGAAGGTATTGGAAGCAACACTATCTAACATTTTTCTCAAATCCAAACCATGAAAATGCTAATATGTCAGTCGTGTTCCCAGTGCACCTAATGTTTTCAGATACAGTTGCCCGTGGCCCCATACAAGAACAGTCTGTGTGCTGTACTACAGTTAAGTCTATCTAAAACAAAACAGCCAAA
Source organism: Hermodice carunculata (assembly GCA_964020975.1). Classification (NCBI taxonomy): domain Eukaryota; kingdom Metazoa; phylum Annelida; class Polychaeta; order Eunicida; family Amphinomidae; genus Hermodice; species Hermodice carunculata. The sequence goes on along the minus strand of OZ026622.1, from coordinate 30,304,959 downwards.
TGCATTTTTGTTTTGCAAAGTGTTGTACTGAGGTTTGTGAAGGTTGTTAAAGGTTGACAAAGGGATCCAAATGGTTGAAATGGTTGCTTTTAATCAATGAGGTTGAGAAAGTGTGTGAATTGGTTATTAACCATTAGGGAAAGGTTTAAAAGTGTTTAAAAGGGTTTTGATATAATAAGAGGAAATGGTTTTGAAATGGTTTAGAAAGTGTTAGAAATGGGTTTGAAAAAGGTTTGCCTTTAACTCAAATGGTTGGAAAAAGCTTCCAAACGGTTGCTACAGTTGGTGACTTTTAAGTTTACCACGGGCTTAATTGTACATAATTGTGATTTTCAGGTTGAGCCGAGGTATACTTTTCCACATCTTTATGATTTATACATACACACACACACACATATATATATATATATATATATATATATATATATATATATATATATATATATATATATATATATATATATATATATATATATATGTGTGTGTATACATATGTGTATATATGTATGTATATATATGTATATATATATATATATTATATACATGTATATGTATATATATATCTAACATTCGCTCATTCATTCATATTAAACAGTTGATTTGGGACAAAGTATGCACTTTGTTCTGCAATACAACCCCTAGCCTGCATGTGTTCTGCAATACAAACCGTAGCCGGCATGTGTTCTGCAATACATAACAGTAGCTTTGACATATATTTAAATTGGTAGATTCAGAAATTTTAGTTTTTCATTTATTTGAACAAAACATCCCATAGTTGTTTTCCAGATGTCTGAATACATCTAAAATATGCAAGATAATTATGAACCACTAAAAATGTCTTAAATGAACCTATTCATAGGTTAAATGATAATACACTTGTGTCTGGACAGGCCCCTTTTTAGGTAATGGGTCTTGATGACCTCATAATTATGCAATAGCACATTTCGACACTACAAGTGGGTGTTTTCAAGGAGCCAGAGGTGGATTCAAAAATGCCAGAGAGTGGAAACACAAGATCTTGCGGCGGTCTTTCCACATAACAGTAGATTCTACATATTATTTTACTTACCAGTGTTTTTTGTAATCTTAAATGCCTGTTTCATGGCTTCCCAGGTAAATTGATGGGGTCTGCACACACCAGAACTTGTGTCCATAGTGGGAAGGCTTGCTGTCACAAACTCCACAAGCTTACCAGCTGAAAACAAATTACAGCTATAGAGAGATGTCATCTAAAGATGAAACAAGAAGATATTACTGCACCCATCCACCCCTTGCCTTGACAAAAATTCTCAAATATGGCCTGTGGTTTTTAATTACAGGTAGCTTGAGAAATAAGGATCTAGTACCTTGAAATGACAGTCTTAAAATATGGTCTATGAAAAGTGCTCTTTAGTGCAGGTACCACCATACATTCATGAGAACATGCATGACTTTATAAATTTTTTCTGTGAACAGCAGACAAATTCAGCATTTGTAGGCTTGTGACATGGCATGCACAATTCTACATGTATATTGTGCACTTACTGATAATGTTGTTTAAGCATTTTCGCAAATTTATACAAAAAAATGCAGAGGCATGCCTATGCAATATGATTTGCTTTACCATGATGTGTACACGTCAGCTACCAAAAAAAAAAGAAAAAAATGATTTTTTACCCCCCCCCCCCTCCATCTCTCTTTTCCCTACTCAAGTCATACACTCTTTGATGCCAGGTGCTGATCACTGTGCACACACTCTCAACCAGCTTGTCTGTCACTTTATCTTAATATCCTCATTACTAAAACAGCTGCCCAGTTTCCTTTGCATTATGATACAAAAGAAATGTACAAGTTCACTTTCTGTCAGCCAATTTTTATGATCAATGTGTCAATTTAATATAGCATTTTCTGAATATTAACATGATTACCACAGTTTTGTTTCAATTTGAAAAGAAAAGTTACAGGATAAAGCTAACTAGAGCCCTTAATCTATTGACCAACGGGATTTCTCATTGATTATACAATAGCAATAAAGTTGTATTTCCAATTTCTCAGTTTTAGTTTAAATATAAAATTTAAATGCTAAATTTGATAAATTCAAATCAATATTGAATGAATTTAGAAAGGAGGATGTTGAATTCAGTGCTATTTGTTTGCAAGAGACCTGGCTTGATGGCTCACAGCTAGACACCAGTTTCTATGAACTAGATAACTAAATTTCTATTCCTCTTCGCGCCACTTGCAGCTCCAAAGGTGGATTAATAATTTGTTTGTATGAATATTTTCAGTACGCTGTCAGAGAATTTTATAGTCCAAATGCTTTATGGGAAAGTCAGTTTACTGATACATTTGGGAATGGTTTAAGGTAAAAAATTACAATTGGTTATATTTATAGGCCTCCTCGTGACAGAAATGAAGTCATTGAATTATTTATAAATGATCTTTCACCTGTTTTAGCAACCCTATCTCAGGAACGATTTGACAATTTTTTTTTGGGAGACTATAATATTGATCTCTTAAAACTAAATACGAGAGAGAAATTTACTGACTTTTTAAATGAACTGACAGAATATAATTTTCTGCCTAACATATCTTTATTTACTCGCTTTTTCGAGAGGAATGCAAGTTAAATTGATAATATTTTCTTTGGTTTGTCACGTAATAATAAGGTATTATTATCAGGCATTGTATTTACTAACTTGTCTGACCATTTACCTTATTTTACCTGCCTTGATTAGAATTTAAATTCACAAACCCCACCCAAATATGTCAAAGTCCACACCAAGGATCCAGTATCTTTTTAAAATTTTGCACAAGAGAACAATAATTATGATTTCACGCAAGCCCTTGACACTGATTTAAGTCTTGATCCCAACATTAACTATAACAAATTAGAAACCATGATCAAACAATATAAGGATAAACATCTCCCTACTAAAACGGTATGCTTCAAAAGATACAAGCATAAGAAATCCCATTGGATGACAAATGGAATTTTAACATCTGTAAAATTTCGTGATAATAGAGTACATCCCCTGATGCTCCCCAATTTCCAATTCTCAAGCAAAATCTCCAAACTTAGAATAAAATACTGACAAATTTAATTAAAAAGCAAAAATAATTTCATTTTCATTTGCAATTTGAAAATGTTAAGAATGACACAAAGAAAACTTGGGACATTATTAAAAATATCTTAAATGTCAGCACAACGAAAAAAGATTTTCCATCTTTTTTCATGATCGAAAACAAAAAGGAATCAAATAGAAGTGAAATAGCTGAAAAGTTCAACCCATTTTTTGCTGGCATCGGCCCCAAAATGTCTGCCAAAAAGACACATACCCCATTTCAATATCTACCTTAATCGACAGTGGGAAAGTATTTTTTAATTTTACCTATGCCTTCCCAGCCAAGGTTGAATTAATGATGAATAACTTTAAACCTAAATCAAGTGCAGGTCATGATAATTTGTCAATGAGATTTGTTAAAAAAAAAAATTAAATCATCAATAGTTAAACCCTTAACTCTTATAATTAATCAGTCTCTCATGACAGGTATTTTTCCAGACAAGCTGAAAATAGCCAAAGTAATACCAATTTATAAAAACATGACGAGCACATTCTGAACAAATATAAACCAAATTCCCTGCTTCCCGTTTTCTAAAAGGTTTTTGAAAAAGTTGTGTACCGACAACTTTATGATTAATTTTCTTTGAATAATATCTCCTATTCAAGTCAGCACGGATTTAAAAAAGCTCATAGTAATGAAAACAGCTACTCTGGAATTTATTGATCAAATATATAAAATTCTTAATTCCGGTGAAATACCTTTGACAATATTCTTAGACTTCTGTAAAGCTTTCGATACTTTAGATCACCAAATACTTCTGCACAAACTAAAATACTATGGTCTGTCTGATATATCTTTAAAATGGTTTATGGGTTATTAAATAGATCTCAATATGTTCAGTTAAATGATGTAGAGTCCAAGCCTTTACCTATCACCACCGGTGTGACCCAAGGATCCATCCTTGGGCCACTACTTTTTATAATATACATTAATGATCTCTACTTAGCTTCCCCAAATTTTGAACCCATCCTGTGTGCTGACGATACAACATTTATATATTCATTTTGCACTTTTAACTTCATGCTCCAATCCAACAATCATGACCTCTAAAATAATATAAATTCTGAACTTGCAAGTGTGCAAAACTGGCTTGCCGCAAATAAATTATCTTTAAATATCAAAAAAGCAAAATACATGCTATTTTCTTTTCCACAACGAAAGTTGAACATAGATTTCGATTTAAGGATAACCAATGTTCGATTGAAAAGAACAACAGAGATTGATTTTCTTGGATTAATAAATTAATGAAAAATTAAGTTGGAATGCCCATTTAAACAAAATTTGAAATAAAATTGCTTGTATAATTGGAATAATAAAAAGGCTGCATTACTTTCTTCCCAAATGTACACTGCTCCTCATTCATAATTCCCTGTTCTTGCCGCACGCAAATTATTCTATTATTGCATGGGGAAATGCCTGTGACTGCATTCTCAAATTACAAAAATCTTCTATACGTTTGATACGTTCAGCCCAATATAATGCCCACACTGACCCACTGTTTAAAACTTTAAATGTTTTAAAAGTATCTGATTTGTTCAAACTTAATTCTCTCAAATTCTTCTTTCGGTACTTTAAAATGAATTACCTCGTTATTTTGACAATATGTTCACTTCAATACCCAGTATGCATAACTATCCCACTCGATATCGTGATGTTCCAAGCTACACTATTCCACTTCATGCATCCACCGAAAAGTGCATTCGACACTCTATCCCTGAATTGATTCAAAACTCCCCTGGAACTGTGACAAGCAAAATCCACACTCATTCTTATCCTGGTTTCTCAGAATAAGTAAAAAATTTCTATATTAGTCAATATTTTGAAACATGCTCCATTTCTTATTGTTTTGTATGTGGTAATCATCAATAATTTGATTGTTTGCATGAAATTGTACCACACAATATCTAAGTTGATATGTACATATATATATATATATATATATATATATATATATATATATATATATATATATATATATATATATATATGGTTGTTAAACATGTTTTCTACGATATTAAAGGGTGTGAACCAGCAAAGTAAACTTTTTTAGGTGGCCCATGCGAGAGCAGATGTTTTTCATTCTTATGCTAGGTCATCCTGACAATTATGTTCAATCGTAGTAGCAACAATGTTGGCTTTTTATCTCATATCAATTTCTTAAATGAATTGTTTGTTTGCTATTACTAACAAAACTGTTATGTGTCCACTTATGTCAAATAAATGAAATCTGAATCTGAATCTGAATCTGAATCTGAATCTGTATTACTAGGTGTTGTTTGAAGTCCAGGTCTAGTCTGACCCCCTGCAGCCAAGGCTTGCAAGCAGAAATGGGGTTGAAAAGAACCCTACCAAATGGCTTTTAGTCGTTTATCTTTAGCTGAAGTGTACACACCATGTTTACAGTGGTCACCCTCATATAAGGCTCCTCTGAAGAGAGGCCACCCCTCTACAAAGGCCACATTGCCATGCAGTAAGTATGGCATTTTCATTGTAATTCACCCCTCAAGAAAGGCCTTCCCGCTTATAAGGCCACTATTCCAGTGCATTTGGGGTGGTACTGTAAGAGGGCGACCACTATATATCAATAAACTGTGCACAATGTTAAATGAATCTGACAGATAGCCTGACGCCAGTTGCAGATACAATTCTCCACTTGAAGGCTTACTATGCTAGAGTGCACCTACCAATAATTTTGTACACATGTTTTCAAACATTTATGTAAAATCTGAAAACGATTGGTAAGGCATCCATATGCAACATCTGCAAAATTTTAAATGAAACTGCCAGAAAGCCTGAGACTAGGTGGAGATACAAGTTAAGATGCATGAACAGCCAGCCATGAGAAATCCTATATGACTCCTCAGTATAAAAATGATGGAAAGCTTCATTTATCATTCAAATGTACTTATAAATGTACCACCGCTATCCACATGTATTGTTATTCTGCAGAAATGACTTTCAAAATCTTGAGAGAGAGAGAGAGAGAGAGAGAGAGAGAGAGAGAGAGAGAGAGAGAGAGAGAGAGAGAGGGAGGCTACTTACCTAGTTAATGAACAGTTTCAGTTTACACATTACTACACTGCCCTACCCTTTTGACATGAAATGTTGTCGAAATGCTGCAAGAACGGCAAGAACGGCAATCTTCCTGACAATGAGACAGATAATATCCCTCCAAGGTTCAAAATTCCATTGAAAACAACTATGCATGCATGTGCACTGTTGTGGATTTTCAAGAGGCTGTAATCTGGTAAAGCTCAGATTCCATAATGGATTCAGCCTAGCATGATGTGGCTACTTTTTAGACCAAAAATATTTGCTTTGTAAACGCACAAGATGATCACTTCCTTTTCAGTCCTTATAAGGTAACTTTCAGCTATGATTAGAGAGACTATTATATACATTGCCTTCATGCGTTTTACCATACAAAAGCTTTTTTGATATAATGCGGAGGGATGCTCACGTGGATGTTGCCATAGTCAAATTGAACAGTAGAACTGAGTCATGTTTAACATATGCAAATGATTCAAAGAATCTGTGTCCCCCACCACAACATTTTCACCAGCCACATATAGAAGCTACTAACACTATAATATCAAGAGGGGCAAACAGCAAAAGTTGGATTTGTTGAAACGATGCACCAGATATACACACACACACACACACACACACACACACACACACACACACACACACACACACACACACACATAAATAAATATATGGCCACACAAACAACTTGGGAAAAATTACATACATGTAGCAATTATACTGGATCAGGAAAACTATATAACACAAATACACAAAGTGGAAGCATGTTTAAAATAGGATTTTGTGTATAATGTACATGAACAGTTGAAACAATTTATGATGACAGTACAATGGTACTTGACACTAAAGATTGTGTTATGAACAAATGACCTTGAATTTAAAGTAGTGAAGAAAATTTTGTTGATGATGGAAGGTTTGATGGAAAAATGTAGCAGCTGCTTGTCAAAGAAGCACTGATATGGGGTGTGCACTTGTTAGAGATGCAAGGTGTTTACAGTAGGTATCAGTAAGTGTAAACACTTTGGTAGAATATGTACTTGCTTTTAATGTGAAGCAACAAAAATCAAATGGTCCGTATATGATAAAGGGAAAACACCAGCACAGATTCAGTCCTGGTGATCTTCAAAATATGCATACATCAGAAAGAATGTACAGCGCACATGTCCTTGGTATGATGTATCTCTGGTATAAATTACACGATTCTATCTTTTTGGGTCCTTGAGATATGGCACTGGTGGCCTGACACACAAACTGCTATTATTGTTTATTGATATACTATGTTCCCCAGGGGGCCAAATTAAGGATTTTCAAGGGTGGCTCCATTAAGAAGCATTTTCACCCAGTTTACACAGAGACCATTTTAAATGGTCCATATTTTTTTTTTTTTTTTTTTTGGGGGGGGGGGTACTAGGTGTCATGTTTTAAGTATTATTGAAACCAAAATAGTGGTCTTCCTATTGTGTTCATCTATCTTCCTGTCGCTATATTGTGCTGCAATGGAACATTATTGTGTCGCCTACATTATAGTTAGATGCTACCAAGCACAAATCTACCAGTATATCGCGTTTGTTCCAAAATATTTAGTTATGCCTTGTGCTGAAGCCCAGGGTTTCTTGTCAGTATTGGTGTGATGTTAGGGCCTAAACATGATTTATTTTTTACTTGCAAATGATAAAGGGATATTTTTTTTAATCGTGAAGTGTAATTGTAATTTTGGTCTGAAACCTCAGCAGCAAAAGTACATTTACCTTCTGGGTGAAGTGTGATTGTCCGCCCACCACTCCCACGCTCTACCCTCTGAAGCTACTTGTCAATCATTCAGTCAATTTATGGGACATGTAATAATAAGTTCTGTGTGCCAACACAGACATACCGGTTTTCTATGAATTCTTTATTTCTTCTTTTTTTACCGGCAAATTTGTCCGCCATTTCATTGGAAAACATGCATAGAAACTCCAAGCTTGGCATGATTATACTTCCATAGAGGAAGTCTTTGGTTTTTGTCCAGAGGTTCAACAGTTTTGAAAATCATGTAAATGAGGGCCATTTGAAAATTAAAATATTGAATATCTCCAAAACTAATTTTGGTACATATAACCAATCCAATTTCACTTCATCGGTTCATAACACTGCACATTTTTGTAATTTACGTGTGACCTCTCAAGCTCAAAGGTCAAGGTAACTTGAATGTAAACATGTGACCTGCACATCTGGGTATAGTATTCAGGCAGCCAGCCATGGCGGAATAAAGGTGTAAACCAGCATTTCTGCTTTTGCCCTGCCTTGCGTTTCAAATAGCGTCCCTCACCACTGATAACGTAACATGGTGCCAGGAAGCGGGATCCAGGTACGCTATACAAGGAGGTAAATATGGCCTACAGAGCAGCACAGAGACATTGTTATTGTCACAGGAAAATTACCGCCACTCAGATATTCTTATCCACATGTTGTGGTCCTGTTGTCAATACACTGAGGTACTATGGAAGGTCTGAGAAAACCAGACACACTTTCCTTTAAGGGAAATGTCGATGAGAACTGGCCCATATTTGAGCAGGAATATGATACCTACATCGGATGTGCTCACTCCCAAAAAACAGACAAACAGAAGGCAATGATTTACCTCAATTTGGCCGGAGACCAAGTGATTTCAACGAGAAAAAGCTTTCATCTACGCCCCAGAGCAAAAGAGTGCAGAGAATGAAGTGACGATGTCTGCAGAATCCAGGTATGATCCGGTCACACTCAAATGCAAATTCAAAGAACTCTGTAGCCCCCCCCCCCCAAAAAAAACCCATAATAATGGAAAGACGCGTCTTCAACACTAGAAGCCAAAAGAATGGTGAGTCATACAATGCATTCATAGATGATCTCCAGATCAAGGCAAATAGTTGTGGATATGGCAGTTTGAAGGATGAACTGATAAGGGACAAAATAGTGACGGGAATTACCAATAGCACTGTAACTCTTGAGAAGGCAGTGCTAATATGCTTACCAAGCTCTGAACAATTGCTATTTTGATTTACTAGAAGCTGAAGTTGCAAAGTTTTCATGATGTGATGATATTATATTATATGGCGATTTGAATGCACAAACTGGAAATACTTATGATTTTCATGCAACATACACGGATCAGATGGCCCTGTTCAGATACAGGATGATATTGCATCTACTCTTTTTCAGTGTGTCTTATTAGATAACATTGTTAATAATTTTGGTTAAGAGCTATTAAATTTATGTAAATCCTCAGGTTTCAGAATATGTAATGGTCGTGTAGGACATGACAAGGACTGTGGTAAGTACATGTTATACTGAAAATGGTAAAAGTGTTGTAGAGTATGTACTTGCTACGTACAATATGATTTAAGATTTTAATGTGGAACATCTTAGAGCAGAATCTGATCATTGCCCATTGCACTTCCGGTTAAATATCTCTCATAATTCCTTAGATAGTTGTACCACAGCTTCCCATAGATTTACAGATCATATGTTTTATTTGAAATGGGACAAAGAAAAAGTGCAAAGGTATCATGAAAATTTCAGGTTTATTATCCTGCTTTACTGATGCAGTAAATTTCAATATGCAAGTTGAAAATGTATGTGATAAATTCTATTCGTATATAGGAACTGCAATCTCGAGTTCTTTTACTAAACAGTCAGTGCATCCTACTGCAACATTTCCTTGTAATAGATGGTTTGATCATGAATGTAAACTCGCCGAACAACATGATCTTTCAGATCCCATTAATTGGACCAGGTTTAGTCAAGTTCGACAATATAAAAGAATTGTCCAAAGATGAAAAAGACGGTATCAATATGCTTCCAGATCAAGATTAGAAAATATGGTAACCAAAGATCCAAATAAGTATTGGACACTTCTGAGAAACACGACTAGGAAATCAGTAGGTAATAGTTGTGATATGGTGACATTCTGTGATTACTTCTGCAAGAAAGCTGTGCCTCCTAATATCGATTATTTTGATTTAGAATTTATGAACATAATAAGTAACCTTATTGGTGCAAGAATGCAGTGCCTCCCAATATCGATTATTTTGATTTAGCATTTATGAACATAATAAGTAACCTTGTACAAGATGACATAGTGAGTTATGTTGATGTAACAAATGGCAAGGGGTAAATAATGTTATTAATGTACCCATCACTGCTGCTGAAGTACGGAACCCATTAAAATACTTGAAATGTGAGAAAACCTCTGGAATTGATGGTATAAGTATAGAATTTATTAAGTCTGCTGAAGGTATTCTTCTACAGCCTTTATTAGATTTATTTAACTACGGTTTGTATAAAGGTCATTTTCCTTCTCAGTGGGCTATAGGTATTATTAACCCAACTCACAAAAAGGGTTGCAAGTCAAACCCAGATAATTACAGAAAGGTCACATTATTAAATTCACTTGGGAAATTGTTCGAGTCTGTACTAAATAAAAGACTTTATAAAGAACAACATGCTTAATGGCAATGATAAAGTCAAAGTGGGTTCCAGCATTTTACAAGAACCACTGATAATAAATTTGTGCATAAGCCTTTGTATGTTTGTTTCGTTGATTTTTCAAAAGCATTTGATTTTGTGAATAGGTATGCCCTATACTTTGAATTAGTAAAACCTGGTATATGTGGAAACTTTTTATCAACCTTAAAGGACATGTTTTGAAAGTCTGACAACAGAGTGCGGTGCGAAGGTGTCTTAAGCGATTATTTTGAAACCAGTATGGAGTGTTAAAAGGAGGAGTTATCAGTCCTAAATTGTTTACAGAATTTCTGTCTGATCTAGGACAACATTTAACCTCTCAATGTGGTCTTTACATAGACAAACTTCATCTGTATTATTTACTATATGCAGATGATCTTGTTCTCCTGTCAGACACTCAAGAGGGTTTACAGGCTCAATTAAATTTTTTTCAACACTGTAAGATGTGGCATCTGATTGTAAATTTACCAAAAACTAAAATAATGGTTTTCAATCATCGATGGTGTACTTGTAATCTTGTTTTTAATGGACAGGAAATTGAGGTTGTTTCTAAATATAAATATGTTGCTGCTGTCTTCTACTAAAATTCCAAGTCTGCTTTGAAATGTACTGCATCTTACCTTGCTGAACAGGCCTGAAAAGTCGTGTTTACAAGTACAAAATAATATCAGAGTGCTATGGGTAAAATTTGTACTGTCATTTCTTTGAAATTATTTAATACACTGGTATTATCTATTTTGGAATAAGGTTGTGAAATCAGGTTCCCTGGTAAAAGTCTCGATGTCTTGGAGCAAGATTAGTTAAAACATATTAAATACATGCTCAATTCATACGAAATGGAAGGTGGCGTCAGAGAAGTCAAATACTTTGGTCATTTACTCACACCAGTGGTTTAAATCCTGACCCATCAAAGGTTGAAGTGATCAACAGAATGGAGTCTCCCCCCAACAAGGGCGAATTGGAAACCATATTAGGAAAGGTTACTTATTTGTCCAAATTTGTGCCTAGCCTGTCACAGTTACCGAGCCATTAAGACAGCTTCTACTTGATGATGTAGAATTCATATGGGATCAGCCACAAAGTGAAGCATTTGACAAGGTTAACGATCTTCTTACAGCCGATCCAGGACCTGTTCTATCATAGTTTGACCCTAAACAAGTAGTTCTCCAGGGAGATGCAAGTAAAACAGGCCCAGGTAGCACCATCTTACAGTTAGGCAAACCTGTACCATACACGTCGAAGTCATTGACCCCTGCTGAAGTCAGTTATGTACAGATTGAAAAGGAATTCCCTGCAATTCTATTTGGGTGCAGGCGATTTCATCAATATGCTTAAGACAGAAAGGTATGAGGACAAACTGATCACAAAACATTTGATTTGAATATGGTGAAAACCTAAGCATGGGGGGACACCATGCTTACAAAGTATGTTGATACAGTTGCAGAAATATGATCTGTATTTTGAATTTGTCCCAGGAAAGTCAATCCCGGTAGATGATACACTTAGCCAAAATATGTATCTGACACATACCCAGACATACAATGGCTAGATTCCAAAATTTATACTGTTCTAGCAAACGTGCCCATCAGTGATTAGAGCAGTCAAGAATAAAATCTCTGAAAGAATCAGATTTTGAAATGAAAACCCTGAATCAAGTCATATTAAATGGATGTGACTGTCCATTGTCAATTCTTGAATTTTGGAACTACAGAGATCAGCTTTGGGTAGCTGATGGTCTTATACTGTTAGGCAAGCGAATAGTCCTGCCAAAACGGATCGGTCCAAAGTTTCAAAAGCTTATACAGACAGGACACATGGGTGTTCGCAAATGTTTGAAAAGGGCCAGAGATATCATGTTTTGGTCCAAAATGTCCTTGGACATAACTGATATGGTCCTAGAATGTAGTACATGCTTAGAGCACCGAAACTCAAATTGCAAAGAGCCATTACAATCGCAAGTCCCAAATTATCCTTGGCAAGTTGTAGCCACAGATTTGTTTTGTGTGGAAAAACCGAAATTTCCTTGTGGAGACTGATTATTACAGCCAGTATTTTGAAGTGTCTGAACCTCAAAAGATTTGAAGCGCCACAGTCATTCAGGCAACCTGAAGAGTATATTCACATCCTAGGATATTGTCAAGAGAGTAGTCTGAGATAACGGGTCGCAGTACAGCTCACAAAAATTTGCTGACTTCGCGCAGTTGTGAAACTTTATACACACCACATCTTCACTATTATATGCACAATCAAATGGACTTGTGGAGAGGACTGTGCAAACAGTTAAGCGCATTTTTACTAAGGCGAAGGAAGACCATAAAGACCCATTGCTAGGTATTCTAGAATATAGGACAACTCCACTAGATATTGGGTACTCCCCAGCTGAGCTACTCAGGGGCAGAAAGCTCAAATCAGTACCTCCTGTGCTTAAAGACCAGTTGAGACCTCAGAATCACAAGCATTGTCCGATACGTTCTGCCATGCAGACAAATAAAAACAAGCAAAAGAAGCACTATGATCAGGGCTCAAGACCACTGGTACCTCTTGGTTTAGGTGATTCAGTCCAAGTACAGTCCGGCAATGTTTGGGAAAAGGCAACAGTGACTGATAAGGTAGATGAACGTTCATATGTGGTACAAGCACCTGATGGTGTAAAGTACAGACCTAACAGACACCACCTCACTAAGTCTGCTGAAAAGTGTAGCTCACTGTCACAAAATGAAAACAATTTCGCTGTACCCAAAATTTTGGCAATATACCATATGTTCCACAGGTAACAACACACACTGGTGCAGATAATAAAAGACTAGTGGCACCTTGTCTGAATTTGCCTCCTCCACCAAAAAGTCAAATATCTACACCATGTGTCACCAAGTCTGCGCCTTCAGTAAAACCTAAAATCATTGAATCTATGTGGTCAGCTGGGAGTAATCTTTCATTTTTCATGATATACCAAGCAGGTAATTAGAATAGGTGAAGTATTCTTTAACAAATTCAGCATTACATACAACATGTGCGAACCTGGACATTATTACATGGACATTTAATTTTATGGACATTACAAATATACTTTGTGTATATTTCATCATGGACAATTGGACATGCCCATATCATGCTGAACCAGAGTATTATTCATACTGGTGGATATACAAAGACTCATTATTGTGTAATTTGAGTATGGATAGAAATGCTATTCTATGCATGCTTATTATGTTGTGAATATTACCATATGGCAGTACATGGACTTTGAGAGACATTTAAGTTAAAATACATGGACATATACACACATCTGCAGATGGGGGACATCAAGAGACATTTTCATTTTGAGGCCATTAATATAAAGTAGGGAGATGTCATGTTATAAATATTATTGAAACCAAAATAGTGGTCTTCACATTGTATTTATCCATTTACATGTTGCTCTAACATTGTTTTGCCTGCATTTAGCTATGAATGTGAACATGTGACCCACACATCCAGATATTGTATTGCGGCAGCAAAGCGTGATGGAATAAATGTGTAAACCAGCATTTCTGCCTTTGTCCTGCCTTAGGTTTCAAATAGCATCCCTCACCACAGATAACATAACACGGCTTTTTCAGCTTTGATGGGTCATGGACCCAGGACCCACCCTTAATGTGATGTCTGGTCCTTAGTGTCACCTTTGGTGGTGAAGAACAAAAATTTGTCATAGTTAAGACAGTTTTGCATCTGACATTTGTGTGACAAATACATTGTAGTGACAAATCACTGGACTGGTGATAGATTGACAAACATGACGGATGATTCATGGCACTACCATACGGCCCTGCAGCATTGGTGGCATTTTTGGCCAATCAAAGGGGCAGTATTTCTATGCAGAGTGGAGTGGCACAACAACAAAAAGAGAATGTTGTAAAGTATCGTTCCATGCTGCTGTGTTCAGGGGAACAGGACTCCAGCACATCACATTTCATCATTTCCCAAGACGTGTGATCACCATTTCGTCCTAGAGAAAGAAGTGAGAAAGCAACAGTACACAAGGGTGAGTTTCCCAGATTAAGAAAATGACATTTCCTCAACAGAAAGTGACAGAAAGTGATTGATGCAGCAGCACACAACAACCATCATGGCAAAGATGCTGGATGTGAGGATGCTGCAAGAGCAGGGAGCGCTAACAGAGGTCCAGGCTGGTTAAAGTGGCCAATTTAATATGCATTTGACAATTAATGTCTGTGTAGCAGCAAGTTATTATACAAGTGCGTCACACACCAAAGCCCAGCCACTCATGGCAATTGTTTGTCATCGTGTTTTGCTAAAAGTTGCAAAGCAGGAAATGAGGCTTAAATCTGTGCCTTCATGCCCTGTGATATTTCTCATCTCTCGGGTGGACATTCGACCATTGATTTGTTAATATATTTTGTGGGATGACAGCAGAACGCTGAGAGTGAATTTTGACTGCGTCGACTGGTAAATGTAGGTCATCTTGACGTGCGTCCATCATTGATTAATTACCTCTCTGCACTTTCCATGCATTGGCGGCAGTATTGTGTGATTAAAGGCAGCAGTATATTTCCAGGTATAAGTAACCCATTAACCTCCAAAATTTCTCATTGTATTGTGACAAGATTATTTTATTGAGCTGTGCATGTAAATAGCCACTTTTGGTGTGCTGGCATTCATTCAGAAACCCTTGAATGCTAACCACATACAGTGAAAACTCGTTACAATGACACCATTCTCTTCCCTAAGAAATGTGTCAGGTAACTGAATATGTCAGATGAATGAATCACATAACAAAGAAAATTAATTTTTCCCATGAAAATATGTTGTCATTACATAGAATATGTCAGATATGAGTGTTGTATACCGAGGTTTTACTGTATGTAATTAGCCCAGCTCATATAGCCTTACACCAAATTTTATGACCACTGCAGTGTGTGCATGGCAGTGTTTACTGTGGAAAAATATTACATGTCATGTGTGCTTCTGGAGATTACTACACATGCCATGATTTCATTGTGGTGAGATAATAATAACCCAGGTGTTATTGTATGCATATAGTGCACATTGAGAGTAAGTTGTGTGAATTGAAAGTAAATCACCCATTTCGCACACTGTAAAATATTACAACCCACTGTTTGTGAAAATTTATATGTGTTTGGCTTGGCAGTGTTTCTACACTGTTAACTATTATTCAAAGTTCTTACACATCTTCATTGTCGGCTTGGCAGTGTTTCTATACTGTCAAATACACTAAGTGCACATACATTTCTATCATTGATCTGACAGTGTTTTTACACTGTACAAATATTGATGTTGCTGTGTATATATAGACTTTGTGTTTCTACGTAGCCAGGTAGTAATTGAATAAATATTAGGTGACATCAGCCATTGTCTTGCCCCTGGTCAGGCATGCAGAGTGCTGATTCAGCCAGCTCAAAAAGGGTTAAGGGGTGCTTTGGGGGTGAGTTATGCTCAGTTGCTAAATATTAGGTAACTTCAGCTACGTCTTGCCCCTGGTCAGGCACCCAGAGTGCTGATTCAGCCAGCTCAAAAAGGGTTAAGGGGTGCTATGGGGGTGAGTGATGCACGTAACCTAGCCACTGACAAGCCTCGAATCAGAAATGGCCAGTTGCCTTTGGTCAGCCGGGGCCCTCGACCAAAAGTGCATCATTAGTCCCTCGACTTCCACAAAATAGCCACTTCAGTAATGGGGTAGGAAGTTCTCCCTTCTATGTGGCAGCGACCAACCCCACTAATGGTTTTGTGCGAAGGGGCAGATTGGCAAGTTGGTCTGCAGGTCACATTGTTGACCTACAATGGCAGCACTGAAGGAAGTCCTTTATAGTCCCTTTCGAGCCAATGGCAAATTGCTATTGGTGGACACCCATGGACCACATTAGCAGCCTGTTCGATTGGTCAAGGGGTCCCCTCACCAGACCCCTCTGCATGATCACAGAGGGTGTCAAATTGACCCATGACGAGATCAAACATGGGTTACAACCAAGATTCAGAATGACCAATCTCACCTTGGTCTTGCAGGCAATGTTATCTACCATGATGAAAGGCAAGGAGACACTCAAAAAATCTGCCAAGGAAGTAAGGCTGCTCACCTTTTGGGCTTATGAGGGTGCAGGGTGAAAGGTGGTGGAGTCAAAAGCTGCGTATGCCTTCCTGTCTGGTATTTAAAGTTTAAATATCAGCTACCAAGTACTGAATACAGATCCGCAGACATTGTCTGATGCCTTGCAGTGTTGACCCGGGGATTCCACTACCAGGCCATGTATGATCAAAACAAAGAATCATCCCTGAACCTGAAGTCAAAGCTGCATGTAGAGAGTTATGTGGCGAGATAACAAAAAGAATGACGATAGCCATGGGTCATCAGAGACTGCGCCGTCCATGCACAAGGCTTATGGTAATGGCAAGACCCTTAGTGGCAGCCTTGATGAGCTAAAAAAGGCAGTCAAGGAGTGGTTTAAGATGCTGAAGGACAGTTTTAAGAGCCATGGCAACAAGTTGGCTAAGTTAAAGGAACAAGTAGGCAAGCCATAAAAAGTGGAGCCTTGCCCACTACACTAATGTCTCGTCAAACTGGAATCGTAGCTGGCTTTTAGTGGGTTGAGTTTGAGGGAAGGAGCTGATGACAATCTGTTCCTTCCAATGCAGCGACTTGAAAGGAGATCCCTTCGCTCAAGCACAGTCCTTCACCAGGCAATAACTTGTGCTTTCATTGTGAGCAGCCAGGTCATTTCAAGGCTGCATGCCTGAATCTACAAAAATAACCATCAAGTCCATCCCGGGTGAGCAGTCAGGAAATTGACAGGGGCTAGGTCCAGCAGCTGAGACCTGGCCCAACACTAGGTGAGCTATGGATGATCAGATACCGTAACTCCGAGGCCACAGATAACATGGGAGGAAGTACAGGTATGGCAGACCAATGCCCAAGGGCTCACTTTGTGGGTCTCAGTCCTAGTAAATGGCATGTCAGTAGGAAAGGCCATCAACACAGGAGTGAAAATGACAATCGTTTCAGAAAATTTGTGGTGCGAATTGTGGATCCCAAGATTTTGAAGACATTGGAGCCAGTGAGACTGTGTGGTTTTTGAACGAACAGGATCACAGTAAGTCAGAAAAGCCGGCATGGGAATGTCGCCTCAGCTGGATGGTTATTAGAGTGACCAGTTGATATGGCTTCCATTTGCAACAAAGTTATATTGATGATAGATTTCCTACATGAGCCAGAGTCCATGATTTATGCTTGTGGTATGCTTAGAACTGCAAGTACTCTATTCCCTACGCACACATGAGCCGGCAAATATTGCAAGATGTGCCTGTGGTGCTGGCTCAGAATGTGTCACTATGAACCGAGTCAAACATGCTGTGGCTACAGTGGAACAGCCATCCCATGGTGTGACAGCTGTGTTGGAGCCTACCAGCTTCCATAAGGATGCTATAGCTAGGTACATGTTGGTCCATATAGACACTGAAAGGCCAACAAGGATATTTAAATTTGTTGGCCCAAGAAGTGGTCCTGAAGAATGGCACTTGTTCAGGACCATTAATGGAAGTCGGGGCAGTCACAGAGGAGAATGTGATCTGCCAGCTGGACATATAAGGACCAAATCAATATGGGGATTACTCAGACAGTAGGGAGACTAGGGAGAGTGAAGACCCTCAGGGAGGAAGGTTGACCCATCCCCTGTCAACCCCATGGTGTGTAAAGTCAAGATGCCTGAACTTCTGACTGTTCATCCTACGGCACTACTGGAACACGTGATAGTTATGTTCTTTGATTCCACTGATGGATTTTGTGAAACTGCAGCAGGGGCAGCTGGCAGCCCTGCTAAAGGAATTTTAGATGGTTTTTGCACCTGCATGGCTGTTGGGATCTCAGATGCTACAGCGGCATCAAATCCCGGATCAATAAGGCAGATGCAATGTGGCGGCCAGTGAGCCATACGCTCCTCGGATTTCAAGGTGCAGAGGAAGCACACCTCCAAAAACCTGTTCAGTTGAGGTGTGGTCAAACTGTCAAACAGTGAATGGGCATTGTCTGTAGTCTTAGTCCAGAAGAAGGACACAGGGATGTGTTGTTGCATTGACTACAGCTGGCGCTGTAATGCTGAAACAGTCAAATTAGACAGTGTCATTACCATATCCAAACCATAGTCCTAACGAAACAAATCCAAGTCAATTCCGACCAAAGGCAATGTTCCTTGGTATGTATAGCTGAAACACATAAATTTATAGTTTGTATTTACCCAAAAGAGACCAAAACGTAAGTGCAAAGGTCCATTGGGTCGAAAAAGCCATATCTAGTTTTAACATGACAGAATGCAAAAAGTTTCGTTTGAAATTATAGGCCTATTTCAGTAAATTGGCTTGAACAGTTGCATCATTCATGCACATACAGGACCATACAATTTATGAAAAGGGACCAAAATTTGCAGCACATCAGAGAATTTGTAAGCGGAGGTTCTTAACTTGCTGAAAATGTCAATAAAAGTCAGTATTTAAAAAGGTACTACTTGCAACCACCATCTCAACAATGATCATCATCCATATAAGTCCACAAAGCGACACCAACACCAACATCAATCCATCAGAAAAGCCCTCTAGGCCTAAAATGACCATCAATAAGAATCCAAATAACATGATCATATAATTCGATGTGTTTTAGGCATGTAGTTAAAGACATGATGTTGTTTTAAAGGAGATAAACTAAGAGTATTAAAGGTGGCTACCCCTGCTGAAGATCAAAGAGTGCTTTGACCCATTAAATGGCAGTTCACTGTTCTTGGCATTAAATTTGAACAGCAGTTATCATCAGCTGGAATTGGACCAGCGCGATAAACTAAAAACTGCCTTCATTATGAAGTACAGTTTACATCAGTACCGTAGACTCGCTTTTGGGCTATGTAACACCCCGTTGCTGTTTCAGCATGTGATGAAATGGGTGCCCTGAGGGCTCCAATGGAGTACCAAGCTCATCCATATTGATGACGTACACAGGTTCCATAATCCTTGCATGCCTGATTAGATTTCTGTTGTTACCGGCTTAACAGGGAGGAGAGAGAGGGAGGGTGACTGACCTAAGATGTGCCGCATGTGTTAGACAAAGGAACCCCACTTGCCACAACATGTGAATGCCAGGCATTTCGCCTGAATGCTTGATTATGACAGTGCCTGCTCCCACTGTCAGATGCAGATAAATTTGCCTCAGTGACAAAGTAGCATTGTGGCCATTGTCACTCTGGAGAGGAGGGTATGATGTTGCCATTGGCGTGGAAATGTGAGATGCTTTTGTTATGGGACATGGTGTCCAAACAGCTTGGTGCGCTCCCTGCCAAATTGCCCAAGTTGGGGGCAACTCTGGGATACACACTGGAGACCTTCAGTGGGCCTGTCCCCAAGCATGTTGCTGCCATTAGCCTCCAACCAGATGAGGCAAGGTACAACCCCGTCCAGCCAAATTTCTTGCATGACCTGTGTCACTGGAGAGTGGCATTATAGATCTCTCTCATGTGGCAGCCAGTGCTGAAACATAGCAGCCATTACACTCTGTATCTTTAATGAGATGTGTATTTCCTCCTTGAGGGGTCAGAGTCGCAATGAGCAGCTTACATCATGGTATGTTGGCCAGCAACCAGGCACATGAATTAGGTACATCAGTTTGAAGAAGAGGGTATATCTAAGTTTGAAGAGAATCAGGTAGTTTCAAGAGAGGAAAGTCTTTGGGGTGCATGTATGAGTCAAATTCCCCATTGGATGAAAGTCCCCCGCTCACTTTTTTGTATTTAGCAAGTGGTTGGAAGCCAGTCCCCCACGCAACTTTCTGGTGTGTGTCAGCATTATTGGGTGGGATTCTTTCATTCCTATCTCTGTAGATATGTAAATATATTTTTATTTGGAATCGGGGTCAGATTTGACTCCTTTAGCAAGGTGACTGGAGGTTGGATATTCAGACCCTCCTCAAAGTATCTTTGTGTGTGACTGACTGTTCATTGCACTTCCAGCAAGGTAGTACACCGGCAATTGGTGTTTGGATGCTTTGTCACCCCCATCCTCATTTCCCTGTACATTTTGTACATATGTTGAGGTTTTGCATTTTTTACTAGTTTTGTAGCTGTTTAAAAGTTAGTTCTAGTTGGGTGCCACAAGTAGTTGAGCCTAGCTCCTTTATGTGCCATTCTTGTTACAATATTTAAAAGTTAGCTCTTGCTTCGAAAATGAATGGGTCAGCACAGAGAGGTTAGCAAGGCTCCCCCACAGTTGTATGATTGTGTGGGGAATGGCACAACACATTTTGTCAATTTCCTGGACGTGTGACTGTCATTTTGTCCCTGAGAAAGAAGTAGGACTAATAAAACACAAAATTATTCTTGAAACTATTCCAAGACACCCAAGAAAAGCCTTCTCAGAAGCTTCACAAACTTTACCTTATAGTTCTGATAACCTGTGAACTATCCACAAGTGAATGTTCCAGCTGTCCATGAATTGATATTACTTCACGCTGGCACAATAGATGTGACAGCATAAACAAACCCTGCACAACATTGTGCATTACCAATTATCATATGGAAGCTGTCACAAATTTTAAGACTATTGTCTGGCTCACCATCAACAAACCGATCCTGTGTGTTCAAAATAAGCTTCATCATGGTAACAGGGGTTGACAACTCAGGTTCCTCTGTCCCACCAAGGTCAACAACAAAACACTGTTTCATAAGATTCTTGATCATCAGGAAAATTTCTGTCGAATCTGGAACAACAGAAGAAGTGTGAGAGGCCTGTCCTTAGCTGCCACAAGTGATCATATGACATACAACAGCAATAAGCATGGACCTTGTTTAAGATTTTAAAATTATGATACTTTGGTATACAAAGACAGCAAAGGCTACAATTTATGTCATAATGCATTTCTTTACTTTTGTCTTCTTCTTAATATAAGGGAGAATTTGAAAAGTAAAATACCACTGGTGCGAGCTTCGGAATAATTCTGGAAGACATTCTGTGACCTGCGATAGAAGTAGTTTAATACACAATGCAAATGTTCACATTGAAAATGTAGCTAAACCTAACATCTTATAAATTACAAGAGGACTGTGACAGCCCTTGCACTGCTGTCTAGTTTAGCATGCTTAAGGTGGCACAGACAAAGCAGGGCACTTAGAGGAGTGCTGTCTTCAACCCGCTCTCCTGTTTTGGTTTTTATAGGTAGACCCATAAAACTATATAAGTTCTTGTTGCTTAGGATCTTTACATTATATATACACCAATAAAAAATTTTAAACTCCTTTTTGGGGCAAAAATGGACATTTTACAAAAGGGTTCAATTTGGAGATTTTTCGTGGGATTCTCAAAAAATATAGTACTTAAAAACTCGAAAATTTGCAAAATGAAACTTTGTAGTCATGTCCAGGTTCGGTTCCTTCACTTTTTCCATAAACGCAGTTGATGAATTGTCCTAGAATATTAATTATGATACTCGTGAAGATGAACACTTATTCATGTTTAGGGGGGCATAAAACTGCCTAAAAAACATATTCCTAAACGCAAGAAACCAGTCCTGGGCATGTCTTCAAAGTTTCATTTTGCAAATTTTTGAGTTTTTAAGTACTATATTTTTCGAGAATCCCGCGAAAAATATCCAAATCGGACCCTTTCTTAAAATGTCCGTTTTTCGCCCAAAGAATGATTTAAAAAATTTTTCTTGGTGTATGTATAATCTAGAGATCCTAAGCAACAAGAATGTATATAGTTTTATGGGTCCAAAAATAAAAAACAAAACAGGAGAGCAGGTTGAAGACAGCACTCCTCTAAGTGCCTAGCTTTGTTTGTGCCACCTTAAGTTAGTAAAGTAGTCCAGTGTAACCATGAGAATTAAGCCCCCATCCTCTTCTAGGGCACTAGCTTCATGATGCACAATGTCAAGGTCTTAACTTATATAGTCTGTTAGAAGTCATTTGGACAAGGTTTCATATATTCAAAGTACAATTTGGCCATAAAAAAGGGCATCATCCTAATGCACAACAACAATGTCTCAAGCTCATAATGTTCTCATATTATCCTTTTAAAAACAAAGGTGCAAGATTAACTCTTAATCTTTGATGACATGGCCACTGAAATACAACTTTAAAAAAAATATTATAAAGGGCCATCATCATGTCCAATCTAATATATCCAGCAAAAGTGGGAGCTGCTTCAGTTACTACCCAAAAGCCTTGTTTAAGTCTTAGTGACCCTGGGATTTTCCTCATGGTCACTTATATAAAACTGGACCCTCAGACAAGTTTTGGTATCTCTACAAAGTAATCAGTCATTCTATTTCATAGAACATGCTTTTTTATAAGAATTCCAAACAAATTTAAAAATCAACAAATATCCAAAGAACATTGAAGCGTCAACTTTTGAAAACGTCTTGATGAGATAGATACCCACATACTGTAGGCAAGGTATTTCTCAAAGTTTGAAGAATATTGGGTTGGTGTTTCCTTTTGAAGAAAGCTACAACCTTTCCATTTACACTAGCATCCCTTTACTTGCCATGCACAAGTTTCACAATAACCAATACTCATTTTCCTGGAATTGTCATTTTTATTAAATTAATTAACGGTTATCCACAGAGAATTATTAACCTAAGAGACAAACAAATCATCAGGGGCACATCATCACGTATTGGTTAATGTTGCTATCAAGCTTCATAGCTGTACCTCAAACACTCTGTGAAATACACAACACGCGTTTGACATGAGCTAACATTTTCACTGAATGGAGATTTTCACTAACTTAATGAAAAATGTACAATGGTTAATTAACCCAAATACCTAATGGGACACGAGACACAAGTCTGACAAGTCTAATGTAAAAGCAACATTTCCCTAAGTTAATTAATGATTAATTAACACAGAATAATTAAACCAAGAAACAAACAAATCCCCAGGTGCACACATTCATATATTGAAAAATGTTCCCATCAAGTTTCATGGTTGTACCTCAAATGGTTTTTAGATAAGCGCAACACAAATCTGAAGATTTTCATGTCAGACAGATGGACAGACAGACAAGGGCAAATCTGGTATAAACAGGTAGATAATAATACCATTTTTCAGCAACATAAAGTTGACTAGAGGTGTTATGAGGTAAAGTGCACTAAGGTACTAGCTGAAAGCCACCTCTTCCACTATACTGGATGAAGATTGAAAAGAAAGAAATCCTGCAAAAAGTGAGTATGATCGTGGTTTTCCGACTTAAGATGGACTACAAGAAATTCTCTAGGTGGGTTAAGTATACTGTACCCTAGGTACTTTCTCTCTCACCACTCTAAACACTTTGAAAATTACACTATGTCATTTCAAGGTCCATTTTTAAATAGTTTGACTAATGTTCTTGAGTGTATTTATTAGGTATTTGGTCACATGGACGGCAGATGCCTCATCCTCCTGAAAGCTCAGCTGAATAATAAGCTAAGCTAAAACTCTAGAAAAAATGCAGTGCCACCTGATGGACGAATTAAAAACTAGGAGCCTCTAGGAGTGTCCCTGTGTGATATCAAAGCAATCGAGTAGCATTTTCAGAAGATTTTTAAAGATTTGTCACCCCCCAAAAAAAAATTCATAAAAAATTCACTGGAACATGACCATTTGAATAAACCTGATCGAAACTGACCAAAGGTACATTGCCACCAAGTTTAAAGTCAATCTGGCTGACGATTTTGGAGAATAAGTCAAAATTGTTAATTAGCTTTAGAACGCCATTGACTTTTATATTAATCAATAAGAAAGCTGCATTAACTGATAAGTACTGTATTGAAAAAAAAAAAAAACCAGTTAAATATCAGGAAATCACAGCAGCGCCACATCGTGAAAAAATTTGATCCTTCAAGTCAAAGTGGCAAAAACACACAAAAAAACTAGGAAAAAAATAATGATAAAAAATTCCAGAGTCACTTGGTCAACAAATTAAGAACTAGGAGTACTTAGGAGTGTTCCTGTGTGATATCAAAGCAATTGGGTGCGCGGTTTTGGACAAGATTTTTAAGGTTTGCTCCCAAAAAGAACAAAACTAGAGAATCCCATGAGCATCCCATGCTCAGCTGACCTAATAGTACAGAAAAACATGATCAATATTCATAAATTCCAAACCCAACAATGAGAGCAGAGAGATTCCAGAGTTGCCAAAGCATCAACATTCTTCGTCCAATACCAATGTGAAGGAACAAATTTCACTCCTGACTTGAAACAGGCAGTCACCCATAAAAGGCAACTGGTGGTTTTAAACCGGTCCTCTCAACCTTTCAAATATTATTCGTTACCTACAGAGTTTCCAAAATGTATAGCTACCAAGATAGCAGTTTTGACATCTACTATGGGCTATGTTAAAACGTTAGGTATTATACCAGAAACGGAGACACATGATGGTTGTAGGGTGATGGCTGTGTTGACAGCCCTCATCCACAGGTAGTTACAGTGTAGTTACAGTGTACTTGCCCAAAGCACCGTTCTATGGCAAGCTGACCTTAAAGAAATGACAAATCTACTAACATGTAAATGACACTTAAGTGGCACTTAAAAGTACATAGTTGAATTTATAAATACCTTAAAGCATTTGTACAACTTAGGTGTTAATAAATAACTCTTAAGTGAAACAAAAATAATTACTGTAAAATCACTTATATTCCCAAGCACAAAAAATTCTGTATACACTCCAAATCAGAATTTCATGAGTTTTGTTTTCGCAGTTTTACGCAGGTTTTCATTACAGACTCAAGGTCCTATTATTTTCCCGAGTTTAATATGATTGAACTGCATGGGTTGCCTCAGGAAAATTTCTTTATACATGTATTTATCCGTCATGAAAATTTATAATTATACAGTAAGTAATATTCTATACCAGTCAATTGTCATTCAGTAACAGCATATAGCTTCACTAAGATGTTATTCGTTTTTTCTTAGGTATAATTCAAATTCACAGTTACATAAAAACACGTAACACTTAAGTGAAATATCACTGCACTTGAATTGGATGTAATTGAACTAACAGGTGGGGTTTTTACTTTTACTTAAGCGCCAATGCATTTCACTCAGGTCAAACGACATTTCACATACATTATAATTACAATAAATTGGCATTAAAGGAAACACAGAATCACTTAACTGAATTTGCAGATCACTTAAGTAAAACTGCATATCTAATAAGGTATTTATCTTCACTTACATAACCTTATTTTAAACTTCAATTGCATTAATTGACACTTAAATTAAATACATAATCACATGAGTAAAATCAAACATTAATCAAGTTTAATACAGTGTCACTTAAGTAGTATTAATATGTACGAAAAGTGTTATATCACTTAGGGGAAATCAAGTATTTCTTACGCACGTTTATATAACTTTACTGAAGCACATAATTGGTTGTAAGTATAGTAACATATTTTATACATGAGTCAATATCTTTTAGGTGGTATGGCAGTTCACTCAAGCAATATGTAACGCCACTTCCAGTGAAATGCAATTACACTTAAGCAAACATATATTTCACTTCAGTGTAACTTATTAGAACTTAAGAGGCTTTGTGATTATTTTAGGTTTGGCTTGCCATATCACCAATTCTGTCATCCAAAGGAACTGGTACCCAAGAAAAAGGAAAACACCAGACAATGAACTTGCTGAGGTAAAATTTAAGGCTTTTTAAAAAAAATAGGTAGACACCTGACAGTTGTAGCGGAGTGATGTCTGTGTTGAGAGCTCTCGCCCACATGCAGGTTTCTACACCCAAAACACCGCTCATCCTTTGAGCCAAAGAAACTGGTACCCTAAAAATAAAAATATTAGGCATCAAAATGGAACAAAAGTTTACAATCTGGTTAATAGTGATTGATATCTTCATATGAAAAGGCTTAGTCCTCAAAAGAAATTGTCCATTTCATAAATTATCAGCTACCATTTCACTTTCTTTTTCACTGGTTACAACATTTCATTTAAAATGTGATCTGATAGCAGGCAGAGCCTGCAAGCATGAATCCCTCTTGCATTGTCAGTCATTAGGTATATTTCAAATGGGAGAAACAGCAGAAATAAACAACAAAAGAACTCTGACAGTCCTATGCTGAGCTGACCTTTGATACATGGACTCAAGCTGTTTTGTGACTTATGGAATAACATCAATGTCACTTATGGTCAAGGTGAACATCACCAAAAGAAACTTAGAAAGAAAGATATAAGCAAACATATCGTTTGATCTTTCAAGGTCATTCAAAGCCAAAGTTGACCATGCCAAAAGCAATGCCATAGGTGCTTTCTTATTTATGTTTAAGAGTGATCATGGGCCTCAGATCAACTATTACCAAAATATGAGCCAATATATCAGTTTGAAATTTCACGGTCGCCCAAGGGTAAAAGTAATTGTAACCATGGATTGGTCAAGGGTCAATCAACGAATAATCCAAAATGTCAAATTTGCCGAGTCACAAAAAATAAAAAAAGAAGAAGAAGAACCCTTAAATATGCATCCTCTATTATGGAATGCATAATTATTGTAGCATCATGCCCTTTATAAATTTGGTGACGTTCCACCTGAGGGCAGGGGCCATCATGTGCAACTTCAAGCAAAGTATTCCATACAACAGTTTTGATAATGTTGCAATGCATGCACTGTACTGTTGCTATATACTTAAAATAGAACTTACTGACACATGGTCCCAAAGTTTGATATCCTGTATGTTCATTGAAATTAAGATGATTTCATAATGTTGAAAAACATACATCATCTTAAGTCAGTATATATTCTGATAAAATTTCAAATTAGTCTGTTCAGCCATTCTCGAGAACAAGTCACATATAGCCTTAACACAATGAATTGATTTAAAAATAGGAAAAATTGCCTCACCACGTAGATGACAAAATAAATATAATAACTAAACAAGAGAGCTGTGTGAACAGCCCTTGCTCAGCTGACCAAGCAATTCATCACACTTGTGGTTCGGTGAACTTGGGATAGGATCAGGGTCACCCATATACTGAGTAAGACGACCTCTATGAAAGGACAGTGACATTTGCAACATCAAGGTCTATCATAAAAAAAAAATCAAACAATCACCGGAGCATGACCATTTGAACAAACTTGGTAGAAACCTACCTAAGGTATATTGCCACCAAGTTTGAAGTGAATGAGATTGATGCTTTCCAAGAAGTTGAAAATGTGAATGCCAATTGACTCATAGTAATCAATAGGAAGGATGCATTTACCGATAAGTACCCAAATTTAGGGGAAAAAATGGTTAAAAATCAGGAATCTGCAGCAGTGCCACCTAGTGAACAACTTTGTTTGATTCTGATTTTAAAGGTTACATTACCGCATAAGATAGGTCTAGTAGTTCTGCATCTGCTATAAAAGATAACATAATTGTCAATCGACTGTCACAGTGACAAAGCCGGTCTGGGATGTTTCTACAAAGTATTACATTGTAACAAAACGTTAGTGCGTTTAACCATTTTGATTGAATTGATGGAAAACAAATGGAAACATGGACCAATCTTGTTCCATACCCATGTCTAGGGTTGAAGAGTCTATAACAGGTCATTGAGTTGAGTAAGCTGGCCACTGTAATGTGTTTGTCCAATTGCAACTGTATATTGCGATGTGTTTACTACATAACACTTGTTTGGATAGCTACCACTTTCACACCTTATTTGCACAGCTGCAAAGCGGGCCTTCGATATCTTTCAGTCATGTACATTATATTTGTGACAGTCCACAAGCGGCCAGCTCCAAATAATCGCGTGTAAAAACATCATCTAATTGTATCTTTGTCATTAATATGGACCCAGAAAATAAGTCACTCAGAGGAAAATATTTATAAGTGTGACAATGGATACGATCTAAAATAAAGGATCATAAGCAAATGTGCTGATGGTGTATACGGGAACATAAAATACTGCACTCCAAGGGTCGCGAAGTTACTGCCGAGTACCGGGTATGAGTTTGATGTTGAAAACCATTCCTTGATGCAAAATTATAGTTAATCATCCACAGACCATACAGATAGGATGGGAAATTTAACTGTTTATACAGACTTTTACATGCTGTAAACATATGCTGCATGTAGCTGTTTCCGTGAATGCTAGAATTTGAAACACTACAAGACATGCTGATTCAAATTATAATTTATTGCACATACGCTTGTTTTTGTTAAATGAAGTCTAGTAATTCTTTATAGGCAGTGTCTTTTTTGCAACGAATTATCATCGCCCAGAAGCGGGGTCGTCTAGCTGTGCCACGGCTGCACTCCCTACCGGTAGTATAAATATAAAAGTTCAGGTGAGTCACAAGTCAACTGTGCTAATAACAAATACTTGGAGGTTCACAGCGCCATCTGTTGCACAAATTAAGGTCTCAAGGTCCCAAGAAGTCTCCCTAAGCAATTTCCAATCAATTGGCTAAGTGGTTTTGGCTAAAAAATGAACCCCCTCAAAAATCATAAAAAATTCCAAAAATTACTGGAGCGTAACCATTTGAATAAATGTTGTAGAAAACTACCCAAGGTACATCCCAACCAAGCTTGAAGGGATTCTGGTATGCGGTTTTGGAGCAGAAGTCAAAAACGTGAATTATCATTGCAACCACAATTCACTTGCACAGAATCACTAGGACAGTATGCACTAACTGATAAGTACCCGAATTGAAAAATTCATTAAAAATCAGGGATTCACAGCAATGCTGCTTGGTAAAAAAGTTTGTTTGGGCCTTCTACAAGGAAAATTTCCATTAAGTTTCAGCATAAACTGAGTGACACTTTTGGAGAAGAAGTCGAAAGTAGCAAAAACACACATTTTTACCAAAAATATATTTGAAAAATGACAGCGCCACCTTTTGTAAAAATTAAGCTCTCGGGGTCCCCAGAAGTTTCCCCAAGCAATTTCAAAGCAGTTGGCCAAACAGTTTCCTAGAAGATTTTTTTAAGATTTGGTCAAAAATGAACAAAAAATTCACAAAAATCCAAAACATTACTTGAGCGTCACCATTTGAACAATTTGGTAGAAACCCACCAAAGGTTTATTCCCACCAAGTTTAAGGTCAATTTGGCCAGTGGTTTTGGAGAAGTTGAAAATGTGAATTGTGAATGCTGGCCAACAGACGGCCGCCGACAGATGACAGATGCCTAACCACTACATATGCTCAGCTGACTTGTCAGTCAGCTGAGCTAAAAATTCATTAAAAAAAAAAATACTGGATCGTGACCACTTGTACAAAATTGGTAGAGATCCATCCAAGGTACGTCCCCATCAAGTTTGAAGTGAATCTGGCTGACAGCTTTGGAGAAGTCGGAAATGTGAATTGTGGAGAGACGACGGACGTCTCCTTTAAACTTAAAAGCTTCATACACTATACCACCATACCGACACTGGTATAAACCAGTAAATAGTAATACAATTTTTAGCACCATAAAGTTGACTAGAGGTGTTATGAGGTAAAGTGTATTAAGGTATTAGCTGAAAGCCACCTCTTCCACTGCACTGGATGAAGATTAAAAAGAAAGAAATCCTGCAAAAAGTGAGTATGATCATGGTTTTCCGACTTAAGATGGACTAAAGTAAATTCTCTAAGTGGGTTAAGTATACTTTACCCCGGGTACTTTCCCTCTTACCACTCTAAACACTTTGAGGACTATACTTTGTCTTTTCAAACTCCATCTTGACACAATTTGACTAATGTTCTTGAGTTAGTGTTGTATTTATTACGGACGGACAATGACAGACAGACGACGGATGATGGACCATCCTACAAGCTCAGCTGACTTGCTAAAAATTACCTTTACCTTCTCTGAATAATTTTATGATTTACCCTGCCATCTTGTGTAACTGCATATACCAAGCATATAATGAATATTTTGTATCCACTCAATGGGAGACACTCTTGAGCTACAATATGCATGGAAAACATGACAAGTTTTGCAGTTTTGTTTCCACCCATTTGAAGAGTCCACCTGAATCGTGATGGTGTTGGCATGCTTATATATTAACCGAGTTTTATCATGGGTACTCCAAATACCAACTAAGACGTAGCTGATATCTTTGTTCTATTCCCCTATGTATGCTGATTAATCTGATAAGGGCAGTCACCTGCCTGGTCAGAGATCTCATATTTACTGCGACAGATTTGGTGCACTAACTATGAAATGCACTTTAAATTGGACAATCCTGATTATGCCTCCTTAGTTTAACAGTGATGCGAGGGTCCTATAGGAAATTAAGTAGAGTGTAATGATACACTACGTTTGTTCTGAGTTTTAAAGGGATGTCCCCAACATGTTTCGTCCTTTGCATGCAACAGTGGACAGTAAAGCACAAACTGCGCCAGTCAACGACAGCCAGCAGCAAAAATGCAATTAAAAGGGCTTGCCATTGGGTGCAACTATCTTCTACTGTCTGCCACCGATGCCAAACAGCACCTGTTGCCCTCAGCAGCACTTTCACTATGCACTGCCAAATGCTGCTGTGTGCCGCTGGACACGGCTGTCCATCACTGAATGCTGCCAAAAATGTGATGTGGCACAAGAGACATATATTAGTGATGAACAAGTCAACAGGAACATGTGCATTTATTGATATAAACCTGAATTGAAAAAAAAATCTTAAAATAGGGAATTGACAGCATCATCACTTGGCGAACTGCTTTGTTTGACCCCTCCACAAGGTACACTTCCACCAGGTTTCAGCAAAATCTGAGTGGTGCTTTTGGAAAAGTTGAAAATGGTGAAATCACATACAAATTTTTAAAAAATGTGAATGACTGCATTAACCAATTGGTACATGAATTGAGAACATCATTAAAAATCCACAGCAATGCCCTTATCTTTGTGTGACCCTTTATTTTCATAAAGTTTCAGCATCGGAAAATGTGTTGAAACAGATTTAACACACCAAACCCCCCCCCCCCAAAAAAAGAAAAAATTGCTCCACCTTTCAAACAGGTCGGCATAGAAGTCTCCAGAAGACTACCTATGTAATTTTGACACATTTCCATTTTCGATGAAAGAATTAAAAATTAATAAAATGATTTAAATTAACAAAACACGGAAAAAAATCTGTGAAAATCCAAAAATCAATTGATCATTTTCATCCATTTGAACAATGTAGTAGAGACCGATCCAAGATAGATTCCCATCAAGTTTAAAGAGGATCTATCAGCGATTTTGGAGAAGTTTAATATTTAATTGCAGTCAGACGATAGACAATGGACACATAACCTTCCCAATAGCGTAGATGACTGGCGAGTCAGCTAATCTAACAAAAAAAAGTAGTGAAAGGCAGTATATCAAGTGGATAATAAGAGGTGGCACAGAACCTGGTCCCAAGATCCAAATGTTCTGCAAGCTGAACTCCTAGAATGGTTGGCATTAGTAAGGGGTCACACGGAATTGATAACTCGATGAAGTCTTTGAAATTGCTTGCCGTGTATGTCCAGTAACCACTACCTGTGTGTAGCATAGATGTTTGTCTGCAAATAAATAAAAATGAGCATATACATGTATATGCATTAATTTGCCTATTTGTGTTCATATACCATCTTATTCCATTTAAACCCCCGCCCGTTTGTGGTTAATCACGCATTCAACAAAGTCCACCTGTCGATCTCTACAAAGACTGCACGCTGGATATTGCAGAATTGAAAAAAATCTGAGTTAAATCGATTACTTTTGCAAGGAAGTTGTAACTGTGAGAAATAAACAAAAAACCTTAGCCAGATGGCTTTGTTGCAGCAAAAGAAACATTTGTTGCCAAAAAGCAATATAAAGTAAACGGCATTTTAACAACAAGCCTTTCGTGTTTTAAGGAACCAGTGTAAACGTATCCTTGCTGCAAGTTCAATGCATTATAACCTTGAATCTTTTGCTTCAGCTTATGCAAAAAAACTTTTAATAGTTGTCTGTGTCTTATCCTGATCTACGAATTGGTACAATGATTAGAAAAATGAACTTTTTTAATAAATACACAAAGACAATACATACAAACACAGAGAAACGAGCAAAGTGTATTTTTCTATAATTTCTAAGTGGCTACCTGTAATACAATGGGGACTATTTTTATTTTGATCTTAAAGAAAGAAAAAGATACAAAAAACATAAAAACAGACTCAAAACCCTTACACTTATTTTTCTATGTATTTCCCACAAGAAAATGTAAGCTTTTGAACTGAAAATCTTATTCTTCTTATAAGATAATTCTGAAGTTTTAACTTAATTACCCCATATGCTTAAAACAGAAATGGTGAATAACAATTTATGGGTCAAATTAAACTGCAGGGTCTTTTGAGGATATGGTCATAGTTTCCCATTGACTGTTAGCCTTAAATAGATAATTATAAAATTTATTGTCACGTCAAATTTCCCTTTTTTACATGCTAGTGTGGAACGATTTATACTTTTGTGCATATTTATTGTTCGGAGCTGGGCCAATGCAACAATATAATACTTTTGCAACCTTAAAAACAATACATGCAGACTTTAAGAAAGATACAAAATTATTCCAAGGTTTGTTTGGCCACATGGGATCTGAAGTCATTAAAACTTTCTGCTTTTATTAGCAACTTCTCATGAGAATCACAATAAATATCATTATATTTCTTGGCTTGAAATGTTCCACTTAACACCAAATCTATATAATTTTCCCAGGCGGCCATCTACACATGCTTCAAATACAGCTCGTTAGCTCTGGTCTTTCTACACTTGTCCTGTTTCGCGTTAGTTATTACTAGATATATTCGCATGCGATGTTACTTTTATTACTGGGTGCTCCCATGAGAGATCAGCGGCAGTTCCTACCTTTTCAGCCTGGGACCACAGCACACCAGCAAGTTGAGGAGACCAACTCTATCAATCAAGTTTGCGTGAATGACATCAAACCGTTTATCTTTTGGCAGATTTGTACTGCACAGGGTTAACGCCTCGGATGTATAAAATGTGATCTGTAAATTCAAAGAGAGGCCCGCTTTAGTCATACTTTGTAAAACAGCTGGACATATATCAATAGGAAGTTTCAATGGCGCTGTGGGGCCCAACTAAACTCCCTGCAATCAAAATTAATATATGTGTCGATCATAAATATATAGGGAAAATCTAGAAATGGCAATCACCTCTCCTTTTTATACGGTTCTAAAGCAGTGAGATTGAAAACGTGAAAAGTTTTTTTCCATTAGTGAATATGATGTAACTATGTAAACATTATCGCATTGTCTGAAGTATGGTAAGTAACTCAATATCGCAACTCGGTTTCAACAGTGAAATGAAGATGCACCATTTACCTGCAGGGGTATTTTGCTATTTTGGAAGCAATCCACCAATTTCTTCAAGATTTCAAGACAAGCGCCTGTCAAGCTTCCATATAGTTCCATATTGTCCCTGAAAAATAGTGGTTTTTTTAGGGAAAAGACACATATTCATAAACAGGAGGACCACATCCCTTTTTTGTACTTCAGTCTATACATACATACATACATACATACATACATACATACATACATACATACATACATACATACATACATACATACATACGTACAGGTTACTTAAAAGTCACACTGCTAAAAGACCTTATCTCAGCAAATTGTGACCAGATTAAGTGGCAGAATCTCAGACATTAAACCATTTCCTACCCGAATCTCAGGCACTAAGCCGTTCTCTGCCATCACAGTCATATTAAGAAAGATAAAGAAATTCTGTGACCGTGACCTATATCACTTCTCAGGGGTCACCCTCGTGCTTTCCTGTGACTTTATACCGCAAGCCGTTCAGAGGGGTACCCTAAAGCAAGAGCGCCACGTAATCGTCCCGCCTTTATTTCAAATGGGGGAAAAAAGAGGTACAAGAACGCAGAAGTTGGTGGTCAACTCTCACTGAAGAACTGTTCATACTTCAAAAATATGTTTGAATGTGTTTATTGAAAGGAAATTCATACATGCACTATGTAACTCAAGAAGAAAGTCAAAGTGAAGTATACTTCTCGTGGATATGCTTCGCACTGGTCACAATCAGTGAAGCTTAAAGAGTAAAATGGGTTTAAGATCCGAAGAGAACGTGACACAAATAAATCGATGCCGTTCTTTCATGGGCTGGACCATTGTGGCCAGTCGTGGCACATATCGTAATTCCTTCATAGGAAGGAAACCATGCAAGCTTTACGTCCAATATCTCTCGTAGTAAACGTGAAGTAAACACAATAGGAAAAATTATGTTACTTGAAGAGTCCGAAGACGAAAGTTAAAAGTACTAGTTTTGGGGTAAGATTGATTTGTATATTTTTTTTAGTCTCAATAGAACATCATTCATACCAACCGCCATATAAGCATTGCCTTTGTATAAGGTTTCTTTCTTTCTCTTTATTTCTGTTTCCCTTTTTCTTTCTGTCTTTTTTCTTTCTTTTTTTCAAACATGCTTTTGTACTGCTATAATACATTATAAACACTTTCTTCCATTCACACTAGGTTTTAAATGACTGCATGTTACTCTTTCGCACAAAACCTATATTTCTGTGACCAGTATGTTGCTTTGAAACTGGAGAGAGAAAGGCTGCCAGCGAAATGTTTTTATGACCACAAATTATTCAGTTAACTCGTTCACTGCCAATTGCGACTAAAGACCACGGCAACTACTCTGAATGATCAAAATTTACTAGACTCAAAATCGATGTAGACAGACCTTTCATTCAATTTTAAATAACGTCATGCACAAATTTCTAGACAAAAAAATATGATCCAGATCAACAGCTTTCCTCTAGACGCTTTGGACGCAGCACGTCAACGAACGTCGAGTAGCTGTTGATTCACTCCACAATTGAGAAAAGAATAAAAATAAAATGCCACTAATGTAAAGTTGAGAAGTTGAGAATTTCTTGTACGTATGTAAAGTATATGCGCGAGAAAGAGTCACTCATGTTCACTGATCGAAAACTGCGCAAATGACGACAGGCTTTCATTCATTTCCCATAGCGACATGGGTCGTTGGCAGCCAGAGGCCTGGTGAATGTGAAGGCGCGCACAATTCATGCATTCAGGTTGTATTTGAGATCTGTCCTGCATGTGGTGGTTGAGGGCTGCTGTACTCATGCCACTTTCGTAAACTTCTAAGTATAATCCGTATATTTTCAAATTTTATGCCATGGTAAGTGCAATTACTCAATTTGAATAGCAAGTTGCTACATTTCTATAGTTGTTTGACGATTAAAATTTTTACTTATCTGCTGAACATATTGCTGAAGAGAGGCAGGGTTGCTCGTGTACCGCTGGATTTTAGATTCAATGTGACCACAGTCGGGACGAAATAATTACGTCACACATTTAAATCCTACTTGTAAGCAGGATGTTCGCGTAAGGTAAATCTATAACTCTGTTAATACAATCAGTCAACCTCACACAGTAAAGATTACTTCATCTTGCTTTCAGTAAAGAGTTCTTATCCTAGTCCCAAAAATAATTCAGATTTCCCGTAAGTCATGCATGCCTATTTCAGTCATTTCTTCATTTCACATTTGATTGACTACCTATTATCTATTTACTCCCTGCTGAAATTGGTTGAAAAGGTCAAAGTTATTACTTCCGGTTTGGGTTAGACCTACCTCGTAAAAATTTACTATAAATCTGGTTACCAGTCCAGCTTATCCTTTTAAAAATAAATAAGAGTATACTTTCCTATGTGAAGCTATCTCAAGTATTCTCAATACCGTAAAGTGCATGGCAGCCTCGATAATAGACTTGCACAAGTCCCTGGTGCATGTCCCTATTTTCCCATCCCGCGATCCCACCCATAAGTGCGATACATTTTCTTCTCCACAAAGTTAACTGAATAATATTATGCCAACTACACGGTGTTATTAAGTAGGTCCTACTATTATTTTTTATTTTTTAACTGGTCGACACTGCCGCCGTGTCGGTTTCAACAGCAGCAGCTATTGAGTCCTGGTCAGTTCTAATCCCATTATCATTGCGAGTGGAAAGTGGCCTTCGATGAATGCATGGCTAGTCACTGGCCACTCAAGCGAGACAAAGCTGACCGTCTCCCTCCGGCTGCCGACACCAGGACGCCCTCTGCCTGACGCGGTGCACTGCAATTAATCCTTCATTACACAGTAGCTCAATTAACAGCTTCTGAAGAGGAGTGCGTTATGACTGCTCGCTTGTCTGTGTGATAAGAAACACAGTGTAGACCGCCCGGCGCTAATCATCTGGAGTCGATGTTATCTGGTTATATACACGTTCCACGCCAATCAGCTAGGTAAAGCTACAACGTGTGTTTACTTAAAATTTAATTTGGCAATGAATTTGATTTTAAATAAAATACGGAAGACAGTCCAGTGAGACTTGAGCAAGTCTACCTCGATAATAGAGGTGGGATTAGAGGTACCAAATTTTGGTGTCTCTCGACAACTGTAACATGTCAAGAGAACTAAACGTTTGTCTTCCTTTAATAAGCATTTCCGTGGTTTGGGGTTTTTCTTCTTGAAATTTGGTTAACATCACACTAATGTGTTGCAGGTCGTATTCAATGTCGAGATATGAAGAATTATGTACCACATAGTTACCAGATACAGACAGGAATGAATCACCTTTGTGCATGTGTACCTGTGTGTTTGTGAGACATGTAGCTAGGGAGATCATTGATTATTAATTAGGGATGACCAAACCCTCCCAGGCAGTTGTAATTTAACATATTTAAACCGTGATCCAGTAAAAGTTCATTTGACTTCTATCGAAGAAAAAATAATTTGTGTTCTAAATGTTTTGCGTTTTCCGCGGGCGGAGTGGTCTTTTTTTGTTTTTTTATTTTTGTTTTTGTTTTTTGCTTGTTTTTGTTTATTTCGTTCTTCATTTTCTTGCATATGGATTCACAGATATTGGCGAGGCTCCACGAATACTCAAGGATATATCATACTTTGCCTGTAGAATGTACAGCGGGCTTGGGAAGAACACCTGCAGGGAAAAGTAGGTAGTAAACAATGTGTTCTTTATGTTGAGATATATGGGTATTAAATTTTAATCCCTGCTCCACCACTTTATTGATTAAATTTCCTTTTCATAATCGACATGAAATGTAGAACGCATTTACTGTCCTGCAATTTGAAAACATATATTGTAATGATTGAGGGATGAGCATTCAAAGTCCCCTCTTCTTGTGTTTATATGGTCAAACATGCCTTTGACTATCCTAGTTGTTAGGTTATGAAACTTCAAAAGATGCAAATGTGGAATATACACTGTAAATTATGCTCACTGGAAAGCAATTTGCCACAATTTTTATTTGTTGGTTATAATCAAAATATCAATGCCAACAATACCAAACTCACCTTAAAGCTGGCACATAGGAGTGATATGGGCCTAAAATGCAGTGAAAAACCCATTCCTCAGAGGATGGACGAAGAAATGTTGTATTGACACACTGTTCGTACATTTTCGCATGTTTTGTGGAACCATTATGTACCCAGAATTCAATCTCATTCCAAAAAGTGTCTCCATGTTCCAGATCACCCTTTTCAATTGCGTTCGTTAATTTTTGAAATGAAATTTGTGTACAAATTTCCTCAATTCTCCAGGGTTCACCTTTTGCCCAAGTTTCAACTCTTTCATTATGAGTACGTACACATTCCCTCCTCCTTTCCTTATAAGAGGCCACTTCCATCTTGCAATCACTGTTCCAATGCTGCCATATTTTTCTGGCTCCCTTGAGCATGCAAGGACTACCAAACTCAACACGACTTACTGGTTTAAATGGAAACTGGCACAGCCGAGTCAGTATGCTGGTCAGTCTGCCCCAATGTGTTCTGGAAATGACCAGGTTATACCATACTGACCATAGAAACAACATGTCATCTTCAATTGATGGGTCAATTATTGCAATGATTTCAAGCAATAATGCATTTCTAGCAAGGACCCAGGTGTCCTCATGATTTAGCCAGAAGGAAAGTTCCTTTGGTTGCATTGATTTGTTGTGGATTTCACTCACAGTCTTTAGAAGGTGCCCAACTTCGTCAGCTCCCAACAGAAGAAAGTCTACGTCTTGGCCATCGGGCTGCATTTCCTGCAGCAGATCCTTCATTGGAGTTGTTCCAATGGGATAAAAGTACAATTTAGAGCCACTATCCACCGTTGGATTTTGAGGGTTGGAAAGGAGTTGTTTTAGGTTCTTCATAATTTGTCTTGGATTTTGAACGCTCAGGCACCTTTGTCTGCAAGTACAAAATCATACTTAAAACCTTCCATGTGTATGAATGGATTCACGGGGAAACCTGTATGTTCCAAACAGGATCACACTTTGCATGTAACATACTTAACCTACGCAAGTTGTAAAAAATTAATTAGTTCTGCCGATACATGGAACTATCGAGGCAACTCGATTTTTGGATATACTTCATGTGACCCTTACCAGTAACCCAGCCTAGAAGTGACCCTTTTTTGTTAAGCAATTTTTGCACCAAATTGCATGTACAAACTTTTTCCTGCTCTTCACTTGGTTTGAGATTTTGCGAGAAAAGGAAATATGAAGATATTTTATGTTTCGGTACTTCAAATTTCACTTTTGACTTAAGTCATGGTTCATTCATACATGCAACTTATTTAAGCTAAACATGCAAAAGAACAAACCTATGCTACTGGTCACACTGGGAACAAAGTGTATAGGTCTATCACAGGAGAAATAATAGGGGATAAGTACCCATGGTGAGCAAAGTAGTTCTTTGAGAGAAAGGCATGCATTACTGTTTGGACTCAAATTGTGTGCTTGCTTGTCATTTGCTTTTGCACTTCACCTGAGCCATTAGGCAATGCAAGGAGATAAGAGGCCAGAAACTTGCCTCACATCACTCCTACATAGTTCACTTGTGGTATTTAAGGTAGGGTTGCTACAGTCAGCTTGGTGTTGGGGGCCTCATTTTCTCAGAAACAGGATGTGAAAGTCATTCAAATACCATTCACATTGACTTGTAGGAAGTCCCGAAAAAGCCATCATAGCCAGTGGGTTACAAATTTTGCTTAACACCTGTTTATATGGAAGACAAAAGGGCGACCCAGGACCCCATAGCTGTCAAACTGTGTATTGGTAAGGCCATTTGTGATGGGTTACCAAGAGGAGATGATGCTAGGTTGCTCAGCTGGAAAAGTGTGTGCATACAGATATTTGACATACAGCTGTGAAAAAGGGGAACTGCATGAGTAAAGAACTTGCAATAATTGACAAAAGCATCATCCTCGTCTGTCTCTAATCATTGCTACAGTTGCTACAGTGGCAAAACGCCATGAGCGGAAGAAAGTTTCCGTAGACGCTCTTACCTTCAATGTGTCAAGTGCTTATAAACAACTTGCCACAGCCATAAAGACAGGAAACTTATTGTTTATTATTGAACCTGGTCTTACAGTAATTAGGGAAGATCGTATGGTCTCATAGGGGCTTCCTTTCAGTTGAATGAGATCAATGTATTTTCCAGTGGATTGAATCTTGCAAGATCAGATGCTTCCTTGGGCATGCAAGTGCTCATAGTAACAAGCATTTTAACGAACCCAAAATGATCCATGTGTCATTACAACCTAACCTATTATCAGCTCAACTGGTATTGCTACTGACTTTGGATCAGGCTTCCTTGAAGAAAAGAGAATCTCCTTCATGCTAAATTCTGTGAGAAGTTGTGGCGTATGGCCCTTCAGCCACAGCTGCTTCTGGAATAATTAGATGGCATTCGAGCTCTCCTTTGAAGAGCTTTACGGTATTATGGGTAGCCAAAAACTTCCTGCACAAGCCATTTCTACATTATAGTTCACAATAAAAGGACAAAACAAAGAGGCCATGATGACCCAGGGCACCAAAACTTTCTGGTTCATCCACGCATGAAAATTACACAATCCCATTCAATTTTTGCTACAATATTGACAAATAACCAAAGAAAAGGGGTTTTCCAAGGCCACTACCTAAACAATCAACCAACTTCATATTTCCAAACAAGAAAAAACATGACAATCCTCTACATCCACTCACAAACTGGGGTCACACTTACACCACTCGCTTCACCCTTCTCTTATTATGTTTGAGTGCAAAAACATATATTCGGGGTTTTTTGTCTCTTTAAACTTCTTTCTTTCTGCCAAAGTTTTGTCCTGGAGCTTTTGCGAACCATTTTTGCTAGAAATTTAAACTAGTGCCTGGTCATACTTGATTACTGAAACTGATCCACTGATTTGGAGTAATAACTAATTCTAAAGTTACGCAATTGACAAACAATTGAATTAAAAAAATTCAATGCTTAAAATTAGTGTATATGGAGGTGCCCTTACTTATGTAATGTGTGGGTGGTGTTTCACAGACATTAACTCCACCGGCATGCAAGCCAAAGTTGCTGAATCTTAATTCGTGCTAAACTTACTGAATTTCCCCACAATAGAAATTTCCCAGCCACATGCTGCTATTCTTTCTGCTATTACGTACAGTCAGTGTCTGAGGCTATGTGAGTCGGCCCTTAATCCCACGAGACCACTGTCAATCAATTGATCAGTTTTGCCCATGAAATTCTGATATATAATTCGCAGAATTGAACAAGTGTTCACGTAATTGTAAGCTTTATACGATTCGGTGGACGAAATTGGAAAAGGAAATTACGAAATCCAATCAGTTTTACACAATTCATTAAAGCCTGTTTCATTTCTCTGCACATAGTTTTGAATTTCGTCCACGAAATGGTATAGGGTTTTCACTTTTGTGTGCAAGTTTGTTATTTCGTCCACGAAATCGAGTAACCTTTCAATTATGTCGAAATTATTATCAGGATATTCAAATCATCCTATAGATTTTGTAGACGGAAAAGGTATTCAGTTCACAAAATCCTATTAGATTTATCCAGTTTCGTGCACAAAATTGGAAGGAATGACATTGTGTGCACAGAATCGCAAATGAAATTACAAAATCGTATAAAGCCACAGAATCATTATCGTGGTCATTTTTGTGAATTCCTGCAATGACTTGTAGAGGGCATCGGTCACCAGGTCTCGCAATAAGTCGTGTGTTGCCCTAACGGTAGGCCTACATACTAAAATGCAGTTGAGGATGCGAGCCGCTGAGCCAATATGGTGAAACGCGAACCCCGAACTGTATAGTTTGCATGAGACTATAGTCCTTGAAGTATAATTTATAAACCAGCAAAATTCCAAGTCTTAGATATGCTTATAAATCAAAAAATTTCAAATGCCACATATTCTGGCTTGTTCCTGGAGTCCTGCACACGCCATGCCGACCCACCTACCATCGTGGAACAGCCAATGGCTGTGTCGTTAACGTGAGTTTATTTGACTGTCAGTTTCTTCTCTAAGTTTAGGTCTAGCATACCGTGAGGTAGGCCTAAAACCTGACAGTTTCAAAATTTGGTGGAAAGCCCATTTTTTACATTTGTTTGTTTGTTTTTCCCTTGTCTGCAAAGCAGGCCTAGAGCTCTTCTACCTCCATGGCAGCGATATAAAATTCGGAATCAATAAAAGTCGAGTCGCTCAGAAAAAGCAAGTTTCTCCCAAGAGTTCTACGAACAAAGGAAAGTGTCGACTTAGCTCAGACCAGTGAACGGAGGGCCTGCATTTTCTTTCTTTCTTTCTTTCTTTCTTTCTTTCTTTCTTTCTCTCTCTCTCTCTCTCTCTCTTTCTTTCTTTCTCTCTCTCTCTTTCTTTCTTTCTTTCGTTCTTTCTTTCTTTCTTTCTCTCTCTCTTTCTTTCTTTCTGTCTCTCTCTCTCCCTCCCTCCCTCCTCTCTTTCTTTCTTTCTTTCTTTCTTTCTTTCTTTCTTTCTTTCTTTCGTTCTTTCTTTCTTTCTCTCTTCAAAAGATTAGTGAGCCTACAACGTTTCAGGCGGAGGATGAGGGATTGGTAATGAAGTGGTTAGAGTTTATAATTCGGTACCAGTTTTTACATATAGTCTTCAGCATTGTCAGAGAATATGGAAAAGCTCCGAGCTCTCAAAACCACAATATTGTATGCTTTAGAGTTCACTCCTAGAGTATATTTAAAAAAAAAACTTAAATACAACTTTTCGAATTCAGTCTTGAAATAACCGGATATTTTGTCTTGACCGATGCAATTTATAGGAAATAGAGCAGATGCAACCCATATTTCGCGACCATAAAGAAATATAGGGGCAAACAATTTATCAAATAAATCCAAATATAAACAAATGCCAATTTCTTCACCAGAAAGGGTATGTTTTAAGCGTCCAAAAGCCTTTTTAGCTTTTTACAGAAATGTTTTATGGCTTCAGCAAAATTTCCATTAGATGTCATTTAAATGCTGAGGTAATTATATATATTAGTTATTTCTAGTTCTTCATTACCAACAAAGAAGCGTCTCCTAATGTTTTTACTAGCCCTATTAAATATAACTACTTTGGACTTTTCTACGTTGATATTCAAATTCTAGTTTTTATAATATCCGTGTAATTTATCCAAACAACATTGTAAGCGATGTTCACTTTCCGAAATTAGCATCAGGTGCAATCCCTTACGATGTCTGCTTGTCCGCCATCCTTGGCCATCATAAAAGAAAAACAATGAAAATGACATAACGCTGTCTACACCAAAAAATTATTGTCTCCATTTTACTCTACCACTTTATAAATACGAAGTAAACTGCAGAAAAGTTTTCACATTATAGAAAGCGTAGCACACGACGCGTAGAGTTTACATTCATACCTTCATACAAAGTCATTTACGTTGCTATTATAGTTTTAAAGAATTGGGATAACGAAAATGACCATAATAGGATCATATATATAACGTTAGTTCCATGTTTTTTTTATTTTAATCAGTTCTGTGAGAAAAGCTTTATTATTACATGTAGGTAAAGATTGGTCGTACTTACATCTATGCATATGATTCTTACACATATGAATAAAATCATTACATTCGTGATGATTTTGCTCTCTTTTGTTGCCATATTTGTACACTTTTTGTTTTCTGCACTCTCTCGTGCTCTTGTTTATGTTACTTTACTTGTTGTTTCGAAGACTACATTCTCCAGCATACAATGTCATATACTTATTGGGTTTTTTGTAAACATGA
Organism: Hermodice carunculata; assembly: GCA_964020975.1. Taxonomy (NCBI): domain Eukaryota; kingdom Metazoa; phylum Annelida; class Polychaeta; order Eunicida; family Amphinomidae; genus Hermodice; species Hermodice carunculata. The sequence goes on along the minus strand of OZ026622.1, from coordinate 30,261,269 downwards.
ATGCATTTATTTTCTGTTGTGTCTCACAGTGTTCAGCGACGAACATTCCTCAGTATGATACTCCCTTATGGGCATTTGAGAGAGAGACCTATTTCTGGACAATTTATCTCACTCCATTTCGTCTGCTATTGAACTTAACCCCAAAATACTCCTAATAACAGGTGATTTTAACGATCGCAGTGTAAGTTGGGATTCTCCCCACACCGACAGTGAACTCGGACAGTGCCTCTTTGATCTGTTGGCTCAAAACAACCTGCATCAGCTTATATCCGAACCTACTCGTGTGTCGGAGTACTCTGCAAACCAACTAGACCTCATGATAACTGACCACCCTGGTTATATGCTTAACTCCGGCATACTTCCTCCTATATTCTCTTCTGATCATTCTGTCGTCTTTTGCTCTTTTTCTGTGAACCATTACAAGGATTGCCCCTTTAAACGCTCTGTCTGGAACTTCAAGAGGGCTGATTTTGTCAACTTGAACAATGTACTCGATGATGCTCCCTGGGAAACTGGTTTCACAGTTTTTGACTCCATAAGTGACACTGTGTCATACTGGTCAGACCTATTTATTGACACGTGTAAACAGTTTATTCCGTTCCGCGTGGTCACTATTCGACCCAAGGAAAAGCCCTGGATCAACTGTAGTATCAAGACGCTAATAGGGCAGCGCAATCGCGCGTGGAACAGATATAAATGCCAGACACAAAAGCCTCGGCCTCACACACTCCTCACTACTCAAAATATTGAACGCCTCTTTCAGTTATACAAACGGAAACGTAACTTTACAGTCAACGCTATAAAAAACTCCATTCGTCTTTACTTTACCAAACCCCGATCTGAACTAGACTCAAGAGAGATAAACTCTAAAAGGTGATGGAACCTTAGCAAATCTATTCTCGGTCACAAACTTTATCAAAACATTCCAACTCTTATTGACGGTGGAAGGAATATTTCTTCTGATATAGAGAAGTCAGTGACCTTCAACAAGTATTTTGCTGATCAGTGTAAGACTCCGCATGATGACAATCCTTTGCCCTTGCCCGACCTTGCCTTCCGAACTGAGGCCTGCCTGTCTATATTTCAAGTGCAAGTAAATGATGTGGAAAAGATTTTTAAATCTCTGAAAACCAATTCTGCTTGCGGTCCTGACGGTTAGGCAACACCCTTCTTAAATACTGTGCCCCCTCAATCTAACGTTCTCTCACTGATCTGTTCAATCTCTGCTTATCCAACTCATATTTTCCAGATCCCTGAAAGAGGTCCAACGTGTGACCCGTTTTTAAGAAAAGTAACAAACAGTCAAAGGAAAAATATAGGCCTATTTCACTCCTCTGTAATGTCTCTAAAGTACCTGAGCGTCTAGTTTATAACGTTTTCTATGAGTATCAAACCTCTAACAATTTACTTTCTGCTAAAAACTCTGGCTTTAAGAAAAACGATTCCACCATAAATCAACTTGTTAGCATACTTCATACTATTTACAGTGGCCTTGAGTTGGGCCATGAGGTCCGTATGGTTTTCCTGGACATATCCAAAGCCTTTGACAGAGTCTGGCACGCTGGTCTACTTTTTAAACTGAAACAATTGGGGTTTGAAGATCCTGTGTTACTATTTATAGAAAGCTATATCTCAAACCGACTTCAACGTGTTACTATTGGAGGACAGACCTCACCTGGGCTCCCTATAGAGGCTGGAGTGCCCCCAAGGTTCGATCCTTGGTCCCCTACTTTTCCTTGTTTACATTAACGACATCACCGTCAACATCACCTGTGACATCCGTTTATTCGTAGATGATACCAGTATTCTTGAAATTGTCCACGAACCAATGGCCACAGCTGAAAACCTTAATTATAATCTTACACAAATTCATCGTTGGGGCAAGCTCTGGCGTATGACATTTAATGTCATAAAATCCATCTCAATGACCTTCTCAGCTAAACGACATAAGCCAGATCATCCTCCACTACTTCTTGGAAACACACCGATACCTAAGGCCACTCTACATATTCACCTTGGAGTTACACTCTCAAGTAACTTGTCATGGCACCAGCATATAACACGTATTATTAATAAAGCCAGCCAACGGCTTGCTCTTTTAGGCAGACTCAAATATAAACTCTCCCGCCAAACACTAATACGGTTGTACAGTACGATGATTCGTCCTATCTTCGAATATGGGTGTGTCCTGTTTGACAATTGCACTGAAAACCTGTCACAATCTATAGAAGCTGTTCAGTATGAGGCAGCCAGGATCTGCCTTGGCGCAACTAGATACACTCCGCGTGTCTTACTTCTCGAAGAGCTTGATTGGCAAACTTTGGCAAATCGGAGGAAATACCTTAAACTTATTCTTTTCTTTAAAATGTACAATAGCCTAACTACACAATACCTACATGATCTCGTTCCTCGTGACGTTGCATTCACTACTGGGCGCCTTTTGAGAAATCGTACTGAATTACGCCAAATTAGGTTCACAACCAATCGCTTCGGCGATTCATTTCTTCCGTCTGCTATCAAATTAAGGAATAACCTCCCGGTTGATGCTCGTCTCACCAATTCTCTGCCGCAGTTTAAATCTAAATTAAATATATTACTCTTAAGTGTTGACAAAAGGCCCACATACTTTAAACATGGAAGTCGTTTTCTAAACATATGCCACCCGCAGCTACGTCTTAACTTCTCTGTTTTAAATGCCCATCTACATCATGTCAATATCCTTCCCGCCTCAACGTGTGCACGCTCTCATACCACTGAACATACGAAACATTACCTTTTGTTCTGCCCCAAGTTCACTGTATAAAGGGTCCGTCTACTGAACACTGTGTGTCACTTACTCGCTCCAGGTGTAAATCCGACTTTAATAGTTCAGTGCTCTAGGAACATTTTACTACATATTCTCTTAAAAGGTAGTGAGGACTTGCCAGACACTGATAATGTATTCATCTTTGAGGCTGTTCGGACATTCTTATCAGAATCTAGACGTTTTATCTACTAATTTAGTATATGATCTAAATTTAAGTCTCCACTATCTGGCATCAATCGTATTATTCGTGTACAAGCCGTGAATTTAGTCTTCTGTTCTCGTCCAGTGTGTATTGTATATATTCCTGTGCGTCCTTTTATGAACCAGAGAGCCTCCAGATTAATCTTTGTGTACTATTAGGCAATCAAGAGAAAATAAATATGTTTATAATTAATAATAAAAGGTTATAAAAATACCTACAATAATGGAACAAAGTAACACTTCTTGCATTGGAAAATGAATGCCTCTAGCATTTTGCATTTTGTCATTTCTAGAGTCCCAAAATTCTGTATTTTTCACAGGTTGATAGTTTCTATTTCTTTTCCATTAAAGGAACATAGATTACTGTCTATTAGATTCCATATATGTAATCTATCATCACTATACACAAATTTGTTCATAAAATTGAATTGAAAACTCCTCACATCAGATGATATTGTTGTCTTATATATGTTACAGGGAACATTTTCCTATTATTCCTCATCCATCTGTACATTTAAATTTCTTTCCCATTTCAAACTTAACCAAGTACTTATGTGTGGTTTACTAAGGCTATTATAGCTAAACTTTGTCTACCTCTATGACTTTTTCTAAGTTGTCTTTTATCCTTGCAGCACTCCATTGATTTGTTTTATCCTTTCTCTCCAGAGTTTTGGGTTGCTGATACTACTTCCCAACATCTAACGAAATTTGTATTCATCCCGTACTTCTGCTTGAACTCTTCATAATTATAGAATGTCCCGTCTGGTTTCATTAAATCTTACACTCTTTTATATTCATTCAAAACTTTTGTATACCAACGTTAGTTTAAAAAGAGTTCTATTGACCTTTATATGTGAATTATACCATATTCATGAAAGTTATATTTTGACCAGCTTATAAACACATCTCTCCAGAAGTCACTTTTTATAAGTACCAGGAGGCAGGAGGTCTGTCAATTCTTCTGGTTTTTAATGTTACACATCCAAATTATAACATTATTACTAGGCATACCTAGTTATTTGTGAACAATATTTTTCCATGTTGCCCTTGAGTTCGTACATAATCCTTGAACCCATGCAACATCTGTTTGTGCAGTTAAATGAGGCATTCCCAAACCACTTAACTTATAGGGTTCTTTTATCCTCGCTTATTTCTATCTGGTTTGTGGTCCCAAAAGTACCCCACGTTTGTCTGTTCTATTTCCTTTTGCATACCTGGGGATGGGTTGAGAAGCACAGATGTTAAATATATTAATTGTGATAGACCTGCACTTTCAATTATGAACCCTTCAATACCAAACAAAGATAATGTCATTTTATCCCACATTTTAACATATTCTTCAACTTTGCGAATTTTGGTCAGTTGCTTATTTGTATCAGGCTGTCTGGTTGTTTAGCTTGTAGTTATCTTTACTCCTCATAATATTAACCGTATTATCTGTCCAGTTCAACTTCTGACCTTTTTTTTCAGAACAAATCGTATTATTTGTTCTTCGAATACGTAATATATTGGTTTTTGTTGGTTTACTTTAAGACCAGAAGGTAAAATGAATTGTGAACAGTTTTGATATGTTCTCTTCTGTGGCTAGGCTATTTCAATTTGTGTCGTCAGCATACTGTGATATCTTATGTTCAATGTCGTTGACCTTAATATCACAAATTTTCTTCTCTCTTCTTATTGTTATTCCTAGAAACTGAACGCATACTATGAATATATAAGGGGGCAGCGGACACTCATGTCTCACTCCTCTGGTGAAATACTTTCGGATGTCCATCTGTTATTTACTACGGAGCTTTGTAAGGCAGTGTTGAAAAGCTTTATCTATTCCCTTATCGACTGTCTGAAGTAATTCATTTTTGTATGAATTCCCACTCTGAATACCCGAAAGCCTTTTCAAAGCTAGTCTATAAGTACCAAAAGAGCTGATGTGTCTACTTCGTCCACATGATCTTATATAATATATTCAGAAATGTATTAATCTTTTCACCTATGTATCGGTTTTTAATGAAACTGCTTGATTGTCATGAATGATAGTCGTTAAAACTTTTTTTTTAATTCCTGCCGCTATTGATTTCGTCACTAACTTATAATCTTGATTTAATCATGATACCGGTCTGCAGTTTTTGAGGTTCCGCACAGCTTTATCTTTTTTGGCAACAGGGAGATAATGCAATTTTTTAGTGTCATCGAAAGTCTCTTGTGCTCATATGAACTATTAATGGCTTTCAAAACTAAATATTTAAACCCCAGGGGCTATCGGTAGCATACAGCAACCTACAACAGTTACAAGTTTGCCTAATTGTACTTAAAATTTCGTTAGGAAAATTATGTTTTGATAACATGTTTTTTACTTTAATGCTAATGACCTTAATTCTTTTCTGACATGCCTGAGTACACATTTACTCAATGTCAAAAAATTACTCAAATTTGCTTGAATTTACTCAAATGTTAAAAACTTGACCCGTTATGTTGAAACATTAACTCAGGATTGGCCGCGAAATAGAGCTTTGTGGTTTGGAAACTTACAAATTGAGGACTAGGTGTTATCATAGGGTTTGTTTTACATTTCTGGAGGATGTCCATTGTTACAATAGTCGTTAGGATTTCCCTGGTTTTTGTGCATGTGGTCTGGGTGCAGCCTTTGTTACCGTCATATATATTCATTGTTAAATGGGTTGTCTCTGCTGAATATATTGATCTTGGATAAGGAGCCACTACAAATAAAGACATGTACGGGTACAGGCTCCGAAACATGTTCTGAGTAGTTACCCGCTAAAGACCCTCACATTTATTTGGGCTAATACAGTCTATGTCAAAATCTATAGAAGAATGTGTGCATTATAAACCATGGTACTTCTATGTGTATACAGGTTAGAGTGACAGGTTAGCTTACGGAGACAAGAGTTAGGACTGCACAATAGGGTAATGACTACCAGGAAGTGGTTCTGGACAAAAACACACAAATACAATATTTAATGTCTGCCCAAAACACTTTATAGAATTCTGCAGGGAGACAATCTGAGCCAGGAGACTTATTGTTTTCAGTTCTTTTAATGCTGTTAATAGTTCACCTGTTATTTGACCTTCACCCATCAATTTTCTCTTCTTGTAATAATTTTGGGATGCTTTCATCATTTGGGAAAAATTCATACCATGCATTTCTTATCTGGGGATCTATTATTTCATTTGTATATCGCTTGGAATAAAAAGTTTTCATTTTGCACACGTAAATTTCTCAAGAATAATAATTCTGAAGGCAGAAGCAACAATAAGGATTGGACTTAATGGATGCTTAAACCTGTTAGGTGTAGGTCTAAGCTGTGAAATAATAAAATTGTATATTATGCATAGAGCTAGCAATCCAGTTTCAATTCTTTGGTTTGTGCCACAGGTACATCAAATGAAATGAAAATAAAAGTTGCAGAATTCGAATTGGTGCTCGTTAAGTATGCTTCTTAGCTTGTTATATATCTTCAATGGTATTGTAAATAGAAGTGCCAACACAACTTTAATTCATTGATTTGTGACAATGACACACCAATGAAATGAAAAAGAAAGTAGGTTTAATTGCTTGACAATTTCAAAACTGTCATACACAATGAACCCAATTAAATATCAATTCAAAGGATTGTCTTTAATGTATATTTATGATTGAACAAGTGCCTCCGGCTGTGCGCAGGTGACAAATTAAACTGACGTCAAAAGAGGTAAGGTGTAAATGGGGAAAGAACATCCATTTTCAACATATTTCAACAAATGTCCAAGTTACCCAAGGCCTAACAAAAATATATGTGTGGTTTCGGTAACCCGACAGATCCCAATAAAAAGGCCCAACCCTAAAATTAATGGAAGAAAAAAGTGCTTTTAAGCCACCCTTCCCTAACAAATACTGATCGACCCAGGCCAGTGCTACAAACTCAGTCCGAGACCCAAGTGGCCCAAAGAAGTCCGTATTTTTTTCAGTAGCCCAAATGTGACCTACGCGGCCCAAAGGGCCGAAGGCATGCGGGGGGCGAGGGAGGGGGATCTGGGGACATTCCTGCTCCCCCCCCCGAATTTTTTTTAATTTGAGCATGTAAAATTGTGCATTCTGGGGAGTTTCGAGTATCTTGCCTTCACGTGGTTGACGAAATCACAGTTTAGTCATTATTGTACAGATTGGGCTATTTTCCCTCAGATTGTAAAATAATCGGATAAAAATTAACAAAAATTAGTGAAAAATAAATCATGAAAAAACATCACAATATTATTAATTAAGATAAGACAGATTTTGTATTTATACATGTAAGGCTTTAGAGAATTTTTGCACACATATTATGTTTATTAATTCGGCGGAAATTAACAGATAAATTGTCCCGCAATTAGTAAGTCGTGTATTTTCTCTACAAAAGCAGGAAGAAAAAATATATTAAGATAATCACTAGGCCTGAATGTACTTAACTTCTATCACTGAATGTTGATTGATAATATTTTATGCACACATAAGCCAGGATGGTGCAATATAATTGCTGAAAGCACACCAAACTATAATGTATGAAATGGGAGAACTGGAACGCAAAATGTTGCTACAGTGCTCCAGTTGGGCAGGCTTAGACCAGCTGCAACACGCGACCAACCAGCAAATCACCCCACAAACAACCACCTGTAAAAAATAATGTCGTTCAAATCAACGGTAACCAAGTTGTAAAACAAAGTTAACAGAAAAGCTGGCAAACGTGTGCCGTTATTTTGCAGTAAAGTCAACTCAAACACAGCATTTTATTTCAACTTGTCTAGATTGTCAACTTGGACAGGGAAAAAGCATAGCTGCTGCATATAACCATGATGGGTGCGGTATCGCTAGGTTTCAGATGTCTGTTCTCCGAGTTACCGGAGCAAACGGTTGTCAACATATTTTTAAAAGGTGACTTAATCTTAAATCAATCTTAACTTTAATCTGCTGGTTCGGTTGTGTCTGAAGCAGTTATTATCGTTAGTTATAAATACAAATGCAACAGGAAGGCATGCATGCACACACGTTGAGCACCATTTTAAATATAGGGCAATGCATTGTGGGAAAGGAAAATCACAGTGAATCGTAACCACGTCTTTTCAGCATGGTTCCAGCAGGAGTTATCGTGGCTAGTTACAAATCCAAATGCGACACGGCACACTCGAGCGTCATTTTGAACATTGTGCAATTAATGCATTCATTGTGGGACAGTCTCACAAAAGTACACTTGATTTGGATACCAAAGTGAATCACGGCCACAGCATATCTATCATTATTGATGCTCTGAGCTAATTGCAAAATATATACTTTTGGTTTCATATATTATAACCCTCTTCCCACGCACCCACCCCCACCCCACTCGGCAAGATCGTCCTAATGCTCATTTACAAACCATTGGCATTGGGTGCGGAACTCACTATTTTCACAATGGCAGCCAAGTCGATTGGCTATTGTGAAGAGGTAGTGTTCAGAATATATGTGTAATTAGTGTTAAGGGAAGGTTAATTTGTCAAAATGTATGTAATGTACAATATATAATGGGACTTTTCCAGAGTGGGCATTACCTGAAAATGTTAACACAACCACAAACAGTGACCAGTTGTAGGCCCCAGAATTAGGCTTTTTATATCAGACAGTGAAGTCGCCCTGAGGCAATGAAATAAGGGTCAGCAATACTAGGCTGAGTGTCAAGCGCCCCACTGCGTCAAAGACGAAGCTCAAGGGAAAAGGTTGCCCCGATAGTGGACACAGGTCCGAAAGTAATGGCAAGTTTTTACATTTATAAGTGGTAATAAAAGGTTTAACATTTCTAATTTTTTTAAGGCAAATGGATAGATCGCTTTGCATCAAGACATCTTCTTTCTACATAATGTTGCATTTTCGCGCCATGAGTGAGCAAGCTACTTCGTTGCTCCTCAAACTACACTTTATATAAATCAGACCAATGGCGTGGTGTCCCTCGATTAGCATGTTTTCACTTACACCCCGTCCCAAAATGCTTGATTCCTCACCCTGCACTGGATTTGTCACCAATTGAAAGTGTAGTGAACGGGAAGTATTTCCTTCATCTACGAACATTTGTGTATATTATTTGGCTCATACACTAGGCCCACTATCGATTAATGTATCAGATTTAAATGTGAAAATAGCACTGATCATTTCTTACACAGCACTTACTTCCAAGAAATTTGTATTTTGAAGAATATGTCAATCTGATCATAGCTGTATTATCTGTTTATCTTATGTCCATGCAGGACCTGATATAACGACATG